>JBBCBC010000004.1:19013651-20213651 GCA_037126765.1 Stenogyne calaminthoides
GTTTTAAAAATCAACGAACCGTGTATTCCCCCGCTACGTGTGAGACTCGTTATACTTGTGACTAACTTATAAAGGTAAAAAGAAAAAATGAGGATAATATATATATATAGAGAGTAATGATATAGAACCAACTATATCTGGTTTTTTATGGAACAGGATTAATGGCGTGTCATGCCAACTACCTAAACCATGAACCATAAACCCTAAATCATGAACCATTCAGTCGGGTGAACCATGACCACTCGGGGCGGGTTTGGGTCGGGCGAAAAAAAAAAAATTGAATTGAAAAAATAAAGGCGAAGCAAAAAAAATTATATTTTTTTTTACCCGGCCGGACAACTTTCGGATTGTAATGAACCCGCCCGAGTGGTTCATGGTTCACCGACGAATGGTTCATGATTTAGGAATAGTTGGCATGACACGCCATTAATCTAGTTCCATAAAAAATAGTTGGTTTTATTACTATATATATATATATATTGAATTATGAAAAGTTCTATAAAGTCAGACTTGCCATAATTTCAATTTTATTAGTGAAATAATGTGTCCCAACCATGTTAAAATTGAGAATAATTGACATAAATAATATCATTTTATTTTTTATATTGTTAGTCGGGTCTCTAAACATAATTTTTCTTGTTTGTTAAGGCGTGTTCTCAAACTTTAAAACAATTTTATTTTCTTTCCTTAAAAATTTGGCGGGATAATTTTATTTGAAAAAATAAATATAATGAGTAAAGTTCGCAGGCACAGCCTACTTTAGTACTATGATCAAATTTGACTCTGATTACTTATTGAATTTAAGCCCAAAATACAATTTTATGGAGTTCTAGTCTTCTAGATCAGAACTCGTTCAAAACAGTGTGTTAATCATGTTCAAAAGGTGCCTTGCAGAACTTTTTCAGGAAAAAAATCGCAACTTAAAAAAGATGTTGTTTGGGCAACACGGAAAATTATGAACGGTGTGTTGTTTTTGTTCTTAAATATTTTGTTTTTAACACTTTTCATAAAATAAACTCATGTTTTCAAATATATATTTCCTTTAAAAATTTGCCTTTAAAAATTATTAAGGCATCTATTATCAAACACGTAATTAAGATCATATTTAGCGAAGTGATGTTTTTGTGCACCAATTGCATAAAGTGCAATTGGATTCAAGTATAATTTGGATGAACCATGAATCTAAATTCTACACCCCTACGATGAAATTCGATAAATTAATACTCGATTATTTAATAAACTCTCTAAAATAATATTTTTTATGGGTCCCCTTTCGGGGATAGGGTGCTAAATTAATAATTAAGCTAAATTTATAAGATAATACATTTTTATAATTTCTATATACCCCATATAAAATATAAATTAATAATTCCTTATATACTATATATTACATGAATTATTTATGAAGATTTCTTGAAAAATGACTCAATTGTCTTTTGTTTATTGTTGAAATTAATTTCATCTTGAATCTAAATCTCTAATTTTTCTTATCATTGTAAGAACTTCTGGTGTTGTTTTCTCATAGCTCAACAAGAAATTATTCAATGTGATTGTCGCTTTAATAGTCTCGTTTCGTGAAGGGGGCTCCATATATGGTAAAACTTTCATCATCTTCATCATCTTTATCAGTTCCAATAACACTCTCAATAATTTCTTCATCAGTCAACAACGATTACCTTCATTTTCTTACGGGTGGTTCATGACATCTTACGACATCCATGCGATAACCCAACTCTTTGATCAAAATTCGGAGTTCTTGAGTGCTTTCACCACCTACTTGTTCATCGGAGTTCTCAAAAGCCATGTTATATGTTGATCGAAGTTTACAATGACTAAATCAGTTCGCAATTGTATTTGCAGGAACATCCATAGTCCATGCTGAAATTGCAAGATTCATTGCATCTAACACATTTATTTTTGCTGGATTTGGAACCCCTAGTTCATAACCTTCCAAAAAGACTTCTATAAAATCGGCCCAGCGATAATGCATCTTAAAAGCTAAATATAATCCCGCGTCACAAGATTGAATTTTTTAAGTTTGAAAGGTGTTTGTATATTGAGTATTTCATTAAAATTAATAAAATATTAATTAAAATATAAATTAATAATTATTAATTTATCGATTAATTAATAACTCTTTTAATTAATAAATTTTGGTTGGTCCCATAGTATTAACTTCGGAGTTTCTCTTTGTAAATCTTAAATCATGAACCTAAACCCTAAATCATGACTCATTACGTGCCGGTTGAAACGAAAACCACTCGAGCCGAGTGCACCATGAACCACTCGGGCTGGGTTAGGGAGTTCGAGGTCGAGGTCGAGGTCGAGGCGGATAAAAATCTAAAAAAAATTGAATTGAAATCCAACTTGCTTGGAATTAAAATTGGCTTGAGAATGCACTTGAAATTTGCCATTTAAATTATGTCGTTAATTTTTTTTTTTTGTTAATTATATTGTGACAAATGAATAACTTGAAGCAGACACAATTCGAAGCGCATTCGCAGGAAATGCAGAAACAGAGTTTTAGTTAAAATTTCCACTTCCTATGAATTGAGTTTTTCCAAATTTTGGTCTAAATTTAAGTTTGGACACCAAGCATTTCACAAATAAACTTTCGTGTTCAAAAATGTATCATCTAAACGGGTTATCAAACACGTTGCTAATTAAAAGTAGGCCAAAGGGGTCCATGTCTGATTTTTTTTTACTATCGAAATTCTAATTCAAATTATTCTGAGAAAAATATTCCTATTAGGAAAATAAAAGGAGAAAAAGATAGCATATTCCAATAGGATTTATAATGATTCCCTAAATAACAGTAATAACGTTGATGATATCGACACTTCCCTCAACTACCCTGGCTAGCTAAATAAAGATTTTGGAAATATGAAAGAGAACAAACAATGCAATTAACCATTGTACTAAACAAATCAGTGGCGGTTTGCGAGATAAAATATAATTAATTAATTAATTACACAGTACGTGCATTTTATAGGAGAATGACTAGTACTGTGTATGTGAGTGATGCATGCTATTACTGAAATAAAATACACATTCAAATACTATATTTTTTAATAGTAACTTAAATTATTCACGAGTAAACTCACGAGTGGCAATGTTCATGAATCATGAGTCATATATTGGTTGAATAATTCATTAAAAATGTACTTTAATGCAATTTCTGAACAATTTAGTTATGTAAAATATATATTAGGGTGCTCCGCATGATGTCGTGTGTCTCAGAATGGCAACAATTAGGTCAACAATGAAAATTAAATGAAGTATTCGACTATTGAGAAATCTATATTAATTGTACTAATATATTTTCTCTATATAGATAATATTAAAAATGTATAATTTTTTTATATTTGTACAAAATAATAACTTATTTCAGCCAAAAATATAAATTAAAAAATCGCTAAAAATCTAATTGTTTTGAAGAATTTTAAAATAGAAATTAAAGTATTTTGAAATAGATCGTAATTAGAGAGGTGGGGTTGATTTTTCAATTATTATATAAGGAATGTATTGTTGGTTGGTGGGATGTGCAAGAAAATTATAAAAAGGTGAAGAATGTGTATTTTAATATTAATTAATTGGCAATTGACGTAATTTTGAATAAAAATATGTATAATTATTAAGAAAAGTAGAGCCACATGCAATTTCCTAAAAATGAATTGCAAAACTTTAATTGCAACTCCCAAAATGACATTTATCACTAAAAAATACACATATAGTGACAACAATTTGTTTTTGTTCTGAGAATAACAAAGCTAGTGAAAAATTTATATATTGTCACTATTTAATTGAATATTTATCACTAAAAATGCACATATAGTGACATCAATTTGTTATGTTCTGAGAATAACATAAATGGTGACCTTTATTATATATATAAATCACTATTTAACTAAAATATTTTGTCACTAAAAAATACACATAGTGACAACAATTAAATTTATTCGAGAATAGTGAAGCAAGTGACAATTTTATATATTGTCACTATTTAACCTGAATATTTGTCACTAAAACACACATATAGTGACAATACTTTGTTTTTGTTATAAAAATAATATAAGTTGTGATTAATAACAACTTATATATTTTCTATATTTAATTAGTATTTGTCACTAAAAACAAAAATTAAAAAAATTAATATTCATAAAGTTTAAACAATTAATAAAATTTACATTTAAAAATATCAATTTTTTTTTTATTTTTTTAGTTAATCTAAAAATAACTATAAAATATGAATATTGTAAAAAATTTGAATTAAAATACATTAGATAAAAGTGCCTAATAATTTTAAGATAACTAAAATATTTGTGATAAAATATTTTTTTAGAAATAATGTAATATAATTATCTAATCACAAAAAAAAAAATTAAACAAAAAAAAAAAATTATATCAATTAAAATAAATCAATTTTTTTATTAAGATTATATAAGATAAACAGAAAATGATCTAAAAATATTTAATTTAATTTGAAAATTACCAAACGAACTGTAAAGTTATTTAAAACTTATAATAATTACGTGAAGTAAGTAAAATTGTTATCTTAATTCTGTTGCACTGAACATCAAATAAAAAATTCAGAATTTATTATATACATATATATATATATATGTGTAATTAATATAAAAAAAATTAAAATATAATTCAGAACATGGAACTTGTTTAACTTTTAGGGTTAAACAATTTTCACATAATCAATGTAAAATATAGATTCATCAAGTAAATTTAATTAACGTTCAAACTTTTCAATAAAGACAAAAAGCTTTGTGTCTTGATATTGCATCTAGTATTAAATGCAATTCTAGTTTAAATTGGTATTTTTCTAAAATTAGCCGGGTAAGACAAATTAAGGTCGGATCAAGCCCGGGCCCGCGCTACGGATCCAACGTATTTACTTTCTTCTTCCTCGCGATTCCTAGGTTTTTCCATCTTGGTGCTTTCAAATTCTTCTACCTCGCGATCTAGGGTTCTTCTTCCTTGCAACCAACCAGATTTTATAAATTGTGTGTCTCTGAGGTTTTCCTTCTCTTCCTTATTCGAATTCTTCCATATTCTTCTTATTTTTTCAATTTTCTCATCCTTTGAAATTTCTGAGTCCTTCCATTATTTTTCCTCACGATTTTGTGACTTAATCTTTCGAGATCCTTTTGCACTCTTCTCTATTTGTTCTTTAAATTTGTAAATTTGAATTGGATTTTTTTTTTTTCGGCGTTTGTCTTGGTTTTTGTTCATGTAGTAACACTCTTTTGCTCATAGAGTAACACTCTTTTGTTTGTAGTAACACATCAAGTTGTTATGTAAATCTGTAATTTTTAATTTGGGAAGTTCTTTTCGATTTTGTTACGGTTTTGTTTATGCGTTTATCTTGATTTTTTTGTTCATGTAGTAACACTCTTTTTCTTGATGATATTTTTCGCATTTGTCTTGGTTTTTGTTCATGTAGTAACACTCATTTGCTCATAGGGTAACACTCTTTTTGTTCATGTAGTAACACATGAAGTTGTTATGTAAATCTGTAATTTTTGAATTTGAAATTTCTTTTAAGATTTATTACGGTTTTGTTTATGCGTTTGTCTTGGTTTTTGTTCATGTAGTAACACTCTTTTTTGCTCATAGGGTAACTCTTTTTGTTCATGTAGTAACACATCAAGTTGTTATGTAAGCTTTGAACCTTGCCGCGCCATGCCATACCTTGGCGCCCGACCCGAATCGACCCATGAAATTTAGGCAACTTTTACCTTATTTATATTGTATTGCACACATAACTTAGTGTGAAATATTCCACACAAGACTTTCTCTTCAATAAAATTAGAAATTCTCTCGTAAATGCGTGCATGATAGTATTGATAATTGAGTTGGAATCTTTATGAAGTTTGTTCACCGTGAAATTGGTTTTTTTTTTTACGGACATACTCTTTAGTAATATAAGTCACACCTCCGATTATCACTATGATACCCTCTGCTATAATATTATAAGTAACACCCTTCACTTGAATAGTAATACTCTTTATAATAAAAAAAAATCACACCCTTTATAGTAAAAAATCACACTCTTTAATAATATAAGTCACATTTCGTTAACCAATTTCAAGTGAAACTTGTTACGTATACTTTGCCTTGATAATTATATTATATACATTTTGTAATATGAGACATGTAAAAGATATATATAAACTCATAACGAACATTAAATAACAATAAAATTCATATTATTTGTTATATTTATCATAGATTATTCCTAGGAGTTTAAAATGATCTTATTTATCATAAAATATATCTTAAAGATTAAATATAAATTATTTCCGTAAGATTTAAAATATCTTTTCATAAAAGGTAAAAAATTCAAATAAATAAAAAATACAGAAGAGATAATTCGTAAATTGTAAGCAATAAATAATTAATATTTTAATAGGAAAATAGTTTTAATTATCAATTTCTCAATTACAACAAATAATACTCCATAAATTACAATATGTTTAATGATCATCCTACTCTATTCAAATAATTAGGTGATAATTTTATTTTTACGATTCTATTTGGGATAAATTCAAGATAAAATGTAATGTAATAAAATATAAGATGGATCCGTGTTGATATGATCTAATAGTTATCATAAAATATGAAAAAAACATGTAAAAATAATTTATTTATTTTTAAATTAAAAATAATTATTAGATTGTTGATATTCGAATGTAATATTGAATCTTTTCTATTATATCAAATTCAAATATATTTGATTGTTATTAATATTTATATTTTAATACCAAACCTTTTTTTAAATATTTGAATTTGATACAGAATCAAATATAATGAACATGTTTAATTAATAAAATTCAATTTTATAACTGAGTATATATATATATATATATGTACTATACGTAACCATGAATTACAGCGGGATTGAAATTTTTTTTGTAATTATTATTTTTAAATTAAATACATTAAATATTTAATTGATATAATTAATTTATTAATAGATATAATTTTATTTTTTAATATTGTATGTTTATAATACACTCACTTCATTTCGACAAACCTTTACATCTTGTCATTTAGGAATCACATCCAAAGTTTTACATTTCCTTTTTTAGGCAAGTCGTGAATCCACTATTTTCTTAATAAATATCTTTATTTTATTCAAAATTAAGTCAATTATCACTCAATTAATATTAAAATGTACTTTTTTTTTCTTTCTCCATCTTTTTACTTTTGATACATATTCTACCAACCAATAATACATCATTTATCTACTAATTGAGAACTAACCCCCATCTTTGATCACTCTATTTCAAATAATTTTCTTGGATTAAAAAAAAAACCTATATTTACATCAAATAAAGAGATGTCATCTTGACTGAAGTACTTTGTGAGTTTGCTAAAATTTTAGTTTGAATTCAATATTTATAATAGAGTAATACATTATTATGGTAAAATTTAAAGAAAATATAAATAACAAATCTTGCATAGATTTGATTAACTATATATAAATTGTTTAAAATTCTTCAAACAATTAGATTTTTCAAAAAAAAATTGTAATATATATTTGAGTGAATTTAGATATGCATTTAAACAAAGATAATTAATTAATTTAGAATAAATTGGGATCGACATCAAGTCCTTCATATCAAAATTTTTTTTGACCATGCCCTTCGTCGACAACATTTTTACATCGTTCCCAATAAGCGTTATGTAGATCTCGTATAGTACCGAGAATACCAAAGCGATTCAAATCAACTTTTATACACACAACTTTAAAAGCGTTTTGATCAAAAGCGGTAGGATTTCTCTTGATCAAAAAACGATTCCAAGCACGAGATGCTGCTTGACCCATAAATGGACTTCTTTAGCTTGTAAACCCGGATGCTCTTGGCTTTTTTTCAATGAAGCCTTTGGGTTGTTGCGTATAGATTTCTTCGTCAAGACTTCCGTTGAGGAAAATTTGTCTTGACATCTATTTTCGAGATCTCAAAATCTAGATCGCATCAATCAACAAGAGAAATTAGGATGGACTTGAGCATGGCTACGGCGAAAAAAGGTTTCCTCGTAGTCGATCCCTTCTTTTACGGTGTACCCTTTGCCCGCGAATCTCGGCTTTAAAGGTTTCAACCTTCCCGTCCGGTCCCTTTTTTCTCTTGTATACCCACTTGCATCCAATGGGTTTTACTCCATTAAGTGGTTCGACTAGCTCCCAAACTTTATTGTGATCCGTTGAACCCGTCTAAGCTTCATTCTTTGTTTGCCAAGATGTCGCATCCTTGTCTTGGATAGCCTCGTTGTAGGACCATGGATCGATTCTTCTCTCGAGATCAAGTCCGAGGACTCTCCGATCTTTAAGAATCTCTCGGGTTGCCCGAATAACCCTCCCGGCTGCGACGAGGTTCGATTGTGTAGGCGTGGCGTGGTATGTCTTCTTATGCGAGTTAGCAAATGAGTTGGCCTTAAGTTCTTCAAGGTAATCTCGCTTCTAGGCTTTTTATCGTTCATATAGTCTTCTTCCAAAATCTAAAGTCGTCTTGATTACGACCTTTTGATCTTCGAGGACCATAGAACATCATCCCTTTCGGGGTATCCTATAAACAACCTTAATTCCGAGCGTGAATCGATTTCCGGCCCTATCCAACACGTATGTCGGACACCCCCAGATTCTCATGTGTCTAAAATTTTGGGCTTCGCCCGAATCCACAACTCCCTAGAGAGTTTTTGGAACCGATTTAGATGGCACTAAGTTCGAATAAAAAAGTTGTTTGCGGTAGCGTAACCCAAACGATTTTGGTAAATCCGCATAACTCATCATTGATCTTACCATTTCTAGAAGCGTTCGGTTTCTTAGATTACGCAACCTCGTTTTTGTTGAGGGTACGGGTGAAGTCAAAGGATGCAATCCTTCTTCCGGAATAAGTAGTTCAAGAATTCCCATTTGAGGTATTCGCCTCCACGGTCGGATCGTAGAAACTTGATCGTTTTTCTTATGATTCTCTGCTTGAGCCTTAAATTCTTTGAATTTATCAAAAGGTCTCAGATTTATGCTTCATTAGGAAAATGTATCCCCGTGATAATCATCGATAAGCGTGTGAAATACTCGTAGCCGCCTCTTGCTTTGATTTGCATTGGACCACATACATCGGTGTGGGCGATCTCAAACACTTTTTTAGCTCTAAGCCCTTGGCTCCAAATGCCCTCTTGGTCATTTTACCCTCAAACACAAGTTGGAAATGGTTCAACGGAAAGACTCAATGAACCATCTTGCACCAGCGTTTGGATCCTTTTGGATTAATATGACCTAATCTTATGTGTCAAAAAAGTGTCTCGTTCACATTGGTTGAGCGTTTCCTTTTGCTTGAAATAGTAGATGAGTTATAGGATGCATTATGTGTGATGTGCACAATTAATAATGTAGAGATTGTTACGTAATGTTCCATGACGAGATAACCACATCGTTATGAAAAACGATAACATGCTTATTAAAAGCGAGCAGAATATCCATCAACAAATAGTTTTGAAAGCGAAATAAGGGTTTTCACGAAAAAGCTGGAACATAAAGAACATCTCTTAAATTAAACTCTTGTCTTCAAAAGCGGGTGCGTCTCCAGCTGCTTGGTGCCACTCTCGTAGCATATCGCCCGGCGTGGCGAGATCTCTCTTCCACTAAGTTGTCGGGTCGCTTGAACCCCTGTAAAAGTAAACAAACATGATCGGTGGATCCCGTATCCACTACGAATGGGTAGCATACAGCGCTAAACAAGTTTCAACAACTAGTGAGAGAATTACTTTTTTCTTTCCATTCCTCTTGAATTTGGAGCAATTTGACCTCCAATGTCCTTTTTCTTTGCCCGGTTAAAACACTTTCCCTGGCGGTTTCTTTCTCCACCCTCCCTCTTCATTTCCTTTTGCCCTTGCAACACTTGGGTTAGCTTCACTTTTGGTCCTTCTCTTCTTCTTACCTCCCTTTGGTCTAGGAAGATGAACGGTTGTCGCTAAGGCTTGGCTTCTCTCCAATATTCCTTGGTAGAAACTAAAGCTTATGGCAGATCGGCAGGAAAACTTCGATTGTTCATTTGGTAATTGAACTGTTGCTTTCAAAAGCTTTTGGGCGGGAATGGAGATGAAATCGATCCAGGTCTCGATGTATATTGACACCAAGTACCTCAAGTTTGTTAAGGTGAGCGTCATCGAGGAGGCGTGTTCCCTTGCGAGGCGTTCCCTCCACCATTTTCATTGAGAGCATGTCTCTCTTGGTGATACGGCGAAACCCACCTGCGATTCCCCGATGTTGGAACATCGCTTTAAGATTGACCATGATGTCTGCGGCCCGGTTTCAGCGTTTTGGTGTTGGTGTTGCAACACATCCGACATAAAGCAAAGATGGTACACTTTGCCGTTTTAGTTGAGCAGCTCCTAGTCGGTATACTCTTTTTCTTTTAGTTTTCTTAGACTCATCGATCGGCTTTTACGGTTTTGGGCGTGGTAAGGACCCGATTATGGTGTTGTGCGGTGAGGACAATAGTAAGTTTTTCGATACCAATCGACAAAAGTTTTCTCGATAAGCAAATTGTCTTTCGGTATATTGAGCAGTGGATTAAAAGGTTGCGACATGATGATCGAAAATAAACATACATCTTGTGTTAATATCAAATCAAGACAAAGAAAATCACATAATTAAAAACATGATTCATATTGAAATCTCAAAAAAAATATGAACATGCATGACTAACATCTCAAAAGCAGGTTTTAAATGAGCCTCTTGGGAGGGTCATCATTTAAATCACATTCAAGCGAGGTTACAAACAAGAATAGTTACAAACCTTTAATTTAAAAAAAAATTAATAGTTGGCTCCCTTGGCCCGATATAAAATTAGCGGGGAGGACCCGGAAATATATGCGTATCAATTTTATACCTAAATAATAACCATGATTAAATGAAATTACTACTTCATTTTGATCGAGCCTCTTGGGAGGGTCATCGTCGCCACTAATAATAATTCACAATCATCCTTTTGAGAATTTATTCATGTGAAAGTTATCTTTTGGCGTCCTTGGGAATTTCTCCAAAAGAATTCACAAATAAATAAATCATGGAGTCAAAATTAATTAGATTCAAAATCAAATTAATTATTAAAACATACTTAGTAATTTTTAAGTTTGAGATTTTTTTAGTTGGGCAATTCTCATGCAAACACATTTAAACAAATTAAATAAAAAGCAAGAAAATACAACAATAAATCAAAGCAAAACAGAAAAATAAACATATTGGGCACAAATTATCCAATTGTCATGGTTTGATTTTTCTTGGCTTGATTTTGAAAAAGCAAATCTTGAATTTCTCTCCCCTCGAGCGTCTCAAAAATCCGTCCGTACAGCGACCCGGCTCGCGGATCGGGGGTGCCGCCTTGCACCAAACCCGGCCTTGTCGACTACGCCGGAAGTAGCGCCGCATGCGTCTCTCGGCTGAACTCGGAACTTCTCGGTAACCGGCGGGGTGCCATCTTTTCCCGCATCGCTTCGCCCTAGCATCACGCTCGCTTACCCATTTGCGCCTTCGCGTGCGGCATTTCGGCAACGTCGCCTCGGCTTATTTCGCGGCGTCGCGTTACTGTCGCGCTGCTCGGCCTTGACCACCTCGGCAACTTCCGCCCAGCGTCCTTTCGGTCCAGCGCGCTTCTTCAACCTGCCCCATGCCCATGCGCCTTTCGCCAGCGTCACGCGTCCGTGGCGATACCTCGCTTCAACATTTAAGCTCGGCCCTTATATTTACTGTGGGTTAGAATCCGTTTTAATTTCTCTTACTCCGTCTTAAACGTCTTGATGAAACACAATTTATTTAACGAAAAATAAATACACCTTAAATCTAGACTAGTCTGTTACATTGGAACAAAATAAAATAGCCTAATCTGCGTGGATTTTCTCACGAGAAAAACAAATTCCCGAGCAATTCGAATTAAAACCATTCATCTGCATGAAATAAATAAACACATTAAATACCATGACAATTAGATACTGCAAAAGCAGATCTAACAATTTTACTATCAATTTTCAATAAAATTTAATGGCCAACATAATTTAAATAATAATTTAAATACGAGCTCAAAGCCGGGCTCACGATGCGATTATTGGGAAATAAGGGTGCAGGATCTATTAGAGGTGAATTTAAATACATATTTAAATTAATTAATTAATTACTAACATGAATTAATCCTAATTCAATTCAACATAATAATTAATCAATAAATAAACATCATGAGAACACGTATTTCACGTAAAAACCTAAGCATGCGGAATCAGGAATTACGTAAATACTAACCTCTCGTAGAAACAACATTGAAGACGATGGATCAACCCAAAAGTACCCTCTCAAATATGTCCCACGTCCCTGAAGCGCCAATCCGATTGGGAGGATTATCAATGAGCGATTTTAATCTTTAAAAAAAAAAAAAAATTTGGCTACCGCCTTTGTGGATTTCTAATTTTTCCAACACGTAAAATTGCACTTGGGGATGAAAAATTCATCCCTATTTATAATACTAAGGGGTTGAAATTTTTTCCCTAGGAATAAGATGGGAAAATATTTTTCTTGATCTCGAAATCTTGAATATATCGATATATTCTTTTCTCCATATTTAAAATATTCCACAAAAATCACATCACAATATTAAGGGAATTTTGAAAATTCCCATTAGTTAGGAAAGAAATAAGATCTTTGACTTTTCTTGAATTTATGGGATAATATTGTATTCCAAGAATACATATTCCATAAAATCTTTCAAGAAAATCAAGAAAATCTTTCTCTCTTCCTACCCAATATTTTCGAAAATAATAGAGGAAAAATAAGCGAAAATATTTTCTTCTCCTTTTCATTAATTGGACTTTAGTTTGAAATTTTATTTGAGGGCCTTTAGGAGAGTTAAGATTGGACCTCCAATGAAATTTATGAAGCTTTAATATTTAGCCAAAATATTATTCAAGCCCATTAATATTAATTACTCCTTTATAAAATTAATATTGAGCTATCCATCTTAACCCCATTCGACTTCACAATAATATGGCTCGGTCGTCATTTCAGCGTTTAAGATTATCTTAGTCCACTAATTAATTAAGTCATTTTGAGCAGGCTTTATATTAATTAATATATTTGTCCTTGGGTAAAGACAATTTCAACATTATTATCCATCTTTGGAAATAAATTTCCACTTGCAAGATTTGGTATGATAAAGATTATGAGCCCGCGAGGGGACAAATCAAGCGCCCCGTACTTACTTGGCTTGATTCTTCGTATTAAATCTTAGCAATCGTCATATAATTAATAATATTGCCCAAGATACAAGGTATCGAATTGCATTGATTCTCTTCCCATCATAAGTCAAAGCAATAGTTATTAATTTCACGATCTATTTAAGGAAGCGGAAATTAAGAAATAACGCTGCGAGGTCTAATTCTTGTATATTCAATCAAGAAGAATTTATCCTCATATAGGTCCTTTCCAGTAGTCATGTCGGGATGCACTAAGTGTAATTCCTTGGTCAAGACAAACCCAATCCAAGACCTTACACTTCAACCTTTCATGATGGGTTGTTCATTTCCATCTGGGTTGTGAATTTGTACTTTCGATCGCGAGGAACCCATTAATTTGATCTTCGTGATCTGGTATCACCAAATTAACTACAACGTAACACGTCTTGACTTTATTGAGCGGGTATCTGAAAAATATATATAACATTCATTCATATTTAATGCAACATGTGATAAATAATTTATTTGATAAAATAAATAGAAATTGATTTGGTTATACAAAGTAAAAGCATACTTTTAAATTATAACCCCAACACAGTGGTGGTCGGCGAAGGCGGAACTTGGGGCGAGGGGTGCAGGCGCCTGAGATCTTGCGTAATGGGAAGACGCGAGCGGCGAGGCGAAAGGCTAGATCGTGGGGCGCCGGGAACGCGCTGCGTGAATCTGCTCACGCTAAATGCCATCGGCAGGCGAGGATGGCGGCACAGAGCAAAGAGATTACACTTAGTGCACTATGATCTTATTTGAATAGGACCCTCTGGGATAAATTCTTGACCTTGAACATGGAAGAATTAGACCTCGGTGGTTCGTTATTTCTTAATCAAATCCCATAAATAGGATCATGTGAAATTAATAACTATTGATTTGACTTATCTTTGGGAAGAGAATCAATGTGATTCGATACCTTGTATCTTAGGCAATATTATTGATTACACGGCGATTGCTAAGATTTATCTGGAGAATCGTATTGCAATCTGGCTTGCTTGATTTGTCCCTTTAGTGGGCTCGAATCTTTATCATACCAAATCTTGCAAGTGGAAATTTTTTTAGGTATGGATAATAACGTTGAACATCTTTACTCCAAGGACAAAGATATTAATTAATATAAAGCTTGTTAGGTGTCTTAATTAATTAGTGGACTAAGATAATCTTAAACACGAAAATAATGTAGGAGCCATATTATTATGAAGTAGTAATATGGGTTAAGATGGATAGTTCAATATTAATTTTATAGTGGAATAAATTAATATTAATGGGCTTGAATAATATTTTTTGCTAAATATTAAAGTTTCATAGCCCATTGGAGGTCAATCTTAATTCTCTAAAGGCCCTCAAATAGCCCAAATTAAAGTCCAATTAATGAAAAGGAGAAAAAATATTATTGCCTAATTTTTCCATTAAATTTTGAAATTAGTAAATAAAATGGGAGAAAACGATTTTCTTTGAATTTTTGTTATGGAGCGAAGTTAAGTATTCTTGGAATACAAGATTATCTCATTAAATTCAAGAAATCTCACTTGGTTATTTATTAAGTAAATTTTTGAAAATTCCATAACAATAAGGAGGAGAAAGATTTTGTTGGGAGATATTTTGGGGAAATAGAATATATTGGATATATTCAAGATTGTTTCTTGGAGAAAGAAAGCAAGGAAATTTTCAATGCCCCAATTGACCTAAATTTTCGTCCCCCCTTATTATAAATAGGAGATGAATTTTTCATCTCCAAGATAACTATAAATTGATTTTTTAGGAAAAATATCAGCGTCGATAAAATATCAAATATTTTTGAAAGCGTCGTCAGTGATTGTTTTTCTCGAAAAACTTCAATTGGTGAGTGTGCGATTCCATGTGTTGAAAAAATTAGAAATCCACAAAGGTGGTGACAAAAATACTTAAATTTTTTCTCCTTTATTAAATTTGTTCGTGTGAATCCTCCCACGGATTCACGTTCATGGGCGTAGGACATATTTGGGAAGGCTATTTGGGTTGATCCATCGTCTCGCGATTGTCTCTCTACAAGAGGTATGTAATCTCGTAACTCCTAGATTCCGCATGATTAGGATTTCGTGGATTACGCATGTTACTTATTTATATTTACTTATTTGCTTGTTTAATTATTATATTTGAATTGATTTAGGATTAATTCATGTTATTTAATTAATTGATTAATTTAAATATGTATTTAAATTCATCTCGAATAAATCAACTCGGGCACCCTTATTTTAAAATTGATAGTGTTTAATTGGTATCATTATGGTATTTAATGCGTTTAATTGTCATGCCTGGTTTTGAACTCAATTTATTTTTTCGAGAAAATTGTTATTTAAATTATTTGTTGGCAATTAAATTTTATTTAAAATTGGATAGTATAAATTGTTAGATACATTTTGCGGTATCCGATTGTCATGGTATTTAATATGTTTAATTGTCATCGCGCGAATGTTTTGGTTTTTAATTCGAAGGCTGATTCGAATTTATCGCCAGCACACGCGCGTGCGAAAATGGGCAAATAGAATTAGGTTATTTGATTTGTTCAATGTAATAGACTCGCACAGCGGATTTAAGGTGCATTTATTTCGGGTTAAATAAATTGTAACATGATCGAAGCGCCCACGAAATTGAAAGCGGAAGTGCATCCGTGTGACGATGTGCTCCCAGCTGTAAAAAGCGTGCGAGACGGAGTGCATGCCACATCGCCGGGGCGTGCCAAGTGAGCCGCTTGAATGTGACTTTCGAGACATTTTAACCGAAATTAACGCAGGGGGAGAAATACAAGAGCGCTTTCTTCAAAATGCCAAGAAAAATTAAATCATGAATGATAATTTAAAATTAATATGTTTATTTTTTGCTTTCTTGATTTATTGTTGTATTTTCTTATGCTTTATTTAATTTGTTTAAATGTGTTTGCATGAGAATTGTCCAAAAAAATCTCATTTAAAAAATTACTAAGTTGTTAAAACAATTAATGTTGGTTTTGAATGAATTATTTCGACCTCCATGATTTATTTATTTTTTTTGGAGATTTCAATATGAAAACTTTCATGAATGAAGGATGATTGTGATTCTATTTTGTGTTGATCCTAAGAGGCTTCAAAAAACGTTGACACATTTAATCATGGTTATTACTTAGGTATAAAATTGATTTAGTCCCCATCAATTTTGTATTGGTCGGTGGGAGCCAACTATTAACTTTTTTAAATCTTGTTTTTTTGCTTTAATATAAATGATGAAAGCTCAATAAAACCGCTTTTGAGATGTTATTTAATGTATGTTCAATTTTGAGATGAACAAAAATTATGTGATCTTTTGTGTTGATCCCGACATTGACACAAGATAATTTTATTTAAAATCATGTCGCAACCTTTTAATCCTGTTAATATCTTAAAGGAACAGATAAAAAATGTTGATTGGAAAAGTTATGATTGTCGAGGGGCTCATTTAAATCTCAAAAATCTTGACACACCAAAATCGGATCATATTTTTTGAGAGATATGGTCATCATTATGAAAATGGTGGATGGCAACTATTGTAAGGATTACCCTCAAAAATTGATGGCCCTTTGAACAAACTTGAGGTTAAGGTGCAGATGATGATCTGGAGACCCGGATCGATTTGGTACTCCACTCTCTGCCCAAAAGTTTTGAGCATTTTTGGCCTCATTATTGACGATTTGTTGCAAGCTTTAGTCTCGGAGAGATGTTGATAGGGCACCAAACTCAAGCTTTGACGTGAAGTGGTTCGTCTGCATCTTCTAGGCTAAGGGAAGGCAAGAAGAAGAAGAGGACCAAAAGCCGTAAACAATCAAACTCAAGCATGTTAATCAAGGGCAATGGTAAGATGAGGAATCTTGGTGGTGTCAAGGAAGTGCTTCAAGCTGCGATTGCAAAAGGACAATGGAGGTTTGCTGTTCCAACCAAAAAAAATTTGGAAAAAAAAGGTAATTCTCACATATTTAGTTGTTGAAACTTGTTTAGCGGCGTATGCTACCCATTCATGGGTAATGGATATGGGGTCCACTAATCATGTTTGCTTCACGGGTTCAAGCCGGACTGGCAACTTAGTGGAAGTGAGATCCTTATCACGCTATTTGAAGACAATTTACGAGTGGACTAGAAGCGATGGGAAGCCTTTTGTCTTTTGAAGACAAAAGTTTAATTTTAAGAGATGTTCTTTTATGTTCTGTTTTTTACATAAAAACCCTTATTTACATTTTCAAACTATTTGTCGATGGATATTACATTCGTTTTAATAAACATGTTACTATTTTTGAAGCGATGTGGTTATCTATAATGGAACTTTACTGGAACAATCTCTATATTATGCTTGTGCACATCACTCACGAATGCATCTATAACACATCTACTATTTCAAGTAATAAAAGAAAATGTTATTTGGCGTGAAGCGAGACACTTCTTTAGCACCTAATATTAGGTCATATTAACCCGAAAAGGATCAAAGGTTGGTCAAGATGGTTCAATGTAGTCCTCTGATTGAACCATTTCCAACTTGCGAATCATGCTTGGAGGGTAAGATGACCAAGAGGGCATTTGGAGCCAAGGGACTTAGAGCTAAAGAAGTGTTGGAGATCGTTCACACCGATGTGTGTGGTCCAATGTAAATCAAAGCTAGAGGTGGCTACGAGTATTTTGTTACATTTATCGATGAATACTCACGCTATGGGTATGTTTTCCTAATGAAGCATAAATCTGAGACCTTTGATAAATTCAAAGAATTTAAGGCTCAGCGAGAGAATCATAAGGAAAAGAGTATCAAGTTTCTACGATCTGATCGTGGAGGCGAATACCTCAGCGATGAATTTTTGAACTACCTGTCGGATGAAGGGAATGCATCCCAGTTGACTGCACCGGGTACCCCTCAACAAAACGGGGTTGCAAAAAGAAGAAACAAAATGCTTTAGAAATGGTAAGGTTAATGATGAGTTATGCGGATTTACTAAAATCGTTCTGGGGTTATGCCTTGCAAACAATAGCTTACATTCTAAACTTAGTGCCATCCAAATCGGTTCCTAAAACCCCTAGAGAATTGTGGGACGGTATGAAGCCCAACCAGACACATGAGGATGCAGGGGTGTAAACATATCGTGTTGGACAAAAAGTAAGTAAATTGACGCTGCGCCTAATTAAGGTTGTTCATAGGGTTGTTGGGATTATCTTGAAAAGTATGCTTTTACTTTGTATAATCGAAAACCGAATTTCGAACTTATTTCTTGAAATAAATTGTTTATCAGCGATGCTTTTAAATATGATTGAATGTTATATATATTTCTTTGCATAACGGTTCAATAATTAAATGCGTGTTACTTTGTAGTTAATTTAGTGATACGGATCACGAGAAGATTAAATTAACGGTCCCTTGTAACTAAAAGTCGCCATTCGACCTAGATGAAATGAACAACCATCGCGAAAGGTTGAGGTGTAAAGGCTCGAGATTGGTTTGTCTTGACCAAGAGATTACACTAGTGCATGGTGATCTTGTTGAATAGGACCCTCTGGGAGGATAAATTCTTGAAGCGAACAAGGAAGAATTAGACCTCAGTGGTTCGTTGTTTCTTAACCTTCGTCCCTTAAATAGGATCACGTGGGATTGGTAACTATTGCTTTGACTTATCATGGGTAGCGAATCAGAGAGATTCAATACTTTTTATCTTGGGCAATATTATTGGTCACATGTGATTGCTAAGATTTATCTGAAGAATCGTGTGCAAATGCGCTTGCTTGATTTGCCCCCTTGGGAGGTTCATAAGTTTTATCATACCAAATCTTGCAAGTGGAATTAGTTTTCGGTATGGATAATAATGTTGAACCGTTCCTCGACCAAGGACAAAAGATATTAATTAACGGAAAGCTATTTCAGTGGCTTGAATTAATTAATGGGCTAGATAATCTTAAACACGGGAAATGATGACCGGGAGCCATATTAGTATAATATGGGTTAAGATGGATAGTGCAATATTAATTATGTAGTGGGATTAATTAATATTTATGGGCTTGAATTATATTGTGGCTCAATATTAGATATTCAAGATCCGTTAGAAGGTCGATCTTAATTCTCCTAAAAGGCCCTGAGTAGCCCAACATATAGTCCATTAACTGAAAAGGTGATTAAAATAAAATAAATATTGTTGCTTATATTTCCTCTTAATTTTTCGAAAATTATGGATAAAAGATGGAGAAAGATTTTCTTTGAATTTTGTTATGGAATGAAGATATGTATTCTTGGAATACAAGATTATCTCATTAAATTCAAGAAATCTCCCTTGGTTATTCATAGTGAGAGATTTTTGAAATTTTGGAAAATAGAGGGCAAGAAAGATTTTCTTGATTTCTTGAAAAGATATTATGGAAGATATGTATTTCTTGAAATACAAGAATATCTCATAAATTGAGAAGATCGAATCTTGGATTCTTGTGACACTTAATTTTAGAAAAATTTAGTCCATAATAGAAGAGGTGAGATTTTTTGTGGAATATTTTAATTATGGGAAAAAGAATATATATTCAAAGATTTCTTGGTGACCAAGAAAAGTCTTTTCCCACATTGAAAATTCACTAAAATTTCGTTCACCCTACCTCTTATAAATAGGGGATGATTAGTTCATTCCCAGTCAATTCCATGTCTTTGGAAATATTAGCAAATCCACATAAGTGGTGCAACAAAGTTTATTTTTTCCTTTTGTTAATTGTTCGCGAGTATCCTTCCACGGATTGTCGAGCAAGGGCTAAGGGAATACTTGGGAAGTCCTTTTGGTTAGTCCGTCGACCAAAGCCACTTTGCCGTCCAGAGAGATGCGTTCACGTAAACCCAGTAGATTCGCATGCGTAGGTTTTCGTGGCTTTTATATGCATGATATGTTGTTGCAATTATTATTTGAATTAATATAGGATTAATTCATGCTAGTAATAATTAATGAATTAAATTTGTATTTAAATATTCACCCGAATAGATCTGTGTAAATCATTCCCCACTATTTGGTATCGAGCCATTTATTTAAGACTCTGAATTTTTTAAGTGTAATTTACTTCGTGGACATTAAATTTGAAATTGGATAGTAAAGCCCATTAGATCTGTTTTGCGGTATCAATTGTCATGGATTTTAATGTTTTTATTTTGCATCTTGCATATAAGCTGTGGTTTTTTTTTTAATTGATTCGTTCGGATTTTTTTTGCCTCGTGAAAAATCCACGAGTAGACTAGGATTTGTTTGATTTGATCAATGTAATAGACTAGTCTAGATCTAGGTTATTGTTTTTTGTAAATAAATTGTAGCGGATCGGAGCGAAAAAACCGAAGAATTAAAGGATGAAATCGAGAACCCAGGCGTAAGCGGCGTGGCGCCGTTGGTATTTGTCGCGTTCACGCGTTGCCAGGCCGAAATTTGGGCGATCTGCCGTGCCACAGGCGGAGGGCCTTGCGTGCATGGGGGGCAGCCGAGCCATGACCAGCAGGCTTGGGCGAGACGCGGGCGCTGCCGACGACCAGGCGTAGGCGGGAGGCGTGGCGAAGGCGCGCGGCATCCTCGCGGACCGAAATCTGCCGATGGCCTTTGCCGAAACCCTGCCAAGGCGTCTTAGAACCTTTGGCAGCGCGTCTTTGCCGGGCGGTGATCTTGAGGCCGAAGGCATCATCTGGCAAGTGGCGGCGGATCTTGGCGTCGTCCATTGCTGAGGCTAATGGCGTGGCGGATCGAGATGAAGTATTTTTTTGAGAGCGAGCGAGTGGGAGAAATTCGAGGCGTGTTTCTTCAAGATCAAGCCAAGAAAAATCAAACCATGACAATTGGATAATTTGTGCCCAATATGTTTTTTTTTTTACATTATCTTGATTTATTTGTGTTATCTTATGCTTTATTTAATTTGTTTAAATGTGTTTGCATGAGGGTTGCCAAATTGAAAAATCTCAACTCCAAAATTACTAAGTATGTTTTAAATAAATTAATTGACAATTTTATTAGGATAATAAAATTGAATTAATTTTTGACCTCCGTGATTTATTTATTTGTGAATTCTTTTGGAGAAATTCCCCCACGGGACGGTCAAAAGATAGGTTTCACATGAATGAATTCGAGCGGATGATTGTGGGTTATTACTAGTGGCGGCGATGACCCCCCCACGAGGCTCGATCAAAAGCGAAATAGTAATCTGTATTTAATCATGGTTATTACTTAGGTATAAAATTGATATGCATATACTTCCCGAAGTCCTGTCGATTTTATATTGGTCAAGTGGGAGCCAACTATTAATCTGGATATTAAAGGTTTGTAACTATTCTTGTTTGTAACTTTTGCTTGAATGTGTTTAAATAATGACCCACCCCGTGGCTTATTTAAAGCTGTTTTTGAATGTTGGCTGATGCATGTTCATATTTTTTGAGATTTTAATATGATGCATGTGATCGAACCTTGTGATATACTTGTCTTTATTGCATATAGTTGTTTATTTCGATTCGGCATGTCGTTACCTTTTAATCCTTTGTTATTATACTTAAAAGTCAATACAATATGTATGGAAACTATATTGATTGGAAAATTATAATTGTCTAGCGCACAAAAAGACAAGTGGATTTTGACACACAAAAATCGAGATGAGCCAAGTGACGAGTCAAAACATGCGGGACTTCGTCGGATCACCTTCTTGAGAGATGTAAATCATTTGAAATGGTGGAGGGAAAACCCGTAAGGGATTATGTCCTCAAAATAGATGGCCCATCTGAACAAACTTGAGATTACGAGTCTTGATTATGATCACGGAGACTCGGATGAATTTAATACTTCACTCTCTGCCTAAAAAAGTTTTTTGAGCATTTTGGCCTCGCTAGCTAATTTATTTGCAAACTTTTGGTCTCGGCGAGAAATGATGAAGAGGCACAAACTCAAGCTTTAATGGCAAGTGGTCCGTCTTGATTTTCTAGGCAAGGGTAGGCAAGATAAAGAAAGAGGACCAAAAGGCCATAAGCAATAAAACTCAACTATTGTCGAGGCGATGGTAAGATGAGAATGTTTGTTGTGTCGAGGAAAATCAAGAGGAAGTGCTTAAGGCTGCGGCGAGAGAGAGGACAATGGAGGTTTTGCTGTTCCAACCCCAAAAGGGCGGGAAAGAAAGGTAATTCTCACACACACTAGTTGTTGAAACTTGTTTAGCGGCGTATACTTCTCATTCGTGGGTGGTTGATCACGAGATCCACTAATCATGTTGGCTTCACGGGTTCTAAATGATCCGGCGAACGTAGTGGGAGTGAGATCCTCATCTGTTTGGGCAGCGTTACGAAAGTAGAAGACATTGCAATGCTACGTAAGTGGCGGATATTGCAATCTTCACGGTAGTAACGATTATTTGCAATACTACTGTAGTAGCGAGACATTTGCAATGCTACATGAGTAGCGATTAAGCGATGGGAGAAGTGCACCTATCTTTTGAAGATAAAGTTTTTTGATATTATCTTTGTGTTCCCGGTTTTAGAAAAGAATTCACCTTAAGTTTCTAAAAATTGATTAAAGGACACTAAGTTTCTTCTAATAAGAATGACATCATTTTTGAAATGATGAGTGTATCTGATTACGGGACATTGATGGAAAATCTCTATACAATTAAGCATGCACACCACTCACGAAATGTATCTATAACACATGTTGTTTCCAAGAAAAAAAAATCGAGGCGTGAGCGAGACACTTCTTTTGGCATCTAAGATTAGGTCATATAAATCGAAAGAGGATCCAAAGGTTGGTGAAAGATGGTTCTTTGGGCGTCTCCAAGTTGAATCGATTCAACCTGCGAATCATGTTTGGAGGGTAATATGACCAAGATGGCATTTGGAGCCAGGGAATGAAATTTAAAAAGAAGTGTTAGAGATCGTTCACATAGATGTATGTAGTCAAATGTCACCAAAGCAAGAGGAGGTTATGAGTAATTGTATTGATGATTACTCAAGGTACATTTTCCTTATGAAGCATGAATCGAGACCTTTGAGAAATTCTAAAGAATTTAAGGCTCAGCGAGAGAATCATATGGAAAAAGCGTATCAAGTCTCTACGATCCGATCGTGGGCGAATACCTCGGCATGAGTTTTTGTACTACTTATCGATGAAGGGATTGTATCGACTCATTGCACCGGAGCCCCTCAACAAAATGGGGTTTGAGGCGAAACAACATAATTCTTTTGGAAATTGTTAGATCAATGATGAGTTATACGGATCTTCCGAGTTAGATTAAGGGTCATACCTTGGAAACAACGACTTACATTCGAACTTGGTGCTATCAAATCGGTTCCCAGAACCCCAAATAATTGTGGACCGGTATGAAGTCTAGTATGAGACACATGAGAACTTTGGGGTGTCCGCCTACGTGTTGGACAAGGAAATCGATAAATTGGATCCTCGATCGGAATTAATTTGTTTTGTAGGATACCCCGAGGGGAACAAAAAGGGTGAATGTTCTATAGTTAGAAGATCAAAAGGTGGACATCCGCACCCACTTTAGATTTTGGAAAAAACTATAGAACGAAAGAAAACCAGTGAGATTACCTTAAATGAGCTTAGAGGGCAAACCTCGGTCTTGGGTGTACTAGGCGATATACCAAAGCGATCGTTTTTTCTGGCAGACCTCGTTATAGTGGGAGGGTTGTTAGACGACCGAGAGATTCATGGGAATAGGAGAGTCCTCGGACTTGATTCGGACAAAGAATCAGACCCGTGGACATATGATGAGGCACTCCAAGATTAGGATGCGGTTCTTGGCAAAAAGCAACAATGAAAGCGAAGTGGGTTCTATGTTTCATAATAAATTGTGGGAGCTAGTCGAACCCTTAATGGGTCAAACCCATTAGATGCAAGTGGGTATATAAGAGGAAAAAGAGGATGGGGACGGGAAGGTTGAAACCTTTTAAAGCAAGACTAATGGCGAAAAGGTTATACTTTCGAGAAAGAAAGGGATCGATTATGAGGAAACTTTTTTCGCCGTAGCCATTCTTAAGTCATCGTATTCTCTTATCGATTGCTGCGCATTTCGGCGTTGAAATCGGCAAATAGATGTCAAGGCGGCTTTCATATGAAGTCTTGATAAAGAGATCTATGTGCAACAACCCCAAGGTTTCATTGAAACGGGCCAAGAACATCTTGTTTGTAAGCTCAAGAAGTCCATTTCGGACTCAAGCGGGCATCGAGCTTGGAACCAATGTTTTGATCATGTTATAAAGTCTTATGGGTTTGATCAAAGCGATTTTGAAAGTTGTGTGTATAAAAGCGTGTCGGGATTTGCATTGGTATTCTTAATCTTGTCATCGTAGATAACATTGTGATCGCCGGGAGCGATGTGAAGGTGTGATCGGGCGTAAGGGCATGGCTTTCAAAAGCGGTTTGATCTGAAAGACTTAGGGATAGCGGACAAATCCTTGGGATCAAGATCACTTTCGAGATCGCAAGATAAGGATGATCGGGTTATCGCAAGTTTTCATACATAGATCTTTGTCTTGAAATGCTTGACATGCAAGATTCGAAAGGATTCAGTATCTTTCGGACTTGGAATCCATCTATCCAAGAAAATGTTCCCTAAGGCGAAAAGGAGATAGATGACATGAAAGGTATTCCTTGTGCTTAGGCTGTCGGAAACCTTATGTATGCATTGCTGTGTACGAGACCGGATATCTGCTTTGTTGTAGGAATGGTAGCAAGATATCAAAGTAACCCAGGGAAAGCGCATTGGAAGATAGTTAAAAACATTCTGAAGTGTCTGAAAAGAACTCGGGATAGAATGTTGATTTATCAGTCAGATACTCCAATCCCCATCGGCTACACGGACTCGGATTTCTAATCAGATATAGATTCCAGAAATTATCTGCCTCAGTTAGTGTGTTTCCATTTGGGAAGTGTAGCCATCAAATGGACGAGTGTGGAGCAGAAATGCATCACGGACTCACGTTGGGGAATGAGTTACACAGATCTATTCGGGGTGAATATTTAAATACAAATTTAATTCATTAATTATTACTAGCATGAATTAATCCTATATTAATTCAAATAATAATTACAACAACATATCATGCATATAAAAGCCCACGTAAAACCTACGCATGCGGAATCTACGGGTTTACGTGAGCGCCCTCTCGGGATGGCGGTGGCTTTGGTCGGACGGACTAACCAAAAGGACTTACCAAGTATTCCCTTAGCCCCTATTTCGACAATCCGGTGGAAGGATACTTTCATGAACAATTAACAAAAGGAAAAAAATAAACTTTGTTGCACCACTTATGTGGATTTCTTAATATTTCAAAGCACATGGAATTGTACTTGGGAATGAACTAATCATCCCCTATTTATAAAGAGGTAGGGTGAGCGAAAAATTTTAGTGAATTTTCAATGTGGGAAAAAGACTTTTCTTGGTCACCAAGAAATCTTGAATATATATTCTTTTTCCCATAATTAAAATATTCCACAAAAATCTCACCTCTTCTATTATGGACTAAATTTTCGAAAATTAAGTGTCACAAGAATCCAAGATTTGGATCTTCTTGAATTTATGAGATATTCTTGTATTTCAAGAAATACATATCTTCCATAATATCTTTTCAAGAAAATCAAGAAAATCTTTCTTGCCCACTATATTTTTCAAAATTTTGAAATTTACTATATAGATAACCAAGTGGGAGATTTCTTGAATTTAATGAGATAATCTTGTATTCCAAGAATACATATCTTCATTCCATAACAAAATCAAAAAAATCTTTCTCCCTCTTTTATCCATATATTTCAAAAAATTAGAGGAAATATTAAGCAACAATATTTATTTTATTTTAATCACCGCACTAGGTTATTGGACTATATATTTGGGCTACTCGGGGGGCCTTTAGGAGAATTAAGATTGGACCTTCTAATGGATCTTGAATATCTAATATTGAGCCACAATATAATTCAAGCCCATAAATATTAATTAATCCCACTACATAATTAATATTGCACCATCCATCTTAACCCGTATTACGGTCAATATGGCTCCGGTCATTATTTCCCATGTTTAAGATTATCTAGCCCATTAATTAATTCAAGCCCTTTGAAATAGATTTACATTAATTAATATCTTTTGTCCTTGGTTAGGAGCGGTTCAACATTAATATCCATCTAGGAAACTAATTCCACTTGCAAGATTTGGTATGATAAAACTTATGAACCTCGAGAAGGCAAATCAAGCAAGCGTGCTTTTTACGATTCTTAAGTATTAAATCTTAGCAATCACATGTGACGATAATATTGCCCAAGATAAAAAGTATTGAATCTCTCTCGATTATACTACCCATGATAAGTCAAAGCAATAGTTACCAATCATGATCTATTTAAGGGGCGAAGGTTAAAAACAACGAACAACCGAGGTCTAATTCTTCCTTGTTGATTTACGAAGAATTTATCCTCCTGTGGAGGTCCTATTCGTTTTATCGAGTCATGCACTAGTGTAATCTCTTGGTCAAGACAAACCATCTGAGCCTTACACCTCAACCTTTCGCGATGTTTGTTCATTTCCATCTAGGTCGTGAATGGCGTACTTTTTTAGTTACAAAGAATTTCATTAATTTAATCTTACGTGATCGGTATCACTAAATTAACTTCTGATGTAACACATACGATTTATTGAGCGGTTATACAATAAATATATATAACATTCAATTATATTTAAAGCATCGATGATAAACAATTTATTTGATAAATAGATGCGGAAATTGGTTTCGATTATACAAAGTAAAAAGCATACTTTTTCGGTATAATCCCAACAATCTCCCACTTATACTCAAAAGTCTACTTTTAAGAAATGAACAACACGTCTCGAGTAGTCCGTGACATCTAATGTCACCTACACGAACCTAATAATTTCTCCCACTTATACTCAAAGCGGATTGGCGGCGGTCTTGACACCCATTCCACTCACATGTCTCGAATGTATTCAAAAGGCAGACGACTTTGTGAATGGATGCGCTAAAGGTTGTCCTTAGGCGCTATATTTGCCACATCTATATCTCCTCTCTTAGCGATTTCTGTATAAGATGTCTTTCCTTTAATGTGTTTGTTTGACTTCGTGGACTCTTGGTTCTCTTGAATTTTGCAGCCCGCCTAGCGAGATATTCTTGAACAAATTGAGAACACCATCCAAGTCCACTAAGAAGATCTAGAGCCCAATCGGTTCTTTTCTTTTGCTTCTGGCGACTACTTACCCCTCGTCCCCATGGTTGAGTCGTTGATGCATTTCTACTTCACCTTTCGTCCATTTGATGGCTACACTTCCCAAAATGGAAACACACTAATCGGATAATTTATGGAATCTAAATCGATTGGAAATCAGGAGTCCATGTGGCGATGGGGATTGGAGCATCGATCGATAAATCAACATTCTATCGAGTTCTTTCGGATACTTGAGAATGTTTTTAAGCGTCGTCGATTCGCTTTCCTGGGTTACTCGATATCTTACTACCATACTGACCAAAAGCATATATCGGGTCTCGCACTGACATTGCATACATAAGGTTTCTGCACGGTAGAAGCACAAGGAATGCCTTTCATGTCATCTATCTCCTTTTTGCGTCTTAGGGGACATTTTCTTGGATAGATGGATTCCAAGTCTGAAAAGTCTGAATCCTTTCTTGGAATCTTGCATCTTTGAATCATTTTAAAACCGGTGTCAATGTATGAATACTTGCGATAACCCGATCATCCTTTTCTTGCGATCTCGAGTAATCTTGATCCCAAGGATGTGTCAAAACTTTCCTAAGTCTTTCATATCAAAGCTGTTTTTGAAACGCCATGCCCCTACGTCGACCACACCTTCACATCATTTCGATGATCACAATGTCATCTCGTATAGTCTAAGAATACCAATGCGGTTCAAACCCGCTTTTTATACACAACTTTCAAACTTGTTTTGATCAAACCCATAATACTTTATTACATGATCAAAACTTTGGTTCCAAGCTCTGGATGCTGTTTGAGTCCGTAAGCGGACCTCTAGAGCTTTCAAACTGGTGTTCTTGGCTTTGTTTCAATGAAACCTTGGTGTTGTTGCACATAGATCTCTTTATCAAGACTTCGTTAAGGAAAACATCTTGACATCTATTTTGCTGATTTCAAGGTCGAAGTCTTAACAACAATCGATAAGAGAATACGGATGGACTTAAGCATGGCTCTGGTGAAAAAAAAATTTCATGTCGATCCCTTTCTTTACGAGTATAACCTTTCGCCATTAGTCTTGCTTTAAAGATTTCAACCTTCGTCCGATCCTCTTTTCCTCTTATATACCCACTTGCATCTCATGGGTTTGACCCCATTAAGTGGTTCGACTAGCTCCACACTCTATTATGAAACATAGAACCCCTTGGCTTTTCATCATTTGTTTGCCAAGAATCTGCATCCTTATCTTGGAGTGCCTCGTCATATGTCCATGGATTGCGATTAGGGAATCAAGTCAGAGGACTCTCCTATTCCCATGAATCTCTGGAGAATTTGTCTAACAACCCTCCCACTATACGAGGCTCGGTTGCCAAAAAATGTATCGTTTGGTATATCATCTAAATGCGATCGACGAGGTTTTCCCTCTAAGCTCATTTAAGGTAATCTCACTTCTGGGTTTTCTTTAGTTCATATAGTCTTCTTCCAAAATCTAAAGTGGGTGCTTATTACCACCCTTTGATCTTGAACTATAGAACATACACTCTTTTTGTTCCTCGGGGTATCCTACAAACGACCTTAATTCGATCGAGGATCCAACTTACGGCTTCCTTGTCCAATATGTGGGCGGACACCCCAAAAGTTCTCATGTGTCTCATACTAGGCTTGCTTGGGTCCACAATTCTTTGGGAGTTTTGGGAACCGATTTGGATAGCACCAAGTTCAGAATGTAAGCCGTTGTTTCAAGGCATAACCCCGAGCGACTCGGGAAGATCAGTATAACTCATCATTGATCTAACCATTTCAAAAGAATTATGTTGCTTTGCTCTGCCAAACCCCGTTTTGTTGAGGGTTAAAGTCTTGATGGTGGGATACAATCCCTTCATCAGATAAGTAGTTCAAAAACTCATTGCTGAGGTAATCGCCTCCACGATTAGATCGTAGAAACTTGATGCGTTTTTCCTTATGATTCTCTGTTTGAGCCTAAAATTTTTAGAATTTCTCAAAGGTCTCAGATTCATGCTTCATAAGGAAAATGTACCTTGAGTAATCATCAATAAAATTACTCATAACCTCCTCTTTGCTTTGGTTGACATTGAACTCGTACATCTATGTGAGCGATCTCTAACACTTCTTTAGCCCCATTCCTTGGCTCCAAATGCCATCTTGGTCATATCACCCTCCAAACATGATTAGCATATTTGGAATCGGTTCAACTTGGAGAAGCCCTAGTGAACCGTCTCTTACCAACCTTTGGATCCTCTTTGGATTTATATGACCCAATTTATAGTTGCTAAAGAAGTGTCTCGTTCACGTCGATGAACAATTTTCTTTTCTCGGAAACAATTGATGTGTTATAGGATGCATTTCGTGAGTGGGTGTGCGAGTTAATAGTATAGAGATTTTCTATCAATGTCCCGTATCGGTACACTCATCATTTCAAAAATGATGTCATTCTTATTAGAAGAAACTTAGTGTCCTTTAATCAAATTTTAGAAGCCCGAAAAGTGAATTCTTTCAAAAGCGGGGACATAAAGATAATCTCAAAAAAAAAAAAAAACTTTATCTTCAAAAGATAGGTGCACTTCTCCCCCATTGCTTTTAGCGCCACTTCATGTAGCATTGCAATATACGCTACTTGCGTAGTATTGCAATAATCGTTACTATCGTAGCATTGCAATATCGCCACTTACGTAGCATTGCAATGTCTTCTACTTTAAATAACGTTACCCGGTGTGATGAGGATCTCACTCCACTAAGTTCTGCGGGTCATTTAGAACCAAGTGAAGCCAACATGATTAGTGGATCTCGTATCAACCACCCACGAATGAGAAGTATCGCCGCTAAACAAGTTTCAACAACTAGTGCGTGAGAATTACCTTTCTTCCGTCCTTTTTTGGGGTTGGAGAGAGCAAAACCTCCATTGTCCTCTCTCTCGCATGACTTAAGCACTTCCTCTTTGGATTTTCCTTGACTCAACAAGCATTCCTCATCTTACCATTGCCCTTGCTTGATTGAGTTTTATTGCTTATGGCCTTTGGTCCTCTTCTTTATCTTGCCTACCCTTGGCCTAGAAGATGAAGGCGGACCACTTAAAATCAAAGCTTGAGTTTGGTGCCTTATCATCATTTACGCCAGGAGTCAAAAGTTTCAACAAATTAGCTAGCGAGGCGAAATGCTCAAAAACCTTTACAGGCGAGAATGAAGTACCAAATTCATCGAGTCTCCGGATCATAATCTGCTTTTCGAGAATCTCAAGTTTGTTCGGATGGGCCATCTTCTTTGAGGGCGTAATCTCTTTCGGGTTTTCCTCCACCATTTTTAGCGGCGACATCTCGCAGAAGGTGATCAGCGAGTCCCGCATGTTTTGACTCGTCGGTTGGCTCATCGATTTTTGTGTGTCAAAATCCACTTGTGCTTTTTTAATGCGATTAGGACAATTATAATTTTCAATCAATATAGTTTCCATACATATTGTATTGACTTTAAGTATAATAACAAAGATGGATTAAAAGGTAGCGACATCTTTGTTGAAAAATAAACAACTATATCTGATAGCACAAGTATATCACAAGGTTCGATCACATTTCATCATATTTTAAAATCTCAAAAAAAAAAATATGAACATGCATCGACCAACATCTCAAAAGCAGTTTAAATAAGCCGCGTGGGGTGGGTCATTATTTAAACACATTCAAGCGAGTTACAAACAAAACGATTTACAAACCTTTAATATCGGATTAATAGTTGGCTCCACTTGACCAATATAAAATTGGCGGGGACTTGAGGAAGTATATGCATATCAATTTTATACCTAAGTAATAACCATGATTAAATCTGGGATTACTATTTTCGCTTTGATCGAGCCTCGTGGGGAGGGTCATAAATCGCCACTAGTAATAACCCACAATCATCCGTTTGGAATTCATTCATGTGAAACCTATCTTTTTGACCGTCTGGTAGAGAATTTCTCAAAAAGAATTCACAAATAAATAAATCATGGAGGTCAAAAATTAATTCAATTTTATTATCAGAAATAAAATTGTCAATTAATTATTTAAAACATACTTAGTAATTTTGAAGTTGAGATTTTTCAATTTGGCAACCCTCATGCAAACACATTTAAACAAATTAAACAAAGCATAAGATATCACAAATAAATCAAGCAAAGCAGAAAAATAAACATATTGGGCACAAATTATCCAATTGTCATGGTTTGATTTTTCTTGGCTTGATCTTGAAAAACACATCTCGAATTTCTCCCACTCGTTCGTCTCGAAAAAAATACCGTCTCGAACCGCCACGCGGTGTTGGGGTACGGGATGATGCCCGCATTTGGCCTCTTAACCCTAGGGACGACCTGTCTCGGTCGCCTCGCCCGGCTTGGAACCTTGCCCTTGATGCCTCAACTGCGCCTCGGCCATTGTCGGCGGCGTCGGTAGATCTCGGCGAGACAGCGCGCGCGTCGTAGATTCTATCTTCGCCAGCGTCACCATATCTCGTGTCGCGCCTCCGCCTCGCCTCGCGCCCGACGACCAACCGCCCTGCGCCCGTGCGTGCCGGCAGCGCGCCATCGCCCTACGCTGATTACGGATTTAAATCCTTTAATTCTTCATCTCTTAGATTTCCGATCCGGTTACAATTTATTTACAAAAAATAAATAAAAAACTAGATCTAGACTAGTCTATTACATTGATCAAATCAAACAAATCTAGTCTACTCGTGGATTTTCTCGCGAGGCAAAACAAATCGAGCGAATCGAATTAAAAAACCACGGTTTATATGCATGCAAAAAATAAACATTAAAATCCATGACAATTGGATACTGCAAAAGAGATCTAATGGTTCTACTATCGATTTCAAATTTAATGTCCACGAATTAAATTACAATTTAAAAATTGAGCAAAGCAGTGGCTTTGATACCGAGTTGTTGGGGAATGAGTTACCTGCAGATCTATTGGGGTGAATATTTAAATACAAATTTAATTCATTAATTATTACTAGCATGAATTAATCCTATATTAATTCAAATAATAATTACAACAACATATCATGCATATAAAAAGCCACGTAAAACCTCGCATCACGAAATCTACGGTTTTCGTGTGAGCGTACCTCTCGGGATGGTAGTGGCTTTGGTGGACGGACTAACCAAAAGGACTTACCAAGTATTCCCTTAGCCCTTGCTCGACAATCCGGTGGAAGGATACTCGCGAACAATTAACAAAAGGAAAAAATAAACTTTGTTGCACCACTTATGTGGATTTTGCTAATATTTCAAAAGACATGGAATTGTACTTGGGAATGAACTAATCATCCCCTATTTATAAGAGGTAGGGTGAGCGAAATTTTAGTGAATTTTCAATGTGGGAAAAAGACTTTTCTTGGTCACCAAGAAATCTTGAATATATATTCTTTTCCCATAATTAAAATATTCACAAAAATCTCACCTCTTCTATTATGGACTAAATTTTGAAAATTAAGTGTCACAAGAATCCAAGATTTGGATCTTCTTGAATTTATGAGATATTCTTGTATTTCAAAAATACATATCTTCCATAATATCTTTTCAAGAAAATCAAGAAAATCTTTCTTGCCCACTATATTTTCAAAATTTGAAATTTACTATATAGATAACCAAGTGGGAGATTTCTTGAATTTAATGAGATAATCTTGTATTCCAAGAATACATATCTTCATTCCATAACAAAATTCAAAGAAAATCTTTCTCCTCTTTTATCCATATATTTAGAAAATTAGAGGAAATATTAAGCAACAATATTTATTTTATTTTAATCACCTTTTAGGTTATTGGACTATATGTTGGGCTACTCGGGGGCCTTTAGGAGAATTAAAAGATTGGACCTTCTAATGGATCTTGAATATCTAATATTGAGCCACAATATAATTCAAGCCCATAAATATTAATTAATCCCACTACATAATTAATATTGCACCATCCATCTTAACCCATATTACGATCAATATGGGCTAAGGTCATTATTTCCCATGTTTAAGATTATCTAGCCCATTAATTAATTCAAGCCCTTTGAAATAGCTTTTCCGTTAATTAATATCTTTTGTCCTTAATTAGAGAGCGGTTCAACATTATTATCCATACGGAAACTAATTCCCTTGCAAGATTTGGTATGATAAAACTTATGAACCTCAAGGGGCAAATCAAACAAGCGTACTTGCACGATTCTTAAAGTATTAAATCTTAGCAATCACATGTGACCAATAATATTGCCCAAGATAAAAAGTATTGAATCTCTCTACGATTCGCTACCCATGATAAGTCAAAGCAATAGTTACCAATCCCACATGATCTATTTAAGGGGCGAAGGTTAAGAAACAACGAACCGCGAGGTCTAATTCTTCCTTGTTGGGATTACGAAGAATTTATCCTCTGTAGGTCCTATTCATTGATCGATCATGCACTAGTGTAATCTCTTGGTCAAGACAAACCAATCTGAGCCTTACACCTCAACCTTTCGCGATGGTTGTTCATTTCCATCTAGTCGTGAATGGCGTACTTTTTAGTTACAAGGGAATTTATTAATTTAATCTTACGTGATGGTATCACTAAATTAACTCTGATGTAACACGTCACGATTTATTGAGCAGTTATGCGATAAATATATATAACATTCAATTATATTTAAAGCATCGATGATAAACAATTTATTTCAATAAATAGATTGCGGAAATTAGGTTTTGATTATACAAAGTAAAAAGCATACTTTTCAGTATAATCCCAACAACTCAACCATGGGACTCGGGTAAGTAGCTGTTTGTGAAGCAGTGAAAGAACCGATTGGGCTCTAGATCTTCTTAGTGGACTTGGATGGTGTTCTGAATTTGTCTAGCAATATCTCTTGAGGCGGTTGCAAATTCAAGAGAATCGAGAGTCCACTAGTCAAACAAACACATTAAAGGAAAGACATCTTATCGAGAAATCGTTAGAGAGGAGATATAGATGTGGCAAAGATAGCGTCTGGGGACGACCCTAGCGGATCCATTCACAAAGGCGTCTGCCTCGAATACATTCGAGAGACATGTGAGTGGAATGGGTGTCAAGACCAGGTTGTTAATCTGCTTTGAGTATAAGTGGGAGAAATTATTAGGTTCGTGTAGGTGACATTAGATGTCACGAACTACTCGAGACGTGTTGTAGTATACTTAAAAGCAGACTTTGAGTATGAGTGGGAGATTGTTGGGATTATCTTGAAAAGTATGCTTTTACTTTGTATAATCTAAACCGAATTTCCGGACTTATTCTTTGAAATAAATTGTTTATCGATGCTTTAAATATGATTGAATGTTATATATATTTTTGCATAAGCATTTCAATAATTAAATGCGTGTTACTGTAGTTAATTTAGTGATGCGGATCACGAAGATTAAATTAATGATCCCTTGTAACTAAAAGTCGCCATTCACGACCAGATGAAATGAACAACCATCGCGAAAGGTTGAGGTGTAAAGGCTCGATTGGTTTGTCTTGACCAAGAGATTACACTTTAGTGCATGGTGATCTTGTTGAATAGGACCCTCTGAGGAGGATAAATTCTTGAGGCCGAACAAGGAAGAATTAGACCTCATGGTTCGTTGTTTCTTAACCTTCGCGTCCCTTAAATAGGATCACGTGGGATTGGTAACTATTGCTTTGACTTATCATGGGTAGCGAATCGAGGAGAGATTCAATACTTTTTATCTTGGGCAATATTATTGGTCACATGTGATTGCTAAGATTTATCTGAAGAATCGTGTGCAAAATCGCTTGCTTGATTTGCCCCCCAGGAGGTTCATAAGTTTTATCATACCAAATCTTGCAAGTGGAATTAGTTTTAGGTATGGATAATAATGTTGAACCGATTCTCGACCAAGGACAAAAGATATTAATTAACGGAAAGCTATTTGGTGGCTTGAATTAATTAATGGGCTAGATAATCTTAAACACGGGGAAATGATGGCCAAGGGAGCCATATTATTTGTAATATGGGTTAAGATGGATAATGCAATATTAATTATGTAGTGGGATTAATTAATATTTATGGGCTTGAATTATATTGTGGCTCAATATTAGATATTCAATATCCATTAGAAGGTCCAATCTTAATTCTCCTAAAGGCCCCCTGAGTAGCCCAACATATAGTCCATTAACTGAAAAGGTGATTAAAATAAAATAAATATTGTTGCTTATATTTCCTCTTAATTTTTCGAAAATTATGGATAAAAGAGGGAGAAAGATTTTCTTTGAATTTTGTTATGGAATGAAGATATGTATTCTTGGAATACAAGATTATCTCATTAAATTCAAGAAATCTCCCACTTGGTTATTCATAGTGAGATTTTCGAAATTTTTGAAAATAGAGGGCAAAAAAGATTTTCTTGATTTTCTTGAAAAGATATTATGGAAGATATGTATTTCTTGAAATACAAGAATATCTCATAAATTCAAGAAGACTCAAATCTTGGATTCTTGCACACTATATTTTTCGAAAATTCCATAAAATAGAGGAGGTGGAATTTTGTGGAATATTTTAATTATGGGAAAGAGAATATATAGGATATATTCAAGATTTCTTGGTGACCAAGAAAAGTCTTATCCCACATTGGAATATTACAAATTTTTCGTCCACCCTCCCTCTTATAAATAGGGGATGATTAGTTCATTCCCAAGTACAATTCCATGTGCTGGAAATATTAGCAAATCCACATAAGTGGTGCAACAAAGTTTATTTTTTCCTTTTGTTAATTGTTCGCGAGTATCCTTCCACTGGATTGTCGAGCAAGGGCTAAGGGAATACTTGGGAAGTCCTTTTTGGTTAGTCCGTCCGACCAAAGCCACTGCCATCCCGAGAGGTACGTTCACGTAAACCCTTAGATTCCGCATGCGTAGGTTTTACGTGGCTTTTTATATGCATGATATGTTGTTGCAATTATTATTTGAATTAATATAGGATTAATTCATGCTAGTAATAATTAATGAATTAAATTTGTATTTAAATATTCACCCCGAATAGATCTGTGTAAATCATTCCCCAACAAGGGTACCCCGAAGGAACAAAGGGATGCATGTTCTATGGTCCCGAAGATAAAAAGGTGGTAATAAGTACGCACTTTAGATTTTTGGAAGAAGACTATATGAACTATAAAAAGCCTAGAAGTGAGATTACCTTAGAAGAACTTTGGGGCCGACTCCGTTGCCAACTATACAAGATGAAGTACCAAGCGTCACACCTACACAACCAGAACCTCATCGTAGTGGGAGAGTTGTTAAGCAACCCGAGCGATTCTTGGGGATAGGAGAGTCCTCGAACTTGATCTCAGGAGAAGAATCAGATCCATGGTAAACCGCAATGGAAGCCGAGATGGGTTCAATGGATCACAATAAAGTGTGGGAGCTTGTCGAACCACTTAATATGGTAAAACCCATTGGATGCAAGTGGGTATACAAGAGAAAAAGGGGACCGGACGGAAAGGTTGAAACCTTTAAATCGAGACTCGTGGCAAAAGGGTACACTCAGAAAGAAGGGATCGACTATGAGGAAACCTTTTTGCCCGTAGCCATGCTCAAGTCCATCCACATTCTCTTGTCGATTGTTGTGCACCTAGACTTTGAGATCTGGCAAATGGATGTCAAGACCGCTTTCCTCAATGGAAGTCTTGACGAAGAAATCTATATGCAACAACCCGAAGGCTTCATTGAAAAAGGCCAAGAGCATCTGGTTTGCAAGTAAAGAAGTCCATTTATGGGTTAAAGCAAGCATCCCGTGCTTGGAATCAGTGTTTTGATCAAGTTATAAAATCCTACGGTTTTGATCAAAACAATTTCGAAAGTTGTGTTTATAAGAAACGTGACAGAACTGCCTTGGTATTCTTGGTACTATACGTAGACAACATTCTGCTCATTGGGAACGGTGTAAAGATGTTGTTAGACGTAAGGGCATGGCTGTCAAAACAGTTTGACATGAAGGACTTAGGGGAAGTCGGTCATATCCTAGGGATCAAGATCACTTGAGATAGCAGGAAAAGAATGATCGGGCTTTCGCAAGCCTCACATATAGACACTGTTTTGAAGTGATTCAGCATGCAAGATTCCAAGAAAGGTTTTGTTCCTTTCAGACACGGAATCCATCTATCCAAGGAAATGTGTACCAAGACACAAAAGGAAATAGATGACATGAAGGGCATTCCTTATGCTTCGGCTGTAGGAAGCCTCATGTATGCAATGTTGTGCACGAGACCGGATATCTGCTTTGTCGTAGGCATGGTGACTAGATATCAAAGCAACCCCGGGAAAGAGCATTAGACTGCAGTTAAAAACATTATGAAGTATCTGAAGAGGACACGGGACAGAATGTTAGTTTATCAGTCAGACAGTCTAATCCGCGTCGGTTACACGGACTCAGATTTCCAATCAGATTTAGACTCCAGAAAGTCAACCTCGGGTAGTGTGTTTTGAATGGGGGGAGGAGCCATGACATGGAGAAGCGTTAAGAAGAAATGCATTGTCGATTCTACCATGGAAGCTGAATACGTAGCTGCTTGTGAAGTAGCGAAAGAAGCGGTTTAACTCAAGAACTTCCTAGTGGACTTGGACGTTGTCCCGAATTTTCCCAGCATGATCACGGTTTATTGTGATAACGTCGGAGCAGTTGCAAATTCCAGGGAACTGAGAGCCCACAAGGCCAGCAAACACATAGAAAGAAAATACCATCTTATACGAGAAATCGTTAAGAGAGGAGACATTGAGGTGGCAAATATTGTATCGGAAGGAAGACAACCTAGCAGATCCATTCGCAAAGGATTTGCCTCAGAGTACATTCGAGAGACATGTGGAAGGAATGTGTGTCAAGAGCGTTGCCAATCTGCTTTGAGTATAAGTGGGAGAAATATTATTAGGTTCGTGTATGTGACATTATAACCCCAACAATCTCCCACTTAGATGTCACATAGAACACGAGACATGATGTAGTATACTTAAAAGCAGACTTTGAGTATAAGTGGGAGATTGTTGGGGTTATACTGAAAAGTATGCTTTTTACTTTGTATAACCAAACTGAATTTCTTATTTATTTACTGAAATAAATTATTTATCACTGTTGCACTAAATATGAATGAATGTTATATATATTTACTGCATACCTGTTCAATAAATAGTACGTGTTACATTGTAGTTAATTTGGTGATACCAGATCACGGAAGATCAAATTAACAGTTCCTCGTAACTAAGTACAAATTCACAACCTAGATGGGAATGAACAAACCATCGTGAAAGGTTGAAGTGTAAGGCTCAGATTGGCCTGTCTTGACCAAGAGATTACACTAGTGCACTATGATGCGCTGAATAGGACCTCCAGGAGGATAAATTCTTCAGCACTAAACATGGAAGAATTAGACCTCAGTGGTTCGTTATTTCTTAATCTCCGTCCCTTAAATAGGATCGTGTGAAATTACTAATTATTGCTTTGGCTTATGCTGGGAAGAGAATCAATGCGATTCGATACCTTATATCTTGGGCAATATTATTGATTACACGACGATTGCTAAGATTTAATACGGAGAATCGTGTGCAAGTACGGCTTGCTTGATTTGTCCCCTTGGTGGGCTCAGAATCTTTATCATACCAAATCTTGCAAGTGGAAATTTATTTCCGGTATGGATAATAACGTTGAGTTGTCTTTACTCCAAGGACAAAGATATTAATTAATATAAAGCCTGTTCAGTGGCTTAATAAATTAGTGGACTAAGATAATCTTAAACACAAGAAATAATGACCGGGAGCCATATTATTGTGAAGTCGTAATATGGGTTAAGATGGATAGTTCAATATTAATTTTATAGTGGAATAAATTAATATTAATGGGCTTGAATAATATTTTGGCTAAATATTAAAGTTGCATAGCCCATTGGAGGTCCAATCTTAATTCTCCTAAAGGCCCCTAAAATAGCCCAAATTAAAGTCCATTTAATGAAAAGGAGAAGAAAATATTATTGCCTAATTTTTCCATTAAATTTCGAAATTAGTAAATAAAATGGGAGAAAGATTTTCTTTGAATTTTGTTATGGAATGAAGATAAATATTCTTGGAATACAAGATTATCTCATTAAATTCAAGATATCTCCCGCTTGGTTATTTATTAAGTAAATTTTTGAAAATTCCAAAACAATAAGGAGGAGAAGATTTTGTTGGGAGATATTTTGGAAAATAGAATATATTGGATATATTCAAGATTGTTTCTTCGAGAAGAAGCAAGGAAATTTCCCAATGCACCAATTGACCTAAATTTTCGTCCCCCCCTTATTATAAATAGGAGATGAAATTTTCATCTCCAAGATAACACATAAATTGTTTTTTTCAGAAAAATATCAGTGTCGATAAAATATCAAATATTTTGAAACGTCGACAAATTGTGTTTTCTCGAAAAACTTCAATTGGTGAGTGTGCAATTCCATGTGTTGAAAAAATTAGAAATCCACAAAGGTGGTGGGAAAAATATTTTAATTTTTCTCCTTTATTAAAATTGTTCGTGTGAATCCTCCCACCGGATTACGTTCGTGGATGTGGGACATATTTGGGAAGGCTCTTTGGGTTGATCCATCGTCTCAACGGTTGTCTCTACAAGAGGTATGTAATCTCGTAACTCCTAGATTCCGCATGCTTAGGATTTACGTGAATTACGTGTACGCATGTTACTTATTTGCTTGTTTAATTATTATGTTGAATTGATTTAGGATTAATCCATGTTAGTAATTAAATGATTAATTTAAATATGTATTTAAATTCACCTCGAATAGATCCGGGCACCCCTTATTTCCCAACAAATCGGACCCATGGACTTACAATGAGGCAATCTAAGACAAGGATGCAGATCCTTGGCAAGCGGCAATGAAAGCCGAGATGGGTTCTATGGATCATAATAAGGTGTGGGAGCTAGTCGAACCACTTAATGGGGTCAAACCCATTGGATGCAAGTGGCAAGAGAAAAAGAGGACCGGACGGGGAAGGTAGAGATCTTCAAGGCTAGACTTGTGGCAAAAGGTTACACTAAAAAAGAAGGGATCGACTATGAGGAAACTTTTTCGCATGTACCTATGCTCAAGTCCATCCGTATTCTCTTGTCGATAGCTGCCATCTCGATTTTGAGATTTGGCAAATGGATGTCAAGACAACTTTCCTCAACGGAAGTCTTGAAGAAGAAATCTATATGCAACAACCCGAAGACTTTATTGAAAAAGGCCAAGAACATCTAGTTTGCAAGCTCAAGAAGTCCATTTACGGACTAAAGCAAGCATCACATGCTTGGAACCAATGTTTTGATCAGGTTATAAAGTCTTACGGTTTCGATCAAAACGAGTACGAGAATTGTGTATATAAAAAGCGTGTTGGAACTGCATTTGTATTCTTAGTACTATACGTTGATGATATTCTGCTCATTGGAGACGATGTAAAGGTATTGTTGAACGTAAGGGCATGGCTGTCAAAACAGTTTGATATGAAGAACTTAGGGGAAGCTGGTCACATCCTTGGGATCAAAATCACTCGAGATCGTAAGAAAATGATGATAGGCTTATCGCAAGCTTCATAGATAGACACTGTCTTGAAGCGATTCAGCATGCAAGATTCCAAGAAAGGTTTTGTACCTTTCAGACATGGAATACATTTATCCAAAGAAATGTGCCCGAAGACGCAAAAGGAGATAGATGACATGAAGGGCGTTCCTTATGCTTCGGCTATTGGAAGCCTCATGTATGCAATGATGTGAACGAGGCCAGCTATTTGCTTCGCCGTTGGCATGGTGGTAAGATATCAGAGTAATCCGGGGAAAGAACATTGAACTGCAGTTAAAAATATTCAGAAGTATCTGAAGAGAACTCGCGATAGAATGTTGGTTTATCAGTTAAACAGTCTGATTCCCATCGATTACACGGACTCGGGTTTCCAATCAGACTTAGATTCCATAAAATCTACCTCGGGTAGTGTGTTTTGCATGGGGGAGGAGCCATGACATGGAGAAGTGGTTTTTGCATGGGGGAGAAGCTCCCGAGAGATTCATGGGGATAGGAGAGTCCTCGAACTTGATTCCCGGACAAGATGAATCAGACCCATGAACATACGATGAGGAAATCCAATATAAGGATGCGGTTTCTTGGCAGAAGGCAATGAAAGCAGAAATGGGGTCTATGGATCATAATAGAGTGTGGGAGCTAGTCGAACACTTAATGGGGTCAAACCTATTGGTTGCAAGTGGGTATACAAGAGAAAGAGGGGACCGGACAGGAAGGTGAAAACCTTCAAGGCAAGGCTTGTGGCGAAAGGTTATACTCAGAAAGAAGGGATCGACTATGAGGAAACTTTTTCACCTGTAGCAATGCTTAAGTCCATCCGGATTCTCTTGTCGATAGCTGCGCATCTCGATTTTGAAATCTGGCAAATGGATGTCAAGACAGCTTTCCTTAACGGAAGTCTTGATAAGGAAATCTATATGCAACAACCCCAGGGCTTTATTGAAAAGGGCCAAGAACACCTAGTTTGTAAGCTCATGAAGTCCATTTACGGACTCAAACAGGCATCCAGAGCTTGGAACCAATGTTTTGATCATGTTATAAAGTCTTATGGGTTTGATCAAAACTAGTTCTAGAGTTGTGTGTATAAAAAGCGTGTCGGAACTGCATTGGTATTCTTAGTATTATACGTAGATGACATTCTGCTCATCGGGAACGATATAAAGATGTTATCAGACGTAAGGGCATGGCTTTCAAAACAGTTTGATATGAAGGACTTAGGGGAAGCCGGGCACATCCTTGGGATCAAGATCACTCGAGATCGCAAGAAAATGATGATAGGCTTATTGCAAGCTTCATACATAGAATAATGTCTTGAAGCGGTTCGGGATCACGAGGATTCAAAGGAAGGCCCGTACCTTTCGGGCATGGAATCCATCTATCAAGAAAATGTGCCCTAAGACACAAAAGGAGATAGATGACATGAGAGGCATTCCTTATGCTTGGTGTCGGAAGCCTTATGTATGCAATCTTTGTATCGAGAGACGGATATCTGCTTGGGTTGGCATGGTGGCAAGATATATCGAGTAACGAGGAAGGAACATTGAATGGCAATTAAAAACATTACAAGTATCTCACGAAAAGAACTCGAGATAGAATGTTGGTTTATCGATCGAGATAGTCTAATCCCCATTGGCTACCACGGACTCGGATTTCCAATCGGACATAGATTCGAAACTATCCGCCTCGATTAGTGTGCTTTAATTTGGGAAGTGTAGCCATGAAATGGATGAGTGTGAAGTAGAAATGCATCAACGACTCAACCATGGAAGCCGGGTAAGTATTTGCTTTGTGAAGCGATTGAAAAGAACCATTTGGCTCTAGACCTTCTTAGTGGACTTGGATGGAGTTCGAATTTGTCTAGCAATATTTGCTAGGGGCGATTTGCAAATTCAAGGAACCAAGAGTCCACGAGTCAAACAAGCACTTTGAAGGAAAGACATCTTATACGAGAAATCGTTAAGAGAGGAGATATAGAGGTGGCAAAGATCGCGTCATAAGACAACCTAGCTGATCCATTCACAAAGGGTCTGCCTCTGAATACATTAGAGAGACATGTGAAAGGAATGGGTGTCAAGAACCGTTGCCGGTCTGCTTTTGAGTATAAGTGGGAGACATTATTAGGTTCGTGTAGATGGCATTAGTTGTCATGTACTACACGAGACATGCTGATGTATACTTAAAAGCAGACTTTGAGTATAAGTGGGAGATTGTTGGGATTATACTGGAAAGTATGCTTTTACTTTGTATAATCATACTAACTGAATTTCGGACTTATTTCTTGAAATAAATTGTTTATCCTTTGTTGCTTTAAATATGATTGAATGTTACATATATTTCTTTGCATAACTGTTCATTAAATAAGTACGTGTTACATTGTAGTTAATTTAGTGATACCAAGATCACAGAAGATTAAATTAACAGTTCATTGTAACTAAAAGTACACCATTCACGACCTAGGTGGAAATGAACAATCCATCGTGAAAGGTTGTAGTGTAAGGCTCAGATTGGTTTGTCTTGACCAAGAGATTACACTAGTGCATGGACCGATGCATTGAAGAGGACCTCTGAGGAGGATAAAATCTTCAGAACTGAACTAGGAAGAATTAGACCTCAGTGGTTAGTTGTTTCTTAATCTTCGTCCCTTAAATAGGATTGTGTGTGGTTAGTAATTATTGCTTTGACTTATTATGGGAAGAGAATCAGTGAGATTCAATACCCTATATCTTGGGCAATATTATTGGTCACATGCGATTGCTAAGATTTAATACGGAGAATCGTGTGCAAGTACGCTTGTTCGATTTGCCCCCTTGGGAGGTTCATAAGGTTTATCATACCAAATCTTGCAAGTGGAACTAGTTTCCGGTATGGATAATAATGTTGAATCGTTCCTTTACCAAGGATAAAAGATATTAATTAATGGAAAACTATTTCAGTGGCTTGAATTAATTAATGCTTAAACACGGGAAATAATAACCGGGAGCTATATTAACTGTAATATGGGTTAAGATGGATAGTGCAATATTAATTATGTAGTGGGATTAATTAATATTTATGGGCTTGAATAATATTGTGGCTCAATATTGATAATTCAAGGTCCATTGGAAGGTCCAATATTAATTCTCATAAAGGCCCCCCAAGTAGCCCAAGATAAAGTCCAATAACTGAAAAAGGTGTTTAAAAATAAAATAAATTTGTTGCCTATTTTTCCTTGTATTTTTCGAAATTTATGGATAAAAGGAGAGAAAAAATTTCTTTGAATTTTGTTATGGAATGAAGATATGTATTCTTGGAATACAAGATTATCTCATTAAATTCAAGAAATCTCCCACTTGGTTATTCATATAGGTGTTTCGAAAATTTTGAGAAAAAGGGGGAAAGAAAGATTTTCTTGATTTTCTTGAAAAGATATTATGGAAGATATGTATTTCTTGAAATACAAGAATATCTCATAAATTCAAGAAGATCCAAATCTTGGATTCTTGTTCCCCCTATTTTTCGAAAATAATCCATAATATGATGTGGTGGAATTTTTGTGGAATATTTTAATTATGGGGAAAAGAATATAGGAGATATATTCAAGATTTCTTGGAGATCAAGAAAAGATTTTCCCACATTGTTTTTCTTCCCAAATTTTCGCCCAACACCCATCTATAAATAGGGGATGATTCTTTCATTTCCAAGTACAATTCCATGTGCTGGAAAAATTAGCAAATCCACAAAAGTGGTGCAATAAAGTTTATTTTTTCATTTTGTTAATTGTTCGCAAGTATCCTTCTACCGGATTGTCGAGCAAGGACGTGGGAATACTTGGGAAGGACTTTTGGTGTGTTTTCACATACAAGACCATTTCCATTCCAAGAGGTACGTTCACGTAAACTCGTAGTAATTCCGCATGCGTAGGATTTACGTGAATTGTTTATATGCATGATTTGTTGTTGAAATTATTATTTGAATTAATATGGGTTAATTCATGCTAGTAATAATTGTTAGAATTAAATTTGTATTTAAATATTCATCCCGAATAGATCCGGGCAATTCATTCTCCAACACTTGTGAAGCAGTGAAGGAAGCGGTTTGGCTCAAGAACTTTCTAGTGGACTTGGACGTAGTTCCGAATTTGCCCAGCACAATCACGGTCTATTGTGATAATACCGGAGCAGTTGCAAATTCAAGGGAACCAAGAGCCCACAAGGCCAGCAAACACATTGAAAGGAAATACCATCTTATACGAGAAATCGTTAAGAGAGGAGATATAGCCAATAACTATGAAATAAAATAAAAAAGAAAACCTAAAACCATAAGGACACATGTCGTCCCAGAGGTCGGGGCACCACTAAAAACCTCGCTAAGGTAAAACCCTCCTTAGGGCAAAACCCTTAGACGAGGGAAAAAGGAATACCCCTCTACAAGGCATTACCCCGCAGTGCATGGGCAATCCTCAAGCAGAACGTACAAGACGAAAGTAATCTGAATGAAGATCAGAGTACAAAAAGCGATCAAGAAAGTCAGGCCATTCACCGATCCATTCCTGCGAACAACGATGTTTAGCTAACAAATCAGCAGCCTGATTAGCCTCTCAAAAGATGTGAGTCACCGATAACTCCATAGAAGAGATATAGAGGTGGCAAAGATCGCGTCAGAGGACAACCTAGCAGATCCATTCACAAAGGGTCTGCCTGAAAATACATTCGAGAGACATGTGGAAGGAATGAGTGTCAAGACCGTTGTCAATCTGCTTTGAGTATAAGTGGGAGAGATATTATTAGGTTCGTGTAGGTGACATTAGATGTCACGTACATTCTACACGCGACGTGTTGTAGTATACTTAAAAACAGACTTTGAGTATAAGTGGGAGATTGTTGGGGTTATACTGGAAAGTATGTTTTTTACTTTGTATAACTTGCATGAATTTTGTCTTATTTCTTTGAAATAAATTATTTATCACTGTTGCTTTAAATATCATCGAATGTTACATATATTTACTGCATAACTGTTCAATAATTAGTATGTGTTACATTGTAGTTAATTTAGTGATACCAGATCACAGAAGATTAAATTAATAGTCCCTTGTAACTAAAAGTACAGAATTCACAACCTAGATGGAAATGAACGATCCATCGTGAAAGGTTGAAGTGTAAGGCTCAGATTGGCTTGTCTTGACCAAGAAATTGCACTAGTGCATTATGATGCACTGAATAGGACCTACAGGAGGATAAATTCTTCAGAACTGAATATAGAAGAATTAGACCTCAGTGGTTAGTTATTTCTTAATCCCCATCCCTTAAATAGGATCGTGTGGAATTAATAACTATTGTGTTGACTTATGATGGGTAGAGAATCAATGTGATTCAATACCTTGTATCTTGGGAAATATTGTTAGTCACACGACGATTGCTAAGATTTAATATGGAGAATCGGTGTGCAAGTGCGTCTTGTTTGATTTGTCCCCTTGGGAGGCTCAGAAGTTTTATCATACTAAATCTTGCAAGTGGAATTAATTTCCGGCATGGATAATAATGTTGAGCCGTTCTTGAACCAAGAAAAAGATATTAATTAAAGTGAAGTTATTTCAGTGGCTTAAATTAATTAATGGACTGGATAATCTTAAACACGGAAAATAATAAGCGGGAGACATATTAACTGTAATATGGGTTAAGATGGATAGTGCAATATTAATTATGTAGTGGGATTAATTAATATTTATGGGCTTGAATAATATTGTGGCTCAATATTGGAAATTCAAGGTCCATTGGAAAGTCCAATCTTAATTTTCCTAAAGACCCCTCAAGTAGCCCAAAGATAAATTCCAATAACTGAAAAAGGTGTTTAAAATAAAATAAAATATTGTTGCCTATTTTTTCTATTTTTTCAAAAATAAATAAATAAAAGAGGGAGAAAGATTTTCTTTGAATTTTTGTTATGGAATGAGGATAAGTATTCTTGGAATACAAGTTTAGCTCATTAAATTCAAGAAATCTCTCACATGGTTATTTATCTTGTAATTTTTTAAAATAATGAAGAAAATAAGAAAGGAAAGATTTTCTTGACTTTCTTGAAAAGATATTAGGGAAGATATGTATTCTTGGAATACAAGAATATCTCATAAATTCAAGAAGATCTCAATCTTGGAAATCTTGGTCCCTTATTTTTCGAAAATCCCATAACAAGAGAAGGTGAAATTTTTTGTGGAATATTTTAATTATGGAGAAAAGAATATAAGAGATATATTCAAGATTTCTTAGAGATCAAGAAAAAGATTTTCCCATATTATTTTCCCTAAAAATTTCGACCACGTCCTCTCTTATAAATAGGGGATGAATGTTTCATCCCCAAGAGCAATTCCATGTGTTGGAAAAATTAGATATCCACAAAGGTGGTGCAAAATAATTTTTTTTTCCTTTTGTTAATTGTTCGCGAGTATCCTTCAACCGGATTGTTGAACAATGACGAGGGAATACTTGACAAGACTCTTTGGGTGTGTTCATGTGAACGGGGTATCCATCTTCTCAACGGTTGTTACTCCGAGAGGTTAGTTCACGTAAACTCCTAGCAATTCCGCATGCGTAGGATTTATGTGATGAATTTGTATGCATGATTTGTTGTTGAATTATTATTTGAATTAATATAGGATTAATTCATGCTAGTAATAATTATTAGAATTAAATTTGTATTTAAATATTCATCCCGAATAGATCCGGGCAATTAATTACCCAACATCTTTGTCATATGGGAGCCCGTCTTTGTGGGATGATCCTCTGTTTATTGTGGAAGGATTTCCTATTAATAAATGTACTTGTGATCATATAATATAAGTTATCTTGGTTTCAAAAAAAAAAAACACTTCTTTACCAACATTGTTGTAATTCTACATGATTTTCCATCATGATCAAGAATTTTTTTATTTTTTTTATATTTTTTGTTCTTCACTCTTGAGACAACACTATGTAGTTGAATGGAGAAAAATGTACCTTAGGTCTGTTACTATATGAATGGAAAACTAAGGACAATAAGTTTCAGTTTGGAAAAATTAAGTTATGTTGATAGGCCCGCTGGAAAGCCCATGAAATGCGGAATAATCATGAAATGCATATAAAAACAGGGGTGAAGGAATGGTGATTCCAGATTTTTCTCTTTTTAAGCTCATGTGTTGTGTTTTGCTTATGATCGAATGCATATGACAATATGAGAACGTAAAGCAGTAAACAACACAACAATGTATAGTGGTTCGGAGGCTCAAGCTCCTACATCCACTCTCCCTGTTCCTAGGGAAATTCCTTCCAACTTGACTTATCACCCTCTCGGGTTCGCCTCTAGATATTTAACGAGCTCTCACTCAAACGGGACTTATCACCCTCCACGGGATTGCCTACAGATGTTTACCGAGTTCACACTCCAATCGGGACTTATCACCCTCACTCGGGATTGCCTACCCTCCCTTTCGGGATTGCTAGATGTTTACCGAGTTCACACTCACCTACAAACTTAACCGACTGATTTGGGTAAGGTTTGTTTGGTTTCCAACTAGGTTGAGATTTTCCCTTACATTTGTTTAGCCTCAATGCTAAGGTTGGGAAAATCTCTCTAAGCTTAGGATACATCGTGGGTTGCTTAGATTGGGTTCTAGAACACTCTTTGAATATATGCGTGTATTTCTTTCTCTGTGTTCTATGGTGGGGATGCTAGATGAGTTGGCTTGATGGATGTTTCACGCATTTTTCCACACTTAAATTGATGGAAGATCTTGTATTTATAGTGTGGATTTGAATGTTACCGTTGGATGGAGTCACATTCAAATCCATACTATTCTGTAGCTTCTTGCAGCTTTTCCAGGCTGGTTGTCTTCCTCTCATTGGTCCACGTCAGCTGATTCTAACGGCTATATTCCTCAGATTCTTCTGAGTCTCAGGATCTTCAGTTCTATCTGAGCCTTCAGGTCTGTTTGAGCCTTCAGATCTGTCTGAGCCTCAGTGTCCGGTGACATACTGAGTCTCAGGTTTCTTGATTCAGCAGACTTCTCTTCAGCGGACCTTGTCTGATCAGGCATACTGACACTCAGGCTGACTGAGTTCAGTTCTTCTGACTTCAGACATCCTGGCCCTCAGGTCACTAGCACTCAGGCTAACTGATCATCAATAGCGTTCTGATTCTCAGTGAATATGACTTCAGATGACTTCTCTTCGGATGACTTCTCTTCAAATCTGGTATGCAGATTTCTGGTTTTCTGATATCTGATTTCTTCTCGCCTGATCTGATCAGCTCACATGATCAGATCGGTATAGCATCAGGTCAGCATATCAGTTTATCTGCATCAGATTAGTACATTTAGCATATTAGGTTAGCATATTAGTTTAACACATCTGATCTCAATCACGTCTGATTTTGATCATCTGCTCATCTTCATATCTGATCTCGATCACGTCTGATCTCGATCAGTCTCATCTGCTCTTCTTCTGATCTGCAACCTTCTCTTCTGATCTTCTGGTCAGTTTCTTTCTGATCAGCTTGTCTGCTCTTCTGATCACCAGATCAACTCGTCTGTTCTTCTGATCATCTGATCAGGTCATCTGGTCATCTGATCTTCTGATCTTCTGATCAGCTGGCTTAGCTTATCTTCTCTTCTGATTTTGCTCAGCTCATCAGTTAACTCGGAACTCATCTAACTCATCTGATCTCGATCAGTCTCGTCTGCAGCCTCATCTGATCTCGATCATCTACGTCTAATTTCGTGAGTTCCCCCTCAATTTGTTCTCTCGTTCCCCCTCAACTTGTTATCTGTAAATTAGCTTCAATAACACAAGTTGATAATGTTTTGGCATAATTCATCAAAACTAAAATATCCCAACATATGTGATTTCAGTTTGGCAAAAGTATGTCTATTAATTTTGAATTTATGCAAATTAAGGTCAGTAAATTATGAGTTATCCTAAAAGTAGACCCGTAATTTAAAGTTTTCACAAATTTAGGCCCGTCGGTACGTATGAGAAAAATGATCTATATTTGCCAAAAAAAGTGTTAATGTCCTACTTTTGCTGGGAAAAAAATTAACATCCTACTTTTGTCGTAAAAAAAAAGTTAATGTCCTACTTTCCCAAACTGAAACTTAATATCCTTAAATTGCCACCTCCCCTAAGTTACAGGCTCTAAAAAAAATATTTTCCCATAGTGAACCATATGAAAAACTGGCTTGGAAAAGGTACACACCTATTGTCGATAGTGATTGACTGTAACTTTTATTTATCATTTCGAAGCAAAAAAAATTAAAAATTGTCTCATGTGAAACTTAATCAACAATGTTTGATCTAAAATGGTCTAGGTCAATCATGTGATCTTTTCAAAAATGGTTCTCACTACTATTATTATTTACTTTTATAATTCTTTTAGAAATCAGAGTTAAGTCTATAGATGATACTTTACATAAGTATAGGTAATACCATTCACAGTAAATTATATAAGGAACATAATATATATAGCTAATATCGATTTTGGATCAATGTTTCTTAAAAGCATTACCCGGTCACTCATATTTTTAATGTCAATTAGTGAGTATCGGCATTATTGTATATTAATTACTTCATGTAATTCGTGGGATGAACACTTTATTGTCGATATTCCTTCCTAAAATATTTCCAGCTTCAAGAATATGATTTTCAAGCTTCATGACAATTAAAATGAATGCAATTGCACAAACATGACTTTTGATCAATGTTTCTGATAAAAAAAAGTTAAAGGTAAGTGAATTATATGGATTCCACAGTCAATAGTTAAAATTAAGAATCTTTCAATAATTTTAAGGATATATATATAGAGATAGTTTAGATATGGAGCCCAACATTGGGTCCTTATAGAGTCAAATTGTTGATGTGACAAGTAATCTAACATTCATCTAGTTAATTTACTTAATTATAAAAAGAAGGCTTTTTTTTTTAATAGAATAGTAAGAATATAAAACTATATCCCCTTCTTCTCTATGATTCTCTCTCCCTCACGCCACCCAAAATCGTGTATATATATTAATGAAATAATCTCATTCGAATTAGTCGATCTTTGGGTCGAATATCAAGTTATCAAAAAAATAAAAAAATAAAAATAATAATAATAATAATCTCATTCAAAAAAGTAATTCAAAATGTTAAATACATCAATAATATGAGTTAAAATTTTAAAACAACAAATTAAGAAAATATAATTTGCAACGAATTATTTATATTTAATTTTGTCAACATTAATTCTTGAAATTTATATTTTTAATTAATTTCGCAAAATATTTGGAAGGTTTGATGACTAATATCAATCTTTCAATTAATCTAATCATTCTACCAATTTTTTTATATAAATTTTTTATTAATTTATATTTATTAAATTCATTAACTAATTGCATAATTTTAGGACTTTTTTTTTTTTACAGGAGCATAATTTTAGGACTTAAAATTGCATATAAAAGATTTCCTACATATTCCAAGTCAACTAACTATTCTCCACTATTTTCGGACATAAAAATACCAAATCAAATTAAACATATATCAAACTTAAATACGAAATTCTCAAGGAATGCAAAAATTAAAAAGCCTTAAAAAAACTTAAATACGAAATTGAAAAAATTAATGTTCACATTAATCGTGTTTTTAATTTCATTTCATAATATAATTGACACCAATTCATGTTTATATTAATGGTATATTTTTAATATTAATCAATAATATAATTGACATCAATAATTTTGTGATTAATTAAATTAATAAAAAAAATTATTGATATCACAATCAATTAATGTCTCTTTTAATAAATATGGAATTATGTAATAATTAGCTTAAACTACTCGTGGTTTGCTTGTTGTTATAATTACACAATGTTCAATTAATTTGACTTTATCTACATCAGTATTTAATGTTGTGCAAGTTTAAAAATTATAAATAAAAATCAGGTGAATTAGATTGACGAAATTAAAGATTATATTAATAATATTTATGTACCTTTTATTTTTTTTAATTAATTTTGTCAACACAATCAATAATTTATATATTAAAATTAACAAAATTTTCGAAAAAATTGTTAAGTATTAATTTTGTATGTGCGATTTGATCATTTAAATAAATATATATCCATTGATTAATAATTTGATATTAATGTATAATAAGTAATAACATGTGTATAAGTTGATAAGCCACAATTTAAATTCATACTTTTGTATTTGTAGATATAATTGGATACATGGTTCGAATTTTAAAGTCGAGACAATTGATGTTAAGGGCACCGATAAAAAGAAAATTAACATAGAATTGGAGGATGAAAGATAACACATTAAATTATGATATTAATCTTATGAATTCCGTATTAGAATGAGACAATTACAATGGGGTGTCATTTATAGAGTGTTTCTTACTCTTAAGTACCACCCTTTTTAACTCTTACTCCTAAGTCAAAAAAATAGGTTGGAAAGACTTAAATGCCCTTAAGTGCTCCAACAACTAAAATGGGTCGTGTGTAGATTTAAAATTTGACTTTTCTGCACCCTATATTTTTAATAATTTTGTATTTTAAAATTTTTAAATTTATAGATTTTAAAGTTTAAATTTTACTGAACTTTTTAAATTTGCATATTTCAAATTTAAATTGCATATTTGTCATTTTATTTAATTTATATATTTCAGAATTTAAAATTTACTATTTTTTTAAATTATATATAATTTTATTTAATTAATTTTTTTAATATTAGCCAAAAAAATCTGCACACTCCAAATTTTTTTTTAATCATCTGTCCTTTTATTTAAAAATTATGCACACCCGTTAAAAAAAAATTCGTACACCCGTAAAAAATTCTGCACACCCAATTTTTTTTAATCATCTATCCTTAATTCTGCACACCAGTAAAAAATAATTCAGTACACACTCGCAATAAAAAATGCACACCCACAATAAACAATGCACACACCAGCAATATAAATTGCACGCGCATTAGAAAATTGCAAATCCAGATAAAATATGAAAAAATTACATCAAGAATTTTAACAAAAAGTGGTGCACCAATTACAGAAAAATTAATAAAAAAATACAGAACATTCTTTCCTTTCTTCCTATCTTCTCCATAATCATGTTTCTTTCTTGCACCTTCTCTCCATCTTCTCCATAATCATCTTTCTTTCTTGCGCCACATGACGTCCTGCACGACGACGGATCTGTGGCCTCGGGCCACGATCGTGAGAAACGGTGTCCACCAACAGGCCTGCAACAAGGGCGATCGGGTTCAGGACGTGGTGGTGGTCAAACACACCGTTGTGGAAGCCTTGGTGGATGCCTTTTCTGTGGTTATTCTAATCAAGATCGCAATAATGGATGAATTGAGGGGATGATTAATTAAAATTAATTGTTTGTTTCGGTTATTTGATTTTAAATTTTGATACTAAATAATTTGTAATCAACTACCCAAAAAAAAAAAACGCCCAGTTTGTTTTGGTTATTTGGTTTTAAATTTTGATACTAATTAATTTGTAATCAACTATCCTAAAAAACGCCCACGCACCAATAAATTTGACCGGTCCACTATTTAGAAGCTTTGTTATTATTTAATTGTTAGCCTAACCTTCTAAAATGACGCCCTCAAACATATAATTAATTAGTTTGACCACTTTAGAAATTATGTATCATAAGGGTAAATATGTCAACAATAGCACCTATGAGTATTACTTACAAGTTCTAGCACCTAATAGTAATACATCATGAAAAATAGCATTTTTCAGTGATTTTTCCTATTAGAATATTACTAAATAACTTAATATATTTTCTTATTAGTTGTAACGCCCCGAATCCAGAATGTCGGCTCTTGTGGCTTCGACGGATTTTCTTGAAGCAAAATGTGTGATTCAAAGAATGGAGGTGTATCTATTTATAGAGGAAGAAGAGACTGACCGATGGTGTTGGGAAAGAAGGGAAGGAATTTCCAATTTTTGTTAATCAACTACTAATGGTGGTTAATTTGTGGCCATGTATTTCTTGTGGGTAAGAATTATTAAGGAAATATATTTGTTTAGTGAGATGCTTATTACTACTCGGTATTTATTCCACCCCATATCTGTATTATAAATTCGTGGTCTCGCTAATTAAAATTCACGGCTTCGTTAGAATTAATTTGTTTAAAACTTTTAGCAATTAAATCGTCACGTTCCGAGACGAAAATTATTTATTTAATTATTTAATTAAAAATCGATTTTTCTTAAAGTTCTCAATAACCCTAATTTAGTTAGACGAAGTAGATTTTCCGTCGTCGTATTTATTATTCATCAGATTTTTGATTTTTATATAGAAAATCCTAATTCGTTGATAATATTGAATTTCCTTTCTTTATATTGAAATTTAATATTATTATTAAATATTTTATGACCAAACCTTAATTAAATATTTTATTACAGTGCTAGGAGTTCTCCCGGTTCGAAGTGCTCGTCCGTTCCCTGAAAAATCAAAACCTTTGCAAACATATACGCTCTAAAATCATTCGAATAATCTTTAAATCAAATATTTATTTTATTAAACTCGTTTCTTTTATTATTCTTATTAAAACTGGGACGGGGTGTTACATCCCTACCCCCTTAAAAGAATTTCGTCCCCGAAATTTCGTTTACTCTTTTCCTTTGTCTCTGAAAATTCTTTTCCTTTATTTCATGTTGAGACTTGCGTAGACTCCATGAAGTTTGTTTACTACATGAGTCTTAGTTGACTACAAAAGTCTGCTTGACTACGAAAGTCTCATTGATTACATTGCTTTGCTTTAAAAATCTTATTACTTCAAAAGTCTGTTTGACTACAAAAGTCTGTTGACTACAAAAGTCTGTTTGACTACGAAAGTCTGTTGACTACAAAAGTCTGTTTGATTTCTCTTAAAGTTGAGCTGTGAATTCTGGTTTACTAGTAGTGTTGTTGGAGTTGACTTAAATTCCAATCCCAAGCCAATTGAGACAGTGAGTGCTCGATCAAAGACCTCGTTGTAGTTTTGCAATTTCAGTCCAGCTACAATCCCTCCTACCTCTGGCCTCAAACCTCGTTCAAATATTCTTGCCTTTTGGGCATCGATCCCCACCAGATGTGGCGCATAACGTGATAGTTTATTAAATGTCCTCTCGTACTCTGATACTGAGAGGGTACCTTGTCGTAGGTTGACAAACTCCTGCTCCTTCTGATCACATAAGGCCTGTGGAAAGTACCTCTCCATTACTACTTGTTTGAATTCTCCCCATGTCAAAGCTTGACGTCCTTCGGCATTCAGGGTTCGCTCGTAAGGTTCCCACCACTGGGCAGCATCTTCTTCTAGTTGAAACTGTGCACAAGAGACCTTTTGTGCATCTGTCAAAATCATGTGTTTGTAAATTCTCTCAAGTCCGGCGATCCACTCTTCTGTTCCCATAGGTCCTTCTTCTCCGTTAAGTCGCGGTGGCTTCATACGTCGAAACTGTTCGACAAATTCATTGACCCCACGTGCTGGCTGAGGTACAGGTACAATCGGTGGCGGGGTTTGTTTCATAAATTTCAGGAGAGAGTTGAAGAATTCCCTTGCCATGTCGGCTCCAGAGGCTGCATTCGGCGGTTCTTGCTCTACTGATTCTTCGGGGCGGTTTCGAGTTCTATTCCTTGTAGCACGCGGTGTTCCTCGTGGTGCCATCATAAAAGAACTAAAAGAAAATAATAGCTTATATCATATAGGTGTGATAAAACTACAAAATCAGAACCTGAATATCTTAACAACAAGGCACTAGCACCAGTAATACATTTGGAATACACAGTACATCGGAACACACTATTGCAATCAGTGGAACGATGCCAGCAATCAACATTTGTAAGTTAGGGAACCAGTAACACATGCCATTAGAGTAATAGACAGGTAAAAATAACTGATAGAATAAAGCAGACTTACTTGGAGTAAGTTGCAGAATATTATATATATATATAGCTCAAAACATGGAGTGACCTCCAAAACAACAGTCCCAAAAGGTAACTAACGTTCTAAACTCTAGTGTCTTCTTGTCTTTATAACGATATAGAGACTGGAGTCTGGAGTCAAAAGTAAAGTAAGACACTCTATGCCTGTCTTTTACTCAACCTATGTTATGGTTATACTCCTTGTATGAAAAATAAATAGATCTCAAGATTAGTACCGTATCGTGATTTCATGTAAGCTCTTTTCATGAACTTCCACTTGTATCATATGCAAACCATTTTGTAATCATTTTCCTCCTCATGAAAGATCTTTTCAAAATCATAGACTTTATCATATCAATTGCAACTTCCTCTTCTTTCATAACTTATCATATAAAAGTATAACTTCACTTTTCTCCTTATCATATCAAAACATTAATTCATTTCCTTCCTTTTCATAGCATATTACAATAATGCAAATCACAATTCTTTCAATATCAATCAAGGACTTCGAAAAAATACTTACATACCTTGAGGGTGCTCGGCTTGCTGCAGTAGACACATTTTCCCACTAGTAATATTTTTGGTATTATCTTAATATGCTTTCATATAAAACTTTTTAATAATTATCACATACCAATTTTCTCATTTTCACAAAATAATTTTCTTTTAAAAGAAAATTTGAAGGAAAGAGTTTACATTTTCTAGATAAAGAATTTTGGAAAGAAAGAAAACAAGTTATTTTGTCCCAAGAGTTGAACATGAGCTCTGATACCACCTGTAACGCCCCGAATCCAGAATGTCGGCCCTTGTGGCTTCGACTGATTTTCTTGAAGCAAAATGTGTGATTGAAAGAATGGAGTTGTATCTATTTATAGAGGAAGAAGAGAGGGACCGATGGTGTTGGGAAAGAAGGGAAGGAATTTCCATTTTTTGTTAATCAACTACTAATGGTGGTTAATTTGTGGCCATGTATTTCTTGTGGGTAAGAATTATTAAGGAAAGATATTTGTTTAGTGGGATGCTTATTACTACTCAGTATTTATTCCACCCCATATCTGTATTATAAATTTGTGGTTTCGCTAATTAAAATTCACGGCTTCGTTAGAATTAATTGTTTAAAACTTTTAGCAATTAAATCGTCACGTTCCGAGACGAAAATTATTTATTTAATTATTTAATTAAAATTCAATTTTTATTAAAGTTCTCAATAATCCTAATTTAGTTAGACGAAGTAGATTTTCCATCGTCGTATTTATTATTCATCAGATTTTCGATTTTTATATCGAAAATCCTAATTCTTTGATAATATTGAATTTCCTTTCTTTATATTGAAATTTAATATTATTATTAAATATTTTATTACAGTGCTAAGAATGCTCCCGGTTCGAAGTGCTCGTCCGTTCCCTGAAAAATCAAAACTTTTGCAAACATATACGCTCTAAAATCATTCGAATAATCTTTAAATCAAATATTTATTTTATTAAACTCGTTTCTTTTATTATTCTTATTAAAACTGGGACGGGGTGTTACATTTGTCGCGCGAACCATCGCTCGCATGGTAAGAACAATATCATAAATTATACACTTTAAATGTAATGTATGTGTGTGTGTATATACATTAGTTTATTTTTTATTAAATTTAGGATATTTAAAAATTATTACTATGACTCAAGTGCAATTTGGTCCATATTTCAACATATAAATTTAAAAAATATTATATATTGTTTTTTAAGCAAATAGGAGTTGTGTTATTAATTCACATACTTATTCATGTACTGTGAAATAAGTCGACAAGGGATTTTTTTTGTCTCATCAGTGTGTAAGAGACTACTCTTCTATGATATTTTAACTAATTCTTTAAAGAATATAAATAGTTGTGTATCTACTTCAATCATAGGTATGATATGTAAAATCATTTTATATTAAATAAAATTTAAGTGTACTTAGCCAATGAATCTAACTTTTAAACTAATATTATCATATTGTGATTTAAGTAGATAACCAAGATTTTTACTCTAATTTTTTTTTTTTGAAACGAAACAAACATAATGAAACGCTAGAATCAGCCAGCACTGACAGAAACTAGAAAGTCTGGAGGGGACAACCAAGATGTGTTACTAGCAGGATTATTCTTAGCATGGTGAGCAAACTCATGGGCAACAAGATTGAAGGCACGCCGCACCCAGAAGACGCCCAAGCATGGAATGGTTCAGATCAGGTCTTGGATCTCTTCACAGATTGGAATGCAGTTGGCTGGACAAGGATTTTCCCCCAAAGCTTCCAGAATAACCTCTTGTGCGTCGCCGATTATCGCCACAGGCTGAGTGCCCAACGTGAGTATATGCATGAGGCATTCCCTCAAGGCCAAGAATTACGAGACGTGGGGATCATGAATACCCGGAAAGCTCCGGCTCCCTCCAAGCACAAACTTTCCTCCACAATCTTCAACGTACGCCCCGCTCCCCGAGCATGCATTACGCGCCGAAATTGAGCCATCGAAGTAGGCCTTGTAGCACTGATCAGGTGGTCGGATCCAAGAGCGAGAAAGGAGAGTCGGATTACTCTAATTAAGACACACATAATAATTTTTATGGTATTTCTAATTTGAAAATCGAGTGATAAAATGAAAAAAAAAATTATGCTTTTAATATATTTTTTAACATTGTCTTTTAATTTTGTAATATAATCGTACAAATATTGATATGTCGAGGCATAAAGATGAAGCTCACGTGTTAGAGGCTCGAATAATTTCAAGTCGAAACATTGGGAATAAGGTATACATCCCATAGATGATTTTAAGTCCTTCGAATCCCACAACATCAGTCAAGTTCCAGAGCAGACAGTTCACAGTTTTATTGTACTCCCTCCGTTCACCAAAACTGTGCTCATTTCGTTTTGACATGTTGTACGTAAAGGTAAATTAAGTCCATTTATGAATAACATAATTGATTTTGAGTAAAGTATAATGATAATTTGAGTAATTAAGTGATTGTTGTGAGTAAAGTATAATGATAACTTGAGTAATTAAGTGACTGTTGGACGATGAAGATAAAAAAAATTGTGTCCATAAACGTACTTAATTTATCCTTCCGTACAACATGTCAAAACGAAATGAGCACAGTTTTGATGGACGGAGGGAGTATTTTGCAATTACTATTAACAAAAGTCAATGTCACTCTCTATCCAACGTTGGTTTATTTATACCAAGACCTGTATTTACACACGGCCAACTATATATTGCGATTTCCAGGGTGAAGAGTCAAAAGGGATTGAAAATACTTTATCTTAATGATGATGGGAAACCCCCTAGCTCTACGATTAATGTTGTTTATAAAGAAGTTTTCCAAAATCTTAAGCTAATAAAAACATAATGATTTCATTATATGTGTTTTAATTTATTGGTTAATTATTGTACAAACTAATTACATCTATATTAATTTATATGTTACCTTATAATACTAAATTTATATTACAATATTGTTTATAATAATTTGTTAAAATATAATGTTATAATTTATATGAAAAATATTAAAATTTATATTATTCCCTCCGTCCTAATTTTGATTGACTATTTCCTAAAATGGAAATAAAGTAAATTTCTTAACTTAAAAATACCCCTTACAAAAATCTCTTATTTACCCTACATACCACTAAAAGGACATTCATACCCCTCCACCAAAACTACTTTACATAACATAAAAAGGGCATCTATACCCCTCCACCAAACCCAGTGTACATCATTTAATACTAATAAACGATACTTTTATTAAAACTCATGTCAATTACAAATGACCAAACAAAAAACAGGGCAGGGGAGTAACTAAGTTCATATTAAAATATAATATTATAACTTAAAATATTTAATTTATTTAAAATCCTGTGTAATATACGGGTTCTACACTAGTAAATTATAGAGCAACGTTTCGTGGTACTAGATATGTCATGTAACCACATCACAATTAATATTATCAATAAAAATAATTAAAATTGATCAAGTGGTATCAAATAAAATATAGAGTATCATTTAAGATTTATACTTGAATTGCACGACACAATTGGTGCATAAAAGTATTCATCTAAAACACATCAATTGTTATACATACTTCATCAAAATTAAACGAGATTTTTTTTAATTTTTTTCTCCTATAACTTACACGCATTTTTATTTTGGTCCTGCTAACTTAAGAATTTTGGTTTTTGGTTCGTGTTGTTACTAGATAAATATTCTAGGACAACAAACAATAGATGAATACAATAATAAATGAGCAATGAATACTTGAACAAGAACTCAAAGTTTTAGTTTGCACTTATGTCTATTTTGTGGTCAAAGTTTCGACCTTTTTATTGAGGGTTTAACCCATATTTTTAATCCTTACAAGTCATTAATTACAATCATTAATGGGACGTTTATTAAGCCCTTGAAATCAGTCAACAATAAATGTGCGAGGTCGTCGCACTTCTAGATAGCCGATGCGGACATTAAACATTGATTCCCATTTCCTAGTTTATCTCTTCACGTGACATGGACTTTTCTTAAAGTCACTAGTCGCTCTTTTTCTATTTTCTCAAATTCAGCCTCTGGGTAGCGATCTAGATTCTTCTCTAACCTATATTTTCTCGTTCATCAGTCTGTCCTGTGAACATAAGGTCGCCCTATGGGGTAAGGTTACCCTATTATCCGGAAGTCGCCCTATGATGCCTAGTCAATATTCTTGAATGTGACCATGTGTCATTATTGTTGCATATGGGGTACAACAATTGCTCCCCAGGTCGCTATTCAAGTAATGTTGAATAGGGAACTATTTCAGGTCGCTTTTTCAGGTTGCCTTTTAGATAAAATGAGATCAACCGCATGCGCGCAACTGTCTGTCACGACACATCGAATCCCACATTCGGCGATACGTGTCGGACGTAGTGGGCGGTGGGGAAATGATGGCTCGTCTGTCACAATCGCGATTCTTAAACAATCGCGACTGGGCAAACGTGTGGGCGGACGTGTTGCACCCTCGCCGACAATTTATAATTACATTTAGATCCCCATTCTAAAATTTGAATTTTTCAGATTGGCCAACACTTTTTTTTCTATTAAATCCCAAATTTCTGACACAATCCCTTCTTTTCTCTTTCGCGCTCTAGATATCATTTCAGACCTTCGAATTTTCTCCTCCTGCAACTCCTCTCGGTTCCAGTTTTTGGCGTGTGTCTAGGTAATTCCGGTGTTTTTTCTTTCTTTGTCTTTGTAGTTTATCGTTTCGGTTTATTCATTTCTTCAATGGTGAGTGAGCGTCCTTTCACTTCCTCCATCCCTAAAATGGGTTTCCACTCATTCGATGCCCCTCTTTCTTCTGGGGAGGACATTCTGCGTGTAGTCCCAGACATTGGTTCGAGTAGTGCAGCACTTCCTGGTGGTGTCGGTGCCGAAGGAGACACCGGCTCTGATTTTACTAACTCCCTCGACTCTATCGAGGAATTGACACTTTAGGCCCTAGTCTGATTAGGACCTATGTGGAGGGAAGCAATGAAGTAGTTGAGGGGTCAAGTTTGTCTTTGTGTCGATCCGTAGGTATCGAGTTGGCAAGCAGCGTCGATGCAAGATAATGAGGCCCTAGATGAGCCCGCATCGTCATCTCGGCCGACCTCCTCTTGGCTTACCACTTCCTCATATCGCCAAGAAGATCACACGGGGCCCATACATAGAACAATATAAGTCTGGAGATGGGGAGAGACGATCTCATAAGGATGGGAAGAGATAATTTTTTTGTGTCTCAATTGTCGAGCATGGTGAACGAGGACTATGTAAACGAAGCTTGCCATAAGCACCAGGTTCCCGTCAATGTTCATTTCTATGCTCCCCGCGAGGGCGAGCGAGCCGATCATCCCCAAAAGGAATGATCACAATTAACTATGGCGTTTTAGAGGCAGGACTTTGCTTCCCCTTTCACCCTACGATCTCACATCTGCTGGCAACGTGGGACCTGTCAATCACTCGGATAAATCCCAACAGGTGGAGTGTTATCTTGGGTGTTGTTGTGTTCGATATAATAAATCAGGATTAATCGAACATCAAAGAGCGACACGTGTAATATTCGAATATAATAATCATACCCGGTGGATGAGTTACTTCTTGTTCGCTTGTTGATCGAATTGCTCGGCCGCCTCACCGAACAAAGCGTGAGGCAGTCGGTATGTTGAACTCAGATCTCCTGAAGAACTCAGACATCCTAAAAGGGGCGAACAAAAAGTCCAACTGAACAAAAGATTAATTTTGACGATCAAAAGAGCGTCCTACAGACGAAGTTTGTACAAAGATCGATCTAGAAGATGAAGCCAGAAACGTGGCAACACCACCGGAGTTCTTGCATGATCTAAAGACTCCAGCACATGCTATACCAGTCCAGCACATGCTATACCAATCCAGCTCATGCTGGCCGAAGTGATATAAAAGGAAGAAAAAAGAAGAAGATAAAGGTTGAAAAAAAGAATCCTAAAGAGTAGCTTACAAAATTCCCAAGAGAGGTGAGGAACCAAAAAAAAAGGAGAGTTTTTATTCACATATACGAGAAACCCTAGAACTCATTTGCTAATCTGCATCGATTCATCTTCATAAGATGTATCAAGAACTGTACGTGTAAAGCTCATAATACTATATCCTGGCTTGGTATGCCTCGGGAGTAGTCATTTCTTGTTAATTGGGTCAACAAATCCATCTTATTTCTTTGTTTATTTTACACGTATATGTTTTGTTTTGCGAGTTGTAATCAAATTAGCCACATAATATTCTATCAACCAAAAGCGACTCATGACAATTGGTATTTAGAAGAAGGGTAATTTCGAATCAAATCCAAAAACCAACCCATACACAAACCCCTAGTTAGCGAGGCAATTAAAAAAGAAATATAATGCCTCAATCTAGGAACACACAAAGCGGAGAGGTCGGACAAAGCCGACCATCGAATAAAAAAAGAGGCCCCCGTCGACCCTCATAAAAGATCGGCGTGGAGACTATCAACCTTGAGGATATAGCCAATGATCCGTGACCCATTACAAAAGCCATCACTTTCTTGTTGCGAGCCGTAAAAGAGAGGCAAAAAAAGAATTGGTGAAGTTAGAGGCTCAAAAGCGGGGAAGAGCAACACTCGCATACACCGGCAAATGAAGCAAGCTAAAAAGAAAGCTAAAGCGGACGATAAAAAAGCCGATGATACGTCGATGACCTAAACGGCCTCAAGGGTCTAGACCATCGGCGTTTGGGACGTTTGAGGCTCTCCGCCAAAGACCGAATCGGCAATAATAAGCGACAGGATCCGTGAAAGAGACATCAATAGAGATGCCCGCACATTCGGATCTTCAAAAGCATCCGCACAATCTAACAAAAATCGGTGGGAACAAAGTTGTCTATCCATCATCGATTGGGTAGTCAAGGACAAACTTGGGGGGGGACCGCCCCACCACGAGCATGATCCACGAGATCCTCGTGATGGGAAAAAACGACCCAATCTAAGTCTATCCCCACAAAGTTTGCGGAAATGCAAAAAGCCATCGAGGATTACAGCCGATCCGGCCGCGACTAAAGGGCCACCTCAAACGAAAGCGAGCACCGTACCTTGCTCGCCATTATCACCCGGCGATCATGGCGGCAAGTACAAGAGAAAGTCGCAAAGACCCGACCGCCAAATTCCATTTTTTCGATCTTTGAGTCGGATCCTCATGTCCATCTCGGCAAATATTCGGACTTTATGATCGCGATGGGGAAATTTCTGACGCGACGCGGCCTTAATGGGTCATTCCCCATGACTTTGGGTGATCGGGCACATAGGTGGTTTACAACTTTACCCGCTGCGTCCATCCGTCTTTTCGCACAAATGGGGCGGCAATTTTTGTCCCACTTTTCATCCATGTGTGCTCGCTACGCGACCGAAACAAAGGTTGGCGACTTTTCCCAACTAAAAAGGTGAGTCGATCGATCATACATAGAAAGATTTGATAAATGTTTGTATGATGGAGCTCGATTGAAGAGGATGCTAAGTTCCTCGCGGTGGTCGGAGGCCCCGACTTTAAATCTGAGACATGTGGAAGGCCATGCATCAAGATTGGCGAACTCATACTCGAGTTTAGAAGCGGCGGCTAAAATCATAGCCATGCAAGATTTGCTCGCACAATCACAATTGAGACGAGAGCCTATCGCTAGGAAAGTTTTTCGGAAAGAAACGCGACGAATGAAGGGGGTACAGACCCCGACCTCCTTCAAACCTTTTGAAGGAAAAGAAAGCAAATGCCCTACTGAAGTCTCTTGGGCGTTTGGTAAAACTATCTTTAATCAAATTAAAGATCGGGACATATTGGACGAGCCAAGAAGAATTGTAATGGATAAGCGTCGACTTAACGCTTCCAAAATCTTGTAATTATCACGAGTACATCGGGCACAATCTGTAAAATTGCCGCGATTTACTCTCCGCCAACTTTGGAAGCTATATGAAAGAAAATCGTCTTTCCGGTTCTTAAAAAGCCGGTGACGAGGATTCGCGAACGAAGAGCGATGTAAGAAGGGGAAAGCGAAAAGGCGAACAAACATTTGATGATCCCGAAGAATCACGTAAGAGATCTGAAACGACCAAAAGAGGGCCTCCTACTGTGGGAAGAGGTCGAGAAAGCCAAGAAATCCACATGATACGTCCTGAATATGGTCCTGTGGGTGGATGTTACCAGGCGCCAACGTTATCTAACAGACGCAAAAAGATGGAGGTGCGTGCCATGCAGAACATCCATCAGGTGAAGGTGGCGAGCACATCATCCAGTTCCCCACCTACACACCAGATCATTTTTTCGGAGGAGGGCGATCTCGGCGGAATTATAACTCCCCACAGCGACTCCTTAACCATCGATTGCTCGTCTCCTTGGGTTGAAGGTACATCGCCTCTTAGTTGATCTTTGGAGCTTATGCGAACATTTTGTTCGTCAATACCCCGCCCGGATGGAAAAACAAGTTGGGGATTTGAGCAGTTATATTGAACCATGTAATCATACTATAATGGGTTTTGGGGAATCTGTAACCCGACCCTATGGTATGATTAGGTTAGGAGTCGAGCTAGAATCAACTTTGAATTCGGACATTAGACGAACTAGAATGTTAGATTTTGTAATCGTCGATGTTCAGTCTACTTATAACGGGTTTCTAGGTCGCCCGTTTATTCGAGAATTCAAAAGCGGCTTGTTCCACGTATTACTCTTGTGTTAAATTTCCAACACCGGATGGAGCAGGTGGCGTAAAGGAGATCGGTAAGAAAGCTCGAGATTGTTTGCTATCGTGTGTACCGAAAAGACAAAATATCGTCAATATGATGGAAGCGAACACGGGAGATTTAAAAGCCTAGCCAGCGAGCAAATATCTCACCGAAAGATCTTAAGCGAACATAAGTTCGACGAGCATAACCATTCGTGCGAGCGCGAAACGTAGCGCGAACATAAACCGGGGAGACAACTAATTCCCCGATCTCTAGATCAAATGAATATTGATCGATCGAAGCGAGCAATCGGACCTAGAGCCTCGCATAGGTTTTGAACCCATGGAGGTTGTTGATGATGAGCCCCGGGATCCATCCAAGACCCTCGGTGAAAAAAAAAAAAAGCGAAGCGATCCCTGTTGAGCAACTGGAGCCAATCAGTGTCAACCCGAACAGACCTGAATTAGAAGTGTTCGTTGGTTCAGAATTACCTGAACCAATCCGAACAAAAATAATTACTTACCTTCAAGCAAATTTAGATGTGTTCGCATGGTCACACGAGGACATGGTTGGAATAGATCCGAGCATGCACGCCACTCCCTCAACCTTGATCAATACAAGCTCCAGTTGTCCAAAAACTTGAGAAAGTTTAGTCAGGAAAAATATGCGGCGATGAATAATGAAATCAAAAAGCCGCTTTCGACAACAAAAACCGATCCAGAGGTAAAATGCCCAAGATGGCTTGCGAACCTGTGCTCGTTCGCAAACCAAATGGATCTTGGAGGCGTGTATTGATTTTCGATTTGAATAAGGCATGTCAAAAGATAATTTTTGATGCCCACATTGATTATTTGGTTGATAATCAAACCGGGCCATGAACTCATGACATTTATGGATCGTTATTTGGTTATCACCAAATACCGATGCATCCGGACGATCAAAAGAATACGGCATTCTGCGCAGTGAAAAGAACATGTCTTTGTTGGTAACGCATGCCATTCGGATTAAAGAATGCGAGCAGCGTATCAACGTTTGGTGAACAAAATGTTAAGACGAACACATCGGCCGAACAATCGAGGTATATATCGATGATATTGTGGTAAAGAGCGAACATAAGGAAGACCACATCACCCACCTCGCACAAACATTTGATATACTGAGGAAGTATAATATGAAGTTAAATCCCAAGAAATGCAGCTTTGGGATTCATTCAGGGAAATTCCTCGGACATATGGTTAGTCAATGGGGGATTGATGCGAACCCATTAAAGATTCAAGCCATGCTCGATATGCAAGCCCCGAAATGTGAAAAAGGTCCAAAAGTTAACGGACGATTAGCCTCGTGAGCCGGTTTATATCACGAAATGGGGACAAATGTAAACCTTTCTTTGATGCATTAAAGAAGGGGAAATTTCAGTGGACCGAGCATTGTCAAAATGCATTTGAATCATTAAAGCAGCACCTTGCAGATTCTCAGACACTGTCTAAGCCTACCCCAGGCGAACAACTCTATCTGTATCTTCTTTGCGTCAGAACATCGATCGATCTTTGTGCTCAAATGCTGGCGAGAAGAGACCACACATTTGCCCATTTATTATATTAGCCAAGTCTTTAAAAGAGGCCGAACTCAGGGTATCCTCCCTTTGGAAAAATTAGCATCGCCCTCGTAATGAGTGTGCGAAAATTGCGACCATATTTTTTCGACCACTCGGTTGAAGGTATTGATTTGCGTTTCCATTGCGCCAAGTCCTCCACCGACCGGATATTTTGGGTGATTGCTCAAATGGGCGGTGGAGTTAGAACAATCGGCATTACGTTCGCTCCGACGAGCAATGAATGAAGGGCCAAGCTATGGCGATTTCATGGTTGAGTTGACATATCCGATTCACGAAAAAATTGTCGATCAACCATGGCACATGTATGTTGATGGTTCATCAACAAGTTCAAGTCGAGCGGTGTAGTTCTCATCAAATTCAACCAACCAAACGTTTACAATGACCATCCGATTTGATTTCCCGGCTACAAATAATGAAATTTGAATATGAAGCTTTGATCATTTGGATTCTGAGATGGCAATGACAATGGGAATTCAGAGGTCGATGATCTATAGCGATTCTCGGATAATCGTTTATCAAGTAACAAAGCGAGTATGAGGCGAGGCGAACAAATGGCACAATATCAACAACTAGCAAAAAGAGTTGCTCGAGCATTTTGACCAAGTTTTCATTGAACAATTACCACGATTGGGTAATTCATTCACGATGCTTTTGGCACTTTGGCAACAGACAGAAGGAGTGACAAACACAGCGAGACATTGTGGTAAATCACGGCTGATCGCCATCGGTTCAATTACGATCGCCCAAATAACAAGCGAACAAGAAACTTGGATGACTCAATAATGAGTTACTTACAAAAGGGACTTCTCCACGAGAATAGGGCACAAGCTACTCGCCAAAGTTCTGATCGCTTTCGATATACTATTATAGGCGAGCATTTGTACAAAAAGAAGCTTCTCACTTCCACTTACGAAGTGTATCACTCTGAAGAAGGACATGTATACGCAACAAATCCATGACGGAGTATCGGAAATCATATGGTGTGGGCTTGTCCTAGCACACAAAATAATCGAACAAAGGTTATTATTGTGACCCTCAAAAGGATTATTTCGCATATGCTCGCGTGTCATCGGTGCAGTACATGCTCCGCTTATTCATAGCCCACCAAGAATTGGTGTCGGTTTATAGCCCATGGCCTTTTTTGCCAAATGGGGATCGATTTGATTGGCCCATTTCCTCTTGGCACATCGGGAGTTAGATATGCTGTGGTGGCCGTTGATTATTACACTAAATGGGCAGAAGCTGAGGCCGTTGTCAAGATCACCGAACAAAGGATGTGGAACTTTGTTTGGAAAAACATCATCTGTCGATTTGGGCTTCCCCAATCATTGGTCACTGATAACGGCAAACAATTCGATGGAAGTGAATTCAGACAAAATTGTGCTCGCTGGGACATAAAAAAGCACTACTCAACTCCATATTATCCCCGATCAAAGCGGTCAAGTTAAGCAGATTAATAAAATTATCAAGCATACCCTCAAGGCTAGACTTGATAATTCCAAGGGGGGAGGATGGGCTGAAGAATTGCCTGAAATATTATGGGCTTATCGAACAACTTTCAGAACATCAACTGCGGAGACCCCTTTTGCTTTAGCATTTGGTGCGGAAGCTGTTATACCAGCAGAAATCAAAATTCCAAGTCATCGAACAATGACTTTCGGAGAGCATATTAATGATCAGGCGCTCGCTCTGAATTCAGACCTGTTGGAAGAAAAGAAGGACGGGAGGTGATTTCAAAGAATGTTATGTACAAAAAGAGATCGAGAAAAAGTTTTATAATTCCAAAGTCCGAAATCGCGAGGTTCAATGTGGGCGAAATTTGGTTTTAAGGCGATCGATGGGGGTACCCAAGTGGTGTGTTCGGTCGAGCATGGGAAGGTCCTTTCAGAGTCACGTAGCGTTTACCAAAGCGGGGCATATGACTTGGAGGACTGAATGGAGTCCCATTGTCTTTCTCGTGGGACGCAGCGTCAAATTTGAAAAAAATATTATCAATAAAGGCGAGTATAGTATCGGCCGAACAAAGTTAAAAACAAATTAAAAGCGAGCATATTGTTGGCGAACACAATCGACCATTCAAATCAAACGAGTAGGGCGACCATAAAAAGAAGAATATATTAATTTCGATGCATATCTTCAAGAAAAAAATTTGGGCAAGCACTATTGATGAGCCGAGAGATCGGTCGAACGAGTTGTCGATAGAAGATGCGTGTCGAACAAGTTGACAAGTGGTGGCGACCATGCGAGGATGAGTTAATTTTTGAGCAAGATTGTCAAAAAGCCGAGCGGATGTCAAAAGGAGAAAAAAAAAATAAGAGCTAGCACCGATTATCTATGCCAAAGACTAGCTTGGGGACAGTTCTATAAATAGGGGCATACTTATGGTTAAGAAAAAAAAAAAAAAGATGAAGAAAAAAAAAAAAATCTGCGATTCTCGGAAGGAAGATGGTTTAGTATGCCCCAGGGCGTAGAAGAATTGACTTCGGTTCGGCAATCATTCATTTGAATCAAGCATCGCCTGCAATCTGAGTCTTTTACCCCGTATGACTTTGCGAGCACAGGTTGAAGCCCGTTCCGGACTCAAGATGCTCGGCAGTGTCATGGTTGCCACTCCCGCGTTACTCATCGCACACGCGATGAATAAGCCCGTGAGTCCCCCATGCATCCCCAAAATCTCCTCCGAAGGGAGGGATGTCATAGTGTCCACCAAAAATAAGATGCCGATCTTTGATGCTCGGGCATCTCTTGGAGACGAGAATGGTGCGATTTGGAAATTTTGCTCGCACCTATTTTAAGCGGCGAGGAGAATGCGCGCCACATGCTCATGCCCGCGGCCAAGACGCATAACCGCAACTTGTCCAGGAGGGACAAAAGTTTATGCTGCTGCTGCTTGAGCATGTTACAAAAGAAAAGAAAGGGTAGACGCCTGATGTGCCACATCCTTGTCAACATCAATTCCGCGGACAAGGTGAGGCCAGTTCGTGTCTACTCAAGACAGGTTTTAAATTCAAAACCCTGGTCTGATAACAATAGTTGTGTAATAGATAGTCTTCTTGACTATGAAGCGATGTAATAGAATACAAAGTGTTGCAAAAAAGAAAAAGAAAGATATATGTACTTTTGTTCGCTAAAGAGATTCTAGTTCAGGGTTTATTTGAGGTCGCACCTAAGCCGGACGACCGAACAAAGACTTAACGAGCCCCAGGTCTATGTTCACGATTTAACGAATTCAGATTCGATTCCCCGCAAACAAAAAAGCTTAGTAATGGTACGCGCGATGATAAGCCGACTAGTACTTACAGATACCAGAAAGACGGCGGGTGATTTAAATACGTGGTCGCAATTTAAATAAGACGGCCCGAGTCTGGTGATCGTGACCTAAATAAGACGATCGCGCACCAAGAAAGGGGGGTTCATAAAGTAACCCATCCGGGTCGACCTAAATAAGACGATCAACCGATTGCAACGTCAATAAGACAATCAAAACCGAAAAGAAGTCGAGGCGGGCATAAGCAAACCCAATGTTGAATTCATTCGGAAGAAAAGAGGCAAAAACCGGAAAACAATAAAGTTTAACGAGCATAAAGCAACAAAGCAAATATCAAGCAACACAAGTATCAACATTCATCCTCAACAAACAGGTTAGAGGAAACAGTTCAGTATGTAATCCATTCGTTCAATTAAAAAAAAATGTTCGGACAAAAGAAAAAGTATCAACAAGAAATAGTGTTAAAGATATATTGTTCGAACTAAAAAGTGAAGAAGACAAAAAGTTACACAAGTTTAACAAAGAAAAAAAAGACATCAAGGTGCAAAGTCAAAATTGGGGGTAGACGGAAGAGAAATGTCGAACACATTATGTTCGGTCCCTCAATGACTTCGAGAATGTCGGTATCGGATGCTTTTCATTTGGGAGGCGATTTGCTTTCGGATGCGGGGAGGTTCTTGCTCGCCCTGTACCTGATTGGTCCCAGATTCAGTGTGAAGATTTTGATCAGCAACCTCAGTAACAATAACGTCTGAGTCTTCCTCTTCATCCAGAATTGGATCGTCAATTTTGATCCCTTCAGGAAGAACGGAAAAGTCGCACAGACCATTCAAATCCGACATTGGGAGGTTGCGATCTGGAGGGTTATCAACCGTGTCTTCGCTTAAAATTTCGAAATGAGAGGGGCAACCCTTTCATTTGTTGAGTATGTGGCGAAACCGGATCGATAAAGATCGGCAAAAAGCGCAAATATACGAGAAGTTGGACATGGAGTCAATATACTCGTCATCATGCGACTTTGAATTTTCGAGGGCCTAAACGAGTATTAGTCTCTTCAAAGAATGATGAAATTTGTTGGCCAAGTGCGTCCCTCTCACTTTCCATTTGATCAACACCAGCCCGGAGTTTACGAAGCTCAACATTCATTTCTTCTTGGGCCCTTCGTATATTGATCACCTCCTCCTGAGACAGATTCAGAGCCTCTTTTGTTTGACGAGCATCCTCTTGAGCTAGGCGAGCATTTTCTTGAAAACGGCGAGCATCCTCCTGAGCCCGTTGGGCGCCAACTTGTCTTAAAAGCAGTTTGCTCTGAGCAATTTCGATTAAATCCCCGGACCTGTTCACTCGATCACTTTATCTTCAAAGTTCTGATCAAAGCCAAATAATTGGCTTGGATGTTAGCGGATTGAGCATAAGCTTTCTCAAGAGCGACCATAGATTGGCCCTGAAGCACCAGCCTCAAACGCATATTTTCAAGGGGTGGGACCGTAGTGAACTCCTCTAGATCGGTAGTCCACGCTCGAGCGAGGAGTCGGCAAGCTTTTGAACATGCTAAAATGCGCGCTGGAACTTTGCGAACACTTTCGCGAGCAAAAGTAATTCTTTAGGTTGGGCATTAAAGGCGACAACACCCGCTCAACCTCTGATATATATATATTCAACCAAGTGAGTATAGAGATATCGACCCGGAATCAAAAGCGACATCGAGGCGAGCAAAATGTACACCTTGCAAATTTGGATCCCATCCCAGGAATGATTTGTCTTGGAGATCGGACTCGGTCTAACGGAGTCCATGATCGAGGGGTCGGTGGAGGAGGAGAGGATGTGCCAACTTCCATTTTCGACAATCTGCGAAATGGGACCAACAAATGACGCTCTGATCGCCTCGGCGGTAGGGGTCTAGTCGTCGGCGGCCGGTGCTTATCGACTTTGCTCGTTCGGCCCTGTTCATTCGGGACCTGTTAAGCTTGGCCCTCGTTGGCGATCTCCACCCTTGGTCTTTTCGGTGGTGGGTTTGTTCGCTTGACCCCATGTTCGGCGAGCAGGGAGCCCCTCTGTGCTCGACTTGATTCTCGGGACGGATGAGGTGGTTTGGCCTGCTTTCGCTTCCCTCACACATTCATTTGAGCCTCTCGCTCGGCTGAATCCAAAACAAGTTCTGTGGCTTTTTTTCTCCAAGCCATCTCGGTGTGTTCGGATGTACTCACAATGATAGTCCTGGCCGGAAAAAGTGTAAATAAAATGAAATCGAATCAATGGGTAACGGCGAACAAAAAAGACACAAGACTTATACAAAAACAAAAGATAATCCTTACTTAGGAAGGATCATGACAACAAGATGATGAGGAGGCACGAACAAACCTCCTTTCTTTCTCGTTCGGTGTTTCAAAGTTATCCACAGATCTTTACGAGCGAGATTCAGATCAATCATCAAACTTCTTCTTTGAAGTAGCCGTCGTTTGTCTCCTTATCTCGTCGCGCAATTTATAATCCCTAAAATAAAAAGTGAGTTAAAATCGGGTTCAAATAGAAGAATGAAAGATATGAAATCACTTACTTGTACACTCAAGTCGATTAGGGATTTCAAGCGAGCATTTTGGCGCTTCGCAGAGGCAAGGCTTTTCAATTGCCCCCTACGAACGAACTTCTCTTTCAATCATCGATTTTTGTAAGACATCCTCGATAATTTTGCACTTGGCGTTAGCTTGCATAAACAACCATCCGTGTTAAGCCCCTCGGGACGAGTCAAGTGCACTAACCGAGCAAGTTCAGCTGCGAAGGATAATACGGGCTTCATTTTGCGAAAGCAGTCAAGAAAACTCATAACCATATGCCATCCGATTCGGTTTAAGGCTGCGTAATGGTGATATTCCACTCCACGAGCAAGCGGGTGATTGGGATGGAGAGGAAATCGAAGGCCACCTCCATGGTGTCCAAATTCAACTGCGACACAACCCTCGGGGGTTGGTCACCCGCTCATCGAGGACCGGTGCCCGAAAAAAAGACGTCCTTAGGGGTTTCATAAATTCTATGCGGTGAGCGAGCATATCTACATCAATTATGCTCGCTACTTTTGCTCATTTGGGTACTCGTTCTCTACACTAATCCTATGAGGTTGTTAAGGCAAATCAAAATTATAACGAGCATTGTACTCTCGCTATATGTTGGTGTGAGGACACCAACAGGGTATACCAAGTTCGAGTTTTGCCCACCGTCTACACCTATGTTCGATTAATTTAAATTCACAGGTTGCCAAAAATTTCCCCCCCTCCAAATATCATTTACATCTATATCAACATTATCAATAGCCCTAGACCTAGTTTGAATTTGGGGGCGAAGAATTATAATCGAGAATCGTCCGAGCCCGAATCATTACGGGTCAAACCCCCTATCCCGACTCGTTTGGGCTTTATCGAGTCGGAAGAAAAACGGTAAATGGTTGCCGTAATTGCCAGCGGAATCTGAATTCGAGGCATTTGCCTCCGATGTACTTACATTATTACGGGGATTCTACTAATAGGGGAAGGCGAAGGGAACTATGATGGTCGGATTGAGCGAGAGGAATTGAGCAAGAGGCCATAATTACAAAATAGAAGAAGAATCACGTTGGTTACGAATGAATTTCTTCGACGGAACAATGAAGCCTTCACCGGAAGCTTTCGAACGCGAAAGACAATAAAAGAGCAGAGGAGAAAAGAAAAAAAATTTGAGGCGGAGAAATATGGTTTAAATAGACATCGGGTACAAATTCAAAAGATCCAGCGCGGAATTCGAAGCGATGCCAAACATGGCCCAATCAGATTTTAACAGCCGGGCCCAATGTAGAATACAAAGCGACCCGGCTGGGGGGTATTGTTGTGTTCGATATAATAAATCAGGATTAATCGAACATCAAAGAGCGACACGTGTAATATTCGAATATAATAATCATACCCGGTGGATGAGTTACTTCTTGTTCGCCAACTGATCAGAATTGCTCGGCCACCACCTCTGAACAAACGTGGGCAGTCAAGGTATGTTCGAACTCAGATCTCCTGAAGAACTCAGACATCCTAAAAGGGGCGAACAAAAAGTCCAACCGAACAAAAGATTAATTTTGACGATCAAAAGAGCGTCCTACAGACGAAGTTTGTACAAAGATCGATCTAGAAGATGAAGCCAGAAACGTGGCAACACCACCGGAGTTCTTGCATGATCTAAAGACTCCAAAGACATGCTATACGATCCAAAGACATGTTATACCAATCCAAATTTCATCTTTGCCGAAGTGATATAAAAGGAAGAAAAAAGAAGAAGATAAAGGTTGAAAAAAGAATCCTAAAGAGTAGCTTACAAAATTCCCAAGAGAGGTGAGGAACCAAAAAAAAAGGAGAGTTTTTATTCACATATACGAGAAACCCTAGAACTCATTTGCTAATCTGCATCGATTCATCTTCATAAGATGTATCAAGAACTGTACGTGTAAAGCTCGTAATACTATATCCTGGCTTGGTATGCCCCCAGAGTAGTCATTTCTTGACGAACTGGGTCAACAAATCCATCTTATTTACTGTTTATTTTACACGTATATGTTTTGTTTGCGAGTTGTAATCAAATTAGCCACATAATATTCTATCAACCAAAACGACTCGCGACAGGTGTGATGGTCGCCCTGGGTCGATATGCTTTGGAGAGGCAACCCACGCCTCTAGAGTTTAATTATCTGATAACTCTGGTAGCTCTACATGGAGGTCACTATTGTATCTGACCTCGAAATGAGGTCAAACTAGTTCATGAGATTCCGAATAAGATCCGTGACTAGGTATTTGAAATGGTGGTTTGTCGGTGGGGCCTAGTAGAGGGCGAGCCTGACACACCACACGTTATTCCTCTTCCTACTGATTATTGAGACTGTCTTCCATGTAAGTCATTTTTAATTTTGGTTGATCATTTTGTACGTATATGCATCACCTCGGAATACCTCGTAAGTGTTTGATTATTTTTGTGTTAATCTTCACATCATTATATACTAATTTGAATCTTAATGTAGTTGAACGTTTCCCCATCTACAAGACCCAACCTTCTCCTACTGAGATGGTCGCCCGGGACTAGAGCATAGAGGGATATATGGCCTGTCTCAACGTAGGAAAGCGTCCTAGCGCCCCCGGCCCAGTCGTGGATAAGGGTAAGAAAACGACGGACATTGACCACTCAACTTCAAAAAAGAGGTCGTGCATCGATGACCGAGCTAGTTCTCCTGAGGTGCATCGTTCCTTGAGTCGCCCTAGTGTATCGACTCCTACACCCCGCGCCGCTAATACGATGGTCGTTCCCCATGTGGGTTGTCATCCAGACGATCTCACCTATCTTGGGTGGGATCCTCAACACGTCGACTGCCCTTTGTTAGTTTTTTACAAGAGTTTTAACTCGCCTTCGCCTTCTTACAGCTTGGAGAAAGAGGAGCGATGTTGACCTCCGCATTTAGTGGAGCTTTTGAGGTCGAAATCGCCCGACCTCCAGCCTTCCACCCAAGAGTGGGCGTCGCACCTCCAAAGTCTGACTCAACACGTCACTTAGGCGTGGTCTACTGACCAAGAAGAGCAAGAGATCCGCAACAACGTGGATGATAATCGTTGGGCGGCAATAACCCGTATTTCCAAGTCGGGGCTTTTCTCGAGAGGGCCTTGGTACTTCAGGAGGCCAAAGGGGACCGTTACGACAAGTTCCATACCAACTACAAAGGGGCGACAGGCCATATCAAGCAACTCATGTTGTCCAAGAAAGAGACCGCAGCCAAAATCGTCCAGCTGTAAGCCGATTAAAAGGTCAAAGAAGTTGAGTTTGCCGGGTCCAAGAGTGTTGAGGAGGGGGCGAAGAAAGAAATCATCACTCTTGTTTTTGCAAGAGGCAAGAACATTCATGGTTCGGAAGTGAAATCGAAAGGATTGAAATTCTCCATGCGTTGGCAAAATTCTGAGTTGACGAACTGAATGGGAGTGATCAACGGAGCTATGAAAAACAAAAAGTTTAGTCTCACAAATATAAATTGAGGTAAGAAAAAGTAACAAGTGGAATATTACCAGCGTAGACCTGATCACGAATGTGATTGAGATGTAAAACAAGTCTGATCTTTTTACGAAGACGATTATCGTTAAGATGAGGAACTCTCCAAAGGTTGAGATCACGGATGCAAACTTGATAGAGGCGAGCAGCGAAACCTCAGCTCAAATGATTGTCCTTGAGGAGAGGTGGATCTGCAGACAAAAAGAGAAAGTTAGGTCAGTCCAAAGATAGTTCAACAGGAAAAACAGGCACTTACTACATCAATGTCGATAATCGCAAGACACATCAATGTGAACCGAGTTGCCAGAGTCATCGGTTGGACTTCGCCAATCACCTCCAACAAACCAAAATTCTTCCTTCCAGTGGGCGACTTTGTTCGGCACTTCTTCTACAATCTTCCAACCGGAGCGAGCTTTAACATAGTAACATCCATCGTCATCTCCTAGGGCCAACTGAATCACATAATTCAGTTCAGCAGGTGTAGCGAAAGCGGAAGTTTGGATCTCGCCAAAGAGAGTCAGGAGCCCGATGATGGTACTCCATCCGTTCGGTGCTATCTGAGTTAAGCTCACGTTCTAATAGTTGAGAAGTTCGCTCACCCGAGGATGAAGAGGAAATCTTATCCCGACATCCATAGAACCAATATTTATAGCTATAAAACCCGGAGGAGGTTGGCTTGCTCGCTCGTCTTTGCTCTGAGTGTAGAAAAATACATTTTGGGGAACCTCATAGTCCTCTCTAAATCTCTCAAGATCAAAGTCGAACATGAGGCTCGAGACGGTGGTCGCTAAAAACTAGTCAGTAGACGATCGACGACAAGGCTGAATCGGTACGACAAGAGGCTCCCACGCGGTATATGCGAGATAGTCGAAGTTGAAAGGGACAACATCCTACAACTACATATGTAGCTCGATCGAACTTTTGGCAGGGATCTCTAAATTATCAGTATCAGAATTTCCATCAACACTGACCTCGACGCCATCACCCGTGAGATCCTCCTCGTCGATAAGGTCATCACCCACATCTTCATCATCCCCAAGACCATTCACACCAAGACGATTACCGCACCATCACTCGTATTTTCCACATCATTACCCCATCATCACCCCATCATCACCCCTATTCTCCACATCATCACCACCTTAGGGAGGCAGAACGGGCCTGCAACAATATCCACTACCGCCGAACTTGAAGATAAAAGGCGGAAAACTGACTCATCCAAGGACTCGGAAATCGTGTTCAGATGAGGCTCGGGATCCGATGAGACCACCACAACATCATTCCGGAACCGACTCCGACCAAACCGTCCCCAACCGACTGCTCGCCAAAAATCTCACTACCATCCTCAAACATACCAACAAGAAGAAAAAGGGAAGAGGAAGAAATTTACCAAGGAGCAGAGGAGAGGACAAGAGACGCTGTTTAAAACTCACAGAAGAACGTTCCACCGGAAGCACGAAACCCGCCCCGGAGGTGTGAAAGTATTTGTAGTAAGGAGAAAGGAAAAATGAAGGGGCAAATAAGCAATTTATTAAGAGTAAAAGAAAAAGGGGTTGGGCCCAAAAGTGACACGTACAAGAGAAATAATGACTCTGGCCCTAAAGTGACCAGATGATCAGAAATGTAAATAACTCAATACAACTCAACTAGCATCTAAATGGTGCCTCTGATAACGAGTTAACGAATTATCAACCATAGAGCCCTACAGTGTAGCCTCCTGCCTTCAATCTCGTGTTGTATACCTCTCTTCGCTGATTATCGTCGCTTCTAGCCTGTTTCTGCTTAGCCTTTATTATCTTGCCTATAGGATCCTTCAGATCCACCTTGCCCCCTGAAATTTTTAAGTAGTATTGCTCCGCCTCAGTAAGGGCCGAAGTAACCTCATTCTCCTCATCAAGCATGTTCGTCCATCTAGCAAAGGTAGGTGTAGAAGAGGTCATATAGTTCGAATCCAAAGCTGAAGTACCATCTACCAAATTCGTAAAGGAATTGATAGTAACAGGCTCAGAAGGAGCCAAATCTGATCGTCAAGGCGAGACTATTTTCTTTGGCACCTGCCAGTCCGAGTCATTTTGTTCTGTAGTCTTCTCATTCATACCTGTCTTTATAAACCTGCTCGGGTAATCCAGGGTTGACCCCAGTAGTATCTCCGTCTCCCAAAGTCCTAGTGGCTACACAAATCTCATCAAAGGGAGGAAGTTCCTGCATCTCGGTATCCTTGATTGTGCTAGCACCAGGGTTGCCAGAGTTACCTGTCTCCGTAGATTCCTTTCTAGTCCATGTCTTATGTTTGGGATCCTTGCCCGAACCATTCCGGGGAGGAGGCTTAGAACTGTCATCCGGCTTACAATCTGGTGGGCTTCCGCCATGAGAAAGACAGTTATCAATCGAATGACAACAATCTGACAATGAGAGCAAATATCTGAATGTTGTTCATATCCTACTGATGCAATTGAGCAATGGTCGGACCTCTCATACATGATATTATACTCCTTATCCTTACGAAGATCCAGTTCAATTAGTACACGAGCATAATGACACATGGTCCGGTTTCGAGTACGTTCATCAACTCTCACCAAGGGACCAAGGGCTGAAGCAATACGCTCTATGATAGGCACATAAAAGTATTCTATTGAAAATTCATAAATTCGGACCATACATTAACAATCGGAGAGCTAGCCTTATATGGATTGAATTCTGGCACCCACTTCTGAAGTCTCATTGTTCTAAATTCCGAAGGCCAAGAGCGCCTGAGAAAGATTCTATCTCATTCCTTAAGGTCATTTAATGCTGAAATACCCCTTCCCCAAAATGACAAATTTCCAATCACCTTTGACATTCCACACTTTATCAATTGAGGCTTGAAGTTCACTTGTGGGCATTGGCTTAACACCGGGTTTCAAGAGCATTCAACCGATAAGGGGGTTCTACATGTCCTTAACACCCTGCAGGTGTATTGCATCATCGATGTTAACCGTAAGAAACTCGTCTTTTCGTACAGGTGGAGCAATGTTAGGAACTAGGACGTGTACGAAAGATTTTTGCAGACCACCAGTAGCAGCATCTTGCCCAGAACCATCCGCAACTGATCCCGTGTGCAACGCATCACCACTGTTGCGATCAGTAGGTACTACACCCTTCGACAAGTTAACACCTGTCGATGTGGAATCCAATGGAACCCTTGATGAGTCCCTAGCGACAGCAGTATTCGCCTCCAAAAGAGAGGGAAGCGTTGTGTGTCGGGCTTGTGACGCAGCGGACGGGCCGCTAGGGTTTGTAGCCGCCAAACGCGGAAACCCTGGAAATGTTTCAGGCGGAGATGGGCGAAGGTCGGGCATCCCCGGCAAAGGGTTAAGGTGTGTTGCAGTGCCCAACACATTTGAAATCGAGGCATCTGATATCTGGTTCGACGTTAGAACACGAAGGTCTTCCTTCGTTGCGACGCGGGATGAAGACGAAGTCGCGAGCAGGGATGCTAGGAACTTCGGGTTTGAAAGACGTGCGAAGTGGAGCAAGTCGCGGCCATGTCCGTCGTCATGGTGGTATGGCCACGCGGGGCCAGGCCGCCGAAAGCGGCGTCGTGAATTGGGCGGATGGGAGTTAACGCGATAACACCTATACTATGTGAAAATCACACATTCTCTTAAGGTTTTAGGGGTTCTTTCTTTTCAAGGAAAAATGAAGGGGAAATTGATATATTTATAAAGAAATTTAGGGCATTTTGAAATTGGACGGTTGAATCCCAAAAATCGAGGCCCAGCGAGTGTGTCGCTCCATGTCGCGTGACCTAGACCCAATCGCGACCCCTTGGGACCTCGAGTGGTGCAATGAGCGGCGTCCCTGACAAGGTCTACACGAATATCAAGCCACACGCCGATTCCTGGAATTCAAGGCAATACCTCTAGACGAGCTAAACGCAGGCCTACGACATAGGCCCAAATGATGACCATTTCTTAGTTCGCTCCACCTCACTACAAAGGTCCAAACGACAATCAGCCCACTGCCTCGCTTCACCTCATTACGAGCAGCGACCTGAGGGACAATTGTTGTGTCACTATTAATTCGAACCCAACCCATTAATATTTCTGCCATTAAAATAAAGCCCAATAACTAGGTGACCATTAGGCCCAACCTGGCTGGCCTATTTGTCTGTTATAAGGCGAAGATCCGCTCTTCTACAAGCTCGCCAGAACGGATCCGAACCCACCCACTTCTGCAAGCTCGCCAGAAGGTCCCAAGCTCGCCCACATGTTGGCGAGCTCAGTAGAGACAACAAGAAGAAGTAGCTTGCCCCGATGTTCACATAGATTTCGCCCAGGAGCCCGCTCGAAGCTCACCGATATGGTACAAAACAGAATTAATGCAGCTACAAAGTACAATACGGAATATCCCCTCAAGTAGTTAGGCAATCGTACAAGCCGACGATATGACAATGTCAGGTACCCATTTTTGGGAATGTTTAGGGAAATACAACAGAGATCCGGGATTCGCCAGATGTTATGCAACGAACAAGGCCGACCTACACCGAGCTCCCAGAGGATCTGATCATTTAATGTAATCCGAGATTTTGGCATTATATGGAGATACTGCTATTTAATGCTCCGGACTAGGTAGATGGAGAGTGAAGTCCACTATCCAATGTAATATAAATATGGGCATTAAAGACCCTCAAACAACAGAAAATTAATATAAAAAGGCAAACATTCTGCTCAATCTCTCTCGCTTATATACTTACATTGAATGCTTTACAATCAATCATTTGTTCATCATTGTTCATCATTGATTGATTTATTGTTTGATTAGCTAATACATTAAAACCATATTCCACATCCAAATTATCTAATTATTAGCTATCAACGTGTAGTATCACACACTGTTTTCAAAACCGGGTTGAACCGGCCGGTTCAACCGGTTGAACCGGGAACCGGCCGATAACCCGGTTAAAAAACACTATATAACCGGATTTCAGGTTGAACCGGGTTGAACTGGTCAAAACCGGTCAAAACCCGATTCAACCGGAAATAACCGGTTTTTTTCTTTTTTTTTAAAATTAAATTATTAATTTATATTAAATATTTAAAATTTTAAATTTATATTCCTCTCACATTTTTCTCCAACACTTTCGATGTGGGATAAATGTATGAGGTGGGACAAAATTTATAAAATATGAAATCGAGGGAGTATGAATAATTGGGACCGGGTTATCGGCCGAGGGAGTATGAATAACAGAGTAAAACTTGGAATTGTAAGTGTTGAGCTTACTTGAAAACTATAAATCTGGAGAATGGAGAATACAACTTTTACTGCAAATTCAGAAGTATGGTTGGAAATGGCATAATAAAAACAACAGAAAGCAGATTGCATGGTTAACAAAATTCAGGGGGATTTGATGCAGCATTTTGAGCGGCTTCTCCCATGGAATTTATAATGTGCTGCTCAAGATAGGAAACGCATTAGCATTCTTCTTCACATTGATCTAACCTTCGTTCAACTTCCTTTTCTTATGTTTTCTTTTCTTCTGCTTTTCCTTGAGCCTTATGAAATCCTTGGCACTTCTTTCCCACTGTTTCCTGTTTTTCTGATAAAGAAGCATTGCAGCCCGGGCGTCTTCTACCTGAAACACCAATGCACAAAAAGATCAAAGTCTACAAATACAAGTTATAAGTTCTATATAAAGTTATAACTAATTATTATTAAATGAGGTATTATTATTTTTAAAAAGAAAGAAAACAAAATATGGTTAGCCCCTGGCACTATCCACTTGTTAGGTCCCTGATCAAACAGCTGAATCGCTCAAAAAAGCCGCTATCAAAATTAATTTACATGCAAGTCCACTGCAAATTTACATTTAGTTGTCAACTTCTCCATTATTATGAAGAATATCAATGAGTCCAACTAATAGGCTGCAACAATGTATAGGATTTTCTTTCCTTTTCTCCTTTACATCTTCAGCATTTAAGGTTTAACAAATTGAATCCATAATACAAATCCAAGCAGTATTTTCCTATGAACATTGTCTTGTGAGATTATTTCACATGAGACCTATAAAAAATCATTAATTATTCAGAATAAAAATTTGAACTGGATTAGTGGTAAAAAGATTAAAAAAACATTTAATTTGAATCCGTCTCAAAATCCATGACACATACTGTCCAACATAAGAATCTGTGCTTTCTTTTTTTAGCAACAGATAGTTATATTAGTAGACAAATTTTCAGAAAGTAGTAATCATGTGTGAGCCTATTGTTAAAACACATAATTATGAAGAGAAATGAAGAACATAAAAAATAACCTGCAAAGAAATTAAATGAATAGTCTGAAACGTATATCCTTTGTAGCTATATATATTTCCAGAAGCATATATTGAATAATAAGAAGCATTATAAACAAAGAAGGTACGTGCCGATTTTAAAACAAATTAGGCGACCATGTCATGAACATGCACCAAGTTGACCATATGAAGAAAAAATTGGGATGCTTTTGTAATTCTGAAAGTAAGAGGAAACAATTGGTGGCATGGGGGCAATTTAACTTTCCATAAATACAAAGTGATATGTATATTATCACCCAGTAGCTCATAAAAAGTAGAGATGAATATATACAGAAAAGGAGGAGAATGCATTATATAGAGAAAAACTAACCGGACAATGCTCGCCATTCTGAATTTCAACACCGAGAAACTGGGCTGCAAGGTTCTTCAGGGAGCGACTTCTTCCTTCCCTAAATGATCATCAAGAATGTATTAATAATATAAGAGTAAAAGATTTTCCAGATCAATTGCTAAGTAAGCAAGAGACAGTACTTTAGAAACGGTGCATATTCTGATGTATCTCGTATATCCTTCTTTGGATGACTCAACAATAATGCCTACAAAGTATTGAGTTATATATTTGAACTGTGTATTCAGATGATGAAAAGATTTAGAGCTTAATTGCAGATAAAAGTTGCAGTCTTATCTAAACTTTTGAATCTTGGTAAACAAAATCTCAATTTAAAATTCTTTTCCCCAACCAGCAGATCCACTCCTGCTTGGAAATGATGATTAATTATCCGTTGACATCCGAACAAATCTAAACATGTTAATACAATCAATTATTCGTTGCCAAGTAGGTGACACGTCATTTTTCAGGCAGGAGTTAATCTGCCCGTTGGTTCGAACTGAAAAAAATAATTAAATTGAGGTTTTATTCACCAAGATTCAAAAGTTTATATTAGATTACAATTTGCGAGAAGATTTTAATTTTATCTGCAATCAAACAAAGATTTAGATATAATGTCTATGTGGTCTAAAACTCACTTTAAGATCATTGCGCAACGCATGACCAACAAGAATTCTGCCGTTGATCATCTCGGCAACTTTATTCTGAACAAGATTGAAGTTCTTAGCTGCAAATAACAACCAGAAGTGATAATATAGATTCAGAATAAGATATAAAGCATAAGATATCAAAGCAAAAAAAGTTCATAAAATTTGAGCTACATGAAACCCCCCAAACGGTTGAAAGAAGAAACTGATTAATTCTGACCTACCCCAGTAGAATAAAGGATTAATTGCAAAATAAATCACGGATTTTTCATACTTTTTCAGTTACAACATATATTGTTAAAATTTGCAATTCAATACATGGCCTTTTAAGTTGTTATTCTATCACATGACTATTTTCCGGAAAGTACTGTTGACGTGGCAGTGTATGAAATCACAAAATTTAAAAAAAAAAAAAACTCAGTTTATCAAATTGCAATTGAAAACATGTGAAAATGTCGTTATTTTTTATCCAATTAACCCTAGAATAAAAACTAAATGAATAAGAAAAATAAGAAAGAATACAAGAATATAAAGGGAATGATAAGAGAATAAAGGAGACAAAAGGCAGCAGAGAAATATAAAAAGCATCTGTGAATCTTCTATTGCAATAAACACATACAGGAAGCATGTTGACCATAAATTCTTCAATTTTTATTTATCTTCTCTTCATACAGCAACCTTCTTCCAGAATATATTAGAGTTGCATCTATAATCAATGGTTTATAGAAAGCCATTTGTCAAATAACCAATTCATCTTCACTGTATTTCCAAGTCCAACTTCTATTTCATGTGGGAATATTGACACAAAAGCGATAAGACATGCATCTGTTATGATTCACCATCTTTACTATTGCCCTCATCATGATTTCAATTTACCAATACTCGTATTACTAATGAAGAGTTGATGATTATACGAAATAGTTAACAAATAGGGAAAAAAAATTAAGGCTTCGTGCACTCACGTATCATGGAAGATTAGTGAAGATAGAGAAAGACGTAAGATAGTGAAAAAGGTGCAAAAATAGAATCAGATTAATAAATTATCCTTACCCAAAATATTGAAATAATAATTGAAATTAATCACTGTGGTACACATGTATGATGTATTTTGATGAAAATGATAAATACTGTCGCTTTCACTTTTAAATTATATTTACTTTCCTTCAATCACTATAAAGTAGAATGAGGGCTAGAAATTCAGCTAATTGATTATAACTAACCTCTCTTGCATAAAAAGGTTTGTTCGATTCGATATCAAGAAAAGAGTTAGGTAAGATAATTCAGAGAATTGTTACAAAGAACTGCAGCAGTCCACCATCAGAATAGGCCCTGAATGAGTCTTAAGCAGAAGCAATTTTCCCTTTCAATTTCAACCTCCCATTTTCAATCTTCAAAATATTATTCAACTATATAGAAGGAATTGGACAAACTAAAATAAAATCAAATATTGCCCAAAAGATAATGGCAATTACTTTCTAAGTAAAAGAGCAGTGCAACACAAATTAGTAGCATGTAATGCAAACAAAACTTAAGGACTATACTAAAGCTCTCTCTCTCTCTCTCACACACAGAAACACACAAAAAAGAAAAGAAATAATTACAATGTAAGTTAAAATACAAGGACTAAGATAGTGAAAACTGAAAAGGGTACCAACCTGATTTCAGGTCACGCGGCCGGATTCCACTTATTTCAGTGCGGAAGTCAACAACGTGGGCCATGGGTCGGACATACTCATCATATATAACATTTCCCCAACTGTTTACCTGTCAAATGCTGAGGTTGACTTAATAACTAGACAAATAATGTGTGGGTTGATGGCTTTATAATATCAAGATATGCAGACCAAGTGAAAACGCTGCCCTGAACTACACCCATGCAATGGGTTTTCAGCATTAACTAAAACTACGATAATGCAATTCTAATGTGGTAGAATATACCATGACTACAGTAAGCTACAAGAACTAAGAGCCATTTGGCTAAACTTATTTTAAACATCTTATAAGTTGTTTCAATAGTTTATAAGATTTAATTTTTAAGTAACATATAAGTTGTTAAAGTGTTTGTAAGTTCTTTGATAATTTGAGAGCAATATTTTTTACAATTTAATTTGAATATAAAATAATTAATTTGGAGAGTGGGGGTGGGGATAGGATGGCTTTTTTTCAAAAAATTATTTAAAATATATATATACTGTATATATATATGTATAAATATTTATTACTTAAGTAGTTAAGTATAGCTTAAAAGGTTTTACAAAAATAAGTTGCGGTGTTGGTACATTTTTTTCTTTTTTGGGAACTCATAAGTTGTAAAAAGTTTTTTTTAAGATCTTATAAGTTGTTAATAATCTTTTTTAACACACACTTTTTAGAGACTATAAGCTCCTAAACATCTTATAAACTGTTTAAGGAGCTTATAAGCTCAGCCAAATGGGCTCTAAATTACAGAAGTCTTCGTAACGGTACCAGGTTGCCCTCACCAAATTTAGCACATGATACATGATGTCAATGTCAAAGATATTAAGACAATGCATGGTCAACAAATGAGAGGAGTAGTAGGTGAGAGTCAAAGTACCAGAGTTACTCTTCCAAGAGCACTCTTGTTCCGCGTTGAGCTAACACCAACCATTTCGCAATCCATAGCCACCACGTCAGTGAGACTGTCAAAACAGATTATCAGTGAACACATAAAATGCAGAGAATCAACAGGAAATAAAGACTAGCAAGTGGAATATTTATATTTCATGATAGTAAATGCAAACACTATGTCACATCTAATTCTTGACCATATACGAATCCCAGGTCATACAATTTTCATCTTGCATCCCCCCAACCACCCGCAGGTCTCTGTCTCCATCAAAAATTGGAAAAGATTATCCCCTTGATCACACAGTGACGCATAGAGAACATTTTCTGGGACATAAGTATATATACACACACACGTATAAACAGTGGAATCCCCAGAACAATTAAAATTTCCAATTTACATTTTTATTCTGTGGATCTCGCAAACCTCATTAATTATAAACATAAAATGAACTTGATTGGTTCCATTAAAAACTAAATAACTAATCAAGTGAAACAAATACAAGGAGTATAATCAAGAATACTCAGCTGTGTTACCCATTATGTTGATTACTAATAGCCAATTTAGCAAATATATTTTTACCATATAGCAAAAGCACAGTCCTTGTAAAGAAATAAATTTACCTGCAATCAATCGAAGTAGGAATTAAAGGATGTGGTCTTGAAGCTTGAGATTCCTCATCCGACCTCTCCTTTCTCTTCCCTACAAATCCCTCGAGATATAATCATGCAAATAAACAAAGGTAAATAAACATAGCACATCTCAAAATCTCGAACAAATGCCACCGCTGAAACACATAAGATGAGAATCCAAGAAATTGGAATACCTAATATGTTTCTCTCGCTTTCTTCATCTGGTTTACTTGAATGTCTGGAAAAGCGATTCTTAGAGCCATCGCTTTTCAGCTTCTGCAATAAAATTTACATATAAAGATAGAATACTTCAATCTGAAATCCAAGTTAATGATATGTATGAACATCTATCTGTATCCACTGAAACGGATTGATTTTTGAAAAAAAATACCTCCTGGAGCTGAGACCAATTGGGGTTGAGATTTTTCCTAGGGTTTTTGAGTTTGGTGACCATTTTTTAATTCATCAAACCGGATCGCCGCTTCATTTTGAAGCTAATGAGGGTGAACCAAAGTCGCTAATTTCTCTTTAGGGCGGCCTTATTATATGCCCAGGCCCACCATATTTCTTTCGGCCAAAAATATTAAGGCCAGGTTATTAGCACCCCCTTTTAAAAAATACACCACCAAGTCAAGTTTATTATTTCAATGCATAAATAAAATGACAAAATTAACCCTTTTTTATCTCTTGTGATTACATACACCCCAACAACTGAAAAATCTGTCTCGATGCAAAAAAAAAAAAAACAGAATCCCTCAATTCAATTAACCATAATTTATACATCCATCAATTGTCACCTAGTCACCAATAAATCTTCTTCCAAATCGCCAGCAAATTGATACAACAGATTTATTTCTAGATCAATTTAAAAAATCCAACTAAATCAAATATTTCGAAAATAAAAAATTAATAGAAAAATATATAAAATGAGGAAAAAAATGAAATGTTATTTTTAGATACGTTCGATTTTTATTTTTATTTTTTATTATAAAAACAAATATCTCGGATTTTTTTTTTGAAAAAAAAAAATCGAGGAAAATAGATGAAAAAAATAAAAAAATTCAAAAGAAAAAACCGAAATAAACCAAAAATTTCGAGAGAAAAATACGAAACAAACCAAAAATTTGGAGATTATATTCGACTAAAGAAAAGAGAAAATTAAAAAAATATATAAAATTTACCTGAACCAGATCCGATTGGTGGAGGTGGCAGTCGGCGTCGAGGTGGGGGCTGGGATGGGCAGGTGATGACGGAGGTTGGTGTTAGTGTTTGTGTCCTAGAGACAATCTATTATAAGGACATAATACTCAATGATATTCAGTTTGATTTAATATTATAGTTCAATTAATATTAATGTATGGCAATACACTTGTTTGAATATTATGTTTGATTGTTTGCATTTATTCATACAAGTGTTCCCATGAGTCATTGCTGTCATTGAGGTTGTGAGAACTCAGATGACTTAAGCATGATTCTTGTTGGGAAATTTATAGTTTTGATGGAAGTTCCAAAACAGTTGTAATAGGATCAGTCGAACCTGTTAGACGACTGATGATTTGATAGGAAACCAGCTGAACATGTTAGACAGCTGATGAATTAGACTAGGTCACATTTTGAGAGGGAACTCAAAATGCATAAGTTAGGTCAAGATCAGCAGCGAAGATCAACAACAAAGATCAGTAGCGGGAATCAAAAGAAAAGATATGAAGACATCAGTAGAGTCGATTGGTAGAAGCTAAGATAATCATATCCTTCACTCAAGGCGACTGATCAGTAGAAGTATTGATCAGTTCTAACTTAGTCAGAAAAGTGATAAGCATAACTAATTTTCCAAGGGATACGGTGTAAATCAGACCAGAAGAATGTCAACATTGTTGGCTTTACAAAGACGCCGAATAAGTGTCCTTGTTAGCTAATAAGGGATCGACACGTATGTACGAATCTGACGTTGCAGGATATGGCGTATAAGGGCAAACGACTACAAAGGACAAATATGCATGAAAATGGCATGGCCTTCTTGAGCACGTCAAATCAAGCCTGCAAGCTACCAAAAATAGCCTGAAATTCAAATTGCTCTCCAACGGCTCTTTGATTTCAAGGTCTATAAATATGGGATCATCCTTCATAGTGAAGACACGAAAATTATCATCAAGCTCAAGCTATAGCAATTTCCGCACGAAGAACACTCAATTGAAGCTTATTTTCTAAGTGTTCATCCCATAGTTCTTAGCATAGAAATTTTATCCTCTAGCTTTAGGCTACACAAATACTAGGATAGATTTCCAGTTGGAACAACAACAAATCTTATACCCAAACCCAAAAGTTAGGTTAAGTTTGTTTTGCAAGATTTCGAGACTAGGGTTTTTCTAGTTTACGATTTACGAGATACATTGAGTGAGAACTCCTTAAACATCTGTTGTACTGTGTTGGACTAACACATTAAACTAAGTCCAGTTGGTTAAGTTGGTGCCCCTGCTGATAGGGAAGAGTGGACGTAGGACCGGTTGTCCGAACCACTATAAAAATCTTGTGTGTTTATCTGATTTACTTGCCTTACACTATAGCACACTACCTGATTTGATATTGCATACATATTCTGAGTTTGGATCAGTTTTGCATCAAGCAACTGATCTGATCAGCTTGACACTTTGTCATCTGATTGAAAACAGATACCCAGAAATCTGATTCTACAAAATTGGTTTTTCACACGGGTTAAAACTTAGCTTCCGCACATCAATTAAACTGATAGACACCAAATTGATCTGCCCTCAGGCGATCAGTAAGTTGGATATCAGTCCAAACTGATCCAAACGCACTCTGATCAGGCATACTTGCTATCACACCTGATCTTGCACAAAAAGTTTTCAGAAATCTATTCACCCCTCCCCTCTAGACTTCTGCCCTCACGAAAACCCGTTCGGGACCTACAATTCTCAAATAGCCCCGATCAAGGATCATCAAGAATGGGATATTGATGATGCAATGGAGATTGGTGTGCGATCTGCATCATACTCTTAGAGAGTGTAGTAAGATCTCACTTACTATGAGATATTAGGTATGTCATGATGGATGCACAAATATCTTAGAGGGTATTGGTATACCCATCCGAGAAATCGTTTGATGTATTTCCACTATATGTGTCTATGGGTGTCTCGGTTAGTGGGAGCGATGCGATACTCCTTTGACTTGAGGTCAATATGCACGACATGTGTGGAGTGATGAACTTTGACCATGACCAACGCTTGCACCCTTCCATGGGTAGATACGGCTTGGATTGAGTTAATCACGAAGTGCATGTGCGTGGTAATTGAGTCAAGAATATGATTCATTCCTCAATGTGGATTTAGAGAGAATACTCCTCTTCTCATCATAATTGGATCAAAGTCATCGGCCGATGCACGTCAACTTAGACTTTGTGGCTAAGTGTGACATACATGATCAATTAGTGATTAGAGATAATATGATTAAGTTATTTGAATAGACACTTCATCATGTTCAAGACTTAATCGAGTATTCGCGAATGAAAGGAGGAAATCGTAATAGCCCATGTTTGATTGATTCTGTAGTAGTTGCGTTTCTCATAACGTACCTCATATATTGAGAATGTCTGATTTATTGTCTAGGGTTCAATTAAGACCTTTAGTTTGACTAATCGCTCGATATATGAGGGCCTATGGGTCACACAACAAGTAGTTCCCTTTTACGGATTATAGTTGGTTGATTAAATGTTAAATTGGATTTAATATTTAATTTATGGAGAATTAATTAATAATTGATTAATTTAGAATTTATTATTATTAATATTTAATGAAATTGGATTTAATTAAATAAGAATTCCCAATAATAATATATGGAATATTATTGTAGGATTTAATATATATGGAATCAAATCCGTAGAGATTTGATATACATGAGAATTAAATCCGTAGAGATTTTATATATGGGAAATAAATCTAAGAGATTTATTCAAATAAAGATTAGGGATTTTATTTCCTAATCAGGTTAGCTTAAGATTTAAGTTGAGCCTCTCCTATATATATGAGATCTTGGGAATCCATAAAATGGTTGTTCAAATTCACTCCATAAAATCTAGAGTTAGAATTTTCCTAGCAAATTCATCTCGGGATTCAGCGATGGCAAATCTGTGCAAGTCTGTGAACGGGAATTACGTGGATACCATAGTAGAGAAATATGCATACGATTTACTGTAAGATTTCTCTTTATGTTTACACGGATTTAATTATGCATTTATATGTTCGTTGTTAGTGAACTATTTAATTCCGCTGCGCATGTGTTACGTGTTTAATTCCAACGGCTCTTTGATTTCAAGGTCTATAAATATGGGATCATCCTTCATAGTGAAGACACGGAAATTATCATCAAGCTCAAGCTATAGCAATTTCCGCACGAAGAACACTCAATTGAAGCTTATTTTCTAAGTGTTCATCCCATAGTTCTTAGCATAAAAATCTTATCCTCTAGCTTTAGGCTACACAAATACTAGGATAGATTTCCAGTTGGAACAACAACAAATCTTATACCCAAACCCAAAAGTTAGGTTAAGTTTGTTTTGCAAGATTTCAGACTAGGGTTTCTAGTTTCTGATTTCTGGGATCGGTTGAGTGAGAACTCCTTAAACATCTGTTGTACTGTGTTGGACTAACACATTAAACTAAGTCCAGTTGGTTAAGTTGGTGCCCCTGCTGATAGGGAAGAGTGTAAGACTGGTTGTCCGTACCACTATAAAAATCTTGTGTGTTTATCTGATTTACTTGCCTTACACTATAGCACACTACCTGATTTGATATTTCATACATATTTTGAGTGCGGATCGGTTGCATCAAGTTAACCGATCGATCACTTTGACACTTTGTCATCCGATTGAAAAGCAGACACTCCGAAATCGATTCTACAAAACCGGTTTTTCACCTTTGGTTAAAACTTAGCTTCCGCGACATCGGTTAAACCGATAGACACCGAATCGATCCGCCTCGGGCAATCAAGTAAGTTGGATATCGATCAAATGATCCACACGCGACTCGATCGGGGCATACTTGCTATCACACCTGATCTTACACAAAAAGCTTTCAGAAGTCTATTCACCCCTCCCCTCTAGACTTCTGCCCTCACGAAAACCCGTTCGGGGCCTACAAGTGGTATCAAAGCAGTGGTTCTACGGACCACTGGCTTTGAGTATCATCGATTCTTGAGGAAGAACCATTGTGGTCACTTGAACAGATCTTTGAAAAACCTGTTTTAAATTCATCTGTTTTCAAAACTCACATTCAGCATGGATAACACCTCGGGTATGTATCATGATCTGCCTAAGTTCTCTATTGATGAGTATGCTGACTGGACCATACTCATGAGTAACCATCTGAGAGCTATAAGCAGCAGAATGATGGAAGTTCTTGAACAAGGACCCATCATCATCTACTACAACAACCCAGCTGAAGGAGGTGATCCAGAATTTCCAGTTGGAGCCCGAATCAGAAAGAACTCTTCTCTGATGGATACCGAGGAAAGAAAATTGTCCAATCTGGATATTGTAGCTAGACATATTATTATGAAGACGATGGATAAGATAACTAGAGAAAAGATCAAGTATATCAAGATTGCCAAACAAATGTGGGATACGCTTGCTGAGATGTGCGGAAGAAATGATTTGATCAAGGACAACAGACTGCAAGCCGAACTGGTAAAGTTTGAGAAACTTAAGATGCTGCCAAATAAAACCATAAATCAACTCGATGGAAGAATCACCATGTCTGTCAACAAGCTACGGGAACTGGGACGATAAATGTCAGACAAAGACATCATCTACAAGATCTTGAGATCTCTGACAAAGAAATGGGATATGAAAGTTACTGTGATAAAGGATTGTCAAGATATTGCGAAGATGAAGACAAGCAACCTGTTTCTGAGCCTTAAAGCCCATGAGTTTGATCTGATTGAAAGAGGGCAAGAAGAAGATGATGAGTCGCCTGCCGAAGTTACTCCTGCCACATCAAAAGCAGTTGCATTCAAAGCAGCCGGCAGCAACTCAAAGTCTACTGAACCTATTGGAAATATCATAAGTCAGACAGAACAGATTGCTTTGCTGACAAGAAAGCTTGAAAGATCCAACATTCAACTAGGAAAATATCGAAAATTCTATAGAGACTATCAGAACATCAGAGGAATAGATAGGAGATCAAGTGAAAGATCACAAGAGAGGAATAGATCTGATGACAGAAGAGATGATCATAGGGAGGATCGCAGAGATGATAAGAAAAGAGATGATCGTTCTGATGAGAAGAGACAACAGATCAGAAAGGAGGAATTCTGATCCCAGGCAAACGGGGAAGTCACCTGACAGATTCTACAGAAGGAATGACTCACTTAGCAGAAGAAGTTCCGTGGAACGTGGAGCATGTTTCAACTGTTAGAAACCAGGTCACTACAGTGCAGACTACCCTGATCTGACTCCAAAAGAAAGAGAAGACAAGCGGAACAGAAGAGAGCAAAGATACAGAGACAGAAAAGCCATGATTGCTGATACATCTGGGATAGATGACTCTTATCTGCCTTCAGAAGATTCTGGTTATTCATCTATAGAAGACTTCTGCTTGATGACCAATGCTGATGATTTCAATGACTTTGAAGATCTGATGTTCTCATCTGATGACGACATCTGCCTCATGGCTAAGGATGCTGATAATTCTGAGGTATCTTCTAAACCTTCTTTGTTTTCTGTTTCCACACCTGTTGTGCTGAGCACACCTGCTGGAGAGATTGACCTGCAGCTCTATAATGAGCAATTGCTTGATGATCTCTCTAATGCAGTAGACACTTATACTATAGTGGAAGCTGAGAACGATAAAGCTGAGGTCAGAGAACAATCAGCTTGTTAAAGATAATGCTGCAAGAAAAGCTACTGAACTGAAATCAGTTGAGACTGTTCAGAAAATTACTGCAGAACTGGAGCTTCTGAAAGTCAGTTCTTCTGATCAGGATAAACTGATTAAGGAACAGCTAGCCATTAACAAACAACAAGCTGATGATCTCAAAATCCTCCAAGCTAAGTTTGATGAACTCTTCCGACTGCATGAGAGTCTAAAAACTACTGAGGATAGTTTGCGTAAGAAAATAGAGGTTTTCACGAAATCATCTAAAACCGTTCAAGATCTGAATAACTATTTTTGTACGTCAACTAATAAGAAGGGAATTGGGTATGAAAACCCTTCTGCATCCTCAAAAGCCCCGTTTGGTTCACTTCAGAAAAGTGTAATCAAACGAGTTTCTGATCAAGATACACAAAAAGCAAAATCTGTATCAGATAAGGGAAAAGGATCAGCTGACCAGGCAAGGCAAGTGTCGGATCAGAAAGGGAACAGAAATGGACCCCAACTGATCAGACATCAGCCGAGGAATCAACAGAAGAATCTTGTTCTTCTGAAGAGACCTCAGCCAAATCAGTAGAGTAGACCTCAGTCTGGACCATCTCGCGAGGGACAGTCCCAGCTGAAGTCAACTCAATCCAAGCTGCCTAACAAGCAAGCTAAGGGTAAAGTGCTAAGACCATTTATGCCAAAAAGATATGAATCTTTAATGGTAGCAGTCGTACCTACCCTTACAATCAGAAACCTAGGGCTGCTGCACTTGAGCCCCACTGAATTAAAAAAAGACAAATATCAATAAAAAATCCCAAGTCTTCTGATTCATCCAAGGCTCACAATAATGATCATACTGACCAGATTACATATGAAGAGACGTATGATTATGTAGATGTTTATGGGAGACAAATCAAGCCCTCTGTTTTCAACAAAGGTGCCAGATTTGTTTGGATCCCGAAAGGTATTCAACAAAGGTGCCAGATTTGTTTGGATCCCGAAAGGTATTTCTAACCCCCCAGGACCCGATTCTACTGGGGTACCTAAAATCTGATTTAATTGCAGGTTCACGTGGGTTTGACCAATAAAGGAGGTGTACAAGCAACTATCTGGTACATCGATAGTGGATGCTCAAGGCACATGACTGGAAACAAACATCTCCTCAGTTCATACACAGAACAAGAAGGCCCACGTGTACTCTTTGGTGATGATAACTTTGGATTTACCAGAGGATTCAGAACCTTAGAGAATGATGATGTACAGGTTACCGGAGTTTCGTATGTCGATGGTTTAAAGCACAACCTATTATCGGTTTCACAATTCTGCGACAACGGATTCAGTGTTGAGTTCTCGACTGATCAATGTACTATCAAGAATCAAGCTACTCAACAGATTTTGTTAATTGGTTCAAGGAAGGGAACGATCTACACTGCAAATTGGAACAGTTGTCCAAGAAATGCATGCCTGATTGTTAAGAGTTCCAAAAGCAGCAGTTGGCTCTGGCACAAGAGAATGGACCATCTGAACTTTAAGACTCTTAATAAGATAGCAAGGATGTCCCTGGTTGTGTTGGGGAATAAATTGCACGGATCTATTCGGGATGAATATTTAAATACAAATTTAATTCTTATAATTATTACTAGCATGAATTAATCATATATTAATTCAAATAATAATCCAACAACAAATCATGCATATAAACAATTCACGTAAATCCTACGCATGCGAAAATTCTACGAGTTTACGTGAACATACCTCTTGGGATGGCAATGGTCATGTTGATTAGACACACCAAAAGAACTTCCCAAGTATTCCCTTAATCCTTGCTTGATTATCCGGTGGTAGGACGCTTGCGAACAATTAACAAAAGGAAAATAAACTTTGTTGCACCACCTTTGTGGATTTACTAATTTTTCCAGCACATGGAATTGTACTTGGGAATGAAAGAATCATCCCCTACTTATAGATAGAGTGGTGGTCGAAATTTTAGGGAAAAAACAATGTGGAAAAATCTTTTCTTGATCTCCAAGAAATCTTGAATATATCTCCTATATTCTTTTTCCCATAATTATAATATTCCACAAAAAATCCCACCTTATCTTTGTTATGGAATTTTCGAAATATTAGGCAAGAATCCAAGATTTGGATCTTCTTGAATTTATGAGATATTCTTGTATTTCAAGAAATACATATCTTTCATAATATCTTTTCAAGAAAATCAAGAAAATCTTTCTTGCCCTTTATATTTCAATATTTTCGAAAATTGCTTCATGGATAACCAAGTGGGAGATTTCTTGAATTTAATGAGATAATCTTGTATTCCAAGAATACATATCTTCATTCCATAACAAAATTCAAAGAAAATTTTTCTCCCCTTTTATCCATAAATTTCGAAAATTATGAGGAAAAATAAGCAACAATATTTATTTTATTTTAAACACCTTTTTTCAGTTATTGGACTATATGTTGGGCTACTTAGGGGGCCTTTAGGAGAATTAAGATTGGACCTTCCAATGGATCTTGAATTATCAATATTGAGCCACAATATTATTCAAGCCCATAAATATTAATTAATCCCACTACATAATTAATATTGCACTATCCATCTTAACCCATATTACAGTCAATATGGCTTCCGGTTATTATTTCCCGTGTTTAAGATTATCTAGCCCATTAATTAATTCAAGCCACTGAAATAGCTTTCCATTAATTAATATCTTTTGTCCTTGGTTAAGGAATGGTTCAACACTATTATCCATACTGAAAACTAGTTCCACTTGCAAGATTTGGTATGATAAAGCTTATGAACCTCCCAAGGGGGCAAATCGAACTAGCGTACTTGCACACGATTCTCCGTATTAAAACTTAGCAATCACATGTGACCAATAATATTGCCCAAGATAAAAAGTATTGAATCTCGTTGATTCTCTACCCATGATAAGTCAAAGCAATAGTTACCAACCACACGTGATCCTATTTAAGGAACGAAGATTAAGAAATAACGAACCACTGAGGTCTAATTCTTCCTTGTTCAGTTCTGAAGAATTTGTCCTCCTGTAGGTCCTATTCAGTGCATCAGTCATGCACTAGTGTAATCTCTTGGTCAAGACAAGCCAATCCGAGCCTTACACTTCAACCTTTCACGATGGATTGTTCATTTCCATCTATGTCGTGAATGGTGTACTTTTAGTTACAAGGGACTGTTAATTTAATCTTCTGTGATCTGGTATCACTAAATTAACTACAATGTAACACGTACTATTTATTGAATAGTTATGCAGTAAATATATGTAACATTCGATGATATTTAAAGCATCAGTGATAAACAATTTATTTCAGTAAATAAGTCCGAAATTCAGTTTTAATTATACAAAGTAAAAGCATACTTTCCAGTATAATCCCAACAGGTTGAGGGTCTCCCGAATGAGGTATTCTCTAAGGATCAGACATGTGTCGCATGTCAGAAGGGAAAACATGTTAAAGCCTCATTCAAGGGGATCCCATGACCAGCATCCAGCAGAGTATTACAACTGCTCCATATGGATTTGTTTGGACCAGTTACACCACTTAGTCTCAGCGGACGCAAATACACTCTGGTAATCGTGGATTATTATTCCAAGTTTACCTGGGTTGTATTCTTGTATAAGAAGAATGAGACTACAACAAAGATACCTGAGCTGCTCAAGAAATTACAAAATGAGAAAGGTGTCAGTATTGTAAAAATCAGATCAGATAAAGGTACAAAATTTCTGAACTCCTTTATTACTGACTTTTGCACTAAGTTTGGAATACAGCATGAAACATCAGCTGCAAGAACACCACAACATAATGGAGTAGCAAAACGGAGAAACAGAACACTCAAAGAAGTTGCTCGCACAATGTTAGCTGAACATGTAACTCCAAACCGTTTCTGGGCAGAAGCTATCAACACAGCATGCCACACTCAGAACAGATGTTCTCTGACTAAGATTCACTTCAAAACACCTTATGAACTGTGGAAGGGCAGAAAACCTCGTGTTTCTTACTTCCATATTTTTGGGTGCAAATGTTTCATACACAACAATAGGAAGAGTCAGTTAAAAACCTTTGAAGCCAAGTCAGATGAGGGTATATTCTTAGGATATTCCTCAACCAGCAAGGCCTTCACCATTCAACAGGCGAACCTTAGTTGTGGAAGAAACACCTCATGTGGTCTTTGATGAGACATCTTCTGAACAAGAGAAATCTGCCTCAGAACAAGTAGTACCAAATCAACCGGTACCTGATGCACAGAAAATGGATCAGTTAAGTATCAAGGAAAAGTGATCAGATCACGTAACAGTGTATGTTCCAAAACTTGATCTAACTGATTCACCAGGTCAATCAGACCCAAAGGTACGTACAACTGTCAATGAAGAAGCTGGTACAGCTGAGACAGTAACAACTGAACCATCTGGTTCAGGGGGAACACCTGATGTTCCAGCGGACAGACATCAGCATAAGATGACTCCAACATCAGCTGAGACTTGTCCATGCCAAGTGGATCCTATTATTGCACCACTCCCAACCACTAATGACTCAATATCAGATGAGGATGACAATATCCAAACTGATATACATCATAAAAGAAGAACTTGGTTAAATGACCATCCTACTGATCTGATAATTGGCAATCCGAATGCCCGAGTCCAAACTAGACATCATGTTGGTGAAAGTGTCATGTATTGTTGTTATCTGTCTTTGAAGGAACCAACCACCATAGAAGAAGCTCTACAAGATGCCAGCTGGATTCTAGCCATGCAAGAAGAATTAGAGCAGTTTGAGAGGAATCAAGTTTGGAAACTAGTGGACAGACCAACTCATCAAGATGTGATAGGCACCAAGTGGGTATTCAAGAACAAGAGGGATGAGAACAATGTCATAACCAGAAATAAGGCAAGACTTGTTGCTAAGGGGTATTCACAATCAGAAGGAATTAATTATGATGAGACCTTTGAACCAGTCGCTCGCCTGGAAGTCATTTGGTTGTTTCTGGCATATGCTGCCCACAGAGGGTTTATTGTGTATCAGATGGATGTAAAGAGTGCATTCTTAAATGGGGTACCAGCTGAGGAAGTTTATGTTGAACAACCTCCTGGCTTTGAAAAAGGCAACCAGGTGTACCGTTTAAGAAAAACTCTTTATGGCCTGAAACAAGCTCCTCGAGCTTGGTATGATACACTATTTCAGTTCTTGATAGATAGTTGACACTAAAGGAGTAATAGACAGAACCTTATTCAGAATAGAAGATGGAGAAGATATTCTGATGGTTCAGATCTATGTGGATGATATCATCTTCGGATCTCCCAACAAGAACCTATGTGATAGATTTAGCAAATTGATGCAAGGGAAGTTCGAGATGTCCATGATGGGTCAGATGAATTACTTTCTGGGTCTTCAAGTTAAGCAAAGTACAGAAGGGGTATTCATCTGCCAGGCAAAATATACTAGGAATCTGTTAGCTAAGTTTGGAATTCAGAACAGTAAGGAAGCCAAAATTCCTATGATGACTGGATTCAAGATGGATCCAGATGAGAATGGCCAGAAAACTAATCAGAAAGAATATAGGGCTCTCATTGGATCTTTACTATACCTGACTGCCAGCAGACGAGATATAACTTTTGCAGTAGGTGTATGTGCCAGATTTCAGGCAAATCCAATGCAAAGCCACCTGGAAGCAGCTAAGCGGATTCTTAAGTATCTGAAGGGGACAGTAAATCTTGGTTTATTTTACCCATCAGATGATAATCTAGAGCTTAGTGGGTATTCTGATTCTGATTATGGAGGTTGCATAATATACAGAAAGTCAACCTCAGGTACATGTCAGTTCTTAGGAAGCAAACTGATTTCTTGGTTCTCAAAGAAGCATACATCTGTTGCCACATCTACTACTGAAGCAGAATATATGGCTGCAGGAAGCTGTTGTTCCCAACTGCTCTGGCTTAGTCAGCAGCTGAGGGATTATAACATTATAGCTATGAATGTGCCCACATTCTGTGACAGTAATAGTGTTATTGCAATTACTCAGAATCCAATATTACATACAAGATGCAAGCATGTGGATGTCAGACACCATTTTATAAGAGATCATGTGGAAAAGAAGAATATCATAATGAAAAAGAATCATACTGATTAGCAGAGAGTTGTTATCTTAACCAAGCCACTAGCTGAAGTAAGATTTAGAGAACTATGTAATGAGTTAGGACTTCTGGATCTAGGAGAAAGTGCTCCATAAATTTTTGGTGGATTGGTCTCCAAGACCAGTTGGTTAAGTGATTGACCAGCTAAGAAGAATCAGTTGAGTAATGGAATCTCAACTGATCAGAAAAGTTCAGTCAGGGACTGATCAGAAAAGGGACAACAGTTGAAGGGGGAACATTAACTGATCAGATAGGATCAGAAGGAATCTGATCAGATAAGTGGGACATTGTTGGGAAATACTAAGGTTTAGGCAGAAACTAAGATCAACAGAAAGTGGTATTGGCTGATTACAATATCAGTCAATCAGATACGCATTTTTGTTCTTTAACTTACTGATTAATTATATGCATTTATCTGAGCTTTATTCGATTTTACTGTAGACATAATTTTATGACGCAAGTCCTGCAAAACATTTAATGCGGACGTGAGGAATATGTATTAAATACATTAATTAAGCTTTTTTAAATCCAAAAAGCTGCAACCTAATGTTTCCCTCACCGCACGATTTCCAATTGTTTAAAACCGTTTAATCTGGACCATTGATCCAGATTACACGATGCTTGGGTTCCGATTCGAAAATCTTTTCATCTTTCCCTCTCCTTTATAAAACCCTCATTCCTCATTTGCACACTTCACAAACATACATACATATTCTCTGCAAATTTTTACCATATGCAAAGCTTGAAAAATTTTCTGCACTGCAAACGATTTTAAACCATTTTAATTTTTTTATCTCTTGCGTAGTTATACCTAGTAAATATTCTAGGGCTTATGATTGTGATTTCCTTTCCAAATTTGTGGTTATTATACATAAGCTTCTCGATTCTAATCACCCCAAATTTTTGCAGAGATGGCACCTAAAGTACGACAAGTTGCAGAGACTGCCCATTCATCTTTCCATGCCTCACCGGAACCTGAAGATCCAATCTTCAGGAACTTTGCCGATGATATTATTGAAGAACGATGTGTCAACTTCAGGACTACCAAAAATCCAGAGTCTCTTGAGATTCTGAAGATGCTTAAGGACTGTGGATTGAAGACGTACTGTTCTGCAAGTGCGGATTCAATCTTGTTGGATGGTGCTCTCGAATTTTTGTACAACTTGAGAGACCATGAAGGGGTGCTATATTCAGAAGTCCGGGGAGAGCATCTAGAGATAACAAATGATGATCTGTATAGGATATTTCGACTCCCAGCTCCGGCAGACGGCATAATGCCCGATGAATACCTCGCTTCAGAGGAGAGTGCAGTTATTAAACACCTTCTACGCCCCGCGGATGCTCATCACTCCAAGGGTTTCAAGAAACCAATGTTGAAGAGGAAATATCGGCTATTGCTTGATATTGTCCAAAAGGTAATAGTGGGAATTACCTACAGCCTGGATGCAGTCACTCAAGAGAAGGCTAGGATTATGACTGCCATCATCCACAATGCTAAGATAAACTGGCTGGGGTTCTTGAAAAGGAGGTTGCTGGAAGAGTCAGACAAGTTTGTTGTGGAAGAAGGGAAAGTCATTCTCTCTGCAAAGATCACTCTGCTGCACAATGTCTCTCTCATTCTGATTGACCTTATGAGGGACAGAGAGTGGAATGAGGATGAGATGATCCCCTACAAGCTCTCTCACAAGAAGATGCTGATTGTTAACAGACTGCTGCCTGGCCCAGCTGATGATATTGCAGAAGCAGCTGTCAAATCAGCCACTGAAGTCCGCAGGGCTGGGAAAGGTGGTTAGAAGAGGAAGGCAACTGGCAGGAAACCAGAGAAGGGAGTTGTCTTCAAAGAGCCAGCTGTCAAGAAGATAAAATCTGCACCATTAACAGAGGTTGGTGGTAAAGGCAAGCAGAAGCGGCAGACATTTCTTGTAGATGATTCCTCTGATTCTGATGATGATCACATTCCGATCAGCAGGCTGCCAAAAGGCCCAGGACAAGCTTCGAAGGGCCCTGCTCAAACTGAGCCATTACCCACAACTCTACCTGCCTCTACTGATTCTGCTCATCTGGAGGCCTCCTCACTTGATCCGGAGGCTCCAGAACTCTTTGAGCCAGCACAAGCCGTGCCTGAATCCGTTGTGTCTTCTCCTCCTCTCTCATCATCTTCTCCACAGGCAGATACTCTGTCCTATACTGAAAAGATTATCAGAAGGCGATTGGAGAAGATGATCGAGGAACGATACCCAGAGCTCGCCCTCAAGCCCGATGCTAAAGCTACTGTGCTCGATGTGCTTACCTGGAGGGATATAAGGTTAAAGAAGTTTGAAGATTTTGGGGCAGTGCTGGAACAGAAAGGTGGAATCCATCAGTTTCTGGATTATGAGCTTCAAATGAGAAAGATTGCTGAAGTCGAGACTGCTCCTGATCTCCTGTCCGATGATGCTGTAGCCGTGCTGATCACGAGGCAGTTGGGTATGCCGGATACCCCAATTCATAGAGAGATGACCCACAAGATGGTCAAGTACAGTCGGGCGATGCGGAAAATGCAACATTCTAATGATGAAGAATAGGTTGCTGATGGAGGTCCGATCAGTATCGAGGAAATATTTGAACAGATGGCTGACACTGAGCAGACAGCTAAGCAGTTAAGGATTATTGAGGAGCCAGAAGAAGTTGCCGATGACGCTGACGTGGGAGATGCGACACAGTCCCCATCAGCTGAGGCACAATCAGCCGAGCACATAATAGACCTGACTGCTGGAGCAAGTCAAGCTGAAGAAATGGGGTCGAAGGACCCTTGACATCAGCAGGTCAGGTAGTGCAGATTCTCCAAACTTCTCCATCATTTGAAGAGAATCTTATGAAGTATATCAAGAACTCGTTCAAGGCGAACATGTCACATATGTTCAGGGATGATGTAAGTTTCTTCGTTCCCCGTCAGATTGAGAAAGCCATCCGAACTGAGAGAGAACATGTATCTTCTCACTGCGTGCGCATATCTGAAGAAATGAGAGATACTACTGCTGATAAGATGGTTGAAGTGAACTAGCGCCTGGCAAAGATTGAAGAAACAGGAATCAACAATTCACTCAGATGATGAATGAAAATATGGCCCAGCTAACCAGAATGCAAAATGAACTTACTGATGCAACCAAGCGGGTCAACTTTTCTGCTGATAAGCTCGAAACTCTGTTCAACAAGGTCAGTAATGTGATAGATACTGCTCAAACGTCTATGCTGACAGTTGTTGACCAAGTCAGAGCTGATACTGGAATTGAGTCTCCTGCTCTGAAGGTAATGCAGCAATCTCTTGTTCAAACTATTGGTAACCTCAGCTCCGAATTGAAGACACTTTTTGAGGGAACCAAAAAGGGGGAAGAAGAGAAAATGCTGAAGTCCAAGACAGACTCAACCAGGTCGAAAATTTTGTGGCTGGCATCCAGATCAAGCTGGACATGAAAAGACTTCACAAGGATGCTCAAACAGCTGCAACTTTGGAAGAAACAGAAGGCATCTCTTCTTCAGCAGAATCTGATGAAAAGGCAAGATCAGCAAAGAAGGGAAAGAAAGTTGCTGCTGGTGAGAATAAGAACTTGCTGGATCTTGCTGACAAAAGAAAAGCTGAAGAATTGAGGAAAGCTGAGATGGATAGGAAGAGAAGGATGGAAGAAGCATCGAGTCTTGATAAGGCATACAAGCAGAATAAGAAGAAGAAAGGACTCGTTGCTGAAACTGGTGAAGGATCACATTTTGTTGAGCCTATTTTGGACGGAGATGTGGATGTGATTGTGAAGCCGGATAGAAACGTGGTTGCTGAATGGAAGAAAATCAAAGGGGAATGGTATATCTCGGCGTACATCAATCAGGTTATTCCGAAATCAATGAAATCTTCATAGATTGGTTGAGTAACAAACATTCGGTATTATATGAGAACGTCATGAGGGAGGCCAAGAAGCTAAGCTGCATACCTGTTGCTCCCGAGGTCGAGATCATGGAATATAAGAAAACTCCAGATGGGAAGCTATTGGGAAATAAGGGGTGCCCAGATCTATTCGAGATGAATTAAATACATATTTAAATTAATAAATTAATTACTAGCATGAATTAATCCTAAATCAATTCAACATAATAATTAAACAAGCAATTAAGCAACATGCGTACAAGTAATCCACGTAAATCATAAGCATGCGAAATCTAGGAATTACGTAAATACTAACCTCTCGTAGAGACAACCGTTGAGACGATGGATCAACCCAAAGTGTCTTCTCAAATATGTCCCACGTCCACGAACGTAATCCGGTGGGAGGATTATCAACGAACGATTTTAATTTTAAAGGAGAAAATATAAAATATTTTTGTCACCACCTTTGTGGATTTCTAATTTTTCCAACACATGGAATTGCAATTGGGGATGAAAAATGCATCCCCTATTTATAGGAGTAGAGATGGACTAAAATTTTAGGTCATATGAGCATTGGGAAATTTTCTTGCTTCTTCCTCAAGATACAATCTAGAATATGTCCAATATATTTTATTTCCCAAAATATCTCCTAACAAAATCTTCTCATGCTTTCTTTCTCCCTTATTTTCAAAAATATCATTCAAGTAGGGAAGAAATGAGATCTTTTTCCTTTCTTGAATTTATGGGATAAACTTATATCTCAAGAATACTTATTCCACAAGATCTTTTCAAGAAAAACTCTTTTTCTCTTCCCTACCCTATTTTTCGAAAATAATTGTGAAAAATTAGGCAAAATATTTTCTTCTCCTTTTCATTAATTGGACTTTAGTTTGGGCTATTTGAGGGGTCTTTAGGAGAATTAAGATTGGACCTCCAATGGGCTATGAAGCTTTAATATTTAGCCAAAATATTATTCAAGCCCATTAATATTAATTTTCTCCACTATAAAATTAATATTGAACTTTCCATCTTAACCCACATTACGACTTCTCAATAATATGGCTCGCGGTCATTATTTCCCGCGTTTAAGATTATCTTAGTCCATTAATTAATTAAGTCACTAAACAGACTTTATATTAATTAATATATTTATCCTTGGGGTAAAGACAACTCAAAATTATTATCCATACCGGAAATAAATTTCCACTTGCAAGATTTGGTATGATAAAGATTCTGAGCCCACCAAGGGGACAAATCAAGCAAGTCGTACTTGCACGCAATTCTCCGTATTAAATCTTAGCAATCGTCATGTAACTAATAATATTGCCCAAGATACAAGGTATCAAATCGCATTGATTCTCTTCCTATCATAAGTCAAAGCAATAGTTATTAATTTCACACGATCCTATTTAAGGAACTGAGATTAAGAAATAAAGCACCACTGAGGTCTAATTCTTGTATATTCAGTACCGAAAAATTTATCCTCCTATAGGTCCTTTTCAGCGCATCAGGATGCACTAGTGTAATCCCTTGGTCAAGACAAGTCAATCCGAGCTTTACACTTCAACCTTTCATGATGGGTTGTTCATTTCCATCTGGGTTGTGAATTTGTACTTAGTCACGAGGAACTGTTAATTTGATCTTCTGTGATCTGGTATCACCAAATTAACTACAACGTAACACGTACTGACTTTATCGAACGAATATGCAATAAATATATATAACATTCATTCATATTTAATGCAACATGTGATAAATAATTTATTTCAGTAAAATAAATAAGAAATTCAGTTTGGTTATACAAAGTAAAAGCATACTTTTCAGTATAACCCCAACAGAAAGTTGTCTTGACATCCATTTGCCAGATCTCAAAATCTAGGTGCGCAGCAATCGACAAGAGAATTCAGATGGACCTGAGCATGGCTACGAGCAAAAAGGTCTCCTCATAGTCGATCCCTTCTTTCTGAGTGTACCCTTTCGCCACGAGTCTTGCTTTAAAAGTTTCAACCTTTCCGTCTGGTCCTCGTTTTCTCTTGTATACCTACTTGCATCCAATGGGTCTTATCCCATTAAGTGGTTCGACTAGCTCCCACACCTTATTGTGATCCATTGAACCCATTTCGGCTTCCATTGCGGTTCGCCAAGATTCTGCATTCTTGTCTTGGGTCGCCTCGTTGTAGGACCATGAATCTGATTCTTCTCCTGAGATCAAGTCCGAGGACTCTCCTATCCCCAAGAATCGCTCGAGTTGCCGGACAACCCTCCCACTACGACGAGGTTCTGGTTGTGTAGGTGTGACTCATGGTACGTCGTCTTGTACAGTTGGCAACGGAGTTGGCCACCTAAGTTCTTCTAAGGTAATCTCTCTTCTAGGCTTTCTGTCGTTCATATAGTCTTCTTCCAAAAATCTAAAGTACGTGCTGATTACGACCTTTTAATCTTCGGGACCATAGAACATGCGTCCCTTCATTCCTTCGGGGTATCCAACAAACAACCTTAATTCCGAACGTGCATCCAATTTGCCAGCTTCCTTGTCTAACACGTATGTCGGACACCCCCAGATCCTCATGTGTCCTAAGCTGGGCTTGCGCCCTGTCCAAAATTCTCTAGGGGTTTTGGGAACCGATTTGGATGGCACTAAGTTTAGAATATAAACTGTTGTTTGCAAGGCATAACCCCAAAACGATTTTGGTAAATCCGCGTAACTCATCATTGATCTCACCATTTCTAGAAGCATTATGTTTCTTCGTTCTGCAACCCCATTTTGTGGAGGGGTACCGGGTGCAGTCAACTGGGATGCAATCTCTTCATCCGACAGGTAGTTCAAAAATTCATCGCTGAGGTATTCGCCTCCACGATCAGATCGTAGAAACTTGATACTCTTTTCCTTATGATTCTCTGCTTGAGCTTTAAATTCTTTGAATTTATCAAAAGTCTCAGATTTATGCTTCATTAGGAAAATATACCCATAGCGTGAGTAATCATCGATAAACGTAACGAAATACTCGTAGCCACCTCTAGCTTTGATTTGCATTGAACCACACACATCGGTGTGAACGATCTCCAACACTTCTTTAGCTCTAAGCCCCTTGGCTCCAAATGCCCTCTTGGTCATCTTACCCTCCAAGCATGATTCTCAAGTTGGAAATGGTTCAATCAGGAGGAACTCCAATGAACCATCTTGGACCAACCTTTGGATCCTCTTCGGGTTAATATGACCTAATCTTAGGTGCCAAGGAAGTGTCCCGTTCACGTTGATCGAACGTTTTCTTTTGCTTGAAACAGTAGATGTGTTACAGGATGCATTTCGTGAGTGGTGTTCACAGTTAATAATGTAGAGATTGTTCTTTAAAGTTCCATTACAAATAACCAAATCGTTACGAAAGCAGTAACATTTTTATTAAAACGAACAGAATATCCATCAGCAAAAAGTTTTGAAACAGAAATAAGGTTTTTCTAAAAAAACAGGAACATAAAGAACATCTCTTAAAATTAAGCTCTTGTCTTCAAAAGACAGGTGCACGTCTCCCACTGCTTCAGCTGCCACTCTCGTAGCATCGCCTAGCGTGATGAGGATCTCACTTCCACTAAGTTGTCGGGTCCGCTTGAACCCGTGAAGTAAACATGATTAGTGGACCCCGTATCCATTACCCTCGAATGGGTAGCATACGCCGCTAAACAATTTTCAACAACTAGTGCTGAGAATTACCTTTTTTTCCGGCCCTTTTGGGGTTGGAACAGGCTGACCTCCAATGTCCTTTTGTAGTTAAAACACTTCCTCTTTGGATTTTTCTTGACACCACCAGCATTCCTCATCTTTGTTGGGGTTATATCCCAACAATCTTACCATTGCCCTTGGCAACAGTTGAGTTTGATTGCTTATGGCTTTTGGTCCTCTTCGTCTTCTTGCCTTCCCTTGGCCTAGAAAATGAAGACGGACCACTTGCCGTCAAAGCTTGAGTTTTGTGCTCCATCAATGTCCGAGACCAAAGCTTGCAATAAATCAGCTAGCAAGGCCAAATTGCTCAAAAACTTTTGGACAAAGAGTGGAGTACCAAAGGACCTCAAGTTTGTTCAGATGAGCCATCAATTTTGAGGACGTAATCCCTTACGGGATTGCCCTCCACCATTTTTAGCGACGACATCTCACGCAAGGTGATCTGATGAGCCCCGCATTTTTTACTCGTCAGTTGGCTCATCTGATTTTTGGTGTGTCAAGAATCCACTTGTGCTTTTGTGCAGTTAGGACAATCATAACTTTTGTTTCCAATCAACATAGTCTCCTATACAATTTTATTGACTTTAAGTATATAAATAGTGGATTAAAAGGTTGCGAAATGCTGAACAGAAATAAACACACATCTTGTGCCAATATCCGGATCGACACAAAATTATCACATAATACGATCACATGATTCATATTGAAATCTCAAAAAAATATGAACATGCATCAACCAACATCTCAAAACAGTTTTAAATGAGCCTCTTGGGAGGGTCATCATTTAAATCATATTCAAGCAGGTTCCAAACAAGATCAGTTACGAACCTTTAATTAAAGAATTAATTAATAGTTGGCTCCCACTTGACCAATACAAAAATTGACAGGGACTTCGGCGAAGTATATGCATATCAATTTTGTACCTAAGTAATAACCATGATTAAATACATAATTACTACTTCGTTTTGATAGAGCCTCTTGGGAGGGTCATCGTCGCCACTAATAATAATTCACAATCTTCTTTTTAGGAATTTATTCTTGTGAAAGCTTTCTTTTAGTCGTCCCTTAGGGAAATTTCTCCAAAAGATTTCACAAATAAATAAATCATGGAGATCAATAATTAATTCGATTCAAAACCGAATTAATTGTTTGAAATACTTAATAATTTTTGTATTTTGAGATTTTTCATTGAGCAATTCTCATGCAAACACATTTAAATAAATTAAATAAAGCATAAGAAAATACAACAATAAATCAAGCATAGCAGAAAAATAAACATATTGGAAAAAAAATATCCAACTGTCATGGTTTGATTTTTCTTGGCTTGATTTTGAAGGAACAAACGTCTCGAAAAGTCACGTCTCATTGCCGTCATTTCATGGAATTGGGGTCTTGGCATACCCGACCCGGGCAGTAGTGTCGATGCTCGTCGGCCGGGTGTGTGATCGGTCATTATCGGCTTCCTTGCAGCATGACAACCATAGCATGACGCGAATTAGGTAATGTCGCGCGCCGCCACTGCCGTGCGTGCATCATCGCGCACAACTTGTCGCGCGTCGGGGCAATCACTTAGCCAGCGTAGCGCCATGCCGTCGCGTGCCGCCCGGCGTTCGCGTCGCCTTCGCGTCCGCCTCACCAACGCGTTTGTAGCGGCATACGCTACTGCGCCCGATTCCGGATCTATTTTAATTTCTCGCCTCCGTCTTCGTCTTCGATCAGGTTACAATTTTTTTATACAAAAATAAATAAACCTAAATCTAGACTAGTCTATTACATTGAACAAATCAAATAGCCTAATCTACTCGTGGATTTTATCACGAGAAAAATAAATCCGAACGAGTCAAATTAAAACCAATCATACGCATGAAATAAATAAACACATTCAATACCATGACAATTGGATACCTGCAAAACAGATCTAGCAATTCTACTATCCAATTTTCAATAAAATTTAATGGCCAACATAATTTAAATAACAATTTAAAAGCAGAGCTTGAAACTGAGGCTCTTATACCAGTTGTTGGGAAATAAGGGGTGTCCGGATCTATTCGAGATGAATTTAAATAACTATTTAAATTAATCAATTAATTACTAGCATGAATTAATCCTAAATCAATTCAACATAATAATTAAACAAGCAATTAAGCAACATGCGTACAAGTAATCCACGTAAATCCTAAGCATGCGGAATATAGGAATTACGTAAATACTAACCTCTCGTAGAGACAACCGTTCAGACGATGGATCAACCCAAAGTGCCTTCTCAAATATGTCACACGTCCACGAATGTAATCTGGTGGGAGGATTATCAACGAACGATTTTAATTTTAAAGGAGAAAATATAAAATATTTTTGCCACCACCTTTGTGGATTTCTAATTTTTCCAACACATGGAATTGCAATTGGGGATGAAAAATTCATCCACTGTTTATAGGAGTAGAGATGGACGAAAATTGTAGGTCATATGGGCATTGGTAAATTTCCTTGCTTCTTCCTCAAGACACAATCTAGAATATATCCAATATATTCTATTTCCCCAAATATCTCCCAATAAAATCTTCTCATCCTTTCTTTCTCCCTTATTTTCGAAAATATCATTCAAGTAGGGAAGAAATAAGATCTTTTTCCTTTCTTGAATTTATGGGATAAACTTGTATCTCAAGAATACTTATTCCACAAGATCTTTTCAAGAAAATCAGGAAAAAAATCTTTTTCTCTTTCCTACCCTATTTTTCGAAAATAATTGTGAAAAATTAGGCAAAATATTTTATTCTCCTTTTCATAATTTGACTTTAATTTGGGCTATTTGAGGGGCCTTTAGGAGAATTAAGATTGGACCTCCAATGGACTATGAAACCATAATATTTAGCTAAAATATTATTCAAGCCCATTAATATTAATTTACTCCACTATAAAATTAATATTGAATGATCTTAACCGACATTACGACTTCACAATAATATGTCTCCCGGTCATTATTTCCCGTGTTTAAGATTATCTTAGTCCACTAATGAATTAAGCCACTGAACAAGCTTTGTATTAATTAATATCTTTGTCCTTGGAGTAAAGAAAGCTCAACATTATTATCCATACCGGAAATAAATTTCCACTTGCAATATTTGGTATGATAAAGATTCTGAGCCCATCAAGGGGACAAATCAAGCAAGACGTGCTTGCACACGATTCTCCGTATTAAATCTTAGCGATCGTCGTGTAACTAATAATATTGCCCAAGATATAAGGTATCGAATCGCAATGATTTTCTTCCCATCAAAGCAATAGTTATTAATTTCACACGATCCTATTTAAGGAACGGAGATTAAGAAATAACGCACCATTGAGGTCTAATTCTTGTATATTCAGTACCAAAGAATTTATCCTCCTGTAGGTCCTATTCAGCTCATCGTCATGCACTAGTGTAATTCTCTTGGTCAAGACAAGCCAATCTGAGCCTTACACTTCAACCGTTCATGATGGATTGTTCATTTCCATCTGGGTTGTGAATTTGTACTTAATCACGAGGACTGTTAATTTGATTTTCTGTGATCTGGTATCACCAAATTAACTTCAACGTGATACGTCTTTCTTATCGAACGGGTTTGCAATAAATATATATAACATTCATTCATATTTAGTGCAACAGTGATAAATAATTTATTTATGTAAATAAATAAGAAATTCGGCTTGGTTATACAAAGTAAAAGCATACTTTTTAGTATAACCCCAACAGAAGCTGGACAAGATTGCCTTCAATGCTACTCTAAACATGTGCCTAGCACAAGATGATATTTTTGAAGAGGGCAAAGTGGCAGAAATCAATGCAAGGCTTTTTGAAATGTGTGTTGTTCTAGTGGAAGAGAGATATGGAAGGAATCAGAAGACTTATTTATGTAAAGATCAGAATAGGATTTGCATATCTTATACTTGTAATGTTGATATTATTAATGAAAATCCTACTTTTCTGATCTTAAGACAAACTCTCTTTATCTTCTGATTTACTGTCTCTTTTACTTTAGTTTTAACATTGTTCAGCATACTTTCTGGTAAATGTTTTGGTTCCATCAAAAAGGCGGAAATTGTTGGGAAATGTATAGTTTTGTTGGAAGTTCCAAAATAGTTGTAATAGGATCAGTCAAACCTGTTAGACGACTGATGATTTGATAGGAAACCAGCTGAACATGTTAGACAACTGATGAATCAGACTATGTCATATTTTGAGAGGGAACTCAAAATGCATAAGTTAGGTCAAGATCAACAGCGAAGATCAGTAGCTTCATTGTGAACTACAATATGAATAAGACGAATGCGACCATGCCTGAACTTCACAACATGCTCAAGACTTTTGAGTTCACTATCACTAAGATGGTGTTCAAAGGAAGGAGCGGGTAGACAAGGATGTGTGTCTCTACTATAAGTAGAAGAGGGCACCAGAAGAAGGACTGTAAGGTTCTGGTTGCTGAAAAGAAGGCACTGGGTGCTTCTAGCACTAGAACATATATGTTTGTTATTAAGATAAACATGTCCACTAATAGCGCTAACTGCTTGGTATTAGATACCGGATGTGGCTCTCACATTTGTACGAATGTGAAGGGGCTCATGTGTCTTAGGGTAGTTAGGGAAGGTGAAGTCTTCTTACACGTGGAAACTGTTGGAATTTAGAGGCACATAAACACGTAATACATGCGCAGCGGAATTAAACAGTTCACCAACAATGAACACGTAATTGCATAATTGAATACGTATAAACATAAAGAGAAATCTTACAATAAATCATACGCATGTTTCTCTACTATGGTATCCACGAAATCCCCGTTCACGGACTTGCACAGATTTTATGGAGAATATGAATTAACGTTGTTTGTGAATTCCCAAGATCTCATATATATAGGAGAGGCCCAGCTTAAATCTTAAGCTAACCTGATTAGGAAATAAAATCCCTAATCTTTATTTAAATAAATCTCTTAGATTTATTTCCAACATATAAAATCTCTACGGATTTAATTCCCATGTATTGATATCTCTACGTATTTGATTCCATATATATTAAATCCTACAATAATATTCCATATATTATTATTGGGAATTCTTATTTAATTAAATCCAATTTAATTAAATATTAATAATAATTAATTTCAAATTAATCTATTATTAATTAATTCTCCATAGATTAAATATTAAATCCAATTTAACATTTAATCAACCAACTATAATCTGTAAAAGGGAACTACTTGTTGTGTGACTCATATGCCCTCATATATCAAGCGATTAGTCAAACTAACGGTCTTAATTGAAACCTAGATAATAAATCAGACATTCTCAATATATGAGGTACGTTGCAAGAAACGTGCAACTACCTGTAACTGAAACATGGGCTATTACGTTTCATTCGCGAATACTCGATTAAGTCTTGAACATGATGAAGTGTCTATTCAAATAACTTAATCATGTTATCTTCAATCACTAATTGATCATGTATGTCACACTTAGCCACAAAGTTTAAGTTGACGTGCATCGGCTGATGACTTTGATCCAACTATGATGAGAAGATGAGTATTCTCTCTAAATCCACTTTGAGGAATGAATCCTATTCTTGGCTCAACTACCACGCACATGTACTTCGTGATGAACCCAATCCAAGCCATATCTACCCATGGTTAGGGTGCAAGTATCAGTCATGGTCAAAGTTCATCATTCCACACATGTAGTGCTTATTGACCTCAAGTCAAAGGAGTATCGCATCGCTCCCACTAACCGAGATACCCATAGACACATATAGTGAAAATACATCAAACGGTTTCTCTGATGGGTATACCAATACCCTCCAAGGTATTTGTGCATCCATCATGAGATACCTAGCATCTCGTAGTAAGTGAGATCTTACTACACTCTCTAAGAGTATGATACAGATCGCACACCAATCTCCATTGCATCATCAATATCCCATTCTTGATGATCCTTGATCGGGGCTATTTGAGAATCATGCTTAAGTCATCTGAGTTCTCATAACCTCTATGACAACAATGACTCATGGGAACACTTGCATGAATAAATGCAAACAATCAAACATAATATTCAAACAAGTGTATTGCCATACATTAATATTAAGTGAACTATAATATTAAATCAAACTGAATATCATCGAGTATTATGTCCTTACAATAGATTGTCTCTAGGACACTAACACTAACAATCTCCCACTTGGACTAGAGTCAATCACCTACATGTCTAACCCCTAGACCATCAAATGTCTAGTGTGTACATGAACACTCAGTGTTTTGGTGAAATGATCTTCCAAATTAAATATGTGGGAATACATTTTAATTTCATTTCTCCTATCCTTATGATCTCTCAGATCAAATGATAAGTCTAGGTACATGCTTGTTTCTGTTTGCTGATCTCGGTTCCTTTGCTTGCACATTCACACCAACGTTGTCTTAATACAACCTTATTAGACAACTGACACTCGGAACTACCCCTAGTTCTCTTAAGAACAATAAAATCTAGACAACCTCCTTGAGGCTTCTGATGTAGCAATATACTCAACTTCGGTTGTTGAATCTGCGGTCCTTTGCTTGGAACTATTCCAACTGACCGCCTCATTATTGAGAGTGAATCGTAACCTAACTGTGATTTGTAATCGTCACAATCGGATTGAAAACTTGTGTCAGCATAACTAGTCACTACTAGTTCTGACTGTCCACTATAGACAAGGAAACATTCTTTAGTTCATCTAAGATACTTCAGAATGATCCTGACAGCAATCCAGTGAGATTCACTCGGATTCTGTTGGTATCTACCAGTGGTGTTGATAGCTTAGGCCACGTTTGGCCTAGTGCAAGTCATGACGTACATGATTGACCCAATTGCATATGCATATGGGACATCTTTCACGTGCTTGATATCAGCTTCAACAGAAGGACAATCCTTCTTTGATAGCTTTATCCCATGATTTGCCGATAGAGATCCTCTCTTAGAGTTCTCCATCGCAAAACGCTTCAACACCTTGTCTACGTAGGTGGACTGTGACAGCCCCAACATCCTCTTGGATCTATCCCTGTGGATCATGATCCCTAGGATGTAGCAGGCTTCACCAAGACCTTTCATCATGAATGTCTTTAACAAAAATCTTTAATGGACTGCATTAACGGGATATTTTTTTCCCAAAATCAATATGTCATTGACATACCTGATTATGAAAACAATATTCTTCCCGTTGCGTTTACGATAAACGTAAGGATCTTCCGAGTTTCTGATGAAGTAAAAAAAAAAACTTGATAGCTTCATCAAATCGGATATTCCAACTCCTAGAAGCTTGCTTCAATCCATAAATGGATATCTTTAGCTTGCATACTAGATTAGAATTTGACTTAGATGTAAAACCTTCTGGTTGGGTCATAAACATTTCCTTATCAATGTTTCAATTGAGGAAAGTTGTTTTAACATCCATCTGCAAAATCTCATAATCAAAGTGTGCTGCTATCGCGAGTAAAATTTGAATGGACTTGATCTTAGAAACTGGTGAGAAGGTTTCATCATAGTCAATGCCTTTGCAGTGGTCTTGCTCTTGAAGACCCAATCGCAACATATGGGTCTAACCCCTTCATGCAACTCAACCAAGTCCCAGACTTGATTGGTGTACATCGAGTCCATCTCGGATTTCATGGCATCATGTCACTTCCCTGAATCAATATCTGATATTGCTTCAGAATAAGTATTAGGATCGTCCTTATCTGTTATGTCCATATTATCAAGTTCCTCCAAGAGGTAACCGTATCTATTGGGCGGATTACAATTCGTAATTGACTTACGGAGCTGTGGTTGTGCAGGCTGTACATTCTGATCGTGAAAATTTTGTGGTGCATCGATTTCATCAATGTCCGGAGAGTCCTCAAAAGCTACACTTTCAGATGCCTCTTGGACGGGAGTTTGAACTATGTTGTTCTCATTCAGCCCACTTGGAGGTTCTTGCACTGGCAAGCATACTCCAATTAGGCTCCCACTGGCTGAAAGATGATCACCTAGTGAAAGACTCCCACCGTGAAAGTTGTTGAATGCTCCCACTGATTCCTTGTCATGTTGCTTTGACAAGATATCAGTCTCTTTGTTAATTTGTGGTTCTTGAATTTCTTCAAGTTCTATCAGCTTACGACCTTGTTCCTTAAAGACATAGTCTTCTTCGAGGAACTTGGTCTGCCTAGAAACAATCACTGATTGTTTCTCAGGTAGATAGAAGTAATATCCTTTAGTTTCCTTAGGATATCCCATAAAGTAACCCTTTTTACCTTTGGATTCCAACTTGTCGGTAAGCATCCTTTTTCACAATCACGGGGTAACCCCATGTTGATATGTATAAAAGTTGGCTTCTTGCCACACCATAGTTCATATGGTGTATGCTCAACCGATTTAGATGGAATCCTATTCAGAATGTAAATTGAGGTTTGTAACGCATATCCCATAAGAATGTTAGAAGACAGGAAAAGCTCATCATGGACCTCACCAGGTTAACAGGGTTCAATTTCTCCTCTCGGACACACCGTTCATTTAAGGTGTTCCAGGAAGAGTCCATTGTGACTGGATTCCATGTAACTTCAAGTAATAAGTGAATTCATGGCTAAGGTATTCACCTCCTCGACCTGATCAAAGAGACTTGATACTCTTACCAAGTTGCTTCTCTACTTCAGCCTTAAACTCTTTGAATTTCTCAAAAGATTTGAATTTGTGTTTCATAAGATACACGTATCCGCATCTTGAGAAATCATCAGTAAAAGTGATGAATTATCCGAAGTGACCCCTAGCTAGAGTGGGCAGTGGTCCACAAACATCGTTGTAGATCAACTCTAGAACTTCTTTGTCATGCACCCCTTTCCCAGAAAAGGGTCTGTTGATCATCTTGCCCATGAGATAAGATTCACAATCTCCATAAGACTCACATTCTAATGTGGTTAAGTAGTCTAACTTTCTTAACCTTGTAAATGACAATCATTAAGTTCCATTCTAAAACCAGAGGGTAAGTCTAACACATAAGTCCCCACACGTTCAGTTAGCAACTCTTGCTACATTTCCACGTGTAAAACGACTTCACCCTGCCTAACTGCCCTAGGACATATGAGCCCCTTCACATTCGTACAAATGCGTGAGCCATATCCGGTATCTAATACCCAACAGTTAGCGTTATTTGTGGATATGTCTATCTTAATAACAAACATACATGTTTTAGTGTCAGAAGCACCCAGTGCCTTCCTTTTAGCAACCAGAACCTTATAGTCCTTCTTGCAGTGCCCTCTTCTACTTATAGTAGAGGCACACTGTTGGGGAATTAATTGCCCGGATCTATTCGGGATGAATATTTAAATACAAATTTAATTCTAACAATTATTACTAGCATGAATTAATCCTATATTAATTCAAATAATTTATCACATAAATCCTACGCATGCAAAATAGCTAGGAGTTTACGTGAACTAACCTCTCGGAGTGGCAACCGTTGAGAAGATGGATATCCCGTTCACACGAACAAACCCAAAGAGCCTTCTCAAGTATTCCTTCATCCTTGTTCAACAATCCGGTGGAAGGATGCTCGTGAACAATTAACAAAAGGAAAAATAAAATTATGTTGCACCACCTTTGTGGATTTCTAATTTTTCCAACATATGGAATTGACTTGGGGATGAAAAATCCATCCCCTATTTATAATACTAGGTGGTGGCCGATTTTTGCCCTAGGAATAAGATGGGAAAATCTTTTTCTTGCTCTCCAATATATTCTTTTCTCCATAATTAAAATATTCCACAAAAATCTCACCTCCTTATATTAAGGAGATTTTCAAAAATCTCAATTAAATAGGGAAGAAATAGGATCTTTGACTTTTCTTGAATTTATGGGATAATCTTGTATTCCAAGAATACATATTCCATAAAATCTTTCCAAGAAAATCAAGAAAATCTTTTCTCTTTCTTCCTTTAATTTTTTTGAAAATTTTGGAAAAATATGCAATAATAATTTATTTTATTTTAAACATATTTTTCAGTTATTGAACTTTATCTTTGGGCTACTTGAGGGGCCTTTAGGAGAATTAAGATTGGACCTTCTAATGGACCTTGAATTTCCAATATTGAGCCACAATATTATTCAAGCCCATAAATATTAATTAATCCCACTACATAATTAATATTACACTATCCATCTTAACCCATATTACAGTTAATATGGCTCCCGGTTATTATTTCCCGCGTTTAAGATTATCCAGTCCATTAATTAATTTAAGCCACTGAAATAGCTTCACATTAATTAATATATTTTTCCTTGGTTCAGGAACGGCTCAACATTATTATCCATACCGGAAAACTAATTCCACTTGCAAGATTTGGTATGATAAAACTTATGAGCCTCCCAAGGGGACAAATCAAACAAGACGCACTTGCACACCGATTCTCCGTATTATATCTTAGCAATCGTCATGTAACTAATAATATTGCCCAAGATACAAGGTATTGAATCACATTGATTCTCTACCCATCATAAGTCAAAGCAATAGTTATTAATTCCACACGATCCTATTTAAGGAACGGAGATTAAGAAATAACTAACCATTGAGGTCTAATTCTTCTATATTCAGTACTGAAGAATTTATCCTCCTGTAGGTCCTCTTCAGTGCAACATAATGCACTAGTGTAATCTCTTGGTCAAGACAAGCCAATCTGAGCCTTACACTTCAACCTTTCACGATGGATTGTTCATTTCCATCTAGGTTGTGAATTTCGTACTTTTGGTTACAAGGGACTGTTAATTTAATCTTCTGTGATCTGGTATCACTAAATTAACTACAATGTAACATGTATTAATTATTGAACAATTATGCAGTAAATATATGTAACATTCAATGATATTTAAAGCAACAGTGATAAATAATTTATTTTAGCAAATAAGTCCGAAATTCAGTCTGGTTATACAAAGTAAAAGCATACTTTCCAGTATAACCCCAACACACACATCCTTGTCTACCCGCTCTTTATTTTGAACACCATCTTAGTGATAGTGAACTAAAAAGTCTTGAGCATATTGTGAAGTTCAGGCATGGTCACATCCGTCTTATTCATATTGTAGTTCACAATGAAGCTAAAATATGAATCCGAGAGCGACTGGAGGATATCACAAATGAAAACGTTGGTCTTTTAGCTCAAAGCCTAAATTACCAAGTTTATCAATTAAGTCTATCATCTTAAGCACATGAGGTGAAATCTTCTCTCCTTTAGCTAACCGGCATTTGAACAAATCTCTCATCACTTCATAAATCTCAGAACGAGATTCAGAATCAAAGAGATCCTTCAGATGCTTGAGCACTTAGAAGAGACCCATTTTCTCATGTTGCCTTAAGCAATTCGGGAGTCATGCCGAGCAACATCACACACAAAGCCTGAGAAACATCCTTTTGATGCTTCTTCTGAGCTGCTACGTCTGACTGTCTCAAGAAACCAGCTACAGGGATAACAGGGATTGGCGTGTCCAACACGTACTCAATCTTTTCTTGCCTTAGCACCAAACACACGTTTAGGTGCCAGTCCAGAAAATTTAGCCTAGCCAATTTGTTTGTTTCCAAAACACATCTCAATAACATTTATATATTTCAACTAACCAAGAGAAATAAAATAAAATGGAAATTAAACACATAATTCCTATGATCGATATTCAGCAATCAAAATAAATGTGGCCTTTCTTTTGTATTTATTTTGTCTCCATTATTTTCACATACTCAACGACCTCATCGGAAGAGTACGAATTTATATCAGATATAAATTGTAATGGACTAGGATCCACATTCCTACAATTACAATATCTGCTTGGGCTGATTACTGCAATAGCATAACTGGTAGGTCTCCAAACCAATTGCAAAAACTGCAATTCCTAGTTGATTGAACCTTGTTCAATCGGATGCCGCTTGACTTTCATTTCCCTGCTTGGGCTGGTGAAACAAAGTCAAGTTGATTTACAACCATCAAGCGGCGACACTACGTGTCCCTATAACAGTCTCGTTAGATGTAGATCCGAGCAAAAGACTTGGGCCTTAAATACTCATTGGAACGAAATCTCCGGTTTACTTTTAATTTTGATGGAAAACATCGTTCAATTTAATGAAAATTCATATTTTAGTGAGGAACGTTTTAAAGGCGGAGTATTAATTGCTTAATCGAGATCCAACATGTTAATCTACATCACATTTGAGCAATTATTGGGCGCCGCCTACCCAAACATGATTTTATACGGACTAACACTTATATGAGCGTTGTTTACCCAAACAATTAATACGGTCCGATAATTATTGGGCGTTGTCTGCCCAAATAATTATAATGCGAACGTAAAATGCGTTAACATAATTTAAATTAAATTGTTAACCAAGTGGGATTAAATAATTAATTAAAACTTTATCGAATTATTTTCAAAATCCAATTTCAAAAATAAATTCAATAGTTATTAATCAATTATTAAAACTTAATAATTAATTCAATTAATTATTAATTTGGTCCAACCGTCAATCTGATTTAAAATTAAACATTTTTATTACTTATAAAAAATCAGATTTTTATTACTTAATGGTTAGGGGCTCAAGTGTAATTTCAAAATTACACGGAGGGCCTGCCCCAAATCAAATTTGTAAGACAGCTCTCTCACATCACCGCCCAAATCCGACAGCATCCAATCTGTAATTTGGGACAACTGTTTCCAAAAACCAATCCAATATTCTCATCAATCACAATTATTTTTAGAACTAATCCAATTAACTCATCAAATGTCAGTAAAACTACAACAATTGAATTGAACGAGGAAGAAACTGGATCGACGAAGCAAACTGCAGATCAGCGCGGCGCGTGCCTATTACCGCCGCCAACAGGAGCGACTTCGCAGAATCGGAACAAGCCTGAAATGCTTGGGGCTCAACGAATCGCCGTCGTGACGGAGGAAACAAAAAAAAATGGGTTGCTTCGTGTCGCGCGAGCGCGTGCGAATCACGCCGCTGCTCAAGCGCACACGTGCGTCGCTCTATCGAACGGAGAGGGAGTTGACCGCCGCTAATCGACGTGAAGCATCGCCGCTGCAAGGGACGACGAAAAATCCCTGTCAGAACAGAGACCACGCCTCCGCCTTCGACTGGAAGCATATCGCGAGGAGAAACGGATCGCACCCCACAGATCGAGGTGAAAACACGGGGTGTTTCGCCGATCGACTAATTCATCGCTGTGAGAAGCATCGTGGGTTACCGCTTCCATCGCGAGGCACGGCGCCTAGCACCAGCCTCCAACGACGCCGCGAAAACCCACCGTGAGTCAACGACCAGAAGGTGACGAGGAAGATGACGGCGGATTTTCAAAGAAAACCCTAAAATTTCTTGAAACGGGGAGAAGCCGAAAAGGGAGGGTTCAAGTGTGTGCCAATCAATATATATTCATATATATCAAACAAAACAAGCAGCACACGTATGAGATAAAAGAGCCCCAAACACATATGTATTAATTTTGGTGTGGTCGCGTTCCAAACCAGCCACACCCAACATATTTATAAAAATAATAAATCAATCAATTAAGCAATTAAATCAAGAGCCTGAGCTCTGATACAATTGTTGGAATTTAGAGGCACGTAAACACGTAATACATGCGCAGCAGAATTAAACAGTTCACCAACAACGAACACGTAATTGCATAATTGAATACGTATAAACATAAAGAGAAATCTTACAGTAAATCGTACGTATATTTCTCTACTATGGTATCCACGTAATCCCCGTGCACGAACTTGCACAGATTTGTCAGCGATGAATCTGAGATAGAATTTGCTAGGAAAATTCATATTCTAGATTTTATGGAGAATATGAATTAACGTTGTTTGTGAATTCCCAAGATCTCATATATATAGGAGAGGCTCAGCTTAAATCTTAAGCTAACCTGATTAGGAAATAAATTTCATAATATTTATTTAAAAAATCTCTTACATTTATTTCCCACATATAAAATCTCTACGGATTTAATTCCCATGTATATCAAATCTCTACAGATTTGATTCCATATATATTATTCTATATATTATTATTGAGAATTCTTATTTAATTAAATCCAATTTAATTAAATATTAATAATAATTAATTCCAAATTAATATATTATTAATTAATTCTCCATAAATTAAATATTAAATCCAATTTAACATTTAATCAACCAACTATAATACGTAAAAGGGAACTACTAGTTGTGTGACCCATAGGCCCTCATATATCGAGCGATTAGTCAAACTAACGATCTTAATTGAACCCTAGACAATAAATTAGACATTCTCAATATATGAGGTACGTTGCGAGAAATGTGCAACTACCTGTAACTGAAACATTGGCTATTACGTTTCATCCGCGAATACTCGATTAAGTCTTGAACATGATGAAGTGTCTATTCAAATAACTTAATCATGTTATCTCCAATCAATAATTGATCATGTATGTCACACTTAGCCACAAAGTCTAAGTTGGTGTGCATCGGCCGAAGACTTTAATCCAACTATGATGAGAAGATGAGTATTCTCTCTAAATCCACTTTGAGGAATGAATCTTATTCTTAGCTCAACTACCACGCACATGTACTTCTTGATTAACTCAATCCAAGCCATATCTACCCACGGTTAGGGTGCAAGCGTCGGTCATGGTCAAAGTTCATCATCCCACACATGTCATGCGTATTGACCTCAAGTTAAAGGAGTATCACATCGATCCCACTAACCGAGACACCTGTAGACACATATAGTGGAAATACATCAAACAGTTTATCGTAAACACAGTGGGAAGAATATTATTTTCATAATCGTGTATGTCGATGACATAGTGATTTTGGGAAACAATATCCCATTAATGCAGTCCGTTAAAGATTTGTTGTTAAAGACCTTCATGATGAAGGGTCTTGGTGAAGTCTGCTAAATCCTAGGGATCAAGATCCACAAAGATAGATCCAAGAGGATGTTGGGGCTGCACAGTCCACCTATGTAGACAATGTGTTGAAGGGTTTTGCGATGGAGAACTCTAAGAGAGGATCTCTATCGGCAAATCATGAGATAAAGCTGTCAAAGAAGGATTGTCGTTCTAGTGAAACTGATATCAAGCATATGAAAGACGTCCCATATACATCTGCAATTGGATCAATCATGTACGCCATGACTTGCACTAGGCCAAACGTGGCCTACGCTATCAACATCACTGGTAGATACCAACAGAATCCGGGTGAGTCTCACTGGATTGTTGTCAAGACCATTCTGAAGTATCTCAGACGAACTAAAGAATGTTTTCTTGTCTATGGTGGACAGTCAGAACTAGTAGTGACTGGTTAAGCTGACGCAAGTTTCCAATCCGACTGTGATGATTACAAATCACAGTCAGGTTACGTTTTACTCTCAATAATGAGGCGGTAAGTTGGAATAGTTCCAAGCAAAATGACTGAAGATTCAACAACCGAAATTGAGTACATTGCTGCATCAGAAGCCTCAAGGAGGCTGTCTGGATTTTATAGTTCTTAAGAGAACTAGGGGTAGTTCCAAGTGACAGTTGTCTAATAAAGTTGTATTAAGACAACGTTGGTGCGAATGCGCAAGCAAAGGAACCGAGATCAGCAAACAGAAACAAGCATGTACCTAGACTTATCATTTGATCCGAGAGATCATAAGGATAGGAGAAATGGAATTAAAATGTATTCCCATATATTTTAATTTGGAAGATCATTTCACCAAAACACTGAGTGTTCACACACTAGACATTTGATGGTCTAGGGGTTATACGTGTAGGTGATTGACTCTAATCCAAGTGGTAGATTGTTAGTGTTTGTGTCCTAGAGACAATCTATTGTAAGGACATAATACTCGATGATATTCAGTTTGATTTAATATTATAGTTCAATTAATATTAATATATGGCAATACACTTGTTTGAATATTATGTTTGATTGTTTGCATTTATTCATACAAGTGTTCCCATGAGTCATTGTTGTCATTGAGGTTGTGAGAACTCAGATGACTTAAGCATGATTCTCAAATAGCCCAGATCAAGAATCATCAAGAATGGGATATTGATGATGCAATGGAGATTGATGTGTGATCTACATCATACTCTTAGAGAGTGTGTAGGTCCCGAACGGGTTTCGTGGGGGCTGAAATCTAGAGGGGAGGGGTGAATAGACTTCAGAAAACTTTTCGTGCAGATCAGGTGTGATTGTTGTTTGCCTGATCAGAGTGCAAGTGAATCAGTTTGGACTGATGTTCAATCTTACTGAGTGCCTGAGGGCAGATCAGATTGATATCTGTCAGTTTAACTGATAGTGAGGAAGCTAGTTTGTACCCGTGTGAAAAACCAGTTTTATCAAATCAGATTCTCAAGTCAGTTTTCAATCGGCTGACTAAGCTGTCAACCTGATCAGATTAGTTGCTTGGTGCAGACTGATGTTAACTTAGAATATGTATGCAATTTTAAGCTCAGTTGTGTGAATAGTGTAAAGCAATAAAGAGCAAGTAAATGCACACAAGATTTTATAGTGGTTCAGACGAAACCCGTCCTACGTCCACTCTTCCCTTAACACAAGGGGCACCAACTTAACCAACTTAACCAACTTAACCGACTGGACTTAGTTTAATGTGTTAGTCCAACACCCAACAGATGTTTATCGAGTTCACACTCAACCGATCCCAGAAATCAGAAACTAGAATCCCTAGTCTGAAATCTTGCGAAAATAAACTTAACCTAACTTTGAGTTTGGGTAAAGATTTGTTGTGGTTCCAACTGGAAATCTATCCTAGTGTTTATGTAGCCAAATGCTAGAGGATGAGATTTCTATGCTAAGAACAATGGGATGAACACTTAAGAATAATCTTCAAATTCGGTGTTCTTCGAGCGAAAATTCTGCTATAGTTTTTGCTTCTTTTTCAGTCTGCTCGATCCGGTCTCTTCTTCAATTTTGAAGAGCAATCCCATTTTATAGACCACGAAATCAAAGAGTCGTTGGAGAGCAATTTGAATTTCGGGCTATATTAGGTAGGTTTGTAGGATATGATGTGACGTGCTTCGAATATCGGCGTGGCCGAAGGCATGATTAGCGTCGTTTGTGTCCGCAGCGTCGAATCCCGCATTGTTAGCTCTTTTTGTGCACGTGTCGCTTTCTCTTTGGCTTTGCGAGTACGGCACTTCAGTATTTGTCCATTTGACGTTCGATATTCATTTTGTAGAATATTCGTCTTGTCTGGTGTACCATTTTGGTTGACGCCAGGTGTGAGCTGACCTGATCAGATAACTGATCAGTCTACCTGATAGAGTCTTCTGATGCAGATTGTCTTAGCACAATTTGCAGACTCGGCTGATGTAGGTCTTCTAGTCTTCTGGTCTTCTGATCTTCAGGTTACTCTGAGCCTCAGTGTCTTCAGTCATACCGAGTCTTCAGGTTTCTTACTGAGTCTTCATGTTTCTCTGAGTCTTCAGGTTTATCTGAGTCTTCAGGTTTATCTGAGTTTTCAGGTTTATCTGAGTCTCAGTGTCTTTTTTCTTCACCTGATCATCTGACTTCTTGTCTTCTGACTTGTCTTAGTCTTCTGATCATCTGACCTTATCTGGTCATCTGATAATTTGACCTGACCTATACATATTGAGTTCCCCCTCAATATGTGACCTATCTTTTACATCAACTATCTATACATTTCAGCTGGTCATCTTAATCTGATTCTACGTCATCAGTCAACTAACAGATCTGACTGGTCCTATTACAACTTGTTTTGGTACTTCCATCAAAACTAAATACAAATTTCCCAACAATTTCCCCCTTTTTGATGGAACCAAAACACTTAATCAGAAAAACAGATAACATAAATAGAAATGCAGATAATGTAAAACAGTACTTTCTTCAGAAGACAATGAGAAGTTGTCTTAGAATCAGAGAGATAGAATATTACATTCAGATAGGTGTGTGCATTACAGAATACATAAAACGTACCTATCATCTTATTCCAAGTTATCTTCCTCAGGTGTACTTGAACATCTGAAGTTCTTTGGGGATACCAAACATTTTGTACATCATTTGCATTAGCTTGTCCAGATCTTCTCTTCTATGGATCCCTCCTTTGTCAGCAAATCTATAGTAGGCATCCTTGAATTTGACAGCATCTAGCTTGTTGTCTGGACGTAAAGGTGGAAGGAGTTTTTCAAAGGGAGGAGCTTCAGGTATCAGTGACATGATCTTCCCTTCCTTCATACTTTGTTTCTAACCAGTTCCGAAATTCATCATCATTTTCTGTCTGGTCTTGATGAATCGGAATCATCTCCAGGATGTATACGTCACACAACCATTACGCTCGATCCGATCCCATTCAGAAGCAGATCTAGCCAGAACCTGAAGGATGTCTTTAACAGTGCGGAAAGGCATTCTCTTCCCAAGCAATCTCCCTCGCTGTGACTTCATTCTTCCTCTTGGCCGGATGTATGCGATGTTTAGTCCCTTAGCCTCTGCTAACTTCGCTTCTTGATGGCGGCTTCTCTTATTCTCTCATGCGGTTTGCTCTTGAATTGGTTGGGGAGACATCGGCTTTTTTTGATAGAGAATAATTGTCCTTGTCTCTCGAACCAGTGAGAAGCTTTCACCATCTTGCCTTTGCCTTTCTTTCTCTTGAGTGTGCTCTGGTTCATCTTGTTTTCTCTTCTTCCTGCTAGTTTCTTAGCGAGTTCAAGGCTCTTGGCCTGATCATCAATTTCCATTCTTTTCATGCAGACTAAGAGAAGTCTTCAATCTTATCGACTCTGGTAATAACATCTGAAAGAGCAATCTTCTGTTCAGTGATCTCTTTGCTATGTTGCTCCACAGTTTCTTTTAGGTCAAAGAATAAGATCATTAGATGGAGTGACTTGAGTGCAAGTCGATCTGATGTTTCGGTAGAGATGCAATAGTTACCAAGCGTATGGTTTTCTTTTTCTTCTTTCTCTTGTCCTTCCCCTTTTTGGTTTCATCAAAGAGGTTGGATGACCGCGATTGAGCAATAAGCTGCCGTGTGATCTCCACTGAAGTTCCTCAAAGAAGAGGAGTGATTTGAGCGGTGGCGAAGGTGCGAGGAGTTAAAAAAGCGTCGAGAGCAAATTCGATGTCCTTTCTTGCTCGTTCGTAGAAAAGCGCAAAGTGCTTCCAACCCCTATCCATGTGGTTGTCAGTCTTCTCCAGAGATGCCCAGACACTTTCCAGTAGCACCTGTGTCTCATTGAGCATGTCTGTCTGAACTTTGAGTTTATCAGACTGGAGAGTGAGCTTCTCGGCAAGAGGATTTACTAGTTGCATTACATCAGAAAGGATGGCATTATGCATCCCAACTGTGAGACTCCTTTCTCTGTCAACCAGTTTTGTTTGCTCTTCTTCAAACCGCTTCATCAGATCTGCTGTGAGAGCTGTGAATTTGTCTTCAATTGCAGCCTTGACCCCATCCTGAATCTTCTCAGTATAAAGATCTAGGGTATCGAAGCTCAGCATAGCAGTCTGGTCAGATGTTGATGCCTTGCCAAGCTGGGTCTCATCTGTAACACACATTCTTGGTTCATCGGCAGCTCCCTCAAGATCTGTAGGAGGTTGAACAGTCTCCTCTCTATTATTAGCAATTCCGAACCTTTCATGAATCAACCATCTGATGTCATCCTCAGAGGCCAATTCAACAGCGCTATCAATCCCAGCATTGTTCAAGCACTTCATCTCCAAGTCTACAAAGAAATCAGATCCCAGATTTTTCATGAGGATTAGAAATTCCTCGATGTTTTTCAATCTGATATCCCTCCAGAACACAATCTCTTCTATCTGATGCTGGATGCCAGGATGTTGATCCAATTCTGGGCACAGGTCCAGCAGATACTCCTTGATTTGTTGCTTCATAATCCTTATGATGGGGCTTTCTGAATCAGGTGAAGCAAGCACGGTTCTGGTATTGAAGGGATTATGAGAGACGGACACACGTTTGTCAGATCTCTCAGGTTCTGGTATCTTGTTTGGAGATTGGGAGTGAGATGGGGATATTTGTGGTTCAGGTTCAGGTTCAGGTTCGTTTTCCACTTGTTGAGGGGGTTCAGTTTCCTGAACAGGTTCAATAGTTGGGGGAGTGGGAGATCTGGGTGATCTGATTGGTGAGGGTGATGGTGAGAATGTTTTGTGAGGAGAGGGTGGTGGTGATGATTTTTGAGGAGAGGGTGATGGCGATTTGGAAGTGGGCGTAGGCGATCTTTCTTTCTGGAAGATCTTGGTGAGAGGCAGAGAATCAGATGGTGATTCTTCCACAGAGTGTGCCACTTCAGTTCCTCTGACAGCTTTCTCTCCTTCTTCTTCGATCATCTGCTTGTCCCTTACTTCACTGGCAGTGTGCTCAGAACTGACTGCTATCCTCACTTTTGATTCAACCTGAATCAGATCCTCCGTTCTGTGAACTTGCTGAGCAGAACTAGGAGTAGTCTTCAGAGGAGAAGTAACTCTCTTCTGACGTTTCCGTTGAGCATCTGGTTTCTTGGTCAGATCCTTCCTCTTCAACCTCTTCTCTGGAATGGCCGTTCCCTGCGCTTCTGAAGATGCAGTGGCCTTTTCTTTTCCCTTCTTTTCTCCCTTTGGTTTGGGCACATAAGGAGTAGGATCCTCATCAGATTGACCAGGCAGAGGCTCATCCTTGCCCAAGATGGCCTTGTGCTTTGCTTGATACATCTTCGCACCATTCTCATTCCATTCATAATTCTTTGGCAGCTTGTCTGACAGAATGATTGAGATTTTGTGCATGAAAGAGCACTTGGAAGATAAGCACACTTCATTCCTCTGGGTCAGATCGAACTTCCCCGAGTCTTTCCGCAGTCGTGCCTTGACCATACCCAACCAATCCATATCTGAAGCTTTCTTGATGATTGCAGTCATGACACTGATCTTATAAGAAGTGACAGCATCAAGACTGTAAGTTGAGCACATAATCACTTTCTGAACTATCTCAAGGAGAAGGCGATATTTCCTCTTCAGGTAGGATGCTTTGACATTCGTTGTATTCTCCTTGTTTGCTGGTCTCAACAGTTCGGCTTCAAGAAAGTCCTTCTCTCCTACATCAGTCGTGTAGGTTTCTGGGTTGATGCTTCCTCGAGTGAGACCGAAGATCCTCTGAAGATCATCATTCGACACTCGTACTTCCAATCCTCCAATGTCCTCGTCCTTCTGTAGATTGTACAGAAATTCTAGGGCTTCATGAATGTGGACTATGTTCTGATGTCTAGAGCAATATTGTTCAAGACCACACGCTCGCAAGCACTCTAGAATTTCTAGCGATTCAGGATCTGAGGTGATTGAAAATACCACATATTTCTCATCAATGATATCTTTCTTCATTGATGCGAAGTTGCAGAACTTTTTCCCTTGGCCCTGTCGTGCAACAAGATATGTCATTTCTGTATGATATGCAAATTGATGTTAGTTTGAGTAAATTATTTCAATAAACTCAGTCAAACCAGCAATCTAAGCATCAATTAAGCAAGTAAGCGTATAAATCGAATATAAATTACAGAAACATAGCAGCACGACTTGTAAACCTAGTGAATTGAAATCATGCAATACTTAAGAGAAAAATTACCAGAAATTGATTCGTAGGATTGAGAAATCGTGAAAATAGAATCAATTGATTTTGGAAGGTAAATTTCTGAATATTTTGAAAGTTTGATCTTTTAAGAAAATTTGAGAAGACGAAGTAGTGGAAATAAGGTTTTCTGAGAAAGAATTGGATTTATAGTATGCGAGGGAAACCTTTTTGCACAACTTTCTAAAGTACTCAAGTGTCAGAGATTAGTCGGCCGAAAAGTGTTTTGATCGCACGGTTGAGAAAAGTAGTCTTCTCGTATTTCGGACTCGAAAATTCGCAATAAAACGCATTAAATACACATTCCCATGTCCGCATTAAATGTTTTGCAGTGCATGCGTCATAAAGTTAAGAGAAAACAGAGTGAAAATCAATTTATTTAAATAAAGCATATAAGATGTTCAGAAAGGGATAAATAAGAAACGTATCTGACTGATTGATATTGTAATCAACCAGTTACCACTGTGATCTGATCTGGTTGACTTGATTACTTGTTGACCTTACTGATGGTAGCTTATACCTTAGCATTTCCCAACAATATTCCACTCATCTGATCAGATTCCTGTTTGATCCACTTCGTTACTTATCTGATCCACTCATCTGATTCTCTTATCTGATCCACTTCATCCTTCAGTCTTCTTCTATTCAGGCCGCATTTCCTAGGCATTTAAGTCATACTCCCGTCAAAACATTTACTTCGGGGAGTCAAAAAGTCGCCTCGATTCCCAAATCGGCGCGATTAGACATTCCGTAATAATGGTATAAATACGATGTGATTACTCACACCGTCAACTCATCCAACCATCGGCCGTGTGTTCCTTACTCGTTGTCGATGCAAATTTCTCTTAAGGTCTTCTGAGAAAATAAATTTGCATTTATACCCCTGAATTTCTCCTATAAATTGACCTGGGTGTTAGGCAAACAACACAACATAAACCATTCATCTTCTTTAGCTTATACTCCATGTTTTCCGATGAATCCCTTATTTCCGGTGACACTTCCGACAAAAGCCTTTAACCCTTCTCCAATGAATTCAGCTTCTCAAATCAACCCTGTGTGTTCCTTCACACTACTTTCGTCGTCATCGAAGATTACACATACGATCATTGCAAAGCTTCTTTGCCACCGAGGCGAATAATCCATATAGCAAATGAGAAGGCACTTCTCCTAACCGTATGCACCTTGTGTGCCTATCGAGATGACGGAATTAGCATCAACAGACTCAGTCTGATACAAAACATGGGTTTGGTATACGGTCTGGATCAGGCAATAGCTGATCTTCATATATCAAACTCAATATTTTCATGCGACACTAGTGGCCTTATGGTCCTTTGACCAAACCTTTGGCACTTGTGTCCCATTTAACAGCTGGAGAGCCCATTGATTTCAGGTCTAGGGGCTCCTGGCATAGAAATCCTTCAAGGCCGCTCTCGCTCCTCACTCCAAAGCTCTGAGGGTGGCTCAGAATTTTCCTTAAGGCCTCTCACGCCCCTTTTAGGATCGGGGGAGAATGCGAGCATCAGGCTCTAAAATCTTTAAAGCCTCTCTCCCCCCTTCCTAGGGTTAGGCTTAGGGTTTATGGTTTATGGTTTATGTACTGACCTCCGGGTCTTCTTGTACTTGTAACTTGTAATGTAAATCTGACCTCCGGGTCCTTATCAATGAAAAGTTCTATTATTTCATTGTTGTGTTGCCTCTACTTACTTATGCGATTTGTAGCCTTAAACTTGTACAACTTGCTTGTTGACCGTAGCTTAATTCGACTTATAAAGTATAACTTTCCAATGATCGGTTCCCTTGTCGATATATCTTAAACCGATTAGTTCTTGTCCGATCTTGGATCGCTCTTGTTCGATCGTCGATCGGTTGAGATTCCTAACTCAATGATTCCTCTTAACTGGTTAGTCTCTTAACTAATCGGTTTCGAGACCGATCCACCAAACATTTCGTGCACTTTCTCCTAGATCCCGAAGTTCTAGCTTCATTGCATAATTCTCTCGAATCGATCTCATTTAGCGGCTTAGTTAAAATATCGACTTTTACGCTTATCAAGATGGATCTTTTCCATTCTCGATATTCTTCTTTTCAACATGATCTCCGATGAAATGGTGTCCGACATCCACATGCTTGCATCTTGTATGTAGAACAGATTTCGAAGTTATTGCAATAAAGACTATTATCGTCACAGTAATATAGGTACGTTTTAGCTACGATGTTGTAATCCTCACCGCCGATTTTAGCCAGAGCGCTTGGGAACAATGACTTTCCTGCACCATATATATTTTGCTTCAATTAGTAGATGTCGAATCGATGTCCGCTTTTTGAAAACCAAGAGATCGCTTTTATTACCCGTAAACCGACATGTACCGAGGTTGACTTTCGTCGATTCTCGCAACCTCCATAATTAGAATCGTAATACCCACTAAGCTTAAATTATCATCCGATGGGTAAAATAAACCAAGGCTTATCGTCTCTTCAGATACTTAAGAATCCGCTTACCGCTTTAGGTGGCTTTTCATCGATTTGCTTGAAAATCGCACATACACCTCATCGCGAAAAGTGATATCTCGGTCTTTGGTAGTCGGCATAGTAGAGATCCAATGAGAGCCCTATATTCTTTCTGATTAGTTTTCTGACCGTCCTCATCTGGATCCATCTTGAATCCAGTCATCATGGGAATTTTGGCTTCCTTACTATTCTGAACTCCAAACTTAGACAACAAATTCCTTGTGTACTTCGCCTGGCAGATGAATATCCCTTCTGTACTCTGCTTGAACTGTAAACCCAGAAAGCAATTCATCTGACCCATCATGAACATCTCGAACTTCCCTTGCATCAACTTGCTGAACTTCTCACATAGCCTCTTGTTGGGAGATCCGAAGATGATGTCGTCCACGTAAATTTGAACCATCAGAATATCTTCTCCATCTTCTATTCTGAATAAGGTTCTATCCACTATTCCTTTAGTGAAACCGTTGTCTATCAAGAACTGAGAGAGTGTATCATACCAAGCTCGAGGAGCTTGTTTCAGGCCATAAAGAGCTTTCCTTAAACGGTACACTTGGTCGCCTTTTTCAAAGCCTGGAGGTTGTTCAACATAAACTTCCTCTGCTAGTACCCCGTTTAAGAATGCACTCTTTACATCCATCTAATACACAATGAACCCTCTGTGGGCAGCATATGCCAGAAACAACCGAATGGCTTCTAGGCGAGCGACTGGTGCAAATGTCTAATCATAATCAAGGCTTGCCTTATTTCTGGTTATGACATTATTCTCATCTCTCTTGTTCTTGAATACCCACTTTGTGCCAATCACGTCTTGATGAGTTGGTCTGTCCACCAGTTTCCAAACTTGATTTCTCTCAAACTGTTCTAGTTCTTCTTGCATGGCTAGAATCCAGCTTGCATCTTGTAGAGCTTCCTGTACTTCAGTTGGTTCCTTCAAAGACAAATAACAACAATACATGGCACTTTCACCAATCTGATGTCTAGTTTTGACTCTATCAAATGGGTCTCCGATAATCAGATCAGTTGGATGACTATGCTGACACCCTTTTCGTTTTGTAGTTTCTTGAGCAGCTCAGGTATCTTTGTTGTTGTCTCATTCTTCTTATATAAGAATACAACCCAGGTAAACTTGGAATAATCATCCACGATTACCAGAGTATATTTGCGTCCGCTGAGACTGACTGGTGTAACTGGTCTAAATAGATTCATATGGAGCAGTTGCAATACTCTACTGGATGCTGGTCCAGGTATTCCCTTGAATGAGGCTTTAACTTGTTTTCCCTTCTGACATGCGGCACATGTCTGATCCTTTGAGAATACCTCATTCGGAAGTCCCTCAACCAAAGGCATCCTTGTTATCTTGTTAAGAGTTTTAAAGTTCAGATGACTCATTCTTTTGTGCCAGAGCCAACTGCTACTTTTGGAACTCTTAACAATCAGGCATGCATTTCTTGGACAACTGTTCCAATCTGCTATGTAGATCGTGCCTTTTCTTGAACCAGTTAGCAAGATTTGTTGAGTAGCTCGATTCCTTATCGTACACTGATCGCTCGAGAACTCAACACTGAATCCGTTATCGCAGAATTGTGATACTGTTAGCAGGTTATGCTTTAAACCTTCGACATACGAGACTCCAGTAACTTGTACATCATCATTCTCTAAGGTTTCGAATCCTTTGGTAAAACCAAAGTTATCATCACCGAAGAGTACACGTGGGCCTTCTTGTTCTTTGTAAGAGCTAAGGAGATGTTTGCTTCCAGTCATGTTCCTTGAGCATCCACTATCGATGTACCAGATAGTTACTTGTACACCTCCTTTGTTGGCCAAACCCACGCGAACCTGCAATCGAATCAGGTTTTAGGTACCCCTTTAGGATTGGGTCCTGAGGGGTTAGTGGTGGTTTTAGGGATCCATACAAACAGGGCACTTCTATTGTAATCAGATAGATCAGAAGGCCTGATTTGTCTCCCATAAACATCAACATAATCATACGTCTCTTTATATGGATTCTGATTGGTATGATTATTCGTGCGAGCCTTGAGTGAATCAGAAGACTTGGGATTTTTCTTTACATTTTGTCTTCTTTTAACCCAGTGGGGCTCAGGTGCAGTAACCCTAGGTCTCTGATTGAAAGGGTAGGTACGACTGCTACCATTAAAAGCTTCATATCTTTTTGGCATAAATGGTCTTGGCAGTTTACCTTTAGCTTGCTTGTTAGGCAGCTGACCTTGATTGGGTTTCATATTAGATTTCCTTTTGACAGGTTGTCTCTTCTGATACCTAATCTGCTGATCAGGTTGAGGTCTCTTCAGAAGAACTGGGTTCTTCTGTTGATTCCTCGGCTGATGCTTAATCAGTTGGGGTCCATTTTTGTTCCCTTTCTGATTAGGCACTTGCCTTACTTTCTCAGCAGGTCTCTTTCCCTTATCAGATACATATTTTGCTTTTTGTGTATCTTTGTCAGAGACTCGTTTGATTACACCCTTTTGGAGTGAACCAAACGGGGATTTTAAGGATGTAGAAGGGTTCTCATACCCAATTCCCTTCTTGTTAGTCGGCGTTCGAAAATAGGTGTTCATATCTTGAACGGTTTTTGAAGATTACGTGAAGACCTCTATTTTCTTGTGTAAACTATCCTCAGTAGATTTTAGACTCTCATGTAGTCGGAAGAGTTCATCAAACTTAGCTTGTAGGATTTTGAAATCATCAGCTTGCTGTTTGTTGATTGCTAGCTGTTCTTTAATCTGCTTCTCCCGATCTGGGAAAGATTTAACCTTGAGAACTTTTCGGTTCTTGATTTACCTTTCGAGCGGCTTTTAATGATTTCATTAATTTACTTTTATCGACGGCGTTTTCTCTAACAAGCTGAGTATTTTTTATCCTTAGCTTATCGTTTTCAGCTTCCACTATTGTATAAATGTTCTCTGCGTTAGAGATCATCAAGCAATTGCTTTCGAGTAGAGCCGCAAGTCAATCTCTCGGCAAAGTGTGCTAATTATGGTGGTGTGGAAATTGAAAAGAGCGAAGGTTTGGAGGTTACCTCGATGGTCTTCTCCTTAGCCATCGAAAAGATTTCATCATCATCGAGGAGAATATCGGATCTTCATGGTCGAAGAAATCATCAAGATTGCTTATCGACGAAGTCCTCTCTTGAAGAGTAGCGAGAATCCTCGGAAAGCGGAGATAGGAATCATCAATTCTCGATGTATCGATAACCATGGCTTTTACTGTCTCTATAGCGTTGTTCTTTTTTTTTTCCGACTTCTCTTCTCTTTCTCTTGGAGTCAGTGCAGGCGTCGGTAGAAGTAGTGACTGGTTTCTCCCGATTGAAGCATGATCCACGTTCCACGGAACTTCCTCTGCCGGTGAATCACTTTTATGCGTAGGATCTGTCGGTGACTTTCCTTTTCGATAATGTCGAACTTCTCTCGGATCTGTTGTCTCTTCTCTCATCGACCGATCATCTCTTTTCTTATCTTCTCTGTGATCCCTTTGGTCATCATATCGGTCCTTTACGGAGATCCGTCGGTTGGCCTCTGTTTCTTTCCTCTCTTTGTCTTGATAATCCCTGTAGAATCTGCGATACTTACCAAGTTGAATGTTAGATCTTTCAAGTTTCCTGGTAAGTAAAGCGATCTGTTCAGCTTGGCTTATTAAGTTTCCAACAGGTTCAGTGGCCTATGATCTGCTGCTGGTTGCTTTGAATGCAACTGATTTTGATGTGGAGGTTGTGGCTTCAGCAGGCGACTCGTCTTCCTCTTTTTGCCCTCTTTCGATCAGATCGAACTCATGGGCTTTAAGACTTAGGAACAGGCTACTTGGCTTCATCTTGGAAATCCTTGATTACCGTGACTTTCATGTCCCATTTCTTGGTGAGAGATCTCAAGATCTTATAATTGATGTCTTTATCTGACATCTCTCTTCCAAGTTCTCGTAGCTTGTTTACTGACATGGTGATTCTCCCATCGAGCTCGTTGATGGTTTCATTTGGCAACATCTTAAGCTTTTAGAACTTCACCAGTTCAGCTTACAATCGGCTGTCTTTGATCTGTTCATTTCCTTCACATATCTCAGCAAGCGTATCCCACATTTGTTTCGCTGTCTTGAGATACTTTATCTTTTCTTTGGTGATTTTATCCATGGTCTTCATGATTATGCCTGGCTATTGTATCCAGTGTATACAACTTTCTTTCTTCTGCATCCATCAGGGCAGGGCTCTTCCGGACAAGGCTTCCAACTGCAAAATCTGGATCTCCTCCAACAGCTGGGTTGTCGTGATATATGATGATGGGTCCTCGTTCAATGACTTCCATCATTCTGCCGCTTATTGACCCTAGATGGTTGCACATGTATATTGTCCAATCTGCATACTCATCAATTGAAAATTTAGGCAAATCATGATACATACCAGAGGTATTATCCATGCTGAGTGATTTTGAAAACGAATGAGTTTTGAAAATGGTTTTTCAAGATCTGTTCAAATGACCAAAAAGATTCTTCCTTAAGAACCGATGATACTCAAAGCCAGTGGTCTGTAGAACCACTGCTCTGATACCACTTGTAGGTCCCGGACGGGTTTCGTGAGGGCTGATGTCTAGAGGGGAGGGGTGAATAGACTTCAGAAAACTTTTCGTGCAGATCAGGTGTGATTGCAGTTTGCCTGATCAGAGTGCAAGTGAATCAGTTTGGACTGATGTTCAATCTTACTGAGTGCCTGAGGGCAGATCAGATTGATATCTGTCAGTTTAACTGATAGTGCGGAAGCTAGTTTGTACCCGTGTGAAAAACCAGTTTTATCAAATCAGATTCTCAAGTCAGTTTTCAATCGGCTGACTAAGCTGTCAACCTGATCAGATCAGTTGCTTGGTGCAGACTGATGTTAACTTAGAATATGTATGCAATTTTAAGCTCAGTTGTGTGAATAGTGTAAAGCAATAAAGAGCAAGTAAATGCACACAAGATTTTATAGTGGTTCAGACGAAACCCGTCCTACGTCCACTCTTCCCTTAACACAAGGGGCACCAACTTAACCAACTTAACCGACTTAACCGACTAGACTTAGTTTAATGTGTTAGTCCAACACCTAACAGATGTTTATCGAGTTCACACTCAACCGATCCCAGAAATCAGAAACTAGAATCCCTAGTCTGAAATCTTGCGAAAATAAACTTAACCTAACTTTGAGTTTGGGTAAAGATTTGTTGTGGTTCCAACTGGAAATCTATCCTAGTGTTTATGTAGCCAAATGCTAGAGGATGAGATTTCTATGCTAAGAACAATGGGATGAACACTTAAGAATAATCTTCAAATTCGGTGTTCTTCGAGCGAAAATTCTGCTATAGTTTTTGCTTCTTTTTCAGTCTGCTCGATCCGGTCTCTTCTTCAATTTTGAAGAGCAATCCCATTTTATAGACCACGAAATCAAAGAGTCGTTGGAGAGCAATTTGAATTTCGGGCTATATTAGGTAGGTTTGTAAGATATGATGTGACGTGCTTCGAATATCGGCGTGGCCGAAGGCATGATTAGCGTCGTTTGTGTCCGCAACGTCGAATCCCACATTGTCAGCTCTTTTTGTGCACGTGTTACTTTCTCTTTGGCTTTGCGAGTACGACACTTCAGTATTTGTCCATTTGACGTTTGATATTCCTTTTGTAGAATATTCGTCTTATCTGGTGTACCATTTTGGTTGACGCCAGGTGTGAGCTGACCTGATCAGATAACTGATCAGTCTACCTGATAGAGTCTTCTGATGCAGATTGTCTTAGCACAATTTGCAGACTCGGCTGATGTAGGTCTTCTGATCTTCAGGTTACTCTGAGCCTCAGTGTCTTCAGTCATACTGAGTCTTCAGGTTTCTTACCGAGTCTTCAGGTTTCTCTGAGTCTTCAGGTTTATCTGAGTCTTCAGGTTTATCTGAGTCTCAGTGTCTTCTGTCTTCACCTGATCATCTGACTTCTTGTCTTCTGACTTGTCTTAGTCTTCTGATCATCTGACCTTATCTGGTCATCTGATAATTTGACCTGACCTATACATATTGAGTTCCCCCTCAATATGTGACCTATCTTTTACATCAGCTATCTATACATTTCAGTTGGTCATCTTAATCTGATTCTACGTCATCAGTCAGCTAACAGATCTGACTGGTCCTATTACAACCTGTTTTGGTACTTCCATCAAAACTAAATACAAATTTCCCAACAGAGTGTAGTAAGAACTCACTTACTACGAGATACTAGGTATCTCATGATGGATGCACAAATACCTTAGAGGGTATACCAATACCGTTTGATGTATTTCCACTATATCTGTCTACAAGTGTCTCGGTTAGTGGGAGCGATGCGATACTCCTTTGACTTGAGGTCAATACGCACGACATGTATGGAGTGATGAACTTTGACCATGACCAATGCTTGCACCCTTCCATGGGTAGATACAACTTGGATTGGATTCATCACGAAGTGCATGTGCGTGGTAGTTGAGCCAAGAATATGATTCATTCCTCAATGTGGATTTAGAGAGAATACTCATCTTCTCATCATAATTGGATCAAAGTCATCGGCCGATGCACGTCAACTTAGACTTTGTGGCTAAGTGTGACATACATGATCAATTAGTGATTAGAGATAATATGATTAAGTTATTTGAATAGACATTTCATCATGTTCAAGACTTAATTGAGTATTCGCGAATGAAAGGAGGAAATCGTAATAGTCCATGTTTCAGTTACATGTAGTTGCATGTTTCTCGCAACGCACCTCATATATTGAGAATGTCTGATTTATTGACTAGGGTTCAATTAAGACCGTTAGTTTGACTAATCGCTCGATATATGAGGGCCTATGAGTCACACAACAAGTACTTCCCTATTACGGATTATAGTTGGTTGATTAATTATTAAATTGGATTTAATATTTAATTTATGGAGAATTAATTAATAATAGATTAATTTGAAATTAATTATTATTAATATTTAATTAAATTGGATTTAATTAAATAAGAATTCACAATAATAATATATGGAATATTATTGTAGGATTTAATATATATGGAATCAAATCCGTAGAGATTTGATATACATGAGAATTAAATCCGTAGAGATTTTATATATGGGAAATAAATCTAAGAGATTTATTCAAATAAAGATTAGGGGTTTTATTTCCTAATCAGGTTAGCTTAAGATTTAAGCTGGACCTCTCCTATATATATGAGCTCTTGGGAATCTATAAAACGGTTGTTCAAATTCTCTCCATAAAATCTAGAGTTAGAATTTTCCTAGTAAATTCATCTCGGGATTCAGCGCTGGCAAATCTGTGCAAGTCTGTGAACGGGGATTACGTGGATACCATAGTAGAGAAATATGCGTACGATTTACTGTAAGATTTCTCTTTATGTTTACACGTATTTAATTATGCAATTATATGTTAGTTGTTGGTGAACTGTTTAATTCTGCTGCGCATGTATTACATGTTTACGTGCCTCTAAATTTCAACAGTTGGGGCTAGGGGTGCGGGGGCCGGGAAGGGAAGGGAAAGGGGTGGGGCGGCGGCGGACCGCCGGGATTGGAGTGGGGCGACGGTGGACGTCAGGGGTTGTGGGGCGGGAGATAATGAGAAGAAGATTGTGGTGAGCGGTGCAGTGGGAGTGAAATAGAAAAGGGAAGAAAAAGGTTGTGAGTAGCGGTGCAGAGAGAATGAGTAAGAAGAGGGGTAAAATTTATTTTTTAGGGTTAGGTGTACTCATCTTTATGGTGGTGTTTTGATCTGAGTGGTGCAATTCCTGATATTCGGGGTGCTAATAACCTGCGCCAAATATTAAACTTCGTTTCAAGAAAGACCTGCCTGCTTATATATGGGGGGATTGAGTTGAGCAGTGTTTACAAACTTTACTCACCGTTTAGAAGCACTTTTTAAAAGTTAAAGTTGTGAGAGGACTTCTTAAAAAATAAGTGTTTATGCACCTTTTACTAGAACTAGGAGTATACCACGTGCTTCGCACAAAATATTGAACAAATATAGTAAATTCAAATTCAACAAAATTAATCATGCAACTATTATTTATTGTCAACATCAAATAACTCTTCTCACTCAGATTAATGTCTTTAAAACACACCTATTAGATTAGAAAAAAAGTAAAAAAAATCTTGGAAAAAGCTAATGTAAACTCGAATTTTCTTGATCAACTTATGCGGGGTGAATCGGAGAGACTTGTTGAGCTTTCTAACTTACGTTTATGGGAAGTTTTTTCTGCATTAGATCTTTCTCCAGCTTCAAGACTTCTTCGATCACTATTTTCTTGTTAGCTCTTTCTTCTTTTCGTTTACTATATATAAAGAAAAACCTAAATTAAGGATTCCAAAAAACAAACAATCGTTGGATACATATAACATGCTATAGAGAATTGATTCCTGGATTCAGTCCTTTATAGTTTCTATGAAATATAAAAATAATATTTAATAATCTTACCATACCCTGAGTGAGTAAGTGTTGAGAATCATATCTTTGCCTCGAATTCAACATAGTGATGCTACTGCCTAAATCAAAATTTAGAATAGTTAACGAAAATTATAAGCAATTATTCAAGAGGGTGGAAAAAATAAACATGTTTATAAATTCAAAAGAAAATAACCGAAAAGCAATTGAAAAGAGTGTATCTCCATTAAAAGAAGAAGGGAAAATTACTTAAGGTACAAAATTCTGAGGAAAATTACTCTAAGGTACAATGTGCAAAAAATGGTTTGCACTACAATTCAAAGTTTGAACTATAGTGCAAACCATTTTTTGCACATTGTACCTTAGAGTAATTTTCCCATGTTTTTTGTACCTTAGAGTGAAGACCCCAAAGAAGAACCCCTCATCAAAGTGTAAATCACCTTCTGTCATTCATCATTCATTCAAAAACTCACATGCTTATACATGCACATATATATTATTCATGTATGTGTGTGAATAATAATAAACATGATGGAAACAGATCCTCCTCACCAAATTTAATAATGTTGAGTGAACTAAAAATCTCGTTGTTTTGTTTCTAGCAGATTATGGGAGTGAATTTTAATACCAGAAAAAAATACACATAATATGCATCTAATCTATATCGAGGCAACATAATAATGGCTACTTTCCTGGTTCTAAAGCAATTACTCAAGGTATAACACACATTAATATACTAAAGTATGTTATAAAGATAGTAGGCATATCTTGATTATTTTCACTATTCTTGAACTAATAAAGCACACAGCTGAAATCAATAATAATTTGCATGGTAAGATGCCAGACAACACAAATCAAATGTTTTTGCGGGCAAGAAATATAAAGGCCTTCTCATTGTTGCACGACAAACCTTTCTTTCCAAAGCCCAAACTCTTCTCTATACCTCACCTCTTCTATAAACCTAATTATGGATTGAGCAGCAAATTTTAGAGCTATGCTGGAGATGTGGAGATAAATGCAAATAATTCCCCCAAACTTCGGCCAAAATTAAGACATTATATCAAATATTACTTTGAGACTCAAATTAGTTCGGTAATGATACATTACCTCAAAATTCTACAAAAGAAGTCGGAAGCTACCCCTTGGCAACTATAGTAGGTCCTCATAAAAATATTGAAGTCATAATACCTAAAAATTATTATGCCCAAGAATAATGATCAGGCCTAATATTTCATTAGAGACTTTATCTGATCATCACTTTCTTTGCTATAGCATTATTCTATTTTTCTCGGTCGAACCTAACTCACTTGCAACCAAATATTATTTTATAGCAAGTATTGACACTCTGAATAGTAAGTAATTAAAAGTCTAGAGAAGATTTGATTCTTGAAAAGCCGTTAGAAAATTTTAATAATCTCTTTCTATCCCGACCATACCTGAATTAAGAAAAAAATTAGCGGAAGGTCCCTTTGAAGCCCTTTTTTGTAGATAATCCGCCACCAACCGTATCAACAATTAGAAGATAAGAAGGGCTGTCATCAGAAAAGACTGCAACCAATCACAAACAATTCAAGTTAGTTAGCTTGTTCAAGTTGAGCACCACTGCTTTGACGATTTCCTTTATGCAGTTTGGATTTTGTCCATCTACAGGACATAAACAAATAAAAATCAGCATCAGACATTTTCCTAGTAATAACCTCCACTGTATAATAATATTTCACCAATCAATGACACAATAAACTTAATATCTGCAAGTTCTCCATCTAATAGCAGCTTTGTTGCCCCTCTGGAAACAATATTAGCAACAAATGACCAATCAAATGGATGTGTAAGAAAAGATGGAATAGCTTACAATTTACTGCAAACTAACCTGCACTATCAATCCTTTTACAGCAATTGGGCCCTTCCTTTTGACAATGTCGTAATACTTAAGGTCATCAATTGCTTGTGAAACGAACTAATTATTACAGGATTGAAGAATATAAAGAGTCTAAATTTCACATATGAACACGATTTTCTTCGTTAATTCACCATAGATCAGATGCTCCTCTTGAGTTTGATTGACTTACAAAAGAAACCAACTCATATGGTTTATGGCTCCATATAACTTCTCAGGATCGGAGGGAAGCTTAGATCAAAGTCAATGAGTACCTTTAAAAAAACGTAAAGATAATATCAAATACTACGCATAAAGAGTGTTAAAAAAGGTAAATAGATAAGACCAACACGACCCGCACTGTTGGGCTGAGCCATTTTAATAATTTTTTATACCACATTACGTACAATCTTTTTGGCTCTAAGATCTGACATGTAATTCTTCTCAAACTTAGGTTGCATCCAAAATCTTCTCAAGCAAAGACAACGATAATAAATTTGCTGCAATAATAGAGAAGAGAAAAAAGATTAATTGATACTCACCACACACTTTTGAATATGACTCCGAATTCCCCAATTTAATTTTCCAAAATCCCCTGCCTCAATACAAAACATAGACAAGTCGAAAGACTAGAAAGGAAAGCAAACCGAAGAAATTGGCAAATTTAAAGCGTCTAAAAACAAATGAAATTAACGTCAACACCAGAAATACCGTAACCGAATTCCCCAATTTCATTTTACAAAATCCCCTGCCTCAATACAAAACACATACGTGAAACAAAAATCTGAATCAAAGCTTATTGTCTCTGAACCCAATCGTTTCAAATTTATGAAATAAGAAATTAAAATTTATTGCTAATACTAAAAAAATCTATCAAATTGGGTGAAACAATTAATCTGAATTGTCATGGCTTACAGGCTAATGAGAAATAACCCTTGGAATATGAAACGAAATTGCATGTGCTAAAGGTAAATACCATGTTCTGCCATAGGTCGTGCCTCCTCTGCTGCCGGAGGTCATCTCTGTGAACAAAGAGAGGCACGCAGCGATCCGTTGATGGGGCCAATTGTGGCATCAGCCACCACACTTAATTTTTGTTAAGTGACACTGTTAAACTACATGCTGAAAAGATGTTAATTAGTTATCAACCATGCATGATTATTTGTCACTCCATTGCATGTGTTAAAGGTTAATAGTTCTTGTACCAAATTATCCCAGTCCAACGGTATTTCTATGCATACAAAACATGGATGTTATTTGAAGAATTAATCAAAATCATTACATTTACTTAATCAAGTAAATTAAAAAATCGATGCATGCTTATCTCTCACTCCAATCCTCAACAATCTGTTTCCCATCATCAAGGTAACTAAATTCTAGACAATGGATGGCCAACAACCTTATAATTATTGATAGAACTGTATAATTTTACTTAATTTCTTTTAAACGAATAGTTCTATGTAGTCTTAACTTAATTTATCATGCAAGACAATATATTAAATTGAACAGCTCTACTGGATTCAATATCATTCTCCACTTTTGAAGTTCAAACTAGTGTACACCATGAGTTGTAGTTAGTGTTGGTATTTTTATTTCCCTTCTCAAATAATCATCAGTTTCTTAAGTCAAAACCTACTAAAACAGATACTCCTAATTAGCAAATAAGCAAGGGTAACAGGAAATTCACATTTCACAGAGGTCATTACGTTTCACAATATCGTAAATAGTTCTTGTACTCGTAAATAGTTCTTGTACCAAATCATCCAAATCCAACAATATTTCTATGAAAAAAAATACAAAACATGGGTGTTATTTGAAGAATTAATCAAAATCATTACATGCACTTAATCAAGTAAATTAAAAAATCAATTACCTTGAGTGGAAGGGTTTTAGAACAACTACAATATCCACAAGCAACAAATCTAATCCACGGACTCTCTCTCAACGTTTTAGCGTCACTTTTAGCGTCAGGGCCCCCCGTTCATCTGTCCTGCTTTCCCAGGGTTCCGCTTTTCTCCTATCGTGTCAAGATTACAAAATATTAAAAGGTGGATTAATTGAAAGTGAAATTCAGTTTACTTGGAAGAAATGGAAAGGAGCAGCGGCGACAGGGCTGGCGGCGAACGTGGCGGCGGCTGCAGGGGCGACCGTTCATCTTTCCCAGGTGTGGCTTTTCTTCTCCCTGTGTCAAGATTTCAAGTCTTAAAAGTGAAGAATAAAATTAATTAAAAGTAGAGAATAAAAATAAAAATATAAGAGGGACTATAATGTACAACATAAAATGTGGCAGGGTTAAATGGGTCAAAAAATATTTCCCACGTCCAAGCCACTTTTAAAATAGTATATAGATTTGCAAACACTCCCTAATGTATTGAAGCAAATTTGTCTTCAGTTCACCAAATTTGTTTTCAAATTTACATCTAACAATAAAATCACTCTAAACCATAACACTCAAATTAAATATTCTCTTAAAATATTCTTACTTTAAAATATGTTTCTATATTTCCTCAATATTTTCCATAAAACCAAAGTCAACCCTTCGTTTCCAAATCCCATGAATACCATACTCTGAAACAAGAAACATATTAATTTACTACCCTTAAACCATATATACAGTTCCACATGTACTATGTCATTTTGCACCAATAAATATATACTTATAATAAGTTACTGAAATTTGAGAAGGTAATAAATAGAGAAAAGCTCAAAATAAGATACATACCTGATCCTTAATTAAATTGAGAAAAGCTCAAATTTTGTAAGAATATTTTTTATGATTAAATAATTTTTAACTCAAATATGCACAATATAATTTTATATGTTAGTTTACTTGATGACTCTATAAAAAGACAAATGAATGCACAAATTTTAGATTTAATATATATATATATATACTCTAATAACAAATTTTAAAAAACTTCTTTGTAAACAACATTTTTATATACTTGCAAGGTCTCCCATCCGTACCGAGACATAAAATTTTCAATACTCTTTTACTTTTGACTATGGAGACTGTAATATATAATTTTTAGTGTGTAAGAATCGGCTTGGAAAGATACAAAACTCCAGTCGAAAGAGATTGATCCTGCCTTTATTTATCGTCATCGAAAAATATAATATAATTTGAAATTTCCTCAACTAAAACTTTACATGCATTTTTTGTGTTATCTTTATCAGTATATCGATTTTCTCTGTTAATTAAATTAGTATAACATAAAGTAAGGATAATTCAATTTTTAATAAATCTATTAAATAAAGTATAAAGTCAAAGTTCTTATCCAAAATAAATAAAATCGTTAGACTAATAATCATATCATTTACATTGAAGAATTTTTTATTTTTCTAATATTGTTTGCATTAGATACTTTGAGGAACATAATATTTATGCATCACATGGCACTGTTAAGATTATAATTTATTAACTTACATTTATAATTTAAAAAATATAGATTTGATCGAGTTTTAGATCTAATAAATTAGAATTGTAAAGTTGATTGGGTCTTGGAACAAATACATTATAAAAATAATTAAAAAATGTTATTTTTATTTAGTTTAATTAATTATATTCAATAGGGACGTGCTAAATGGGAAGATTCTGGCGAGACAGAATTTTTAAAATATTAAAGTATTACGGCAAAATTACTAATTTGTCCTTAGTTTAGTAAAAGTAGGAAATGTTGATAATAAAAATAATTAAAGAAGAAACAAAAGTAAAATTTGATTTAGCCCACATACTTTATCCCACGTCCCCCACCCCCAAGCCATCCCCATCCCCCTTCTGCAATTCGACGCCATTGAAACAAATTCACTCTTCAACTCGCGGCCATGGAGAAAAAAACTCTTTTCTTCCGACTATTTTCATCGTTGAATTCTAACTTAAATTCATTCCAATTAATTCGATGTAAACTTTTATAAGAAAAACTCAAAATAATTCTGCTATTCGAAAAAAAATTGAGAAGTTATGGTTGATGAATTTGCGATGGGATGGAAAATGACTAACAAATCAAAACGATAAGAATGACATATAGGGTGAGAGGTGGATGGCCGAAAATCATAGAGGCAGAGGTGATGATTTTAAGCAATCGCGAATTGCAAATTTTTTTATTTTCAGAGTCAAAATCTACGGAGCTGAAGGCAAAGAAGTGAGAAATAGATATGGGGGAAATGAGTCTAGGATCAAGGCTGAGTTAATGGTACTATTCACGTTGAAGATGGTTGTCGGAAAAGCGATGCCGATGTAGACACGGCGACAACGACGGGTTGGATCTTCTTCCAGAACAAGAAACGCCTCAATGTTTTTTTTAATTAACTAATTTATTTTAATATCTAAGTGGTCATGAAAATCTAAAAAGTTAGTTCAAGGAGATAGTGACAGACGTTTACAAAAGGGCATACCGGACTTTTTAAAGTTTCATTATTATAAAAATATCAAAAAAAAAAACTCAATCCTACTGCCTACATAGAATTACCGTATTCAATAATAATAATAACTATAGTTTTTTCTACTCGTATCATTTGTGGGACGAATACCTTATTATAAAAATTCCTTCATGAATAATTTTAGTATCGAGATTGTGATTTACAAGCTTCGTGATGGTCAATCTCGTCTAATTGCACAATCCTGACTTTTGGGTAATTTTTCCGAAAAGCATTATCCACACGTCTTCCTTCAAAATTAAGAGATAATGACTCTAAGGTACAAAAAATAGAAGCATGTAACTCTAAGGTACATGAATTTTGGGGAGTGACTCTAAGGTAAAAAATGAGACTATTTTACCCTTAGAGTCAATTATAATTATATTTTTGTCATGCCACAAGTGGGGTCCACAAGTCAAACAAAAAATAATTTCCCAAATCAATTTAACTGGTCCCCTCCTAAAAACCCTTATTTTCCAAATCAATTTATCTCTCTTCCTCTCAATCTCTCTCTCTAAAAATCGCCGCTCTCTCGGCCACCACCACAAGCCGCGGGGGCCATGGTTGGTGTTGTTTTGGTTTGGTCGGTGAAGGGGGGCGACGACGACGGATCTGGTTGTGGGAGTGTTGTGGGGTGGGCGGCTGAGACGGAGGATTTCTGTTCTGGGGTGGTGTGCGGCTAGGGTTTGGTTTCAGCCGCGGTGGTTGTGGCGGCGTGGTGGTGCGCAGCTGGGGGGTTTGGTGGTTTGTGGTGGTTTTTGGGAGCGTTGGTCTGTGGTGGTTGCGGCGGTGTGGTGTTTGGGGGTCGCGAATGATTTTTTGTGTTGGGGGTCGTGGCATGGATGATTTTGTAAGGTGATTTTTTGCGGCATGAAGAAGGTAAGTGTTTTTTTGTTTTTTATTTATTTTGTTTTTATTTTTCTGTATTTTTGTAGCTCTGAGAAATTGAGAATTTTGTTTTTATTTTTCTGTATTTTTCTCGATTTTGGATTTTGGGCGGATGCGGCGGATGATGGTGGAGATGCGCGGCGAAGAAGACGATGGTGGTGGTTGAAGTCGATGGTGGAGAGATGAAGTGTGTGTCTTACTTTTCTGCTTAGAAGCGGTGACGGTGGTTCTGTATGTTTTGATTTTTTGGTGGCGGTGATTTTCTAATTTATTTTTGTTCAATTCACTGTGTGTTAATGAGTGTGTGTTTTGTTTACGGAATTTTTCTTTGGGATTTTGGGAGTAAAAGATGGCTTCATTTTGGAAAAGAAAACTGATATAACCTTTATGGTGGTGTTGGCGGATATGGTTGTGAAGTCATACTTGTGGCATGCGGTCTTGGTGGTGAGCGACCATGGACGAAAAAGGTAAGCTTTTTTTTTTTTTTTTTTTTTACGTATTTTTCTAGATCTGTTTTTTAGATCTATTTTTCAAAAAAAAATAGAAAAAAATTGAGTGGTAGATCTTGTGTATGCTGTTGAGTTAGTGGATTGTATGAATTCATGTTCTATAATTTTATTTTATTTTGATTTATGGGACGAAGGCAATGAAATATAATTTGAATGTTGTTGCAGCGTGAAATAGAGAAGCAAAAATGAAGATACGGATCTGATATTTAGGAATTATTGTAATTTTGGTGGGATTTTTAATCCCGAAATAATGTTGATAGACAGTGATGATGATGCGGTGTGGTTTTGGTGGGGTTTTTTTTATGCCCATAAACACCATATTTTCGACAATAGAGAAGTAGAAATAAGATACGAATCTAGGAAGTACAGTGGGGTTTTTATTGTTTATGTAATTATTGTAATTGTTAGAAATTTTTTGTATTTTTATATGTAATTCTTTGTTGTAAATTTATATGAAAAGTATAATTATTTATGTAATTACTGTATTTGTAATCTCTAGAGCTTTGAAAAATGCACTCCAGGGCCCAAAATACAATTTTTTTTTAAAGTGCACTCCAAAATTGGCTCAAAATACAATTTTATTTATGGTGGGGTTTTTTTTATGCCCATAAACACCATATTTTCGACAATAGAGAAGTAGAAATAAGATACGAATCTAGGAAGTACAGTGGGGTTTTTATTGTTTATGTAATTATTGTAATTGTTAGAAATTTTTTGTATTTTTATATGTAATTACTGTTGTAAATTTATATGAAAAGTATAATTATTTATGTAATTACTGTATTTGTAATCTCTAGAGCTTTGAAAAATGCACTCCAGGGCCCAAAATACAATTTTTTTTTAAAGTGCACTCCAAAATTGGCTCAAAATACAATTTTATTTGAAAAATGCACTCCAAAATTGGCTCAAAATACAATTTTTTTTGAAAAATGAACTCCAAAATTGGATCAAAATACAATTTTGTTTGAAAAATGCACTCCAAAATGAGCCCAGAATATAACTTTTTTTTTAAAATGCACTCCAAAATTGGGCCACAAGTGCACAAAATAAAAAAAAATGCACTCCAAAATTGGCTCACAAGTGCATAAATTTAAAAAAATGCACTCTAAAAATTAAAAAAATATGCACTCAAAAAATTGCCTAGAAGTACACAAAATACAAAAAAATGCACTCCAAAATTAGCTCACAAGTGCATAAATTTTAAAAAAATGCACTCTAAAAATTGCCTAGAAGTACATAAAATACAAAAAAATGCACTTTCAAATTAGCCCAGAAGTGCATAAATTTAAAAATATTATTTTCTGAAAATTGCATATTTTTTGGACTTCAAAATACAATTTTTTTAAAATTGATCCAAAATACAATTTTTTAAAAAAAATGCACCATAAAATTGATCGAAAATTGCATAAATTTAAAATTACTAAATCACTAAAATTATTATGGTGTTGAAATTCAAAATTTTGTATTAATTAATAATTTAATTAATTCAGTAAATTAAAAAATTTGGACTTTTAAAATTTTAAAATAAAAAAAGTTAAAATGAGTCAGAAGTGCAGAAACGTATTAGAAGTGCAAAAAACTGGGCAGAAGGGCAACTTAGATTTTTTGACCACTTTTTTGTACCTTGGAGTCCTTTTTTTTGTTATGTACCTTAGAGTTCTTTTGTACTAGACTTTGTAGTGGAGAGTCACTCCCCCCAAAATTAAATGTGGTGGTTCGAAAGTCCGAACACTCAATAGAGTTTAAGAATCAACATGATACAACTCACAATTATCTCCTAATTAAAATTTTTGATCTACAAACACTATCTGAACTCAAATATATTCTCGTATCACCGGGTTGTTGTAAGTCGTGTAACGTGGAAAATATGATGTGGTGTTGTATATGACAACTTACAAACAAAGGGGTGATGTGACAATAAGTGTGTAAGACGAGCACAACTTAACGTATGATGTCTACAGGGAATTGATTACCCAGTTTGTCAAAATTGACTACTTCTGGGGGCGTACCAAGCCAGGGATATTTTATTTGAGTTGGGAGTGTATCGAGCACAAGGTGCTTGTGACAAGCACAATTTACATGTGGGATAGTGAGGTGGTATATATGTTATTGCTTGGAAATTTTTCTGAACCTTCTTTATGACTTTCGAGGATCCATTTATAGGATTTTGATAAGCATGTGCTGCCTTGTCAAGCACGAGCTGACGATTTCGTGTCATGCAAGAATTTATGTGGTGCTGCCACATTTTCTATCAGGCTTCTGTGGTTGACATTTGTCTTCTCTTGCTTACGAAGCTTTCTACTTGTCGTCCAAGTGGTTTGGACTTTAACAGGTGGCTGTCTTGGTGCTCGATAATGTGCACTTGTTCCTGAGTGGCCATTCTGCTCGCCATTCTGTCCACTTTGAGAGATGCGGCCGCAAGCCAAGTGTCTTAATTCATGCTACCTGCTCGCCTTTGAAGGGCAAGCATGCCTTCCTTCTTTTGTTCGACTTTTGCTCGACCACTACCTTTGCTCGCCTCTTTATTTACATTTCCAGAAACCAAAACGTACACAATTTCTCCGTAGTAGGGTATAGTACCTGGCCAAACACATAGGAGTAACTATAATGCTCGCCAGATTGGCGAGCATCTGTCCGGCGAGCTGGGATACTTGTAGTTTATTGGTACACGTGTTCGTCTGATGTGTAAGCAATGCGAGGGGTTTTGACCAATCACAACACGGGTATCGTAGACAGGAGCTCCTCATTAATACATTTCACTTCGCAATGTGTTGGAGCAAATATTTTCTTATCTTCAAAGTATTAATGTGTACGTAAAATTATCAGCTGCGGACGGGTAAATACTTTGCACTATATCAGCAATATGATCACTTGCATCGTAAATCAAATTATCTTCAGGAATCTCAATATTAACAAAATCATCTATGATATCTCCAAGGTCACCATCACCAACTTTCAAATTCCATTTGGAGAATTTAGCAATCTCATTCATAGTTGGGTTGGAAGCAGTATTTCCATTTTGCAACCTAGAATCTTTGTCATTTTTAACACCTTGAAATGCTTAAATAAATAAAAACATTAATCATGTATGTATAAAAAAATTGATACCAAAGATAAAATATATGAATTAATGGTTGAGTGCACAACATCTTTCCACATATTATGTACTAACATTTACGCATTTCATTTATTTTTTTAAGTAATTATTCAATTGAATGTCCGAATTTTATTAACTTCGGATCTATATAGGTGAATATTTTTTAGTGTAAATTGCCCAAAAAAAATCACCACCTTCTGTGTTTTTATCAATTACAACTTAGTATCATATTTTTTCTTATAATCCAAAACAACACCTTTTTAGCTTTTGTGATTCAAAGTATCCGCCCATTTCCCGATAACAATTACATAGGGTGGTTGCCACATAGATATTCACAAAATAATATATTTTTTCGCTAATATTTTATCATTTTAAAATACTTTTAAGAAAAACAATATTTAAAATGTAGATCTTCATTAATTTAAATTCCACGAATCAATCCATATTAATTATTTAAATTGACTTATTAATATTTAAATATTAATAATCATCTTGATTTTAGGAAGAATACCATCTTTAAGAATATCAGGATAAGATTCAACTTAGTAATAATGAATTTAAGTTGTTTTTAATTTAACTAATTAATACTTTTTCATTAAAAAAAATACTATTAGAATTTATCGTGTAAATTTTTAAAAATAAATAAATAAATGATTTTTTGTGTTAAATATAATTTATAATTAATGCTAATTAATTTATAATTTAACTACCAACAATACCAATAAAATATTCGGCCAGAAAGTATATTAAATTTTCTTATAGTTCATGCATGTGATACTTTTCAAGAATAAACTAATACCAAATTAATTAATTTTTCATCTTTATTTATATATCAATATTCCTTGTTATCAAATATAATATAAAGTAATTATAATTCAATTTTAAATAAATTTATTAAATAAAATACAAAGTTCAACTCCTTAACTAAAATAAATGAAATTGTTCGACTAATAATCAGATCATTTACATTGACGAATTTTTTTTATTACAATATGTACCACATTTCGATGTATTTGATTGAGTTAATTATGTTGAAATAGTTAGTGCGTGTATAATTAAAAAAATATTGTATGTAATTAAATATGATTTGACTTGGTATATTTGTTAAGTATTTTATAAATTAACTATAATTAATTAAACCAATATATAGAAATATAAATAGAATTTTTCGAAACCTTTCTGTCAAAAAAAGAAAAAAAATAAATATAAATAGAATTTAATACAAAATTATTATTCCAAAAAAAAAATCAAAATAAATCTGAGTTATAAATAGTGATTTGGTCAAAAAATATTACGAAAATTTTGAAGAATTCTGTAGCGAGATTTATGGTCTGAAATTTAAGAAATGATGTTTAGTTGAACATATCAATAATTTTGATTTATGGAGTAATTTCAATTGTATCGTGATTAAATTTAAGATAACATAAATTATTGATTTTTTCTTTAATTATTTAACGATAATTAAGGGCTGAATTTTTAATGAAATGATATTTTTTATTTGACCAAGTCTTAATTAGTTAGAGAAGGTATAAAAAGGAATTAAATGGATAAGAAATTTTACTTAGCATAATAATTGATATAATTGTTCCAAAAAATTAAGGGATTGTGTTTTGATTCGGAATCTGAGTGTCCTAATAGTAATTTATGCACATTAATTATAATTAAATGGATTTTGACTTGATATTTTTGGTAAATATATTTTAAATCAATTATAATTAATTATGCACATTATATTTAATTAATGCAGGAATATTGAAATTATATAGTATTAGTATGCACCCTTCAAAAGTACTGTATATTGAAATTATCTAATAGTATTAATAACATCAAAACTTACATATATCAAACGAAAAAGTATTCAAAACTTACATGTTGGGATATTTTAGTTTTGATGAATTATGCCAAAACATTATCAACTTGTGTTATTGAAGCTAATTTACAGATAACAAGTTGAGGGGGAACGAGGGAACAAGTTGAGGGGGAACTCACGAAATCAGAAGAAGATGATCGAGATCAGACGAGGCTGCAGACGAGACTGATCAAGATCAGATGAGTAAGATGAGTTCCGGAGTTAACTGATGAGCTGTGCAAAATCAGAAGAGAAGAAAAGATAAGCTGATCAGAAGAGGAGCAGATGAGACTGATCGAGATCAGACGTGATTGAGACCAGATGTGCTAACCTGATGCAGATGACATGATGCTATCCTGATATGTTGACCTGAAGATGTGTTGATCTGATCAGTCGAGCTGATCAGATCAGGCAAGAAGAAATCAGATAGCCTGAGTCAAGTGACCTGAGGGTCAGTGAGTAAAAGCGACGTGAGGGTCAGGATGTCTGAAGTCAGAAGAGCTGAACTCAGTAAGCCTGAGTGTCAGTATGCCTGATCAGACAAGGTCCGCTGAAGAGAAGTCTGCTGAATCAAGAATCCTGAGTAAACGTATCCTGAGACTCAGAAGAATCCTGAGACTCAGAAGAATCCTGAAGACTCAGAAGAATCCTGAGACTCAGAAGAATCTTGAAGACTCAGAAGAATCCTGAAGACTCAGAGAACCCTGAAGACTCGGAAGATCCTGAAGAATATAGCCGTTAGATTCAGCTGACGTGGACCAATGAGAGGAAGACAACCAGCCTGAAAAAGCTGCAGAACTTACAGAATAGTATGGATTTGAATGTGATTCTCTCCAACGGTAACATTCAAATCCACACTATAAATACAAGGTCTTTCATCATTCTAAAGTGTGGAGAATGTGGAAAAAGATGCTACAGAGCCAAGAGCCATATACTCAAAGCATTCCCACCATAGAACACAAATCTGTAGACATACAAATACATCCATGAGTGTTCTAAAACCCAATCTAAGCAACCCAAGATATATCCTAAGCTTAGAGAGATTTTCCCAACCTTAGCATTGAGGCTAAACAAATGTAAGGGAAAATCTCAACCTAATTGGAGACACCAACCAAACCCAAACCCTATTGTTAGGTAGTTTGTGTGATTGTTGGAGTTGTAGAAGAAGTGAGTAAACTATCTTGGATAGTCAGAAAGCTTGTGTGTGTTTGAGTAAGTAAGCTGTAGAGTAGTCAGCCAGAAAACTCAAATGTAGAAGAAGTGAGTAAACTATCTTGAATAGTCAGAAAGCTTATAGGCGATCCCGTGGAGGGTGATAAGTCCCGATTGAAGGAATTTCCCTAGGAACAGGGAGAGTGGACGTAGGAGCTTGAGTCTCCGAACCACTATACTTTGTTGTGTTCTTTATTTCTTTACGTTCTTATCTTGTCATATGCATTCGATTTAAGCAAAACACAACACATGGGCTTAAAACGCAAAATTTTGGAATCTCCATTCCTTCACCCCTGGTTTTTATGCATTACATATTTTTTCCGCATTTCACAGGTTTTGCACCGGGACCAACATTACATACAAAAGAAGAATTTATAATCTATATAATACAAACAATTAGTAGAAATTTATGGAAAGTCATCATTTGATCGGATTACAAATCAATTAATTAAAATAAAAAATAACTCAAATATGTAAAAAAAATCAAGAAATTATTAAAGATAGAATCTTCTGTCATATGTGTTGTGTACCAAAATATCGATATTAGAGTGATTGATTGTGGTTTAGTTCTTGATAACACAAACAAGTAATTAATATAGTTTGGTAGCAATAAATGCTTATGATTGAGTGTTTGGGATGAATGTTCTTAATAAATGCAAGGGAACCATCTTAGAGAGGTTTGGTGAGTAATGAATTCTTGTGTTCATGGGCTATAAATGACCTCTATTTTAAAAACAATTTGGAGAGTGGATCTCACTCTCCCAGCAAGATCTCAAGCTAGGGTTTCTAGTCTTGATTTCTGAGATCAGTTGAGTGAGAGCTCCATATATATCTATTTGTACTGTGTTTTGACTAACACATTAAACTAAGTCTAGTTTGGTAGTGAGTGCCTCTGTTGATAGGGAAGAGTGGACGTAGGACAAGTTAGTCCGAACCACTATAAATCTTGTGTGCTTACCTGTTTTACACTATATGCACATTACTGATTTGATAAACTATCATGCATATCCTAAGTAGAGATCAATCTAGCATCTAGTTGCTGATCTGATCAGTTGGACACTTTGTTAGCTGATCTGATCAGAAAACCTTAGGACTGTTTTCAGTAAAACTGGTTTTTCACATGGATTGATTTAAAGCTTCCTCATAATCAGTTAAACTGATAGCCACCAAATGATCGACTCCTGGCGTTTATCAAGAGGTTTGATATCGATCTGTCTTCGATCACTAAGCACTCTATATCAGTAAACTTGTAAATCACACTGATTACACGAAAAAGTTTCAGAAGTCTATTCACCCCTCCCCTCTATACTTCTGCCTCACTGAAACCCGTTCGGGACCTACATGTGGTATCAGAGCAGTGGTTCTATGGACCATTGGCTTTGAGTATCATCGGTTCTTGAGGAAGAACCATTGTGATCACTTAAACAGATCTTTGAAAAACCTGTTTTTAAAACTCATCAGTTTTACTCACAAAATTCAGCATGGATAACACATTTGGTATGTACCATAATCTGCCGAAGTTCTCCGTTGATGAGTATGTCGACTGGATTATTTTTATGGGTAACCATCTGGGTTCAATCAGTTCCAGAATGATGGAGGTTATTGAACAATGACCCATCATTATCTATCATTTCAATCCAGCTGAAGGAGGTGATCCGACTCAACCAACAAGAGCAAAGATCATAAAGAGTCCTTCACTGATGGATGCTGAAGAGAGGAAATTGTCCAACCTGGATACTGTTGCCAGACATATCATTATGAAGACAGTGGACAAGACAACTCGAGAGAAGATCAAGTATCTGAAGACTGCGAAGTAGATGTGGGATACTCTAGCTGAAATATGTGAAGAAAATGATCTGATTAAGGATAGCAGATTGCAAGCTGAACTAGTTAAGTTTGAAAAACTCAATATCCTGCCAAATGAAACCATTAAGCAGCTTGATGAAAGAATCACCATGGCTATCAACAAGATTCGTGAACTAGGTCGAGAAATGTCTGATAAGGATATCAACTACAAGATTCTGAGGTCCCTGACCAAGAAATGAGACATGAAAGTGACAGTGATTAAGGATTGTCAAGATATTGCGACAATGAAGCCAAACAAGTTGGTTCTCAGCCTGAAGGCTCATGAGTTTGATCTGATTGAAAGAGGTCAAGAAGAAGATGAAGTACCTGCTGAAGTTGCTCCAACCACTTCAAAATCTGTTGCATTTCAGGCAACCAGTAGCACTTCAAGGTCTACTGAACCAGTAGGGAACATCATAAGTCAAGCTGAACAGATTGCTTTGCTGACTAGAAAGCTTGAAAGATCTAATATTCAACTGGGAAAGTATCGAAAGTTCTACAAAGACTACAGATAAAGCAGAGGAAGAGATAGGAGATCTACTGATAGATCACAAGAAATGAATCGTTTGGATGACAAGAGAGATGACTGAAGAGACAATCGGAGAGATAATCGTAGGGATGACAAGAGAGATGATCGTAAGGGTGACGAACGAGATGATTGATCAGATCGAAGAGGTTCTGATTACAGGAAAAATGGTAAATCTCCTGAAAGATCTTATAGAAGAAGAGATTCACCTAGCAGAAGAAATTATGAGGATTCTGGAGCATGCTTCAACTGTCAGAAACCAAGTCACTACAGTGTCGACTTGTTGGGGTTATACTGGAAAGTATGCTTTTACTTTGTATAACCAAACTAAATTTCTGTCTTATTTACTAAAATAAAATATTCATCACTATTGCTTTAAATATGATTGAATGTTATATATATTTACTGCATCCCTACGATTATCTCCAAGAAGAGCTGAACAAAGAAGGGATGATAAAATTATGGACAAAGATTTGAAGACATTTGATGATCCGAATAGATGTGAATGGTATTGGATTGAGCAATTCAAAATAATGCAAAAAAGTTCTAATCAAACTCAACTAGGAAATCACCCCGACACTTTTGGTAATATTTTGGTAATGTTGGAGGATTTGGAAGTGGTCTTGGAGAATATTAAAATTCATGTTGTTCATGTTTAATTTGTATTTCGTATGCGTAGTTATGCTTTTGTGTGTTCTAGTTTAGCATGTTTGTGTTTTTTAATTTAAAATTTGGTATTTTCTTTATATTATGAAGTTCTATTATTGTATTATTGTATTTTGTAATTTAATATTTGGTATTTTCTTTAATGTTGTCTTATTATATTTCAATTAGTTACAATTTGTGTTTGTATTAAATCAATACATTATTTTATTCACCAAAAGAATATTACATAATTTAAATTAAATGAAACCAAAAAACCTAATAAAAAAAGAAAAAAAGAAAAAAAAGAGTTTGCCAGATGAACATTGTAGAGTTAAATATCTCATACACTGTTCACCAACCCCAAATTTGCCTTTACTTTTGCCTCTCCATTGGAGGAGTATTTCTCATCAAATTTGTCATTGGCTCCTCTTTTGCCTCTCCATTGGGAATACCTTATAAGTTCATTGGGGAGCGGGCATATGTGGACTGACTCGTGCAGGCCGCAGTGTGGAGTGGGTTGGAGATGGGTTGGCACGCATACTTTTTTTTTAATTTATATTTATAATATTATATTGTTCAATTTAATTAAATTACAGAAACATAAATACAAAAAAAAAATTATTTTTCACTTACACACGCAACATATAAAAAATATCTTATTTATTACAACTATTTTATGTATATTGTTGTTTAATCTTTAAGTTTATTATTATTTATCAAGACATTGTTCATATGGTGCTTAAAATTTATACAAACTCTCCTTTAAAACATATTCATATTATGAAATTGATATCATTACACTAACAAAATGATATCACTAATCTTATAAACTAATACCTGCAGCATATAATGATATGATCTCAATTTACAAGTGTTATGATATTAATTTATAAGTGTAGTGACAAAAATCTAATGCTATGAATGTTGGGAAATTTATAATTTTGATGGAAGTTCCAAAACAGTTGTAATAGGACCAGTCAGACCTGTTAGCTGACTGATGAACTAGAAATCAGAATATGATGACCAGCTGAATTGTATAGACAGCTGATGTAACAGATAGGTCACATATTGAGGGGGAACTCAATATGTATAGGTTGAGTCTTGCAGAAGATCAGACTAGTCAGAAGATCAGAAGAGACATTATGCAGAAGACTCAGAAGACTCGAAGATCAGAAGACTAGAAGATATCAAGACCAGAAGACCTTCGGAAGACCTACATCAGATAACATCAGAAGAGTCAATAAGTTGGGCTAAGACAACTTATATCAGAAGACTCAAGGAGGTAGACTGATCAGGTCAGTTCAAATCAGGTGACAACCAAGTGTCAACCTAAGACATACAAGTCGATCAGACAAGAAGAATGTCAACCTAAGTTGGTGAATCAAGGCGCCGAATAAGTGTACTTGATAACCAATGAGAGCAAGACACGTATGTACGAAGCTGACAATGCAGGACAAGGTGTTTCAGAGTCAAACGACTATAAAGGACGATGGATCACGCATTTGGCCATGCTATCTCTGAGCACATCAAATCAGACCTGCAAACCTACCTTAAATATATCGAAATTCGAATTTCTCTCCAACAGCTAGTTCGATTTTGTGCCTATAAATATGGGATCAACCTTCAGAGTAAGGTTACAGAAATTCTACAAGCTTAAACACATCAAGCCATTTCCGCAAGAACACTGAAGAACAAGCAAATATTCTAAGTGTTCATCCCATAGTTTCTTAGCAAGAGTTCTTATCCTTTAGCTTTAGGCTACTCAAATACTAGGATAGAATTTCAGTTGGAAACAATACAAATCTTACCCTAAACCGAGTGTTAGGTTAAGTTTGTTAGCAAGATCTCAAGCTAGGGTTTCTAGTCTTGATTTCTGAGATCAGTTGAGTGAGAGCTCCATATATATCTATTTGTACTGTGTTTTGACTAACACATTAAACTAAGCCTAGTTTGGTAGTGAGTGCCCCTGTTGATAGGGAAGAGTGGACGTAGGACAAGTTAGTCCGAACCACTATAAATCTTGTGTGCTTACCTGTTTTACACTATATGCACATTACTGATTTGATAAACTATCATGCATATCCTAAGTAGATATCAGTCTAGCATCTAGCTGCTGATCTGATCAGTTGGACACTTTGTCAGCTGATCTGATCAGAAAACCTTAGGATTGTTTTCAATAAAACTGGTTTTTCACATGGATTGATTTAAAGCTTCCTCACAATCAGTTAAACTGATAGACACCAAACTGATCAGCTCACAAGCGATCAGTAGGTTGGATATCTACTGATAGATCACAAGAAAGGAATCGTTCTGATGACAAGAGAGATGACAGAAGAGACAATCGGAGAGATAATTGTAGGGATGACAAGAGAGATGATCGTAAGGGTGACAGACGAGATGATGAGATGATCGATCAGATCGAAGAGGTTCTGATTACAGGCAAAATGGTAAATCTCCTGAAAGATCTTATAGAAGAAGAGATTCACCTAGCAGAAGACATTCTGCGGATTCTGAAGCATGCTTCAACTGTCAGAAACTAGGTCACTACAGTGTAGACTTGTTGAGGTTATATTGGAAAATATGCTTTTACTTTGTATAACCAAACTGAATTTCTGTCTTATTTACTGAAATAAAATATTCATCACTATTGCTTTAAATATGATTGAATGTTATATATATTTACTGCATAACTGTTCAAATGATAGTACGAGTTGCACTGTAGTTAATGTGGTGATACCAGATCACAGAAGATCACATTAACAGTCCCTTGTAAATAAGTACAAATTCACAACCTAGATGGAGATGAACAATCCATCGTGAAAGGTTGAAGTGTAAGGCTCAAATTGATTTGTCTTGACCAAGAGATTGCACTAGTGCATTATGATGCGCTGAATAGGACCTACATCGAGGATAAATTCTTCAGTACTGAAAGTGGAAGAATTAGACCACAGTGGTTGATTATTTCTCAATCTCTGTCCCTTAAATAGGATCGTGTGTAATTAATGATTATTGCTTTGATTGATATTGGGTAGAGAATCAATGTGATTCAGTACTTTGTGCTTGGGGCAATATTATTATTTACATACGATTGCTAAGATTTAATACAGAGAATCGTGTGTAAGTACGTCTTGCGTGATTTGTCCCCTTGGTGGGATCAGAAGTTTTATCATACAAAAAAATGCAAGTGGAATTAGTTTTCGGTATGGATAATAAAGTTGAGTTGTTCTTACTCCAAGGAAAAATATATTAATTAATATAAAACTTTTTAGTGGCTTAAATTAATTAATAGACTTGATAATCTTAAACACGAGAAATAATAACCGGGAGCCATATTACAGTAATATGGGTTAAGATAGATAGTGCAATATTAATTTTATAGTGAAATTAATTAATATTAATGGCTGAATAATATTGTGGCTCAATATTGATAATTCAAAGTCCATTGGAAGGTCCAATCTTAATTCTCCTAAAGGCCCCTCAAGTAGCCCAATATAAAGTCCAATAACTGAAAAAGGTGATTGTAAACACAAATTCCGTGAATTAAAATATAAAACACGGAAATGAAATTACAAGTTGAATTTCCTTGGATTTGAAGCTGGAATATTGCGGGTTACGATCTCTAATTTAATTCCTCTGATTCTTCCCTTCGAACGTTGACTTTGACTCAGATGACTTTCGAAGAAATCCTCGCCTCAATCTTGTCTGGGGTTGAATTTGAAGATTTGGAACGTCAATTCAAGAACTGAATGTCTTGTTTTGATTCAAACATAGCCTTTGAAGATTTTCTGGACGAACGTCTTTGAACTTGATGATGAACGTCTTTGAATATTCGAGAGTCTGGGAGGAAGATCTTCGAATCTTCGAGAAGAGAAACGTCTGATCGGAGGGCTTAGCAGCTTGATCTCTGATCGGATGTCATTTCCTGATGACTTGCACGAAGCATGCTTGTGAATCTTCAGGAAGCTTTAAGAAGAAAACGTCTGATCAGAGGGCTTGCACGAAGAACACTTGAAGCCGATGAAGAACGTCTTCAAATCTTCGTAGAGAATTCTAAAGTCTTGAATCTTCTGTTGCTGTTGTTGCTTTGATGTCTCTGTGTGTCTTTGTGTTGTTGTGTCCGAAAGTGAATGAGGAGGACCCCTATTTATAGGTGCAGAATAGGGTTTTAGGTATTGGCTTAACAGGCTTTGTCTGGCTGGCTAGAATATTCTAGAATATTCTAGAAATATCTAATGGGCTTTTAGGATTTGGGTTGAACTTGATTTATTTTATTTGACTTTAAAAATCCAACTTGATTTATTTGGACTTTAGAGGCCCAATTCGATTTATTGGACTTTTGAGGCCCAACTTGATTTATTGGACTTTTGAGGCCCAACTTGATTTATCGGACTTTAGAGACCCAATTTGATTTATTGGACTTTTGAAGCCCAATTCGATTTCTTGGACTTTAGAGGCCCAACTTTATTTATCGGACTTTAGAGGCCCGATCTTGACTTTTTGGACTTTCGAGGCTCAATCTTCATTTATTGGACTTTAGAGGTCCAATTTATTGGACTTTCGAGGCCCAACTTCATTTATTGGACTTTAGAGATCCAATATAATTTATTAGGCCATATAACTTGAATTGGAGCTAATTAATTTAATGGGTCGAGTTAATTAATTTGTTTTAGGAATTGACTTTATTTATATTCCCAATAATAAATTTAATTAACACGTAATATCCACGTGTCACTTTTTAATTGAGTGAAATTTTGATTTACTTACAAATGCCCCCTCGTGCTTTGTTCACGGTCGTTTCTGGACTTGGAGTGAATGAAACACGAAATTTATTTCAAAGTCATTTCTGGACTTGGAGTGAATGAAGCACAAAATTTATTCACGGTTATTTCTGGACTTAGAGTGAACGGCTCATGAAATTTATTTCAATTTCTTCATTTGTATTTGGATTTGAAGAATTCACCAAGCCCAATTAAGTTTGATTTATTTTAGCATGGAGAAATTTGTTTAACCAAGAAAATTTATTTTCATAAAGCCCAATTCTTTTTTTTGCTAGTAACTTGGCCCAATTTTTTTTTTAATCTTGCGCGGATTTTCTTTCCATCTTTCACTGAGATTTTCTTTCCATCTGGATGAAATCCTCTTCAGTAAGAAAAAAATAAATTCCTTCTTTATTTGATTTCCTTTTTTGTTGCAACCCTAATTCATCTTTGTAACCCTAATTTATCCTATAAATAGGGTGTTATGTTCTTTATTCATCTCACTTTTGCTTGCTCTTTTTTTTTTTTTTCCGTATATTTGTCATCAAAACTACAACAGGCAAGCTAGCTATTCAACCATTCATCATCTGACTTTCAACAATCATCATCAAGCTGGTTTAACACCATTCATCATCTGACTTGCAACAATCATACTCACAATCAAGGTTCACCAATCATCATCAACATTCAACAATCATCACAGTTCAATGACAAACGAATACTTCCCTTGCTTCTATCAACGTCATCATAGCTGCGTATCGGGTTTGAATCTTCCGTACACAGGTGTTCGGAAGTCATCGTTTCGGGCAGGCCGGGCGGTGCAATTTTGTCGGTGATGGTTTTTTGGTTTGATTCAGGGCAGGCCTTGTTTCGATGGTGTGAGTTTTGGTTCGATTCAGGGCAGGCCCTGTTTTGATGGTGTGAGTTTGGTTCGATTCAGGGCAGGCCCTGTTTCGATGGTTTAATTTCGGTTCGATTCAGGGCAGGCCCTGAGAATCGAGTTATGCGGCGCAGATCAAACGTCGATGTAGAGTTCAACATCAGCGGGATGACCACAGCGAACGAATGCAGCGTGATTTTCTGGCTCGGCAAAAAATTCGGACGACGGCGAGCAGTGTCGACGGGACCAATTGTAGCAGCAGATTTCTGGCATCAGATTTGAGCGACGGCGTACAGCGGATTTCAGACCCGTGATTTCCGGTGGAGAGCTCTCTGAATCGGCGACTTTGGCGTTGAGGCGCGGCGGATTCGTGTGATGGCGGCGTCGATGCAGCGGAGGCGATGCGGCTCGGTTTGTGCACGGTCGAGAGATTTCTTGCGTCGCGGCGTGGATTTGTGAGGCGGTGCCGTAGTGGTTGGGCGCAGGTCTAGATGGCGACGCGGACGGCGTTTGACGGCGGTGGATTCGGATTTTCGAGCGACGGCCTAGGCGGCGACGCGTAGTGAGAAGGGTGAGGCGGCGATAGCGGCGCGGCTCCGAGCGTTTTGTGGTGCCGCGGGATTTATGGCTGAGCGCAGGGTGTGCGCCGCGATTTCTGGAAAGGAGGAAGAGCTAGCGGCGAATTTGGGTGCCAGAATTTGAAAAGATGGGATTTGGTCGAGAAAGAAGATAACCGCTTGATTCTGCTTCTGGAAGGATCTGAAGTTTGGGCTTTTTCTTCTAATTTGAGTGTAATTGATTTAAGAATGAGCTTGGACTTCGTTTGATGAGACCAGACCCTATAAATGAGAATTCTCAAAATTCACATCTATTGAAGAATTTTCGCTTGCTTTTATCCCCCTTTTCTTTTATGCGGTAGCTATTATTAAGGGTGTAACAGTTGTACGAATAAAAATAGTGGGTCATTTGGTAGGGTGTAATACAGGTATATTAATTGTAGCAGGATCCGACCTTAATTCGTCCGCCCCGCTACATATTACGGCGAATTCCCTGTAGCTCCCTTGACAGATTATCACCTTCCCCCCCCAAGGTCTTCGGTGAGTAAGGCTTGAACAGTATATTTTGTTGGTCCGATTTGCCCCTCTTATTTGTATTTCTTTTGTTTTTCATTCCACATTATTCACTCTTTCTCTACTTCTCTCGCGTCGTGACCTGATTTTCATTCTCGTTTGGCGAAAATGGGACGCAACCCTTATTGAAGCTCGACGGCGGCTGACGGCGGCATTTTCTGGATAAATCCGCTCCATCATGGCATTCTATTTTGTCTCATCTACGAAGGTATGCTATTTTTCCTTTGTTTTTGTGTTAGAAACTGTTCTTCTCTACTCTATACACATGCGACACATCCCAATTTCTAGGGATCATGAGCTATGAAAATTCAAGAATCGTGTGTGCGATGAATGTTCCTTAAAATTGGGGCGAATTTATTTGTGGTTTGTTCGATATGTGCGATTAGTTCTTCAATTGGGTGAATTTCTAGGGTTCATGACTTATTCACAAAAATTTGTGTGATTATAAGTATTGTTTGTCAAATTATTAAATCTTGTGTGAATTACGGTTCTTAAATTCGATCGAATTTATGGCTTATTTGATAGTTTCGCCCAATTTATGTGAACTGGTATTGGTGGTTTGGGTTTGTTGTGGGAAAACTGAAAAATGGTCGAATTTATTATGGCTTTCAATTCAGGCAAATTGGTCACGGGTTGTTCAATTGGGGTAAATATCCGGTAATCTCTATATCTTGTGGGTATCCATTGTTTAGTATGGTCTCATTGTTTAGTATGGTACTCATTGTGGGTATCTATTTTGTGGGTATCCATTGTTTAGTATGGTACTCTCATTGTTTATATTGTCCTTGTTTATATTGTAATCTCTATTTTGTGGGTATCTATTGTTTATAATTGTGTAGATATCCATTGTTTATTATTGGTATCCATTGTTTCTCTGTGGACTGAAATTATTACAATCTTGTGTGGACTGAAATTTCCTTTTTATATATTCTTTGTTTCATGGGTGTTCATTGTTATATTTTGCACTTCATTTGAGATTCCTATAGCATGTGGACTGAAATTTTGTTTATTTGTTGGTTGATGCGTGGGTTGAAATGTGGACTCATCAACTGCATATATTTCTACTGCACATGCATCTTTTAAGGAAATCATTAATCGGAAGGTGTGTACTCTTTTTCTCCTCTATATTATGTTATCTTAATTAAAAATACATTGATTGTTATACCACTCGTTATTCCACGTATTGATTTCTTGTTGTAGGTATCAACTTATTTGTGCTCGCTACATAATCGACGATGTTGTCACAAGAGATGAAGACACTGTTGATTTACATATTGATTGAACATGTACAACGTCGAAGAAAATTCGTGTGCCTTATACTAGCACATTTGATACTACAAACATCAAATAGAAGAGTTAGACGACGTGAGAATGTTTTGCCTTATGGCATGATTCGTAGGTTCAATGACCAACAAAGCCGTTTAGGTAGGTTATGTACGATGACTGATGTTACATGTGTTGCAAACTTACGAATGGACCGAAACACTTTTGCACGACTTTGTATGTTACTGAGGGATTTAGGAGGCTTAAAAGAACAATGACAAGTGTCCATGTTCTTGTCTATCTTGAGTCATCATAAAAAACAGAGTGTAGTCTCTTTTGACTACGTAAGATCGACTTATACAATGTCATTTTACATGAATCTAGTTCTAAAAGCCGTTCTAAAACTGCACAATTTATTCTTGGTTAAGCCCACTCCTGTTCCACTCGATTCAGTCAATCCACGTTGGAAATGGTTTAAGGTAATCATCTCACAGCTCATGTTCTCGCTACTTTTATGTTACATTGGTTTTAATAATTGTTTATGTTTCATAGGGCTGCCTAGGTGCTCTAGACGGAACCCATATTGACGTTATGGTGGCACCCAGTGAAAAGGGCAAATATAGAAATCGAAAGGGTCGTATATCCACAAACGTATTGGGGGTTTATGATACTGAGATGTAATTTGTGCACTTCCTTCCTGGCTGGGAAGGGTCAGCTTCTGATGCTAGGGTTTTGCGAGATGCGGTCACCCGACCCCACGGTTTGTAGGTCCCAAAGGGTATGAACATTATTTATTCATTATCAAATCAGTAAATTTATTATATATTTGATTATTAATCAATTGGTTTGAAAGGAATTGGTTTGTTGTTTTGTTGTTTTGTAATTTGTTTCCATGTGTGTAGGGCAATACTATCTCTGTGACAACGGATATGCGAATGCAGAGGGTTTTCTTGCTCCTTATCGAGGATGTAGATACCATTTAAAAGAGTGGGGCCCAAATACCGGCCGACCAACCAATCACCACGAACATTTCAACATGAGACACACTAGAGCCTGTAACGTCATAGAGCGTGCATTTGGTGTCTTAAAAAAACGATTTGCAATTCTTAGGAGCCCAGCATTTTACCCTATCAAGACACAAATTCGAATTATAATGGCTTGTTTTCTGTTACACAACTTCATCCGACGACATATGACCGTTGATCCCGTTGAGCAACAGCTCGACGAAGATGATGACGATGAGAACGATAGCGATGATGATGAGATTGGAGATGAAGAAATGATTGATACGGTTGAGTCGTTCGCTGAATTTAATCAATGGAAGGACCAACTGTCCATGGCCATGTATCAGGAATGGAGAAACACTACGTAGTTGAATTCCAACATTTTATCAAGACACAAGTTCTTTTTTTTTTTTTTAAGTTTTCATTAATACGAGACATTGAAATTTTCCAAATTTTTTTAGTTTAAGCATGTGTTGGGATATTTTAGTTTTGATGAATTATGCCAAAACATTATCAACTTGTGTTTTTGAAGCTAATCTACAGATAACAAGTTGAGGGGGAACGAGAGAACAAATTGAGGGGGAACTCACTTAAATCGGCGTAGATGATCGAGATCGACGAGGTCATAGATTTAGACCGATCGAGATCGATGAGTTAGATGAGTTAAAGTTAATCGATGAAGTTTGGCAAAATCGTAAGAAAAGAAGAAAAGCTAAGCCAGCTGATCAGAAGAATCAGAAGGTCAAATTATCAGATGACCAGAACAAACCTGATCAGAAGACCAGATCAGATGACCAGATGACCAGATCAGAAAAGGAGGTTCTGGTCGGAAGAGGAAGCGGATGAGATCGACGAGATCGCGTGATCGAGATCGAGATATGAAGATGAGCAGATGATCAAGATCGACGTGATTGAGATCAAATGTGCTAACTTCGATATCTTAACCTAATATGCTTATCGATGTGCTAACTGATGCGAGATAAACCGATGTGCCGACCGATCTTTATTGATCCGATCATGTGAGTGATCAGATTAGGCGAGAAGAAATCGATATCGAAAACCAATCTGCATACCGGATCAAAGTAGAAGAAATCGTAAGAGAAGTCATCTCAAGTCATGTTCGAGAAATCGCTATCGATGATCAATTAGCTCGATCTTAGTGACCGAGGGTCGGGATGTCCGAAGTCGGAGAAATTTGAACTCGGTCACTGAGTGTCGATATGCTTTGATCGGATAAGGTCCATTGAAGAGAAGTTATTTCAATCAAGAATCTGAGTCTGAGGAAGCCCGAGTTTAAAGAAGTCGAGGATCGATAATCTCAAGAATATAAAATTAGATTAGATTCGGTGGCGTGGACCAATGAGAGGAAGACAACCAAACTGAAAAAAAAAAAGCTCTGAGAATAGTATGAATTTGAATGTGACTCCATCAGCGGTAACATTCAAATCCACACTATAAATACAAGGTCTTTCATCATTCTAATGTGTGGAAGGTGTGAGAAATGCGTGAAAACACCATTGAAGCTACAGAGCCAAATCATCTAGCCTTTCCACCATAGAACACAGAGCAAGAAATACACGCTTATATTCAAAAGTGTTCTACCCTAGATCTAAGCAAAAATGCTATATCCTAAGCTTAGAGAGATTTTCCCATCCTTAGCATTGAGACTAAACAAATGTAAGGGAAAATCTCAACCTAGTTGGAAACCAAACAAACCTTACCCAAATCAGTCGGTTAAGTTTGTAGGTGAGTGTGAACTCGGTAAACATCTAGCAATCCCGAAAGGGAGGGTAGGCAATCCCGTGAGGGTGATAAGTCCCGTTTGAGTGTGAACTCGGTAAACATCTGTTGGGTGTTGGACTAACACGTTAAACTAAGTCCAGTTGGTTAAGTAGGTGCCCATGATGATAGGGAAGAGTGGATGTAGGAGTTGGACTCCGAACCACTATAAAATCGTGTGTTCTTTACTGCTTTATGTTCTTACTTGCCATATGCATTTGATTATAAGCAAAACAAAACACATGAGCTTAAAATGTAAAAATTTGAATTCACTCTGCCCTCACCCCTGTTTTATATGCATCACATGAAATGTTTGCTTCCGCACGCGTAAAATCGTTTTTAACCGGGACCAACAATTGGTATCAGAGCGGGTGGTTCAACCGGTCACTATTTTTTTTAGTAACCACCTGAACTGATCTTTTTTAAAACAAAAACCCGATCTCTGTAAATGCATATATTTTAAATGTTTTGGCGTCATTATCAAAAAGGGGGAAATTGTTGGGTTATTTTAGTTTTGATGAATTATGCCAAAACATTATCAACTTGTGTTTTTGAAGCTAATCTACAGATAACAAGTTGAGGGGGAACGAGAGAACAAATTGAGGGGGAACTCATGAAATCAGACATAGATGATCGAGATCAGACGAGGCTGCAGACGAGACTGATCGAGATCAGATGAGTTAGATGAGTTCCGAGTTAACTGATGAGCTGTGCAAAATCAGAAAAGAAGAAAAGCTAAGCCAGCTGATCAGAAGAATCAGAAGGTCAAATTATCAGATGACCAGAACAGACCTGATCAGAAGACCAGATCAGATGACCAGATCAGAAAAAGAGGTTGCAGATCAGAAGAGGAGCAGATGAGACTGATCGAGATCAGACGTGATCGAGATCAGATATGAGGATGAGCAGATGATCAAGATCAGACGTGATTGAGATCAAATGTTCTAACCTGATATGCTAACCTAATATGCTAATCTGATGCAGATAAACTGATATGCTGACCTGATGCTACTGATCTGATCATGTGAGCTGATCAGATTAGGTGAGAAGAAATCGATATCGAAAACCGTAAATCAAGATACCGGATCAAAGAGAAGAAATCGTAAGAGAAGTCATCCAAGTCATGTTCATCGAGAATCGTAACGCCATCGATGATCGCTTAGCCTCGATCTTTAGTGACGAGGGTCGGGATGTCCGGTCGAAGAGCTGAACTCAAACTGAGTGTCAAGATGCCCGACGACAAGGTCCGCCAAGAGAAGTTCATTTCAATCAAGAATCCCGAGTCCAAGGAAGCCCGAAGTTTGAAGAAGTTCGAGGATCGATAATCTCAAGAATATAACCAGTTAGATTCAAATTTGACGTGGACCAATGAGAGGAAGACAACCAGCCTGAAAAAGCTGCAAAAAGCTACAGAATAGTATGGATTTGAATGTGACTCCATCCAACGGTAACATTCAAATCCACACTATAAATACAAGGTCTTTCATCATTCTAATGTGTGGAAGGTGTGAGAAATGCGTGAAAACACCATTGAAGCTACAGAGCCAAATCATCTAGCCTTTCCACCATAGAACACAGAGCAAGAAATACACGCTTATATTCAAAAGTGTTCTACACTAGATCTAAGCAAAAATGCTATATCCTAAGCTTAGAGAGATTTTCCCATCCTTAGCATTGAGGCTAAACAAATGTAAGGGAAAATCTCAACCTAGTTGGAAACCAAACAAACCTTACCCAAATCAGTCGGTTAAGTTTGTAGGTGAGTGTGAACTCGGTAAACATCTAGCAATCCCGAAAGGGAGGGTAGGCAATCCCGTGAGGGTGATAAGTCCCGTTTGAGTGTGAACTCGGTAAACATCTGTTGGGTGTTGGACTAACACGTTAAACTAAGTCCAGTTGGTTAAGTAGGTGCCCATGATGATAGGGAAGAGTGGATGTAGGAGTTGGACTCCGAACCACTATAAAATCGTGTGTTCTTTACTGTTTTATGTTCTTACTTGCCATATGCATTTGATTATAAGCAAAACAACACACATGAGCTTAAAATGAAAAAAATTGAATTCACTCTGCCCTCACCCCTGTTTTATATGCATCACATGAACTGTTTGCTTCCGCACGCACAAAATTGGTTTTAACCGGGACCAACATGTGTATTAATTTATTTTCCATACTGTGTTATGAATCGCTTTGTATGAATTTATGTAATTTGTTGTGTCGTATTTGGGTGGTATATTTTTGATACCAAATGTTTTTTTTATACTAATGAATTGGAAATGTTATCCTCAGGAGACGGATGCGTTTTCATTATATGTATTGAGATTGGATTTCTACAAATATATTTCGATATATGTGGTTTTCTAAGTTGGTTGGTCAAACCAACCTTTAATAAATTCATATTCCTACTTTTCAGTCAACTCATCACATTTTCCAATGTCTAACCTGCAGTTATTCACTTGTATCATATGTGCTGTTGTGAGATAACACTATTGTGGTCAAAAGCTAAAACTGACTTCAAATATGCAGGCATAGATGTCAGTCATAGCTTGGGCAGAGGTGCAGACACTCATTGGTCGTTACTGTGGGCTCTTGGATCGGTTATATTGTGGGCTATGACAATTATAATCACTGGTATTAATATAACCCTCTATAAATAGAACTTCAAAATATCAATTTGTTACATCAGTTTTTCCTTAAGTTTAATACTGTATTTTTCATCTTCCTCAACTCAAGAATGCCTCTTAAAATTCCCCATCAAGATTCGATCTTCTACACGGGAAGATGGTTGAAATACTTAGACCATTGGTTCATAAAGTCGTTGGTGGAGCAACACATGTTGGGCAACTGGACTGGGCCTGAGGAGCCGAATTTTCATGCTATTGCGTATGCTATAGGCTCTGTGAACGACACCTTCCACTTGAACTTTTCTCTAGAGGATGTACAGTCAAAAACACGTTTCCTTCAGAAAAGGTATGATTGCTTCAAACAGTTGGTAGATTCTCCTGGTGTTTGGTGGGATGAAGACGATAATACGGTATATACTTCACCAAGTTTGTGGAAACATTATATCAGGGTTAGTTACCCCAACTAGCTTTTAATTTAATTTGCTCATTAATTTTAACTCTTGGAAGAAGTCTTCTATTTTCATATATATACGTTTTATTTTTTGCTGCAAAACTCACTTGTACGGGCGTACTACTGGAGCGGGGAGCCCGAGTTCGACAATTTGACCTTGTTGTTTAAGAGGCCTGCCACTCCACCTCCGACTCCGCCCCCGCCTTCGCCATCGGCTCCTCAATCGCCTTTCCCTCCACCAAGCGAACAACCGCCAGTCATTGTCATCAGTGATGATTCAACTCCAATCGTAAACTATTTCCGTGGAGGGTCGACCCTAAATGTGAACAACCGCCGGTATCCTGCCGCTCGAAGGTTGTTTGATGAGATTGTGTCCCCATGTAGAGAAGAAGTTGGGGGTAGTGGTCGCCCTCGATACCCTCCACTAAATTTTGGATTTCGTAGTCCAACGACTCGGCCGAACCCCCCAACCCCTCAGGACTCTCTGAGCACCCAAAATTCTCGTGCTTCTGATGATTGTAGTAGCCCAACACGTTGGTTTTGGTTTAGTGGAAGGCGTTGATTGTACGGTGGAGTGTGTGAGCTGTTTGCTATTCGGTTTTTGGGTGTGAATGTCGCTGGTGTACTTTTTGTCATGTTTTCTTCGTATTTTCAGTTTTTTTAATTTTCGATGATGCATGCATGCATCTTATTCAGAACCTGTCCAGTTTCAAAATTGTGGGTTTAAGCATATTTCTAAATGTTGTTTTCAATGCAGTTTTCATAATAGTACAGAAACCCATCAGAAGCACAATTGTGGGTTTACGCATAGTTCTAAACGTGGTTATCTGCTTTAAATAAAAATGCCAGAACAGTCATTCACATAAAACATGGTTACGTAGAGAAAGCCATCAGCTGCACAGAAACGCAACCACATAAAACTTCATAATTAAAAGTTCAACCAACAGAATCATCCACATAAAGTTCATAATTACTACTAAAGTTCAACCACCACATAAAGCAAAATAATATTGTTGTCTAACAACAACAAAATAGGAGGGAGTACATCTATAAAATAATATTGTTTGCGTCGAACAACTCCAAACAATAGCTTTTCCTGTATTCATCAGCATCGTCCGGGTTAATATCCAAGATCGAACGACTTGCCACAAGACACTCAAACACTTTGCAAGCGATTATTCCACACGAGTCTCCATCAGTTTGTTGCGGGAAATATGAACACATATTAAACTTCCACTCTTTCTTCGGACATGACTCGGGAGGATTCCCGAGCAACTGTGTGTATACAATTGGCATCAGCACTGCCATCTGCCGGAAAGAGAGTCTTCGGGTTCATCCGTTTACATGAAAGAGAGTCATAAATCACGATCTCTTGAACTTTTTGACGAATTTCATATAGCACCCAATGATTTTGGTTGATGTGGGCAATCCCATAAACAATCTCTGCATCACCCCAATCTAGACCCACACCAAACATAGGGTATCTTCCCGACACGTAATCAACAATCTTACCAGCATCCTCAAGCCAGTTAAAATCTTTCTTCTGCTTCTTGGCACTAAACCATTCATTGTAGGTATTTTGCGTGAACCACTCCTGAAACGACACATAGAAATTAAAAAAGACACCAAACAATTAACTAACCAAAGAAAAACCCATTAGATCAAATCGAACCAATCATAACAACAAATCGAAGCAAAATAGCTATACTTACCCAAAATAAATGATCAACCGTTGTCCAACTTTTTTGAAATAGATTAAGCCACTTCCTCATTTTCAGAATCACCAGGTAGAAAATTGCATCAATGTTCTACGATACACACGAAATGAATTTTTAGATGTATATCGAAACAATTTTTATATCTACAATGTATAAAATAATTTCAATATAACAGATTGAGATCGTACCTCCCCTTCGAACCACCCATGAGGTTCCCAAATGTTTGCAAAGAATTAATGATTGGCACCTACTATACTTTGAACTGAAGTATCAATTGGGGTTGATGTTCCCCGACTTTCTTCATACCATTGCTTAAACCTCTCTTCAGCCGCGTTGTCCCAAACCATATCAAGAGGATCGTAAGCATCACCATAAGAGAACTTTTCATCGATCGCATCCCGCATCTCATCCTCTAAGGTCAAATCCACATCTTCTCCATCGCCATCATTCATAAGAATGAGCCGCCAATCTTTTTGAACATCCCCTTGCCCTTGCCCATCCCCTTTCTCATCATTTTTTTCATTGAAAACACTTTCTTCACCCCTTCCTTTCTTGTTGGGTTCCTTTCCCGCTTCATCAACATCACAAATTGTTTCCTCCCCCTTTACCTTTTCATCATTGTTGCCACCTGGTTTTTTATATAACAATGAAGTTGTTAGGATTTTAAGCAAGCAATTATGGAGAAAATAATGAAAACCTAATTTCGCGATCAGGCTTCCGGAACCGCTCGACCTAGGGCTTTGGTCGAGCGGTTCTGCTCGATCTCTTATCTTGATCGAGCACCTACAAGGCGCTGGAAAGGGGGGTGCTCAACCGAGCAATAGTGCTCGACCTCGGGCACTGGTCGAGCGCCTCCCGTGCGCTGCAACCCCATTCCACCCAGGCTCCAACAATCCCAACAGAAGTCGCCGTTTCAAATAAACAAAATGTAAAACTACGTGTACTAACCAATAGGGGAATTCTGATCCATTAGCACATCTCCAACATCTTCCTCAACCTTTTCCTTGTCTCTTTTTTTACGGGCTGCTTCATTGTAAAAACAAATAAACACACCCACGAATTAAACTACAATTAAACCCATGCACAAAAAATAAGAACTTCTAATGTACAATATATGGGAAAAATGTACTAACCATGAGCCTCCTCAAAATCACTTTCTTCCGATTCAGTAGCCTCACTTTCATCCGAAGCAGTAGTGTCATCATCATCACCTTCGGACTCCTTCAATTCCTCGTCATTTTCATCATCCCAACCCATTTTAGCCATGATAAAAACCTGATTATTCAATATTTCAACCAGGGACATCCCAATCAGCTCAATCTTTACCATCAATTCCTTCATATTATCTTCTTTACGAGGAGATTCGCATTCTTCGACACCTTTATACTTCTTGCTACGACTCTTGCCCCGATGTTTTTCAATTTCCTCATCAAAATCAACACTAGTACGTTTGCAAGGTTTCTTCTTGCTGCTACTCTCGACAGTGTGTTTTTCAATTTCCTCTTCCTCAAAATCATTGTCAATTTCGTTTTTTAAATCAGCACGAGTACGTTTGCGACTCTTTGGGGTCTTTGGGGTAGATGCCTGAATTTTTGAAATCAGTGAAGAAGATGGCTCACACTTCTTCTCCCATTCAATTAGGCTTCTATAGTAGGGCATCTTCTTTTCTTGAGATGATGGTGTCAACTTCGACAACACTTTAAACTGCATATAAAAACATAAACGAAAGTAAAATTTCTAAGCACACACAAATATGATTAATATTGGAATAACTAAATGTCAAAATTTTACTCACCCTTTCCCCAACTCCATCTCCAGCCCTCATCACTGGAAAACACGTGTTTGTTAGCTCATCAAATCGAACAAACTTCTTAGTGTTCCAACGCAACATACGCGGGATTGAAGAACCCTTCCGAGTAGCACATAATTTTCCAAGTGATGGCATGACTTCATACGCCCAAAATTGAATAGCATACGCAAACCCATGTAGGTCCAAGTGGGGAGATATTCGTTTTTTTATCATCCAAATTCCTGCTGCGTTTTCTATCCGTAGGTGTTTTCCTTTTCATGATGGCTGTTTGGCCGCATCGTGTTCGAAATTCTTTGAGCAGAAAGTCGTATGCTACCCGACCCCAAGGAAAGGCGTTGAAAGCTTCCAAATCATCCATCAAATGTATGTATTGTGTATCTATCTTCTTGGTAGTATTATCTTTCATCAACAAGATTCCATACAAGACCCACAGAAGTGCCAACTTTAAACCCATCTCCGGTTCACATTTAGAGGATTTCTTTGTGACGGTGTAGAAGGCTTCTTCAATATCTTTTACAAACAAGTCTTTCCGTATTCCAAACACGTCCTTGTAGAACTTAGATTTTACAGGAATGACGGATTTAGAACCAAAATGAAGACCAGTGACAAGTGTAAATTCGTTGGGCCCGAACTCCGTGATGCAGTTGTTAAGATGAAACTGTAACTTCTCACTGGTAGTCTGGACCGTGTCTTGTTTGAATATCAAGTGAAGGAACAACCGACCTTGAAAGATCATGTCTTCCATATTGTAAAAAACACCAAAGCAAAAATTCTTAAATTCCGTTATCATATGATCCTTCAATTTTTCTTTTATTTTCTTCGGAATGGAAAGGTCACATCGGCAACTTAATCGAACATTCAAAAAATCATCTCCTCCGATGGACTCCATCTACAAAAAATGTACATTTTCAGAGAAAATGAGACTAAATCGACCAAAAATAATAATTTATCAAAAACGAATTAAGAATACATGCTATTGGAATAAAGAAAATAGGCATAACAGGGCTTGAACCATTGGGTTGTTTAACTCAGCTTTAAATAAATTTTCAGATTATGCTGATTTTTTTTAAATGAGACTAAAAATAAAATTCTCCTATTGAAATTTTAAGAAGACAACATTATGCATTTCTTTAATAACACTATGTGCGAATTAAGAGCCCATTGGGTAGCTATACATTAAACCAGGAGCAAAATCAACACAAAAACCATACATTAAACACAAAATCGATGAATTAAATTCTACAAAATCAACATGCATATATTCATTACTTCATAACTTCTTTAAGTAAACATGCATATATTCACAATTCCTTTCCCAACAAAAACACAATAATACACAATTTTAAAAAAAATCCCAACAAATTTAAGAACAAATGGAGCGAAATCAACAACTAATTTAGAGATTGTTGGAAAATATTACCTGTCTAAGTGCGAAATGTCGGCCGGGAAATGGGGCTGTGCGAAGTGAGCGGTGTTGACGATGAGGTGGTGGGCGGTTTTGACGGTGAGATGGTGGGTGGTTTTGACGGTGAGATGGTGGGCGGTGATGTCGGTGCCAAATGGGAGACGTGGGCGGTGTTGACGGTGCGGTGGTGGTGCGAAATGGGCGAACTGGGCCCTCGATGTTGGTGCGGTGGTGAAATGGTGTTACCGTGGGGGTGAAATGGGCGAACTGGATATGGTGAAATGGTGTTACCGTGGGGGTGAAATGGTGGGGGTGGAATTTGGGTTGAGTGGGCGGTTTTGGGGGTGGAATTTGGGTTGAGTGGGCGGTTTTGGAGAAACCGTGTGTGTGAGTGTGTGTGAGTTGGGTGATTAATGGGGGAGGTGGGTTGTTGTGTTAATTTTGATGTGAAATTTTTACTTGGAATCTGAAAAGTTACTAATAATTATACATTATCTACAATATCTAATTATAATTTGGTGGGTTTAATTAAATTACTTGCAAATAAAATAAAATAAAATTACTTGGAATCCTTCATGAAAAAAAATTCATTTTTTTCATACCACTATTATCAAGTCAATTGAGCAATAATAATAATAATAATAATAATAATAATAATAATAATAATAATAACAATAATAATAATAATAATAATAATAATAATAATAATAATAATAATAATAATAATAATAATAATAATTTCCAATGCAAGAGATAAGAAATAAGTGAACCCAAAGCACACATATTAAATATTTTATAAAAGTGAAACATAAGACTCCATTACAAAATATTACTAATATGAAATATATAAGACATTACAAAATATTACCACTCAAAAACATAAGACATAAACTTGGACATGGGATTGGTACAGGAAAGACATACGACATATTAATTAAACATAAAACTTGAAATAATCCCGAATATTGTCACAATCTAGCAAAGAGCTTGAGGTACCACTCCAATTTAATCAATGGAGCTATCACTGTCTTCATTCCAAAAGTTCACATTGGCATAAGTAGGATTCAAGTTATGACGTGGACGTAGATGTGAGATTGGTATAGGTTCAACGATAGCCGATGCAACAACTCTGTTTGGTCGATTGTTATACTGTACGTCACGAGGAACTCGAGTAGTGTCAAATAGCAAATTCAATTCATCATACAACGGATCACCTTGATACATGTAAGCCTTCATCGTACGATCCTTTATACCCCCAAATAAGAGATAATTAGTTTGTAGTAATAAAAATCATATAATAATATCACTTAAAATAAAACATATATATATATATATATATATATATATATATATATATATATATATTGATAATATCTAACACTTAATTCTTCTATAAGCACTTCCCAAGTAGCAGGTGTTGCAGTCATAATATTATTCACAGCATCCCAATGAACACCTGGGTAATTTATTATATGTTTAAACAAACGTAACCTTTCTCGCAAACAACGGACTCGATGATGAACCCTTTGCATTGGGATGTCTGTGTTGAAGAAATCATTGAGGCTCTCAGTGGCATTCGCAATTTGAATGAGGTTACGGTGAAATTGAATCGGGTTCCAATTTCCGTTAACTCTCTCATCAACTAGATATTCAACTAGAAATACTGTTAGTTCCTTTGACCATGGTTTACGATACAAATGTCGATCCTGGTGAACTTCGGTCGGGTTGGCCATTATACAAGAAACGAGGAAGAACAATAGATGAACGAGTAAAAATGTGATAATGGCCACAAATTGTGTAACCCAATTTTTATAGGCCAATATGTTTGGGGAATATATCATAATATTTAATAAAAAAAAAGAATAAGTAAAAGTGGTCAAACCAATATTCATTTTTCATATAAACAAAGATTTGATTCCTTACATGATGTTGATAACTCAATTTGTTCTTTTTTGATTGCAGGGTTTGACTGGGTGTTAGTGTTTTGGAGTAAAATAGGGGGAATTTTTTGCACCAAAAAAGTATAACTATATGACATTTCGATGGCATCAATATATTGTACTGTATATATGGTGGGCTAAAATGTTGGTTTATTAATGGGTGTTAATGTGGCCCATATATAAGCCCACATAACAATTTATAGTTGATATATTTCGCGTTTTAAAATCACTTGGACATATTAAACACACACAACCATTGAATACTATCTAAATATCAAGAACTAGTTCACAAAAATAACTGTCAATGTGCAGAATAAAAAACATGTCATTTTGTGTATAATAACTATTGTGAAATGTCGAAGGTATAGTCGTCAATTGCAAAAATCACACAATCAAAATAAGGTTACTGTGTCCAACAAAAAATACAACATAAAATAAAAAATATACACAGAAGACAACAGTTTTCAATAGATACTACCCAAACAGATACTAAATAGATAGGGGTTATCCATGTCACACATATAATGGTTGTTAATTGAAGTCCCCGTCAAGCAAACGACGAATGTAGCGTGGGCGAGCATGCTTTGGTAGTCCACTAAATAATTCCCAACGCTGGTTGTTCTTCAAGATGTTCTCACAAGCATCAAGACGATCATCAAGACTGAGATCGGGAATGGACTCTAGGAGGCTAAATATATCAGTCCTATTGCATGTCGATTGCGTGGCTAAGTGGGAACGGGCTGAATGGGCTGAACGGCCTGAACGGGCTGAACTTCTATGGCTTGGACAATATTTGCTATGCGATCGTCAGAGGTCTTGAACAAAACATCCAATCCATCAAGGAGTTCTCGGTTGTTTCCAGGCGGTGAATTTGAGACCCTCTTGTTACTGGATGTTGGGGCAGATTGCTATTTAGAGGGCTGAACAGAAGGTGATTGACTTTCAACATCCATATCGCAGTTCCCATCTTCATCCAGTGTATTTTTGCCTTCACCTTCTTGGCTTGCAGCAGCCTCTGGATCAGCATCCTCGAAAACGAGGTCATTAACCGCATCTATGACTGTCTGGCTTGAACTAACTGTTGCTCCATCATTACCAAAAACCTCTAACCAATCAAAATAGAAAGGCCAAGGTTCGTACCTCATACTTTGCATTGTTGACTCTTTCTGAAAGAAGTAGAAATTACTTTAAAAATGTAAATCATAGTAAATTATAACGAAGTGTGTTTAGATAGAAGATTACCGCAATAGCTTTTCCCCATGCAATGTCGGAGACATCAAGGATCTTTGTTTCGGTGTTAAAACCTCCTCCAGAATCTCCTAGAGCTAGTTGAATGGCTCCATGGTGACGTTTCCATGATGTGATCTTAGAGTTAATGTGAGGGGAAGCTCGGAGATCCGTTCCAGGCAGCTTCTCCCGCATTTTCTCCTCCAATTTCTGCAGGTACCCAGGCCTAAAGCCATTCTCGCTCTTCCACCCTCCTGATGCAAGTAGTTCCTTGAGAAACCCCATAAGAATATTTTCCTCGTTCTGTTTCCATTTCCTACGGATGCTGATGATTCCTTTGGCCTTTCTCACTTTAGTAGTTGGAACTGTGCTATTCGTACTATCCATTATAACTGTAATACCAAAATGCAGGGTGTATCAATGCAAACACACCACAGTAGAGAAATGATAAACACATATTTATTGAACATGTTATAAAAGCTGAAGGACAACAAATAATTTTAGCTTTGAATTTTAAAATCAACAACAACTACAATCCCAACAAATAATCAACTCATTCAAGTCTTCCTAGCCTGAATAAGTCCCACACGTTTTTAAGTCTTCCATGTAATCAATTTATTCAACAAATTCAACTTAATTGTAATCAATTGAGCATCCACAAATATGAATTATTGAGCAATACACCAACCTGATTATCAAAAGACCCATCATTGTAAGGCTGAAAGTACAGAAAAAAACAATAACCCATTACAAAAATACATAGAACCCACATCTCCATACAAACAAAAAATATCACCATTATACAACTACACAACGAACCAACATCACCATTACACAAATACACAGAACCCACTAATACAACCAACTTACATAGAATTAATACACAAAACCACATGACCATTACACAAAATACAGAACGATAAATACAAAATCACATGGAGATTCGATGTGTTCTTACCCGAATGCTTGCTGTCGACTATCGTTTTCGGTGTCAAAGGGGAGAGGGAGACACGATTAAGGATCATGGCCCTTGAAGCCGGAAATCACCATGGGCGGAAACCCTAAACCGGCCGCCTTGATGGGAAAATCACAAAATCGGCAGCCTTGATGGGAAAATCACAAAATCGGCAGCCTTGATGGGAAAATCACAAAAGAAACAGTCAAGAATCGCCTACCTTGAAGCCCGAAATCGCCATGGACGGAAACCCTAAACCAAGTGAAGAAAAAATGAAAAATATCGGCTGAAATGATGAATAGGAAATGATAGATTTCTTTTATATAATTCTCACAGGGGTAAATTATTATTTTCCTTCAAATTTCCTATTTTATATTAGTTTATTACCCCCTACCAAGCATCATACTAGTTTTATTACACCCTACCAAATGAATCACTAATTTTATATTACAATCCATATTACGTTGTACCAAACGTCATAATACTACCATCCCATATTATATTATACATGTCATCTTTATATCATACTAATTCCATAATAGCTACCAAATGGGGCCTTATTGCATTAATTTGAACCTGAACCCAATTAATTTATTATCATGGATTATAATGCTTATTGGGTTGATAATTAGCCAAAGTCCAATCACGCCCTGCGTATTCCATCTTAATAAAACATGATATATATTTTTTTTAACCCATATTTTTTTAAAAATTTTTTTTGCAGTTGACTTTTTCTTTGTCGCTTGGACCTTGATCATGGTTCTCTTCAAGAATTCCACAACATCTTTCGAAAAGCGACACTTGGTAATCTTGAATGCCGAGCATCCATTTTGAAACAAATGGACTCACCCAACTGTTGAAACCATTTAATGCAGCCGAAGATTTGAAGATGCTATAGTTAGCACTGGAGACCAACAACGGGTCGTAAAATTTGGGCCTCAGTTTTTCTTGTTTTGTAGTAATTCATCTCCATGTATATCAATAAAATTGACCGGATTCATCCTTCATCTTGATGCTTTTTATTTCAATCACTTATTAAGTTTTATGAACTTAAATTAGATGATTGAATCGTGACTGAACTTAAGATAATTCATAAGCTGCCTACGTACCCCTTTAAAGAGGATCAAGTCATGACGTAGTTCAATGGAGACATATTTTAATTTGAGGGGGGTGCCGTGCACAGTTTATACTCATGCGGGCCAGGAGTGGCTATTGTTTAACTACTGTAGACAAAGTAGGGTATTTAATATTTAACCACTAAATACCTTTAGTGGGGTAAGCTAACATTTTAACCACATATGTTTACCTTTGGTGGTTGTCGTACACAGTGTATACTCATGCGGACCAGGAGTGACATGCAGTTTAGGCTCTTCTGATATGGTGATGTGATTCACAGTCACCACTTGTTCGTCGAGTTTTTGGCTCTCAAGATCAACACATAGCCTCATTCGACCATCCTGTCTTTCAACTTGAAATGTTCGCATGATGGCATTATCATCAGTGATGTATCCATCTCTGATCATTTGAGCAATTTTCCTTTGCAGGGTTGTTTCCGTATCTCGAGAAGTTGACTCTCGAATACTGTAAGTATCAACAAAATTTGATGAAGCCACACTTTCTCCATCATCATGACCATCCTTAGTGTGAATGATTGTTTGCATCCTCCCTATTAGAACTTCTCCACATGACACGATCAAAGTGGTTTTTCGTTTCATTCGAGATGGATATAGACTGCGAAGTTTATGAGAGTTTGAAGGCTTGATGATTCCCATTCTCCGATGAACACTTCTTTTGATTGGCCCAAATCTGTTAAAGACATATCCTGGCTTTCGACTGTTTTCTCCATTATGTGGCCCTAATCTGTCGAAGATGGAGACCCGTTTCACTTTCCTGCCATCCTCGTCGCATACGTCTTCCTTTGAGGAGACTTCTCCTTCATATATATAATTTGCATTTGCTCTTCTAATCACGATGCGAATTGGAGCTTGCGGGACATGTCCTAGGCCAAGCATTGCACTTTTTAGAAGCATAGATGCTTTTTCTCGATGTTCCATGTCCTAACTGCTTAACGACTTCTCGGGACGAGCTCTTCGACATGAGATTTACTTGCGGGTCATATCCAGCTTTAACTAGGAGTTTGTAGGCTTGAGGACTGTAAGACCCAGTGGTAATTGCTTCTAACACTTCTCCATGTTCCGTCTTGACTCCTTGAATAGGACGTATAAACCCTTCAAGAGGTTGCGAAGAAGGTATCTCATCATCAATTTTAGTGTGAGGCAGTGTTACTCCCTCTAATGTTCCACCATTTTCAAGGACCTGTTTATCTTTATCAATGCGAGATCGAGGGAAGTCTTTCTCATCTTTACTTGCACTTTTATAAGCCTTAGCTACACTTGCATCTTGGATGAAGTACTTGGCATCAGCAAAATAAGACTCAGCTTCTGTGAAGGGTTTAGCGTCACCAAACACCCTTTTTACGTGGCCATCTTTAATGTACTTGAAGCATTGGTGCAATGTTGAGGGTATGACGCCATTCTCGTGCAATCATGGACGCCCTAGAAGCATGTTGTACGATGTCCTTGCATCTATCACGTGAAACAACACGGTAGAAGTCATCTCATCAATCAACAAATCTAATATGATTGTGCTAAGTGCTCTTTGACCCTCTTGGTTAAACCCTTGGATCATTAAACGACTATTTTTGAGTTCTCCTGTTGGTACGCCCAACTTCTTCATTATTCTGAGAGGCAGTATGTTTACTCTCGAACCTCCATCGATGAACATTCGATTCACCTTCTGCTCTCGAGTATAGCCGCTTACGAACAACGGGCGATTGTGAGGTTGTGAGTCGAGTAGAAAGTCATCTTCAGTGAAAGACATCGCCAAGGCACAATCGTAATCTTCATCAAAAAGCTTCTCTCCGCGTATATAAGTACTTCATCTTTCTCACCACTCACTGTATGACATGAAATGATATCACATCCACCATCTGCATCGTCTTCAACGGTGACCATGTTCGTCTCTGATTCATTTTCCAAGATGATTGTGCCTTGCTCAACCAGCTGTATAACTTTATCTTTGAAGACAAAGCAATCTTGAATTTGATGACCCACGAGCATGTGATACTTGCAGTACTTTGGGTCATTTGTACGTTCAACTTCTTCTGGTCGCTTCATTTCTGGTAGGTCGATGAGATTTTTCTTTATCAAGTCGTCGAATATCCCCGAAACGTCAGAGTCTAGGAATGGGTATTCCCTCTGTTGCATTTCTTTCAAGGTTCCTCTTCTTTGCCCCTCTTCTTGGGCGACTTCTTTTCCTTTATCGGTCCTATCTTCCCGACTTCTTTGATATGTGGCAATCCTTGCATTCGTCTGCATAGACTCTTTATTTGGAGTCTTGACAAAGATTCTGCCCCCTTTCTTAAATTCTTTCTTATCTTTGAACCTTTGAGGTTCCTGAATTGGTGGCCCGTCGGCTCCAGTTGCAGTCATGCTTAGCTCCATGTCGTGAGCTCTTGTGGCTAACTCTTCGAAGGTCCTTGGTTGTATTCCTTGAAGAATGTAGCGGAGACCCCATTGCATGCCTTGGATGCACATTTCGATTGCAGAAGTCTCAGATAACCGGTCTTTGCAGTTCAAGCTCAAATTCCTCCATCGATTAATATAATCGATCACGGGCTCCTCTTTCTATTGGCGAGTGTTGGTTAGTTCAATCAATCTCACCATTCTCCTTGTGCTGTAGAAGCGATTCAAGAATTCTTGCTCCATTTGGTCCCAATTGTCGATGGAGTTTGCCTCTAAGTAGATGTACCAGTCAAATGCATTTCCTTTCAAGGATCGTACGAACTGCTTGGCCAAGTGATCGCCATAAGTCCTGGCATTGTTGCACATTTCAACAAAATGAGCCATGTGCTGCTTCAGATTTCCTTTGCCTTCGAATTGTTGGAATTTTGGAGGTTGATATCCAGTTGGCATATTCAAGCCATCGATCATTTTAGTGTACGACATGGCGTAGGTGAAAGATGACTTGGAACCTTCTTCGTAGCACGATGAACTCCTTGAGCTGGCGTATATCGATTCCCCCATCCGAAGAAACCAACATCTATTTCTCTGTCTGCTCGGTTCGATGCTTGGTTGAATTTTTATCTCATTCTTGATCTTCAACATACTTTTCGTTTGAGTAACTTGCCTTACCACCATTCGTCTTGTTCATCAAAAGAGCTATCTGGGAGTCCTGATTCTGGACTTTCGTTGCAAGTCCTTCAATGACCTTGGTCAGGTTGGCAAGTTGTTCTTCAATAGTGGTAGCATCCGCCAACATAACTGAAGCAGTGATTGAGTTTGAAGAAGATCTTGACAAGGATCGAGGAGTGGAGTCCTTCGAGTTGTCTTCGTTAATTTCTGCAATATGATGAGGTGTATTTGCAGTAGTTCCAACTGAAGGATTGGCTCCTGAAGAGGTCCCGAAGCTTAATCTTCTTGACATGCTCCGAGTAACAACGTTGGCTTCCGAACTGTCCGAAGAATCGAATTTGATGTAGAGGATCTTACGGGAAGACATGTTGAAAATCTTGAAACCTAGAAGAGAAGAGATGAGAGGTAGAGTAGTCCCACCGGGTGTGCCAAATTTGTAAACACAAATTCCGTGAATTAAAATATAAAACACGAAAATGAAATTACAACTTGAATTTCCTTGAATTTGAAGCTGGAATATTGCGGGTTGTGGTCTCTAATTTAATTCCTATGATTCTTCCCTTCGAACGTTGACTTTGACTCAGATGACTTTCGAAGAAATCCTCGCCTCGATCTTATCTGGGGTTGAATTTGTGGATTTGGAACGTCGATTCAAAGACTGAATGTCTTGTTTTGATTCGAACGTAGTCTTTGAAGATTTTCTGGACGAACGTCTTTGAATCTTCGAGAGTCTGGGAGGAAGATCTTCGAATCTTCGAGAAGAAAAACGTCTGATCGGAGGGCTTAGCAGCTTGATCTCTGATCGGATGTCGTTTCCGGATCACTTGCATGAAGAACGCTTGTGAATTTGGCTTGCCAAATTTGTAAACATAAGTTCCGTGAATTAAAATATAAAACACGGAAATGAAATTACAAGTTGAATTTCCTTGAATTTGAAGCTGGAATATTGCGGGTTGCGATCTCTAATTTAATTCCTCTGATTCTTCCCTTCGAACGTTGACTTTGACTCAGATGACTTTTGAAGAAATCCTCGCCTCGATCTTGTCTGGGGTTGAATTTGTGGATTTGAAACGTCGATTCAAGGACTGAATGTCTTGTTTTGATTCGAACGTAGCCTTTGAAGATTTTCTGGATGAACGTCTTTGAACTTGATGATGAACGTCTTTGAATCTTCGAGAGTCTGGAAGGAAGATCTTCGAATCTTCGAGAAGAGAAACGTCTGATCGGAGGGCTTAGCCACTTGATCTCTGATCGGATGTCGTTTCCAGATGACTTGCACGAAGAACACTTGTGAATCTTCAAGAAGCTTTAAGAAGAAAACGTCTGATCGGAGGGCTTGCACGAAGAACGCTTGAAGCCGATGAAGAACGTCTTCAAATCTTCGTAGATAATTCTGAAGTCTTGAATCTTCTATTGTTGTTGTTGCCTTGATGTCTCTGTGTGTCTTTGTGTTGTTGTGTCCGAAAGTGAATGAGGAGGACCCCTATTTATAGGTGTAGAATAGAGTTTTAGGTCTTGGCTTAACAGGCTTTGTCTGGCGGGCCAGAATATTCTAGAAATATCTGATGGGCTTTTAGGATTTGGGTCGGACTTGATTTAATTTATTTGACTTTAAAAATCCAACTTCATTTATTTGGACTTTAGAGACCCAATTCGATTTATTGGACTTTTGAGGCCCAACTTGATTTATTGGACTTTTGAGGTCCAACTTGATTTATTGGACTTTTGAGGTCCAACTTGATTTATTGGACTTTTGAGGCCCAACTTGATTTATCGGACTTTAGAGGCCCAATTCGATTTATTGGACTTTTGAGGACCAATTCGATTTATTGGACTTTTGAGGCCCAATTCGATTTATTGGACTTTAGAGGCACAACTTGATTTATTGGACTTTAGAGGCCCGATCTTGACTTTTTGGACTTTCGAGGCCCAATCTTCATTTATTGGACTTTAGAGGTTCAATTTATTGGACTTTAGAGGTCCAACTTCATTTATTGGACTTTAGAGATCCAATATAATTTATTAGGCCATATAACTTGAATTGGACCTAATTAATTTAATGGGTTGATGACGCCATTAATTAATTTGTTTTAGGAATTGACTTTATTTATATTCCCAATAATAAATTTAATTAACACGTAATTTTAATTTGCTTATAGTGATTAAAATAAAAGAAATATTGTTGCTATATTTTTCCTAATTTTCGAAAATTGTAGGAAGAAAAGAGGAAAAGATTTTCTTGATTTTCTTGAAGAGATTTTATGGAAAAAAGATAAGTATTCTTTGAATACAAGATTATCCCATAAATTCAAGAAATCTCAAATCTTGTTCTTGCCTTGTATATTTCGAAAACCCCATATAATAAATAAGGAGAGATTTTGTTGGGAGTTAATTATGAAAAATAGAATATATGAGATATATTCAAGATTGTATCTTGGGAAGATACAATGAAATTTAGATTTCTTGGAGATCAAGAAAAGATATTTCCTAACCCTAATTAGGCTCTAATTTTCGTACCCACTCTATTATAAATAGGGGATGAATTTTTCATCCCCAACACAATTCCATGAGTTGGAAATATTAGAAATCCACAAAGGTGGTGCAACAAATTATTTAATTTTCCTTTGTTTTATAATTGTTCATTGGAGAACCTTCCACCAAGGTTGTGTTGGAATTTAGAGGCACGTAAACACATAATACATGCGCAGCGGAAATAAACTGTTCACCAACAACGAACACGTAATTACATAATTGAATACGTATAAACATAAAGAGAAATCTTACAGTAAATCGTACGCATATTTCTCTACTCTAGTATCCACGTAATCCCCGTTCACAGACTTGCACAGATTTACCAGCGTTGAATCTGAGACGGAATTTGCTAGGAAAATTCCTATTCTAGATTTTATGGAGAAATATGAATTAACATTATTTGTGAATTCCCAAGAGCTCATATATATAGGGAAGACCCAGCTTAAATCTTAAGCTAACTTGATTGGAAAATAAAATCCCTAATCTTTATTTAAATAAATCTCTTAGATTTATTTTCCACATATAAAATCTCTACGGATTTAATTCCCATGTATATCAAATCTCTACGGATTTGATTCCATATATATTAAATCCTACAATAATATTCCATATATTATTATTGGGAATTCTTATTTAATTAAATCCAATTTAATTAAATATTAATAATAATTAATTCCAAATTAATCTATTATTAATTAATTCTCCATAAATTAAATATTAAATCCAATTTAACATTTAATCAACCAATTATAATCCGTAAAAGGGAACTACTTGTTGTGTGACCCATAAACCCTCATATATCGAGCAATTAGTCAAACTAACGGTCTTAATTGAATCCTAGATAATAAATTAGACATTCTCAATATATGAGGTACGTTGCAAGAAACGTGCAACTACCTGTAACTGAAACATGGGCTATTACGATTTCCTCCTTTCATTCGCGAATACTCGATTAAGTCTTGAACATGATGAAGTGTATTCAAATAACTTAATCATATTATCTTTAATCACTAATTGATCATGTATGTCACACTTAGCCAAAAAGTCTAAGTTGATGTGCATCGGCCGATGATTTTGATCCAATTATGATGAGAAGACGAGTATTCTCTCTAAATCCACATTGAGGAATGAATCCTATTCTTGGCTCCACTACCACGCACATGCACTTCGTGATGAACCCAATCCAAGCCGTATCTACCCATGAAAGAGTGTAAGTGTTGGTCATGGTCAAAATTCATCACTCCACACATGTTTTGCGTATTGACCTCAAGTCAAAGGAGTATCGCATCACTCCCACTAACCGAGACACCCGTAGACACATATAGTGGAAATACATCAAACGGTTTCTCGGATGGGTATACCAATACCCTCTAAGGTATTTGTGCATCTATCATGAGATACCTAGTATCTCGTAGTAAGTGAGATCTTACTACACTAGCTGAGAGTATGATGTAGATCGCACACCAATCTTCATTGCATCATCAATATCCCATTCTTGATGATCCTTGATCGGGGTTATTTGAGAATCATGCTTAAGTCATCTGAGTTCTCACAACCTCAATGACAACAATGACTCATGGGAACACTTATATGAATAAATGCAAATAATCAAACATAATATTCAAACAAGTGTATTGCCATACATTAATATTAAGTGAACTATAATATTAAATCAAACTGAATATCATCGAGTATTATGTCCTTACAATAGATTGTCTCTAGGACACTAACACTAACAATCTCCCACTTGGACTAGAGTCAATCACCTACATGTCTAACCCCTAGACCATCAAATGTCTAGTTGTACATGAACACTCAGTGTTTTGGTGAAATGATCTTCCAAATTAAATATGTGGGAATACATTTTAATTCTATTTCTCCTATCGTTATGATCTCTCAGATCAAATTATAAGTCTAGGTACATGCTTGCTTCTGTTTGCTGATCTTGGTTCCTTTGCTTGCGCATTCACACCAACGTTGTCTTAATACAATTTTATCAGACAACTGGCACTCGGAACTACCCCTAGTTCTTTTAAGAACTATAAAATTCAGACAACCTCCTTGAGGCTTCTGATACAACAATGTACTCAACTTCGGTTGTTGAATCTGCGGTCCTTTTGCTTGGAACTATTCCAACTGACCACCTCATTATTGAGACTGAAACGTAACCTGACTGTGATTTGTAATCATCATAGTCTGATTGGAAACTTGTGTCAACTTAACCAGTTACTACTAGTTCTGACTGTCCACCATAGACAAGAAAACATTCTTTAGTTCATCTGAGATACTTCAGAATGGTCTTGACAGCAGTCCAGGGAGACTCACCCGGATTCTATTGGTATCTACCAGTGATGTTGATAACATAGGCCACGTTTGGCCTAGTGCAAGTCATGGCGTACATGATTGACCCAATTGCATATGCATATGGGACATCTTTCATGTGCTTGATATCAGCTTCAACAGAAGGACAATCCTTCTTTGATAACTTTATCCCATGATTTGCCGATAGAGATCCTCTCTTAGAGTTCTCCATCGCAAAACGCTTCAATAACTTGTCTACACAGGTGGACTGTGACAGCCCCAACATCCTCTTGGATCTATCCCTGTGGATCATGATCCCTAGGATGTAGTAGGCTTCACCAAGACCCTTCATCATGAAGGTCTTTAACAACAAATCTTTAATGGACTGCATTAACGGGATATTGTTTCCCAAAATCAATATGTCATTGACATACCCGATTATGAAAATAATATTCTTCCCGCTACGTTTATGATAAACACAAAGATCTTCCGAATTAATGATGAAGTCAAAAGGACTTGATAGCTTCATCAAATCGGATATTCCAAATCCTAGAAGCTTGCTTCAATCCATAGATGGATCTCTTTAGCTTGCATACTAGATTAGAATTCGACTTAGATATAAAACCTTCCGGTTGAGTCATAAACATTTCTTTATCAATGTTGCCATTGACGGAAGCTGTTTTGAAGTCCATCTGCCAAATCTCATAATCATAGTGTGCTGCTATCGCAAGTAAAATTCGAATGGACTTGATCTTTGCAACTAGTGAGAAGGTCTCGTCACAGTCAATGCCTTCGTGTTAACTATAACCCTTCACCACCAACCTAGCTTTGTAGGTTTGTACTTTGCCATTTGCATTGGTCTTACGCTTGAAGACACATTTGCAAAATATGGGTCTAACCCCTTTAGGCAACTCAACCAAGTCCCAAACTTGATTAATGTACATCGAGTCCATCTCGAATTTCATGGCTTCATGCCACTTCCCTGAATCAATATCTGATATTGCTTCAGAATAAGTATTAGGATCATCCTTATCCGGTATGTCCATATTATCGAGTTTCTCCAAGAGGTAACCGTATCTAATGGGTGAATTACGATTCCTAATTGACTAACGGAGTTGTGGGATGATACCACCATCCCTCCAGAACATGGGACGTAGCCGCCATCCCTCTAGAACTTGGGACGTTCCTGCCATCCCTCCAGAACTTGGGACGTTGCCACCATCCCTCCAGAACTTGGGATGTTGCCGCCGTCCCTCCAGAACTTGGGACAGTGCATGGGACGTTGCCGCCATCCCTCCAGAACATTTCCGCAGTCCCTCAAGAATTTAGGAATTTATCGCCCCCCTCCAAAAATTGGGACAATGCATTTGATGTTGTCCCTCCAGAACATGGGACGTTGTCGCCATCCCTGCAGAACTTGGGACGTTGCTGCCTTTCCTCCAGAACTTTGTCGCCGTCCATCTAGAACTTGAGACGTTCCCGCCCTCCCTCCAGAAATTAGGACAGTGTATGGTACGTTGCCACCATCCCTCCATAAATTGGGACGTTACCAGCATCCCTTTAGAACATGGGAAGTTGCCGCCGTCCCTCCACAACATAGGAAGTTGCCGCCGTCCCTCCACAACTTGGGAAGTTGCCACCGTCCCTCCTGAACTTGGGACGATACCACCGTCCCCCCGGATCATGGAACAGTGCAAAGAACATTGCCGCCATCCCTCCAGAACTTGGGACGGTGCCGCCATCCCTCCAAAACTTAGGACGTTGTCGTCGTCCCTCTAGAACATGGGACGTTGCTGTCGTCCCTCCAGAACTTGGGACAGTGCATGGGACATTGCCTCCGTCCTTCCAGAACATAGGACGTTGCAGCCCTCCCTCCAAAAATTGGGACAATGTATGGGATGTTGTCGTTGTCCCTCCAAAACATGGGACGCTGTCACCATCCCTGCATAACTTGGGACGTTGCTTCCTTCCCACTAGAACTTTGCCGCCATCCCTCTAGAACTTGGGACGTTGCCGCCCTCCCTCCAGAAATTGGGACAGTGTATGGTACATTGCAACCGTCCCTCCATAAATTGGGACGTTGTCGCCGTCGCTCCAGAATTTGGAATAATGCTTTGGACGTTGCCGCTGTCCCTACAAAACTTGGGACATTGCATCCGTCCTTTAAGAAATTGGGACAGTGCATGGGACAATGCCGCCATCCCTCCAGAACTTGGGAAGTTGCCTCCGTCCCTCCAGAACTTGGGATGTTGCCGCCCTTTCTCCAGAACTTGGGACAGTGCATGGGTCGTTGCCGCCATCCCCCTAGAACTTGGGATGTTGCCACCGTCCCTCCAAAACATGGGACATTGCCGCCATCCCTCTAGAACATGGGACAATACCACAGTCCTTCCATAACACGGGACAGTGCATGGGACGTTGCCACTATCCCTCAAGAACTTGGGACGTTACCGCCATCCCTCCAGAACATCAAACGTTGTCGTCGTCCCTCCAGAACTTGGGACGGTTCTGCCGTCACACCAAAACTTAGGATGTTGCCGCCCTCCCTCCAAATATTGGGACAGTGCATGGGATGTTGTCGTCGTCTCTCCAGAACTTGGGACGTTGCCGCCATCCCTCCAGAACTTGGGACGTTTCTACCTTCCCTCCAGAACTTTGCCCCCGTCCCTCTAGAACTTGGGACGTTGCCACCCTCCCTCCAGAACTTGGGATGTTACCGCAGTCCCTCCAAAACTTGGGACGTTGCCGCCATCCCTCCAGAACATGGGACGTTGTCGCCGTCTCTCCAGAACTTGGGACATTGCCGCCGTCCCTCTAGAACTTTGGATGTTGCCGCCATCCCTCCAGAACTTGGGACGTTGCCGCCATCCCTCCAGAACATGGGACGTTTTTCCATCCCTCCAGAACATGGAACAGTGAATGGGATGTTGCCATCGTCCTTCCAGAACTTTGGATGTTGCCCCCGTCCCTCCAGAAATTGGGACAGTGCATGGGTTGTTGCCGCTGTCCCTCCAGAACTTGGGAAATTTTTCCGTCCCTCGAGAACTTGGAATAGTGCATTGGACGTTGCCGCCATCCGTCCAAAATTTGGGACGTTACCGCCGTCCCTCTAGAACTTGCGACGATACCACTGTCCCTCCAGAACATGGGACAGTGCATTGGACATTGTCGCCGTCCCACTAGAACTTGGGATAGTGCATTCGGACGTTGCCGCCGTCCCTCCAGAACTTTGCCGCCGTCTCACCAGAACTTAGGACATTGCCGCCCTCCCTCCAAAAATTGGGACAATGCAGGGGATGTTGTCGCCATCCCTCCAAAACTTGGGACATTGCCGCCATCATTCCAAAACTTGGGACGTTGCTGCCTTTCCTCTAGAACTTTGCCATCGTCCCTCTAGAACTTGCGACGTTGCTGCCCTCCCTCCAAAAATTGGGACAGTGTATGGTTAGTTGCCACCGTCCCTCTAGAACATTGGACGTTGCCGACATCCCTCCTGAACTTGGGAAGTTGCAGCAGTCCTTCCAAAACATTGGCCGTTGCCGCCTTCCCTCCAGAACTTGGGACAATACCACAGTCCCTCCAGAACATGGGACATGGCATGGGATGTTGCCACCATCCCTCCAGAACTTGGGACGTTGCCGCCATCCCTCCAGAACTTGGGAAGTTGTCACTGACTCTCCAGAACTTGGGACGTTGCCCCCGTCCCTCCAGAACTTGGGACAGTGCATAGGACATTGCCGCCATCCATCCAGAACTTAGGACGTTGCCACACTCCCTCCAAAAATTGGGATAGTGCATGGGATGTTGCCGCCGTCCCTCCAGAACTTGTTATGTTGACGTCATCCCTTCTGAACTTGGGACGCTGCTGCCCTCCCTCCAGAACTTGGGACAGTGCATGGGACATTGCCTCCGTCCTTCCAGAACATAGGACGTTGCCGCCCTCCCTCCAAAAATTGGGACAATGTATGGGATGTTGTCGTTGTCCCTCCAAAACATGGGACGCTGTCACCATCCCTGCATAACTTGGGACGTTGCTTCCTTCCCACTAGAACTTTGCCGCCATCCCTCTAGAACTTGGGACGTTGCCGCCCTCCCTCCAGAAATTGGGACAGTGTATGGTACATTGTAACCGTCCCTCCGTAAATTGGGACGTTGTCGCCTTCGCTCCAGAATTTGGAATAATGCTTTGGACGTTGCCGCTGTCCCTACAAAACTTGGGACATTGCATCCGTCCTTTAAGAAATTGGGACAGTGCATGGGACAATGCCGCCATCCCTCCAGAACTTGGGAAGTTTCCTCCGTCCCTCCAGAACTTAGGATGTTGCCGCCCTTTCTCCAGAACTTGGGACAGTGCATGGGTCGTTGCCGCCATCCCCCTAGAACTTGGGATGTTGCCACCGTCCCTCCAAAACATGGGACATTGCCGCCATCCCTCTAGAACTTGGGACGATACCACAGTCCTTCCATAACACGGGACACTGCATGGGACGTTGCCACTGTCCCTCAAGAACTTGGGACGTTACCGCCATCCCTCCAGAACATCAAACGTTATCGTCGTCCCTCCAGAACTTGGGACGGTTTCGCCGTCCCACCAGAACTTAGGATGTTGCCGCCCTCCCTCCAAAAATTGGGACAGTGCATTGGATGTTGTCGCCGTCTCTCCAGAACTTGGGACGTTGCCGACATCCCTCCAGAACATGGGACATTTCTACCTTCCCTCCAGAACTTTGCCCCCGTCCCTCTAGAACTTGGGATGTTGCCACCCTCCCTCCAGAACTTGGGATGTTACCGCAGTCCCTCCAAAACTTGGGACGTTGCCGCCATCCCTCCAGAACATGGGACGTTGTCACCGTCTCTCCAGAACTTGGGACATTGCCGCCGTCCCTCTAGAACTTTGGACGTTGCCGCCATCCCTCCAGAACTTGGGACGTTGCCGCCATCCCTCCAGAATATGGGATGTTTTTCCATCCCTCCAGAACTTGGAACAGTGAATGGGATGTTGCCATCGTCCTTCCAGAACTTTGGATGTTGCCCCCGTCCCTCCAGAAATTGGGACATTGCATGGGTTGTTGCCGCTGTCCCTCCAGAACTTGGGAAATTTTTCCGTCCCTCGAGAACTTGGAATAGTGCATTGGACGTTGCCGCCGTCCATCTAAAATTTGGGACGTTGCCGCCGTCCATCTAAAATTTGGGACGTTGCCGCCGTCCCTCTAGAACTTGCGATGATACCACTGTCCCTCCAGAACATGGAACAGTGCATTGGACATTGTCGCCGTCCCTCTAGAACTTGGGATAGTGCATTCGGACGTTGCCGCCGTCCCTCCAGAACTTTGCCGCCGTCTCACCAGAACATAGGACATTGCCGCCCTCCCTCCAAAAATTGGGACAATGCAGGGGATGTTGTCGCCATCCCTCCAAAACTTGGGACATTGCCGCCATCATTCCAAAACTTGGGACGTTGCTGCCTTTCCTCTAGAACTTTGCCATCGTCCCTCTAGAACTTGCGACGTTGCTGCCCTCCCTCCAAAAATTGGGACAGTGTATGGTTAGTTGCCACCGTCCCTCTAGAACATTGGACGTTGCCGCCATCCCTCCAGAACTTGGGAAGTTGCAGCAGTCCCTCCAAAACATTGGCCGTTGCCACATTCCCTCCAGAACTTGGGACAATACCACCGTCCCTCCAGAACATGGGACATGGCATGGGATGTTGCCACCATCCCTCCAGAACTTGGGACGTTGCCGCCATCCCTCCAGAACTTGGAAAGTTGTCGCTGACCCTCCAGAACTTGGGACGTTGCCGCCGTCCCTCCAGAACTTGGGACAGTGCATGGGACATTGCCGCCATCCATCCAGAACTTAGGACGTTGCCACTCTCCCTCCAAAAATTGGGATAGTGCATGGGATGTTGCCGTCGTCCCTCCAGAACTTGGTATGTTGACGCCATCCCTTCAGAACTTGGGACGTTGATGCCCTCCCTCAAGAACTTGGGACGTTGTCGCCCTCCCTCCAGAAAGTGGGGCAGTGTATGGTACGTTGCCACCTTTCCTCAATAAATTGAGACGTTGCCGCCGACCCTCCAAAACATGGGAAGTTACCGCCGTCCCTCCAAAACTTGGGATGTTGTCGCCCTTCCTACAGAACTTAGGACAGAGCATGGGTCGTTGCCACCGTCCCTCCAGAACTAGGGAAGTTGCCGCCATCCCTCCGGAAATTGGGACATTTTTCCATCCCTCTAGAATTTGGAATAGTGCATGGGACGTTGCCCCTGTCCCACCAAAACTTGGGACATTACCGCCATCCCTCCAGTACTTGGGACAGTATATGGGACGTTGCCGCCATCCCTCCAGAACTTGGGATGTTGCCGCCATCCCTCCAGAAATTGGGACAGTGCATGGGACGTTGCCGCCATCCCTCCAAAACTTGGGATGTTGCCGCCCTTCCTCCAAAAATTGGGATAGTGTATGGTACGTTGCCACCGTCCCTCCATAAATTGGGACATTGCCGCCGACCCTCCAGAACATGGGAAGTTGTCGTCGTCCCTCCAAAACTTGGGATGTTGTCGTCCTTCCTCCAGAACTAGGGACAGAGCATGGGTAGTTGCCGTCGTCCATCCAGAACTAGGGAAGTTTCCGCCATCCCTCCAGAACTTGGGAAATTTTTCCATCCCTCTAGAATTTGGAACAGTGCATGGGACGTTGCCCCTGTCCCACAAAACTTTGGGACGTTGCTGCTGTCCCTCCAGAACTTAGGACAATACCACCGTCCCTCCAGAACATGGGACAGTGCATAGGACGTTGCCGCCGTCCTTCCAGAACTTGGGACGTTGCCGCCGCCCTCCAGAACTTGGGACGTTGCCCCCGTCCCTCTAGAACTTGGGACGTTATCGCCGTCCCTCTAGAAATTGGGACAATGCATGGGTCATTGCCTTCGTCCCTACAGATGTTGGGAAGTAGCTGCCTTCCCACCACAACTTGGAAAATTTTTCAATCCCTCCAGAACTTGAAACATTGCATGGGACGTTGCCACCGTCCCTCTAGATCTTGCGACGATTCCACCGTCCCTCTAGAACATGGAACATTGCATGGGACATTGCCGCCATCCCCTAGAACTTGGGACGGTACCACCGTCCCTCGAGAACTTAAGACGGTGCCGCCATCCGTGCAGAACTTGGAACGTTATCGTCGTCTCTCCAGAACTTGGGATAGTGCATTGGGACGTTGTCGTCGTCCCCCCAGAACTTTATTGACGTCCCTCTAAAACTTGGGATGTTGCCGCCGTCCTTCCAGAAATTGGGAAAGTGCATGGGACATTGCCTCCGTCCCTCCAGAACATGGGATGTTGTTGCCATTCCTCCAGAACTTGGGACGTTTTTCTATCCCTCCATAACTTGGAACAGTGCATGGGACGTTGCCGCCGTCGCTCTAGAACTTGGGACATTGCCGCCGTCCATCCAGAAATTGGGACAATGCATGGGACCTTGCCGCCGTCCCTCCAGAACATAGGACGTTTCCGCCCTCCCTCCAAAAATTGGGACGTTGCCGTCATCCCTCCAGAAACTGGGACGTTGCTGTCGTGCCTCCAGAACTTGGGACGTTGCCGCCATCCCTCTAGAAATTGGGATAGTGTATGGTATGTTGCCACCGTCCCTCCCTAAATTGGGACGTTGCCACCAACCCTCCAGAACATGGGAAGTTGTCGTCGTCCCTCCAAAACTTGGGATGTTGTCGCCCTTTCTCCAGAACTTGGGACAGAGCATGGGTCGTTCCCATCGTCCATCCAGAACTAGGGAAGTTTCTGCCAACCCTCCAGAACTTGGGACATTTTTCCATCCCTCTAGATTTTGGAACAAGGCATGGGACGTTACCCCTGTCCCACAAAACTTTGGGACATTGCTGCTATCCCTCCAGAACTTAGGATAATACCACCGTCCCTCCAGAACATGGGACACTGCATAGGACGTTGCCGCCGTCCCTCCAGAACATGGGACGTTGCCGCCGCCCTCCAGAACTTGGGACGTTGTCGCCGCCCTCCAGAACTTGGGACGTTGCCCCCGTCCCTCCAGAACTTGGGACATTGTCGCCGTCCCTCTAGAAATTGGGACAATGCATGGGTCGTTGCCGCCGTCCTTGCAGAAGTTGGGAAGTTGCCGCCGACCTACCAGAACTTGGAAAACTTTTCAATCCTTCCAAAACTTGAAACATTACATGGGACGTTGCCACCGTCCCTCTAGAACTTGCGACGATTCCACCGTCCCTCTAGAACATGGGACATTGCATGGGATGTTGCAGCCATCCCCTAGAACTTGGGACGGTACCACCGTCCCTCGAGAACTTAAGACGGTGCCGCCGTCCGTGCAAAACTTGGAACATTGTCGCCGTCTCTCCAGAACTTGGGATAGTGCATTGGAACGTTGCCGTCGTCCCCCCAGAACTTTGTCGCCGTCCCTCTAGAACTTGGGATGTTGCCGCCGTCCCTCCAGAAATTGGGAAAGTGCATGGGACATTGCCTCCGTCCCTCTAGAACTTGGGATGTTGTTGCCATTCCTCCATAACTTGGGATGTTATTTCATCCCTCCATAACTTGGAACAGTGCATGGGACATTGCCGCCATCGGTCTAGAACTTGGGACATTGCTGCCATCCATCCAGAAATTGGGACAATGCATGGGACCTTGCCGCCGTCCCTCCAGAACATAGGACGTTGCCGCCCTCCCTCCAAAAATTGGAACGTTGCCGTCATCCCTCCATAAATTTGGACGTTGCTGTCGTGCCTCCAGAACTTGGGATGCTGCCGCCATCCCTCCAGAAATTGGGATAGTGTATGGTACGTTGCCACCGTCCCTCCCTAAATTAGGATGTTGCCGCCGACCCTCCAGAACATGGGAAGTTGCCGTCGTCCCTCCAAAACTTGGGATGTTGTCACCCTTTCTCCAAAACTTGGGACAGAGCATGGGTCGTTGCCGTCGTCCATCCAGAACTAGGGAAGTTTCCGCCATCCTTCTAGAACTTAGGACATTTTTCCATCCCTCTAGAATTTGGAACAGTGCATGGGACGTTGCCCCTATCCCACTAAACTTTGGGACGTTGCTGTTGTCCCTCCAGAACTTAGGATGATACCACCGTCCCTCCAGAACATGGGACAGTGCATAGGACGTTGCCGCCGTCCCTCCAGAACTTGGGACATTGTCGCCGCCCTCCAGAACTTGGGACGTTGCCCCCGTCCCTCCAGAACTTGGGACGTTGTCGCCTTCCCTCTAGAAATTGGGACAATGCATGGGTCGTTGCCGCCATCCTTGCAGAAGTTGGGAAGTTGCTGCCATCCCACCAGAACTTGGAAACTTTTTCAATCCCTCCAGAACTTGAAACATTGCATGGGACGTTGCCACCGTCCCTCTAGAACTTACGACGATTCCACCGTCCCTTTAGAACATGGGACATTGCATGGGACGTTGCCGCCATCCCCCTAGAACTTGGGACGGTACCACCGTCCTTTTCGAGAACTTAAGACGGTTCCGCCGTCCGTGCAAAACTTGGAACATTGTTGTCGTCTCTCCAGAACTTGGGATAGTGCATTGGGACGTTGCCGTCGTCCCCCCAGAACTTTGTCGCCGTCCCTCTAGAACTTGGGATGTTGCCGCCGTCCCTCCAAAAATTGGGAAAGTGCATGGGACATTGCCTCCGTCCCTCCAGAACTTGGATGTTGTTGCCATTCCTCCAGAACTTGGGACGTTTTTCCATCCCTCCATAACTTGGAACAGTGCATGGGACGTTGCCGCCGTCGCTCTAGAACTAAGGACATTGCCGCCGTCCATCCAGAAATTGGGACAATGCATGGGTCCTTGTCGCCGTCCCTCCAGAACATAGGACGTTGCCGCCCTCCCTCCAAAAGTTGGGACGTTGCCGTCATCCCTCCAGAAATTGGGACGTTGCTGTCATGTCTCCAGAACTTGGGACGTTGCCGCCATCCCTCGAAAGTGGGGCGTTCTGGCCGTCGCTCTCCGAACAGGATGTTTTTTACATCCTCTCGAACACAGGACATTGGCCCCCCTCTAGAAATTGGGACCGTGCATGGGACGTTGCTGCCGTGCCTCCGGAACTAGGGATGTTGCCGTCGTCCCTATAGAACTTTGGACGTTGTCGCTATCCCTCCAGAACTAGGGACATTGCCGCAGTCCCTCCATAACTTGGGACATTGCTACATCCATACAGAACTTGGGACGTTGTTGCCGTCCCTCCAGAAATTTGCCGCCATCTCTCCTGAATATAGAACGTTGCTGTCCTCCCTCCAGAAATTGGGAAAGTGTATGGTACATTGCCACTGTCCCTCCTTAACTTGGTATGTTGCTGTCGTCCCTCCAGAATATGTGAAGTTGCCGCCATCCCTCCAGAACTTGGGATGTTGCCGCCCTCCCTCCAGAACATGGGCAGTGCATGGGCCGTTGCCGCCGCTCCTCCAGAACATGGAACAGTGCATGGGACATTGCCAGTGTCCCTCCAAAACTTGGGAATTTGACGCCATCCCTCTAGAACTTTGGACGATTCCATCATCCTTCCAGAACATGGGACAGTGCATGGGACGTAGTCGCGGTCCCTCCAAAACTTGGGACGTTGCCACATTCCCTTCAGAACTTGGGACAGTGCATGGGACGTTGCCGACGTCCCTCCAAAACTTGGAACGTTGCCACCCTCCCTCCAAAATTGGAAAAGTGCATGGGATGTTACCACCATCCCTCCAGAACTTGGGATGTTGCCGCCGTCTCTCCAGAACCTGGGAGGTTGCTGCCGTCCCTCTAGAACTTGGGACTTTTTTCCATCCCTCCAAAATTTGGAACAGTGCATGGGACGTTTCCGCCTTCCCTTCAAAACTTGGGACGTTGCCGCCGTCCCTCCGGAACATGGAACGTTGCCGCCCTCCCATCCAAAAAATTAGGACAGTGTATGGTACGTTGCCACTGTCCATCCATAACTTGGGACGTTGCTTCCGTCCCTCCAGAATATTGGAAGTTGCCGCCGTCCCTCCAGAACTTGGGATGTTGTCGCCCTCCCTCCAGAACTTGGGCTGTGCATGGGTCGTTGCCGCCGTTCCTCCAGAACATGGGAAGTTGCCGCCGTCCCTTCAAAACTTTGGAGATTGGCGCCATCCCTCTAGAACTTTGGACGATTCCATCATCCCTCTAGAACATGGGACAGTGAATGGGACGTTGTCGCGGTCCCTCTAGAACTTGGGACGTAGCCGCCGTCCGTCCACAACTTGGGACGTTGCCGCCGTCCCTCTAAAACTTGGTACAGTGCATGGGACATTGCCGACGTCCCTCCAGAACTTGGGACGTTGCCGCCCTCCCTCCAGAAATTAGGACAGTTCATGGGACTTTACCACCGTCCCTCCAGAACTTGGGATGTTACCGTCATCCCTCTAGAACATGGGACGTTGCCGCCGTCCCCCCAGAACTTGGAATGTTGCCACCAACCCTCCAGAACTTGAAACGTTGCCGCCCTCCCTCCAGAAATTTGGACAGTGTAGTGTACGTTGCCATTGTCCCTCCATAACTTGGGATGTTGCTGCCATCCCTCCAGAATATGGGAAGTTGCCGCCGTCCCTCCAAAAATTGAGATGTTGCCACCCTCCATCCAGAACTTGAGCAGTGCATGGGTTGTTGCCGCCGTTCCTCCAGAACTTAGGAAGTTGCTACCGTCCCTCCAGAACTTGGGACGTTTTTCGGTCCCTCCAGCACTTGGAACAGTGCATGGGACGTTGTCGCGGTCCCACCAAAACTTGGGACAACGCTTGGGATATTGCCGATGTCCCTCCATAACATGAGACAGTGCATGGGATATTGCCGCCGTCCCTCCAGAAATTGGGACTTTGCCGGTGTCCTTAAAGAACTTGGGATAGTGCATGGGACATTGTCGGCGTCCCTCCAGAACTTGGGACGTTGTCGCCCTCCCTCCAGAAAATTAGGACAGTGCATGGGACATTTCCACCGTCTCTCCAGAACTTGGGATGTTGTCGCCGTCCCTCCAGAACGTGGGACGTTGCCGACGTCCCTCCAGAACTTGGGACTTTTTTCCATCCCTCCAGAACTTGGAACAGTGTATGGGATGTTGCCGCCGTCCCTCCAAAACTTTGGACGTTGCCGCCATCCCTCCAGAACTTGGGACGTTGCCGCCGTCCCTCCAGAAATTACAACAATGCATGGGATGTTTCTGCTATCCCTCCAGAAATTGCAACAATGCATGGGACGTTTCCGCCATCCCTCCAGAACTTGGGACGTTGACGCCCTCTCTCCAAAAATTGGGATAGTGCATGGGACGTTGCCGCCATCCCTTTGAAGTATGGGACATTGCCATCGACCCTCCAGAAATTGGGACGTTGCCGTCGTCCCTCCTGAACTTGGGACATTTTTCTATCCCTTCAGAACTTGGGACGTTGCCGCCCTCCCTCTAGAAATTGGGATAGTGCATGGGATGATGGCGTCGTCACTCCAGAACTACAGTCATTGCCGTCGTCCTTCCAGAACTTGGGAATTTGCCGACGTTCCTCCAGAACTTGGGACGTTGCCGCCGTCCCTCCAGAACTTGGGACATTGCCGCTATCCCTCCAGAACTTGGGATGTTGCTACCGTCCCTCCAGAACTTTGTCGCCGTCCCACCAGATCTTGGGATGTTGCTGCTGTCCCTCAGAACTTTGCTGCCCTCCATCCAGAAATTGGGATAGTGTATGGTACGTTACCACCGTCCCTCCAGAACTTGGGACGTTGCCGTCGTCCCTCCAGAACATGGGAAGTTGCCATCGTCCCTCCAAAACTTTGGACGTTGTTGACCTCCCTCCAGAACTTAAACAGTGCATGGGTGGTTGCCACCCTCCCTCCAAAACTTGGGAAGTTGCCGTCGTCCCTCCATAACTTGGGACATTGCCGCCATCCCTACAGAACTTGGGACGTTGCTGCCGTCCCTCCAGAAATTTGCCGCCATCTCTCCAGAACATAGAACGTTGCTGCCCTCCCTCTAGAAATTCAGAAAGTGTATGGTACATTGCCACTGTCCCTCCATAACTTGGGACGTTGCTGCCGTCCCTCCAGAATATGTGAAGTTGTCGCCATCCCTCCAGAACTTGGGATGTTACCGCCCTCCCTCCAGAACTTGGGCAGTGCATGGGTCGTTGCCGCCGTTCCTCTAGAACATGGAACAGTGCATGGGACATTGCCACAGTCCCTCCAAAACTTGGAACATTGACGCCATCCCACTAGAACTGTGGACGATTACATTATCCTTCCAGAACTGTGGACAATGAATGGGACGTAGTCGCGGTCCCTCCAGAACATGGGACGTAGCCGCCGTCCCTCCACAACTTGGGACATTGCCGCCGTCCCTCCAGAACTTGGGACAGTGCATGGGACGTTGTCGACATCCCTCCAGAACTTGGAACGTTGCCGCCTTACCTCCAAAAATTTGGAAAGTGCATGGGACGTTACCACCGTCCCTCCAGAACTTGGGATGTTGCCACCAACCCTCCATAATTGGGAAAGTGCATGGGACGTTACCACCGTCCCTCTAGAACCTGGGATGTTGTCGCCGTCTCTCCAGAATCAGGGATGTTGCCGCCGTCCCTCTAGAACTTGGGACTTTTTTCCATCCCTCCAGAACTTGGAACAGTGCATGGGACGTTTACGCCTTCCCTCCAAAACTTGGGACGTTGCCGCCGTCCCTCCAAAACTTGGAACGTTGCCGCCCTCCCTCCAGAAATTTAGACAGTGTATGGTACGTTGCCACTGTCCATCCATAACTTGGGACGTTACTGCCATCCCTCCAGAATATAAGAAGTTGCCGCTGTGCCTCCAGAACTTGGGATGTTGCCGCCCTCCCTCCAAAACTTGGGCAGTGCATGGGTCGTTGCTGCCGTTCCTCCAGAACTTGGAAAGTTGCTGCCGTCCCTTCAGAATTTTGGACATTTTTTCATCTCTCCAGAACTTGGAACAGTGTATGGGACGTTGCCGTTTATCCAAAACTTGGGACATTGGCGCCATCCCTCTAGAACTTTGGATGATTCCACCTTCCCTCTAAAACATGGGACAATGCATGGGACGTTGTTGAGGTCCCTCTAGAACTTGGGACGTAGCCTCCGTCCCTCCACAATTTGGGACATTGCCGCCCTCCCTCCAAAAATTGGGACAGTGCATGGGACGTTACCACCGTCCCTCCAGAACTTGGATGTTACCGTCATCCCTGTAGAACATGGGACATTGCCGCCGTCCCTCCAGAACTTGGAACAGTGCATGGGACGTTGCCGCCGTCCCTCCAGAACTTGGAATGTTGCCGCCATCCCTCCAGAACTTGGAACGTTGCCGCCCTCCCTCCAGAAATTTGGACAGTGTATGGTACGTTGCCACTGTCCCTCCATAACTTGGGATGTTGCTGCCGTCCCTCCAGAATAAGGGAATTTGTCACCGTCCCTCCAAAAATTGGGATGTTGCCACCCTCCATCCAGAACTTGGGCAGTGCATGCGTCGTTGCCGCCATTCTTCCAGAACTTAGGAAGTTGCTTCCGTCCCTCCAGTACTTGGGACATTTTTCCGTCCCTCCAGCACTTGGAACAGTGCATGGGATGTTGTCGCAGTCCCTCCAGAACATGAGACAGTGCATGGGATATTGCCGCCGTCCCTCCAGAACTTGGGACGTTGCCGGTTTCCTTCTAGAACTTGGGATAGTGCATGGGACGTTGTCGGCATCCCTCCAGAACTTGGGACGTTGCCGCCCTCCCTCCAGAAATTGGGACAGTGCATGGGACGTTCCCACTGTCTCTCCAGAACTTGGGATGTTGCCGCCGTCCCTCCAGAACTTGGGACGTTGCCGCCAACTGATCAGACATCAGACGAGGAATCAATAGAAGAACCCAGTTCTTCTGAAGAGACCTTAGCCCAATCAACAGACTAGGTATATCAGCCTGGATCATCTCGCAAGGGACAGTCCCAGCTGAAACCTAATCAGGTCAAGCTGTCTAACCAGCATGGTTGGTAAACTGACTAAACCATTTGTGCAAAGAAGATATGAATATTTTGATGGAAGCAGTCGTACCTACCCCTTTAATCGAAATTCAGGCAATTTTTTTTTCGAGCCCCATTTGGATTAAAAAAGAAGACAGACTTACAAGAAAAATCCCACGTCTTCTGATTCATCCAAGCCTCACACTCATAACCATACTTTTCAGAATGCACATAAAGAGATGTATGATTATGTAGATGTTTATGGGAGACAAATCAGGCCTTCTGACCTTGATGATTATCATAGAAGTGCTCTGTTTGTTTGGATCCCGGAAGGTAACACTAACACCTCAGGACCTAATCCTACTGGGGTACCTAAAGTCTAATCTGATTGCAGGCTCGCGGGGGTATGGCTAATAAAGGAGGTGTACAAGCAACTATCTGGTACATCGATAGTGGATGCTCAAGGCACATGACTGGCAACAAGCATCTCCTCAGTTCATACATAGAATAAGAAGGCCCACGTGTACTCTTTGGTGACGATAACTTTGGTTTTACCAGAGGGTTTAGCACCTTAGTGAATGGTGATGTACAGGTTTCTAGAGTCTAGTATGTCGATGATTTAAACAACCTGTTATCGGTTTCAAAACTCTGCGATAACGAATTCAGTATTGAGTTCTCAACACTATCAAGAATCGAGCTACTCAACAGATTCTGCTAACTGGTTCCAGAAAAGGAACGATCTACACTACAGATTGGGACAGTTGTCCAAGAAATGCATGCCTGATTGTTAGGAGTTCCAAAAGTAACAGTTGGCTCTGACACAAGAGAATGAGTCATCTGAACTTTAAGACTCTTAACAAGATAGCAAGGATGTCCTTGATTGAAGGGCTCCCGAATGAAGTTTTCTCTAAGGATCGGACTTGTGTCGCATGGCAGAAGGGAAAGCAAGTTAAGGCTTCAGTCAAAGGGATTCCTTCACCACCATCCAACAGAGTATTGCAACTGCTCCACATGGATCTTTTTGGACCAGTTACACCACTTATTTTCAGAGGACGAAAATACACTCTAGTGATAGTGGGTGATTTCTCCAAATTCACCTGGGTTGTATTCTTGTATAAGAAGAATGAAACTACAGCAAAGATACCTGAGCTGCTCAAAAGATTACAAAATGAGAAGGGTGTCAGCATTGTGAAAATCAGATCAGATAAAGGTACAGAGTTCCTGAACTCTTTCATAACTGATTTTTACACTAAGTTTGGTATACAACATGAGACATTAGCCGCTAGAACACCACAACAAAATGGTGTAGCAGAACGGAGAAACAAAACACTCAAAGAAGTCGCTCGCACAATATTGGTTGAACATGCAACTCCAAACTGTTTCTGGGCAGAAGCAATCAACACTGCATGCCACACTCAGAACAGATGTTCTTTACTAAGATTCACTTCAAAACACCCTATGAACTGTGGAAGGGCAGAAAACCTCATGTTTCTTACTTCCATGTTTTTGGGTGCAAGTGTTTCATTCACAACAATGGGAAGAGTCAGTTGAAAATCTTTGAAGCTAAGTCAGATGAGGGTATATTCTTAGGATATTCCTCAACCAGCAAGACTTTCAGGTTGTTTAACAGGCGAACTCTAGTTGTGGAAGAAACACCTCATGTGGTCTTTGATGAGTTGTAGGTCCCGAACGGGTTTTGTGAGGTGGAAGTCTAGAGGGGAGAGGTGAATAAACTTCCAAAACTTTTCACGTGATCAGTTGTGAAGGCAGGTTAATTGATATAGAGTGCGAGTGATGATCAGTACGATCTGATATCCAACTTATTGATTGCTGTGAAGTAGATCAGTTCGGTGTCTATCAGGTCAATTGATGTGCGAAAGTAAGTTTAAACCCGTGTAGAAAAACCAGTTTGAATAAATTAGATTCCAAGGTTTTCTGATCAGATCAGAACACAAATTGACTTACTGATCAGATCAGTAGCTTGATGCTAATCTGATCTCCTCTTGGAATATGCATGTCAGTTTTACCAAATCAGTTGTGTGTAATAGTGTAAAACAGATAAAGCAACACAAGATTTATAGTGGTTCGGACCAACTTGTCCTACGTCCACTCTTCCTAGTCCAGACCAACTTGTCCTACGTCCACTCTTCCCAGCCCAGGGGCACTTACATACCAAACTGGACTTAGTTTAATGTGTTAGTGTAACACAGTACATACATGTAGGTCCCGAACGGGTTTAGTGAGGGCAGAAGTCTAGAGGGGAGGGGTGAATAGACTTCGAAAACTTTTAAATGCAGATCGGTGTGAGGCGGTTAGCTTTGATCAGTCGAAAGTGAATCGATTTGGGGTGATAACCAACTTCTTGTCGCTGAAGCATATCAGTTCGGTAACTATCAGTTTAACTGATGTGTGCGGAAGCTTAAGTTTTACCCGTGTGAAAAACCAGTTTTGATAAATCAGATTCCAAGGTTAATCTTTTAATCGGTTGGTGAAGTGTCAAGTATGATCGGATCGAAGCTTAGTCTTTAATGATCTCAACTTGGAATATGTATCTTGCTTTTAAAGGTTGTGTGCGATTATGTGAGCAGTTAATCAAAGCATTAGTGGGCACACAAGATTTATAGTGGTTCGGACAAACCGGTCCCTCGTCCACTCTTCCCCTATCAAAGGGGCACCGACTTAACCAATGGACTTTATTTTATGTGTAAGTCCACCACAAGACACCGACTAGATGTTTAAAGAGTTCACACTCAACCGAGATAAATCGAACTAGAAACCCTGATGCGAAATCTTGCTAAACAACTTAACCTAACTTGGGGTTTGGGTAAGATTGTTGAGGTTCAACTATGAAATCTTTTCTTTGCGTATAAGTAGCCCTAATCAATTAGATGAAAAGATTTCTATGCTAAGAACTTATGGGATGAACACTTGATAAAAATAATCTTCTTGATCGTGTTCTTCGATGCGGAATCGATATTAGCTTGAGCTTCTTGATTGTTCGGTGTTTAGTTCTTCGTGTTCTTCTTTTTCACTCTGAAGTGATCCCATATTTATAGACCTTGAAATCAAAGAGCCGTTGGAGAAGCAATTTGAATTTCGGGCTATATTTAATGAACTTGCGAGTTTGATGTGACTAACCGAGGCGGCATGGCGTAAAAGCGTGAATTTGTACTTTGTAGCCGTTCTGAGAGATAGTATCAAATCCATGATTGCGGCTCCGATCATCGTGTCTTGTTCTTATTGGATAGCAAACTCACTTTTTCGGTGATGTTCTTCCAACTAAGCTTGACATTCTTCTTGTTCGGATCATCGACGTATGATTAGGTGAAACATCGATTTCTTTGGTGAGGCACCGATCGATCTGAAGGCGATCGGTCTACCGATAAGTCTTTAGTGCCGGTTGACTTAGCTTCAACTATCAGACTCGGCTGATGTAGGTCTTCTGGTCTGATCATCTGGAAGTCATCTGATCTTCGAGTATCCTGAGTTAGAGCTTCACGACTTCAGCTGAGTTATCTGACTAGATCAGATCGATCTGATCTTCTGTTCTTCTTTAAGATTACGGCTGTCGGATATCGCGATTCTTTGAGTCTTGGATCGACCTATACATATTGAGTTCCCCTCAATATGTGACCTATCTATTACATCGGTTGTTCTATCAAAGAATTATCAATTTGGTCTCCTATAGCGGGTAATATAAACATCAGTCAGCTAACAGGTCTGACTGGTCCTATTACATGTGTTTTTGGAACTTTCATCAAAACTATAAATTTCCCAACAATACAGATGTTTATAGAGTTCTCACTCAACAATCCCAGAAATCAAGACTAGAAACACTAGCTTGAAATCTCGCAAAACAAACTTATCCTAACTCTCGGTTTGAGGTAAGATTTGTATGGTTTCCAACTGGAAATCTATCCTAGTATATGAGTAGCCTAAAGCTAAAGGATGAGATTTCTTGCTAAGAAACTGTGGGATGAACACTTGAATATTTGCTTGGTGTTCTTGATGATAATTTTCCGTCTCCTTACTCTGAAGGTTTGATCTCATATTTATAGACCTTGAAATCAAAGAGCCGTTGGAGAGCAATTTGAATTTCAGGCTATTTTTGGTAGCTTGCAGGCTTGATTTGACGTGTTCAGGCAGCCCATGCCGTCTTCATGTATATTTGTCCTTTCTAGCCGTTTGCCATGATACGCCATATCCTGCATCATCAGTTTCCGTACATACTTCTTGTCTGATGAACTTGTACGTTTCAGGTAAACACTAGGTTAACACCTGATTGAACTGACCTGATTAGATGAAACTGATCAGTCTACCTGGTTGAGTCTTCTGATATAAGTTGTCTTAGCCCGACTTACTGACTCATCAGATGTTGTCTATATAACAGGTCATCAGGTCTTGAATCTTCTTACATGATCTTCGTTTTCTTCTTTAGATTAATTCTGATCTGGTAGAAACTGACAAATCAATTTCTTGACTTCTAGATGTCGATCTACTGATCTTCATGTCCACCTGATCTATACCAAATTATCAGGTATTTCTGATCTTCAGACTCGCCTGATACATATTGAGTACCCTCTCAATATGTGACCTATACAGTAATTATCAACTGGTCACCTTAACCTGATTTCTAGATCATCAGTCAGCTAACAGGTCTGACTGGTCCTATTACAATTGTTTTGGAACTTTTATCAAAACTATAAATTTCCCATCAATTTCCCCCTTTTTGATAAAACCAAAACAATTGAGAAACCAACATCAGTTGATAAATTATAAAGCAGTAAAGAACAGATAATCAGAAGACAATGAGATTTTGTCTTAGGATCAGTAAAGTAAACTTTTCATTCATCAAATTTTGTCATTACAGAGTACATTTGAGAAGTTTAAACATAAAGTACAACTGATCGTAACAAAATTATCTTCTGATCATCAGGCTATAGGTATGTAACCCTCTGACATCTCTTGCAAATCTTGTGGACCATTGAAGATCCGATACAGCTTCCATTTGACATCGTTGATCTGCTGCGGATCAGTTATACGGGATTTTGCCCAAGATGTCAAAGTAGAATCTTTGAAAGGCCAGTCTGTCGAACGAGCCATCCACCTTCTTTGTGTAGTCCATCACCTCGTAGTCCTGGTGGGAGATCCTTACATTGATCTTTCTGGCCTCATTCTCCAGATACTTTAGAAATTATGGATTCTTGTTCTCCAACCAGTTTAGAAATTCCTCATTTGGTGACTCTTCAGTTGGCACAAGGTCCAGAACAAAAGCATCCAAAAGCCATTCACCTCTGATTTTGCTCCATTCTTCGAATCTGTCAGCGTGTGCAGCAGTTTTAGGGATGATGTCATCAACCTTTGCTGACAACAGGGGTTCCACTAATGGTTTCCCAGCCTTACCTTTCTTGACTTTTGAAGCATATCTTTTCTTCAAACCTTCAGCTTCGGTCAATTTTTCTGCTTTCCTCCCTTCCTCACTTAAGCGAGCTTCTTCTGCAATCTGTTCCTTAGATAATCTTACTGGAAGTTCTTTATCAGCCTGTATTTGACTTGATGTGCTCCTTGTAATTCTTCTAGTTTGAGCAGGTTGAGGAACAGGTTCAGTTTTGGAAGGTCCAGCTCCTCCGACCATCTTCCTTGCTCTGGATTTTTCCATTTTGTCAGATACTTCGTTCGCAAACAGATCCAGATGATCTAATCTTTGGCCACATGCTTCAACCGTTTGATTAAGTTCTTCTGTAGTTCAGATGAAATCAGTTGGTTTCTCAACCTGTCCTTCCCCCTTTTTGGTTTGATCAAAAAGAGAGTTGAGGTGGAAGTCAGGGAGCCAAAACTGATAGCAATGGCTTGATTGAGATCGGATGCAGTGAGCCCTTGTGTCTGAGCAGTTTGTTCTTGAATTTTGGAGACCAGCTCTGACTTTGCAGTTTCAATGGCCGATGAGAGAGTGAGAATGAGTTTATCAAAATTTTCTTCTGTTTTGTCCAGTTTATCTGTAGCCATTAGGGGAGAAACTTGGAGATCTTTTATCTGGGCCATTTTCTGATCAACTGCTTTCTTAAAGCCCTCCGTTAGTTCGTCAACCATTTTCTGGAACTGGGCCCTCACCGAATCGATCTGTGATATAGCATATTCCATCTGCTCCTTTAGATCTCGAATACAAAACTGACTTTTGGGCTTGTTGGCCGTTGGTTATTCTTCTTTGTTTTGGGCCTGCATGTTTTTTCTTGGTTGTTAGATTTTGTGGTGGGTCTTTACTTTTGTTCACAAAACTAAGGATCTTATAAAAGAAAAAAGAAAAAAGAAAAAAGGAGGGACCACAACCCGGTCCGAGGTTAGGCCCGACTGCAGTCTAAAAAGGCCAGTCCGAAGGACCAAAAGAAGCCCACCAAACAAGCCCAACAACAACATGTAGGCCCAAACAAACAAGGCACAACAATAGGCCAAACAAACCCAACATCTAGACCTTACCGCAATGCAGCCAAATCCACCAAATCATGAAACAAAGGTAACGCAAAATCCACCAGACACAACCCAGCAACCTAAACCATCTACCAGAAATCACGTGGGCATCATGCCAAAACAATTACTCTAAATAAGCACCAGCACAATGAACCCCAAATGACAAACCTGCACCACCCCTAAATCAAGGTGGCTTCATAGAATTCAGTCTTGTGTACTCCTTAGTAGCAGTAACATTCATCGCAAAAGAGGCAGGAGAGAACTCCTTTGAAACAATATTCACGTTACCTTTAGAAGGCTGTTTATTCGGGCTATCTTCGATTCTTGAGCAAAGCGCGATTGGTCTGAATTTTGACAGACCAGTTTTTTTGAGAATTGATTTAAGCTTTGGACCTGTAACCTTCTCAGGATCCTTACCAGCATCGACTATCTCCTCCATCTCCGTAGCACTCCAGGATTCCTCATTCTTACAAACGTGTGCAACACCATGCTCGTTCAATTCCATTAGCTCCGGCATTTCCGGGTCCACATCTTGCACACCCTCTGTTCTTACCAGCTGCTGATCTTGTGTAGCTCCACCTTCTTTTCCCACTTGCTCAACAAATTGCTCTAGAGTCTCAGCTCCAACCCCTATCGGTCTATTATCCGATTTAGTAACCCAAAATTTATTAAAACCATGTTGAATTGGCGCCACTGTGCCAAAGTTCTGCTCCCTACGTCTACAATTCCCCCAATAATGGCCAACCACAGAACAATGTGAACAAAACTCAGGGACATTCTCAATCCAGATGTAAGTAAAAGTACTATGTCCCTTCCTTTTCACCATAATTCGATCATTCACCTCATTTTTAAAATCAATCTCAACCAGAATTCTAGCATAATGACCATAGCTACCATTCAAAGAATTATCATCTATCCTAATCGGTGTACCCACTGAACTTGCCAAAGCCAAAGAATCGATGAATCCCAATATTCAAAAGGTAATTCGTATAGTCGAATCTATACCTGTGATTTTGACGAACTGAGTTTGTAAGGGTTAAAATCAGGACACCAGTTCGACAATCGAATCGAGCCCGATTGGAATGCCCAATGTTTCCGGCGAGAGAAACCCTCGATCTGTCATTGTCGTTGCCGAAACAGACATTGTAATATCCCCTTCCTAACGACGTTAGTCTTTCCCCTGAATTTTCCAAAGCGCTTCCAACTTCAATCTCAACTCACAGACGGTTAATTGTTTTATCGCCGGATTGTATGAATTTTTTCCGATGAAAGAGTCCTTAAGACTTTCAATTCGGCTCTGGTAAACATCGTCTGGGATGATAATTGAAAAGAATTTGCCCTCATTTTTTGGCGGCAGAAAACTAGCAGGAAGCGGATCTTGCGGCGGATAGATCGACGAGACATTCTTCAAGGCAGCATCCGCGAATGAAAAGTTAAAATCCGAAGGCCTTGCATTAGCGGTCACTGTCGAATCTATGAAGATGGGCGTCGCTATGTTGCCAGTGGCCGGGGTGTAACCGCTTTTCCGTGAAACCTCGATCCATGGGTATTTATGTCGAAGGAAATCAAAAAATTCCTCCTGATTCTGCCTTCCAATAAACTCAAAATCGTTGTTAGCAATGAGATTTGCTACTGAATTCACCATAAAGTGCACAACGATCGCCGGAGAAGAAGATCGTCTTCGGTAAAGAAAGGATAACCGCAAGTCTAAAGTGAGAAAGAAGAGAGAGGCGAGAGAAGAAACCGACTCTCATCGATAATCACTCTTAAAAACTACACGCCTTAACCAACTGGACACAAAAATTAATGTCGTGTCACTTGTTTAGAATTAAAGGTATTAGTTGATTTTAGTTTTTGGTTTCACAAATAAGTGTCACTTGTTTAGGTTGAAAGGTATTAGTTGATTATTGTTATAAGTTTCACTAATAAGTTTCACTTGTTTACAATGAAAGGTATTAGTTGATTAGTGTTATTTGTTTCACAAGGTGTTATTTGTTTTACAAAGCTCTCACTATGTGCGATCACACATGCTAGTGTGTGCGATTGATCGGACCCCAATCACCTACGCCGGCCTTTGCCGATCATGGCGGCCGACACCATGGCCGACCTTTCCACGGTGCTCGCCTACCTAGCCGCTAATCCATCGGCACTAAGTGCCCTACTTCAAGTCGCGAATCACGCGGAGCCCATCGGCAACCACAACGTGTTGACCGCAGATCACGATCTGGCGATTATTTCGCTCTAATCCACGGATGATACTCTATCCTCTATCGCACCCCCATCTCCGGACACCATACTGGATGCGATCCCCATTTCAAGTTCTAGGGTTCTCCCCTCATCAGCCGCCAGCAACCCTAATCAGGGTTTTTCTGCACACGCTATCACACAAACCCTAGCGAGAATAACAAACGTCATTTCACGCTCAAGGCGATACATGGGAAACCTTTCTCTTCAGGATCACGCTCCCTCTCTCTCCCATACTCGACGACAACGGCGTCGTCAGGCGATACTTTGGCCGTAGACAATCCACCACTGTACTCCGGCACTACAGGTGGGTACCTTATTCTTGATATTTCATCAATTTCCCCTATATACACGGATACTCGTGCGACCTCCAATTTACAGGTCCCTATATCCATGGCGATCCCAGCAACGAAGTCCGATATTGCTGAACCTTTTATGGTTGGCCGGATTCCCATCTCTTTCACTTCGGCGATTCCTTCGTCATGCGTTAACATGGTCGAAAATAGTCCCACGCTGTGTTCCGGCCCTACGGGTATATGCACTTCATCCCTAAATTCTTTAGTTTATCCTTATCCGTCGCTCTCTCGCTTTAGCACCTCTGCGCAGGGTCCACACACGGAGGCAACGGATGCACTAGTGATGGCTACGGCGGACATGACATCAAAGCACAAGATGCTACCACTCCTATATCAGTAAGCTGCGTAACATCTCTGGTTACGCAGCAAACGGGTATGTCGGACATCGCTTTCTCAAATACTTGTACTCCATCGTATGATATGAACTATTCGCGTTTGCATGGTACTGCTCCTTTCAATGGTGGAATGCAGGTTCCCATTGGCAATGGATCACAACCCTCCCGTCGGACCACCAATTACCTCTGCCTCCCATTCGCAAAGGTGGGATATTATCAGTTAACGTCGATGAACTGGTACATCAATGTGGGTTTAGGGAGCATGAAAACACCTTAATCGCCCGGGTTTTGTTACGTCCAAAAGTCCAACCCATGTCCGTGGCGGAGCTTCGTGCAGCCATTAATGAGAGTTAGTTGGTTCCGGGGGGGGTGGTTATTTATTCCAATCGGCAAATGATTTTACAACATTCAGATTACCAACTCATGGGAAAGGGACAGTATATCATGGAGAAATGGTCGTGGGATTTCAAGTTTGGTACGGTCCGTTTGCTGCGATGGACCCCAGAGGTTCAATCCATATAAGGTGAACTCACCATTCGTTCACGTATGGATACGTATTTATGAACTTCCTATGGAGTACTTCTACGAGCCTATCATTAAGACCATTGCCTCAGCTATTGGACCGGTCGTAGATATTGATGAACGGATGCAAAATTGTACTTTATGTCATTACGCTCGGGTTTTGGTAGAGATTGATCTTCAAAAGGAGAAAGAATGGCAGTTTATGTTTGAACATTCGGGCTATTGCTTGGTGACCTCGGTTGGTTATGAGTATCACCCGGAATTCTGTTTGGAGTGTGGGGTCACTGGTCACTCGACTGCTCAATGTCGAAAGACGGATCCCTTGCGTACATCTACTGCACCAGCTACCTCAGCAGCCGCCCCTATGGCTACCGCGGGTCCAAAACAACAAGAATGGGTGGAAGTCAAGAAACGCAGAGGAAAGGGTAAGAAGTCTGTTGCTTCGATGCAACACTCGACATCTGCTTCCTCCGCGCCTACGGATGTCTTACAAGCTTCTTCTACTAATGTCATGATACTAGTCAATTCTGATACGGTTACCACGCAAAATGCTTTCGATGCTCTTGATGATGATCAGCGATCGGACTATCCAGACGACCCGATCCATTCAGAGGCCTCTGACCCTACTTGCCACACGATTTCTCATCAAAAGCAGGTCAACATTGATACGGCGCTGCACCGCATCTCGTCCGCTACAATGGCTCCCTTTACCTTGAACTACACGGAGCTACGGTTTAGCAAGCTCACCAAGATAGGCAGCTGGGCTGCAGAATGTGAAGGATCGATGTCCACGCCGCCGAAGCACGGCTCCTCGCAGGTCTCTTGGAATGTCCGTGGGTTGGGCTCAGAATAGGCTAGAAATGCTCTGAAGTCCCTCTGTGATTCCCACGCTCTGGATTGGGTGGCCATTCTGGAACCCAAAGTCGAACTGGATGCTATTCCTCGTAGATTCTGGCAGTCTCTAAACTTGGTTTTCTTTGATCAGAATGCTCGCCCTGGTCTTCGTCCAAACATATGGGTGTTATGTAGGCAGGTACACTCTACCCTCTCCTCTACTATCCTCTCCTCGGATCAGTTTATTGCTATTTGCTACTCTTCGGCTGCCATGGTGCACACTTTGTGTTTTGTTCATGCTAGAAACCAGTATATACCCCGTCGTTGGTTATGGGCTGATTTGCTTACTCTTTCTATGGAGAATATCTGTGTTATCGGTGACTTTAATGTTGTTCTCGGTGCGCATGAACGTTCCACGGGCTCGGACTTCCATGCCCTCCCATCCCAGGATTTTCAGGACTTCATCGGTTCCATGGATATTTTTGATATTGAGCCGGTGGGCTCTCCATTTACTTGGGCAACTCGGCGCTCGGGTTCGTTTGTGGGTGCTCGTCTGGACAGGGCTTTGGCAAATTAGGGTTTCCTTGATCTCTGGATCGGTACAGAGCTGCTTATTCTTCCCGCTTTGAGCTCGGATCATCATCCTTTGCGTCTCTCTCTTCATACTTCTACTGAGCAGTCTCCTAGGCCTTTCCATTTTCAGGCCATGTGGACTCAACATGACGCCTTTCTCCCACTGATTCGTCGGGTCTGGGCGCTCCACACTCCAGGTACTCATGTTCTTCGATTTGTATGGAAACTCAAACGCCTAAAAACAGAGCTCCGTATTTGGAATCACAAAGTTTTTCAGGATATTTTTGTCCTAGTCCAGTCTACTACGGATGAACTTGGCCGTCTGTCTCTCACGACCATAACGCCAATATGCTTGCTAGTCTGAATTCTACAGAAATCCGGGAGGCTGTATTTAGCTTATCTGGCAGCAGCGCCCATGGTCCTGATGGTTTTGGAGGGATCTTCTATCAGTCTTGTTGGGATATCATCGGCTTTGATATGGTAGCGCCATCCAGCATTTATTCCTCACTGGTGACCCTGTCGGGATTAACTCCTGTTTCGTTACTCTCATTCCCAAGATTCCCTCGGCTTTACAGATTTCAGATTTTTGCCCCATTGTCCTGGGGAATTTTCTCTACAAAGTCTACACGAAGATTTTGGCCACTCGTCTCATTAGCTTAATCGGTGATTATCTTTCTCCTCACCAATTCGGGTTCATCTCAGGAAGACAGATTCACACATGTGTTGCTTTGGCTTCAGAGGCTGTGAACATGCTGGACATTGGCTCCCCTAGGAATATGGCCCTCAAGGTCTACGTGTCGAAGGCCATTGACACTTTATCGTGGTACTTCTTGTATGAGGTTCTCCGTCGTCTCCAATTCTCCAAGACTTTTATCTCCATGATCACTCGGATCATGGAGTCAGCTCGACTATCTATTATGATTAATGGTTCTCCTCATGGTTTCTTCTCCTGTTCTAGGGGGGTGAGTCAAGGTGACCCCCTGTCACCTCTTCTTTTCTGCATTGCCGAGGATGCTTTGGCTCGGTGGGTTCAATGGGCTGTTGACTGTAATTTGCTTTAGGAGGGCCGACGTATGCCGAATCACTTGATGTACGCCGACGATATTATGATTTTTCTTAGAGCTACTTCCAGCAATGTGACCCGCATTAAACAGATTTTGGATGATTATGGTGACTTGTCTGGTCAACGCTTCAGCCCTTCGAAATCGCGTGTCTTCTATGGCTTCACGGTCCCTCAGCATGTTCGAGCGGCCATGCATTCTCGTACCCGGATTACTACGGGCAGTCTCCCATTCAATTACCTCGGGGTCCCCATCTTTCGTGGTGCTCCGAAGATTGCACACCTGCTGAGTATTGCCGATGAGGTCATCTCGAAGTTTCCAAGGTGGAAAGGCTCCTCTCTCTCTCTTGCAGGAAGGTGATGCCTTATCAACAGTGTCATTGCGACTTCTCTTGTCCACAACATGATGGTCTACAAATGGCCTCATTCTCTTCTGAAACGGATCCAGGTTGACATGCGTAATTTCCTCTGAATTGGGGATATCAATCGGACCGGTCAAGCGAATGTTGCTTGGGCCCGCTGTTGTGCCCCGATATCTGAGGGAGGTCTGGGAGTTCGCTCGATTCGTCTAGCGAATGAATCTTTTCTTTGCAAGTTCGCTTGGGACATCTTGAGCTCTGATTCCACGGTCTTAGCCACCCTCAGGGATAGATTTCTTCATCCGGATGGTTCTCCTCGGAATTTTTGTCTTGCTGACATCCCTGTGGCCTGGTATCCGTCCGCATTTTACTCGGCTTCAAGCTGATTCTTTGAGGCTCATCTCTTCTACGTCATTTGTTTGCTTCTGGACTTACAACTGGTTGGGATATACTCTGGTTGATAGGATTAGCATTCCTCCTGAGCTGGCTTCCACTCTTACTTACACGGTCGGGGACTACTTGATTGAGGGTGTTTGGCATTTCACCAGCCTTTTCATTTGTAGTTTCACTGACATTGTCATTGACATTCTCAATACACCGATTCACGACCAGGATGGTCGGGTTTGGCCTAAGTCTTGTGCCGGCGCTCTCACCTCTCGTCTGGCATATGAGTACCTTCGAGCTCCTCTTCTCCGTTTGGATTGGGCGCCTTGGATCTGGGCTCCCTTCATTCCGATTTGTCGCAGTACGGTTATCTGGAGGGCTATCTGAGGCGGCCTCCCCACTGCTGGAGTTTTTTACGGGGTCTCGGGCCCCTCGGTTTGTCAGTTATGCTTCTAGGGCCCTGATGAAATAAACCATACATGTCACTTTACGAGACAGGTTTATGCTGACATTACTCGTATTTTTTATATTCAGTTATACTATGATACAGGCTTCCTCGATCTTTTCTTACAGGCCACCAGGGTTCAGTTTGGGAAGCAGATTCGTAGCCTTTGGCGGCTTTCTTTTGTGACCACTATCTGGGCTATTTGGATAGCCAGGAACCGCAAAGTCTATGATCACATCAGTCCCACTGTTGCGGGTTGTTTGGTATGTATCCTTGCCTTGGTCCGCGAAGCAGATATGTTCAACATTGGCCATTTGGATGGGACAACCCAGGAGCTTCAGATTTGTCGCCGGCTCAGGGTTTGCGGTATCCTTCGTCGGTCGCTTAAGGTGTCGGAGGTTCGTTGGCATCCCCCTCCACCGGGGTGGATCAAAGTGAATGTAGACGGTAGCTGTATGGATAACACTCTTCACTTGGGAGGGATTTTCCACTCCAGTAGAGGCTTTTTCAAAGCGGCCTTTTCCAGGAATGCTGGTATCGGCCTCCCGATCGATGCTGAATTAGCAGCTGGTTTTCATGCTATTCTTATGTCACATGCTCATGGATGGACTCAGCTCTGGGTGGAGACTGATTCTACTTTGGCTACTAAGGCTCTTCTGACCAGGGTCCCTTCGATTCATTGGCGTGTTCGCGCTCTTTGGGAGAAAGTACAAACTATTCGTACTCACATGACTATACGGGTTTCCCACATCCTGAGGGAAGGAAACCAGGTCGCGGACCATCTTGCAAAATTATCGGGTGATCATACATGGATTGGGGGTTGTCCCGACTTTTTACAGTCTTTACTTTATTTTGATATGAACTCTTCTTATTTTCGTACTTTTCGCTGATGTTGAGGATTACCTTTGCGCCGTGTGGTAATGCCTTGTAGAGGGGTATTCCTTTTTCCCTCGACTAGGGGTTTTGGCCCAAAGGAAGGTTTTACCCTAGCAAGGTTTATAGTGGTGCCCCGGCCTCTGGGACGTCCTTTGTCCTTATGGCTTTAGGTTTTTCTTTTTCCTTTTTATGATAGCTTTTATTTCGTGTTATTGGTTTCACCGATAAAATCACTAAAATCGAGATCTTATTAAAAAAGAAAAAAGGAGGGAGGGGCCACAACCCGGCCCAAAGGAAGCGCAAAGAGGCTGCAGCCTAAAAAGGCCAACCCAATGAAGGGCAAAAAATAGGCCAAAAAGGACCAAAAAAGAAGAACCCAAAAATAGCCTGAAGGCAAGAAATAAAACCCAATGTCTAAACAAAAAAAGGCCTAAACACGCGGCCCAAAAAAATCCCAAAGGCTTCCAAGAAACGAGCCAAATCCTAACCAAGTGAAGCCCAAGACAACAACATAAAAACCATTGCTGCCAAAAACAACTCAAACACCAAATAACAACCACCATTAACGGAGCCACAAAATTTGCCAAGAAACTTCCTGGAAAATGCCCATAGCAGAGAAAGCTCACGCCATCCTACGCAACCAACCTACCCAACCGATAAAATCACTTGTTTATAATGAATGGTATTTATTGATTAGTGTTATTGGTTTGCCTAATAAATTTCAATTGTTTAGATTGAAAAGTATTAGTGATTAGTATTATTGGTTTCTCTGATAAGTGTCATTTGTTTAGAATGAAAGGTATTAATTTATTAGTGTTATATGTTTCACTATTAAGTTTCACTTGATAAGAATGAAACGAACTAGTTCATTAGTTCATTATTAATATTGGTTTATGTAATATTGGTTTCCCTAATAATTGTCATTTTTTTAGAATGAAAGGTATTAGTTGATTAGTTTTATCGGATTCAATAATAATTATCACTTGTTTAGAATGAAATATATTAGTTTATTTGTGTTATTTATTTCACAAATAAGTGTCACATGTTTAGGATGAAAGGTATTAGTTGATTATTGTTAGTGGTTTCACCTATAAGTGTAATTTGTTGACAATGAAATGTATTAATTGATTAGTGTTATTGGTTTCATGAATAAGTTTCACTTGTTTTGAATGAAAGGCTTTAGTTGTTTATTGTTATAAATTTCACTTATAATTTTCACTTGTTTACAATGAAAGGTATTTGTTGATTAGTGTTATTTATTTCACAGATAAGTTTCACTTGTTTAGGATGAAAGGTATTAGTTGATTAGTGTTATTTATTTCACAAATAAGTTTCACTTGGTGTTATTGGTTACACTAATAAGTTTCACTTGTTTAGAATGAAAGATATTACTCCCTCTGTCCCCCAAAAGTATGCTCAGTGAACTGAAACATGTTTTACGGAAATGTAGATTAAATATGTTTATCGACACAATTTTTTTTATTTTCATCATCCAACAATCACTTAATTACTCAAGTTATCATTATACTTTACTAACAATCAATTATGTTATTTATAAATGGACTTAATTTACGTTTTCGTAAAACATGTTTTAACCCTGTGAGCATACTTTTGGGGGACGGAGGTAGTGGTTGATTAGTGTTATTGGCTTCCTTATTCAGTTTCACTTGTTTAGAATGAAAGGTATTAGTTGATTAATGTTATTTGTTTCACAAATAAGTTTCACTAACTCAAGATCTTATAAAAGAAAAAGCAAAGCAGGTGGAACCACAACCCGGTCCAAGGTAAAGCTGGAGGAGGCTGCAGCCCAATCATTAGGCCAGCCCAAAATGAAAATAGAACAATAAACCAAGAAAAAGTCCAAAGGGCAAACACTACCCACTAAGCAATAGAACACGCAGGCCCAACTAATAGGAACAAAAAAGGTCCAAATCAGCCCAAAAGTAGGCCACAAAAGGCCAAACTAATCAGCTTTTGAAACCAAACAGGACACAGAACAACCCCTAATGCAAATGCAGTCAAAACCGGGCATGTCAATCATGAATCCAACACTACACAAACAAAACGACCCCTTCCAAATATTCACCATGATAAGCTCGTCGGAGTGTTATGAGAAAGCAAAATTCCAGCATATGAAACGCCTACGAAATCAAGCAGAAGTCAGCCAAACTAGGCCAACACCTACACATATTCATCCATCTAATCCTCCAGAAAAGCCCAGGCCACGATCAAAAACCAGACCATGAACCTGTCGCTGAGAAGCCACAACACGCGAATGCCCAAATCATGGCCAACCAGAACAAAGAAAAACACTCCCTCCCAAAATCTGGCAACCAGAACAGGAACATCAGAGATGACCAAAAAAGATAAAACACCCAATGACCACGAACACTAAAATGCCCAAAACCAGGGCAAGTCAACCACCATTTAAGAGCCACAGATAAAGAACCCCAAAATTGAATTGCCGATAAAACCCAAAACAGAGTCACAAACCTTGAGGTTCGGATAAAAAATCGAAGCCAATCGAAGACGAAACCAACTGGAGAGAAATCTAAAAACTTCACACCAACGAGCCTACCTGGAAACCCAACCTAAAACTGCCATTGAAATCGCAAAATCGTGACGTACACGAGATGATTTTTAAAGAAATTGAAAGTGAGACGTCTTGAAAATCCAAGGGATAAACAATCAAGAACCAAAACCGGCAAAAATCAAGAGACGACATGAAACCGCCGTGAGAAAGCTGCCGGAAGAAGTAATCCAATCGATGAATTCGCCTTCGAAAAAGGCAAGATCCATCACCAGAGAGTTGAAACCGCCATGAAGGAGCGGCAGTTTCGGAAAATCTGAACCGAAATACAAAACCCCAACCATAGAAACCAGAGTAATCGAGATGCGAAATGTAATCACCATGAAACCTAACGAAAAACAAAAATTTGCCGTAAAAAATCAATAGTGTATCGCCAAAGAAACCACCATGGGGATGAAGAAATGAAGAGGCGGCGAATTTTATTCCAAATTTAATTGGAATGGTCTTGCAATGTAACTTTTAATGTCTTAGACTTTCATGTGGGCCCCTTTGGCATTTTGCAACATTGGGTGGCCGTGATGACTTATTGTAGATAGGATAGTTGCTGGGCTTTATTTCTTGGGCCTTTTTTTAGGCCTTGTTTTTTGTTTGGTCTTGCTGGTTTTTATTTAGTTGGGCTTGTATTGTGGGCCTTTTTGGGGATTTTGCCTATTTTGGGGCTGGCCTTGTTTTTGGGGCTGCAGTCTTTTGAGCTTTAACCTCTGACCGGGTTGTGGTCCCTCATTTTTCTTCGTTTTATACGATCTTTGATTTTGATTTGGGTCTTATAATGTAACTTGGGTGTCTACCGAGCAACCTGGGACCTTTTCGGCGCAAGTAGTCCAACCACTTCAAATTTATACCTTTTTTTATTAACAGCAGTCCGAACAAAATTTTTATTCCAAATTTAATTTGAATGGTCTTATAATGTAACTTGGGTGTCTCGAACCCAGGACCTTTCGGCCTAGGTAGTGGGGCTCCAACCACTTGAGCTATACCACTTTGACTTAAATTTATTCCAAATTTAGTTGGAATGGTCTTATAATTTAACTTGGGTGTCTCGAACCCAGGACCTTTCGGCCTAGGTAGCGGGGCTTCAACCACTAAAGCTATACCACTTTGACAAATTTTATTCCAAATTTAATTGGAATTGTCTTATAATGTAACTTGGGTGTCTCGAACCCAGGGCCTTTCGGCCTAGGTAGTGGGGCTCCATCCACTTGAGCTATACCACTTTGACAAACATTTTTATGTTATTCCTTTATTTTTTTATAAATGTAACGATTAATTAATTAAATTTTATTCCAAATTTAATTGGAATGGTCATATAATGTAACTTGGGTGTCTCGAACCCAGGACCTTTCGGCCTAGGTAGTGGGGGGTCCAACCACTTGAGCTATACCACTTTGACTAAATTTTATTTCAAATTTAATTGGAATGGTCTTATAATGTAACTTGGGTGTCTCGAACCCAGGACCTTTCGGCCTAGGTAGTGGGTCTTATAAGTTTCACTTGTTTAGAATGAAAGATATTTAGTTGATTTGTGTTATCAGCTTCAATAGTAAGTGTCATTTTTTTAGAATGAGATGTATTGGTTGACTAGTGGTAGTGGTTTCACCAATAAGTATCATTCAAATCAAGATCTTATAAAAAAAAAAAGTAGTAGAGGGCTACCTGGCACCCCAATAAAAAAGCAAAAAAAAAGGTCATGACCAAAAAGGATCAGCCCTAAATCGAAAAAGGCACGCGGGCCCAACAAAAAATAGAAAAAAAGCCACCCGGGCCCACTAAACATGAGGCCCAACCTCACCATCACAGCCCCTATCAGCAATATGTTAGTCAAAGGCCCATATTAACAAGCAACCCACGAAAACAACAAGAAGATACAATCAAACAACAAAAAATAAAACGAAAACAATATAAGCCCTCATATGTACTAACTCACCATATTAATAAGCACCTGGGAAAGCAAGCCAGATCATGGTGGCTTCATTGAGTCGAATCTAGTGAACTCACGTGTGGCCGCTATATGCATCGCTGCTGCCGCCTTGGAAAATTTTTTATTGACCACGTTCAAGTTTTTTTCCATTCTCAAAGCTCTTCTCGTCGGACTGTATTCTGGACGTGCGCACAAGGCAACCAGATTCATTTTAGGAGGTGCAAAAAAAGTGGCTTTTCGAGCCTTCGGAGCGAATTGATCCACCACTGATTCCTGCAAAAATTGCTCAAAACTCTCCAGCAAAAGTCTCCTCTCCAACTCCCTGCCACTAATCAGAGGAAGGCTATCCCCCAAACCTTCTGAACCCTTCAAAGCAGAGGCTTCTTGTGTGCCGATATGAGCAATACCCTTTTCATCAACCTCCAGATTCCCTCCCCACTGTGGTCATCCAATTCCTGCTCTACCAGAGGATCGAAGGAGTTCAAACATCGCCCCCTCCGTCCGTACTGACACCCCGAGCCCCATTTCCCCCTTTCGCCGACATCGGGTTCAAATCACGTACATCCAAATCCGAGTTAACAACAGCCCGATTATCAGCCTTTGTGACCCAAACTTTTTCCCCACTCTGTTTCACATTGTTCTGATCAATTGGTCCCCGCACCCTAAACCTACAATTTTCCGAACCATACCCAACTATACAACAATGATTACAAAAATCAGGAGGGTTTTCAACCACAACGAAAGTAAAGGTGCTATGATTTTTCCTCTTAACCAGAATTTTGTCCCTAACTTCGTTCTTGAAATCTACCTCAACTAACACCCTAGCAAACTGACCGTACTCACCATTTAACGTATTATCATCTATACGCAGCGGTGTTCCCAATGAACTTGCCAAAGCCCAGATAAATGCAGAATCCCAATACTCAAAAAGTAACTCGTAAAATTTAATCCATACCTGCGCCTTTGAGGAACTCAGATTGTAGGGATTAAAATCAGGGTACCAATTCGATAAACGAAAGGAACTCGGCTGCAATCCCCAAGATTTCTTACTAAAAATTCTCCGTCGTTCGAACTCATCGGCGATAAAAATATTGAAGAAACCTCTGCCCAAAGGTGTCAGTCTCCACTTCTCTGTTAATCCCCAAATCGCCTGCAATTTGTCCTTCAAAGTTTTGAGAGAAAACTTTTGATTCTCGAATGAGACTCTTCCAAGAAAAGATTCCTTGAATGTCTCCAAACGATGCTGGTAAATCTCTTCAGGGATTGTCACAGAGCAAAACTCTCCTTCGTTGACCTGATCCGAAAAATTAGTTGGCGCCGGATCTTGCTTCGGGTATAGTCTGTAGATCTATTTCTCCGGGGCCTCAACAAAAGAAATCCTTTCGCCGGTGGTAATGGTGGAATCAGTGAAGATGGCCTCCTTGCGTAGTGTGCTCACCAGATTACGATCGCCCAAAGTCAATCCCAAAGTAAGATCCGCCATCATGTTTGGAGACGATAACCGTCGCTCTGACACTTTATCCGAGAAATTCTTGATGACGAACTTGATCAACCCTGGGTATTTAGAGCACAAGTCAATAAAATTGTTATCTCCATCCTTTGGCACCATCGCCGGTGTGGAATCCATCGAAGAAGATAGAAGATTGAGGCGGAAATTTAGGAACCGCTTTCTAGAGAGAGAAAGTAGTGAGAAGATAGATCGACTCTCATTCTTCGTAAAAGAATGGTATTTGTTGATTAGTGCTATTGGTTTCACAAATAAATTTCACTTGTTCAGAATGAAAAGAATTAGTTATTAGTATTATTGGTTTCTCTAATAAGTGTCACTCAAATCAAGATCTTATTAAAAGAAAAAATATGAGGGGCCACAACTCGGCCCAAGGTGAACGCCCAAAGACTGCAGCCCAATAAAGGACCAGCCCAAAGAAAAGACAAAACAAACAAGGCATCAGCCCAAACAATGCACCCATGCGTATCAAAACCAGCGGCATACATGCCTAAAGAAAAAACCCAACAAGCCCCAAAAAAAGAATTGCTAAAGGCCCAAACATAAAACAAACACAAGACTCGGTCAAACCGGGTCCCAAAAACAGAAAGGTCAACCAAGCTTCTCACGGAACCATGAAGCGCCTCAGTGAAAAGCCAAAAGAAAACAAAACCCAGGACCAACTAAAGCAGTAGAAACGCTGCCGCCCAAGCGCCCACTAGAAACCAGAACCAGAAATCTAAACCACCAGAAATTTACTCCCCAAGACTGAACTAATACCGCCAAGTTTCAAGGTGGCTTCATCGAGTCCAACCTAATGTAGTCACGAGTAGCTGCTATATGCATAGCCATTGCTACATTTGAGTCATCTTTTGATACAACCTTCACGTTAGAGCTGCCACCTTTGGGGGCTCGTTTTTTAGGACTATCCTCAATCCTTGCACACAGAGCAATCGGGCCAAGAGAGGGCTTAGGCCTCTTCAAAATTGGTTTAACCTTTGTCCCATCAGATCTGATCGGAATGGGTGCCGAACTGCTCACATTCTTGTAAGAGCTCAAATCGTCAGCCACCCCCAAGCAATCGGGAAATTTATCCTCCTTCACCTCACACTCTATTCCCTCCTCATTCAACTATACTAGCTGGGGCATGTCGGGATCCCTTTCATTCAAAGTGTCGAAGGAATTTGAAATAATCATTGCTGAGTTACCAGTCTGTTCATGAGGCTTTACCTCCCCTGTGTCTGAGCCCTTGTTTCAATCCCCAGAGCCTGAGCCAGAGTTCAAGTTTTTGTTGATCAGTTCCTCACGTGAACCATCAACACTGTCAATCACCCTGTTGTCTGCCTTCGTAACCCAAACCATTTCCCTCTTCTTCTCAAGCACCGAAGGCTACCCATCAGATCACTTCAATCTACAGATGTGGCAAATGGTTGTACAGGGGGACGAGGTGTTGGGCTGGTTATTGGCTTTCTGATTTCACGACCAGGTTGTGGTTAGAAGCTGCTGTTAGTGTTTGTTTTCTGCCTTTGTTTTGGTTGACTTTTCTTATTTTTTGTGCCTTTTGTCCGAGTTTGGGGCTTCTGTTTTTGTTTCTTTTGGGTGGTTTGTTGATTTGGGCTTTCTGTCTTTTGGGGCTGGCCTTATCTTTGGGCTTCAGTCTATTGTGCTTTAACCTTGGGCCAGGTTGTGGCCCCTCCGTTTTTCTTTTCTTTTATAAGATCCTTGATTTGAGTGTTTCACTATTACGTTTCAATTGTTTAGAATGAAAGTTATTTGTTCATTAGTTTTATCGGCAAATGACTATGAAATAAAAGGAAAAAAGAAAAAAACCTAAAACCATAAGGACACAGGTCGTCCCAGAGGTCGGGGCACCACTAAAAACCTTGCTAAGATAAAACCCTCCTTAATGCAAAACTCTTAGTCGAAGGAAAAAGGAATACCCCTCTACAAGGCATTACCCCGCATCGCATGGGCAATCCTCAAAAAGTACGTACAAGTAAAAAATAATCAGAATGTAGATCAGAGTACAGATAATGATCAATAAAGTCAGGCCAAATTCCGATCCACTCTTGCGATTAGCGATGTTAGCCAACAAATCAGCAGCCTGATTAGCCTCTCGGAAGATATCGATTTCACGAATAAGTGTCTCTTATTTAGAATTAAAGGAATTAGTTGATTTTAGTTTTTGGTTTCATAAATAAGTGTCACTCAAATCAAAGATCTTATAAAAGAAAGAGAAGAAATAGGAGGGACCACAACCTGGTCCGAGGTGAAAGCATGAAAAGCTGCAGCCCCAACATGAAGGCCAGCCCCAACAAAGGCAAAAATAACAAACCTAACACCTAACAAAAGAAGCCAAAGGCCTACAAAACAAAGTTCCACAAAAAGACAATACAACCACTAAACTCAAGAGAAAATAAAAGGAAAAGCAACACAAACCACGAAGCAAAAGGGAACGCAGGCCCAACAATAGGCTGCCGAAACCCAGCAGAAAAAAATGACAGCCCCTGCCGTAATAAGCTGTCAAAACCGGGCATGTCAATTGTGAATCCAACACCAACCAATCAAATAACCAAGTGCCTCCTTCTGCAATATGCGGTCAAAATCGGGCACCAAATTGCTAAAAGAAATGCCCAAAAGACAGATCCCAGCACTAACAACGAAACAACATTATGCGGATAGAGACGAAGGACCCATTAGATATAATGATCTAAGAACCCAACGTATAAAATAAGCAGCGGATCTACCCAAATCGTGAATCTGTTTTGATCTTACTTAAAGCTAGAAAGAACCTTGACCCGTTGGCTATAGAAGAGCCAAGAACCTCGGTATAGTTGAACACCACAAGATCTTGCTCAAGAATCTTGATAAGTTCTTAAATAAAACAATCTCACAAGAGAAATAACAAATCCAATAATGGAATTTTCGTACTAAAAATAGTGGGTATCTTTTACAAATGGATGCATCACCTATTTATAGGCTACAAACAACTCTTAAGTGGTCTTCATGATTGAACATATCATGAAGACACTAATGTGAACACATTTAGGTGACTTAAAGGCTAGTCAAGACTTAATAAATGTAGACTATGTATCTAGAACTTAATAAATACTTAATTGACACACTTTAACTAAAATGAAGAGTCATTCTTGAAGAGTCTTTGTGTATGCACGAAAATTGCATGTATTCTTCTCCATCATGAATAAATTGATCTCTTTTGTTTGCATGGCTTTGCATTGGATGGATCCACATCACAACAAAGCTACCATACCCATGACTAACAACACTGGCCAAAAACCAAAAAAGATCCAAAATGCCAAATCCCTTATACTGAAATAAGCGGTCAACACCAGGCACAAAATATCCAAAGAGTCAACAATTATAGCAAATCAACATACTCATCATACAAACCAGCAGTGGATTCCCAACCAAAGGACTGAAAAAGCCACCATGCACGAAGAACAACCGAAACAGAGCCTCCACATCTCAACAAACAACATAAAAAATGGCCACAATGCCCAAAATTGAAACAGAGATGAAAACCAAGGACCGAATCACTAACCTGAGATTATAATCGCACATCGAAGCTAATGAAAACTGAGATGATTTTGATGAGTTTGAGCATCATCTTGCAACTCTCAAACAGTTTCAAGACTAATTATCGTGAAGAACCGGAAACCGCCATGTAAATCGGAGCCAAAACAGAGCATAAAACTCAATCAATCGCCGCTGTAATCAAAAAATCGAATCCGATCGAAAATGAAATCGTAGATCCCCAATGTAAAAACCCAGGAGAAATCCCAACCAGAAAGGAACCGAGATTGAAGAACTCCAAGCAAACCATCTTACCCTAGAAAAAAGAATCAAACCGCTGTTGAGGGCAGCGAAATCCGACCCTCAAAATCAAAAGTATCCAGAGCCTCCCAAATCAAGAGTGGGACCTTGAATAAACCACCGTCGACCGCCGTGAAGAACGCCCACAGACGAGTGAAATCGATTGCAAAACGAAAAAATCCCTTAAAATCTAGCGTGAAAATCAGAATGTCACTGTGAAGAACCTAGAAACCGCCGTTGGAAACACTGCCGTAAAGAAAAGAAACCAAATCTTGATTACGAGGTGAAACCACCGTGAAAACCTAACTATTTCCCGTCGAAAATCTATGGAGAATCACCGGAGAAACCGCCATCAGGATGAAGAAGTGAGAAGCAGCGGTGTCAGCGATAATTGAGCGAGAATCTAGAGAGAGAAATATTCGACTCACATTGAAGCTGCAAAATTTTATTAAAATAATTTTCAAATTTAATTTGGAATGGTCTTATAATATCTCGAACCCAGGACCTCTCGGCCTAGGTAGTGGGGCTCTAACCACTTGAGCTATACCACTTTGACCAAAAATTCATTCCAAAATTTTATTCTAAATTTAATTGGAATGGTCTTATTATGTAACTTGGGTGTCTCGAACCCAGGACCTTTCGGCCTAGGTAGTGGGGCTCCAACCGCTTGAGCTATACCACTTTAAGTGTCACTTGTTACCCGGTTTTGACCGCATATTGCAGAAGGAGGCACTGGGTTATTTGATTGGTTGGTGTTGAATTTTCGATTGACATATCCGGTTTTGAAAGACGAATGGATCCGGGCTTGATTGTCCAAGGCTTCTTGAGAAAAATACGATTCCGGCCTTCCAAATTGGCCACGAAGATGTTGAAGAAACCTCTCCCCAGCGGTGTAATTCTCCAATTTCCACGAATCGCCCAAATGTCCTTCAATTTAGCCCTAAGATCCACCAACGACAACCGCGGGATTGGCATAGACACGAATCGATGAAAGAATCTTTAAGAACTTCAATGCGCTCTTGGTATAAATCATCGAGGAACCGTAACATTATAGAAATCCCCTTCATTGGCGTTGGCCAAAAGGCGGCCTCGGATCTTAGGGTCGGGTAGACCCGTAATAATGTCGCCTCTGCGTATTTGAAGTCCTTCCACTAGATGTAACAATAGAATCTGTGAAGATTGGTTTCATTGGCGAAACCCCTGGCTTCAACGGTGTCGCAAATTGAATCGCGATAGAATTCCCTTTCCCCTCAAAGTGTATCTCAGGAAAATCGGCCTTCAATTTACGTAAAACATCTTTAGGGCTCGGAGAAGACGTACTGACGAACCCTAGAGGCGAAAAATCCTCCGGATTAGCCCCCATGAGTCAAATGTGAAGGAGTAAAAATTGACGATTGAGAAAGAGAGCAACCAGAAAGAAGGCAAACGACGGGTAATCGTTCGAGAAGAAAATCTTCTTCGGTGAAAATAGAAAAAGCGTAGATGGAGAGATAAACTAGAGAGAGGCGAGAGAATATAAACCGACTCTCATCGAGAAAATATTTTCTCTAAATAAGTTTCACTTGTTTACAATGAAAGGTATTAGTTGATTAGTGTTATTTGTTTCACAAATAAGTTTCACTTGGTTAGGATGAAAAATATTGGTTGATTAGTGTTATTGGTTTTCACTAATAAGCTTCACTTTTTTAAAACGAAAGGTATTAGTTGATTAGTGTTATTGGTTTCACTATTAAGTTTCATTTGTCTAGAATGAAAGGTATTAGTTGATTATTGTTATTGGTTTCACTAATAAGTATTATTTGTTTACGATGAATGGTATTTGTTGATTAGTGTTATTTGTTTCACTAATAAATTTCACTTGTTTAAAATGATAAGAATTAGTGATTAGCATTATCAGTTTCTCTAACAAGTGCCACTTGTTTAGAATGAAATGTATTAGTTGATTAGTGTTTCACTTGTTTCACTATTAAGTTTCATTTGTTTAGAATGAAAGTTATTTGTTCATTAGTTTTATCTGCAAATGACTATGAAATAAAAGGAAAAAAGAAAAAAAACCTAAAACCATAAGGACACAGGTCGTCCCAGAGGTCGGGGCACCACTAAAAACCTTGTTAAGATAAAACCCTCCTTAGTGCAAAACCCTTAGTCGATGGAAAAAGGAATACCCCTCTACAAGGCATTACCCCGCATCGCATGGGCAATAATCAAAAAGTACGTACAAGTCGAAAATAATCAGAATGTAGATCAGAATACAGAAAATGATCAATAAAGTCAGGCCAAACTCCGATCCACTCTTGCGATTGGCGATGCTTAGCCAACAAATCAGCATCCTGGTTAGCCTCTCAGAAGATATCAGTTTCACGAATAAGTGTCTCTTGTTTAGAATTAAAGGAATTAGTTGAATTGAGTTTTTGGTTTCACAAATAAGTTTCACTTGTTTAGGATGAAAGGTATTAGTTGATTATTGTTATAAGTTTCACTAATAAGTTTAACTAAACTAAAGATCTTATAAAAAAAGAAAAATGGGAGGGACCACAACCTGGTCCAAGGTAAGCACAAAAAGGATTGCAGCCTAATAGGCCAATCCAAGTCAAAAAGCCAAACAACCCAAAAGGCTAACTAAGATCCACTAACCACACACAAAAGGCACGCAGGCCCAAAACCTAATAAAAGGGCACGTAGGCCCTCAATGCACAACAAAATGGCCCAAGTCACGGTCAAAAGAAACAATAAGAGAGGGCCCAACCAAAGAGCGGCCCAAGGCCGGCACAAGACAAACTAGTTCGTCCAGCTTATCAGCTGGTGAAGCATCAGTCAAACGCAGCAAACTAAATGCCCAGAAATCCTCCTGAGCTTGAAACCCTTCCAAAACGAAACCAAACACCAAACCAGAAGCACAAAGAACCCAAGGCCAGCTAAGAAACCTCATCTAAACGCCCAAAAGTCAGTTGAACCGAACATCCAACAACCACAAAAGAAACACTCAACAAAAAGCAAGAAAAACCTGTACAATCCCCACTAACCTCAGACTTTAATCTCCCATGCTCCTGCCTCTTGCCACCTGGAGGTTCAAAATATACCTGCACTCAAAATCTTTAAATCCACGAGATCAAAACACCACGAAACAACACAAAACAAACTAAAATCACACTAAAAGCAAATGGGTTGCCTCCCATTCAGCGCTATTTTTAAGGTCCTACTGCCGGACCGAACTTACTTACGTTCACGAAGTGAAAACCATGTTACCTCCTTTGTCCTCATAGGATCGGTTGTAAAATTTCTTCACCCTATGGCCATTCACCGTGAATACGCTCCCATCTTCCTTCTCCAGCTCTAAGAATCCACTCTTGAACACTTTACGAACCAAATACGGACCATTCCACTTGGATTTCAATTTTCCCCCAAACTGCTTCATCCTAGAGTTGAAAACGAGAACTTGATCCCCAGCTCTAAATTCCTTCTTTTTTTCCCGTGCATCATGCCACTTTTTTGTCTTCTCTTTGAATATTCGGGCACTCTCATATGCACGATCACGAAATTCTTCCAACTCATGGAGTTGAAGAAGTCTCTTCTCCCGGCCGGTGTCTTTATCAAAATTGAGCTTTTAATTGCCCAATAAGCCTTGTGTTCAACTTCCTTAGGAAGGTGGCATCCCTTCCGGACACCGGTGGTATGGTGACATTTCAACGAAGTTTTTGTAGGTCAGACGCCCACAATGCATAAATCAACTTCATGGCCCAATCTTTCAATCGACATTCATCGTCTTCTCAAGGATGCTTTTAATCTGTCTGTTCGAAACTTCAGCAAGGCCATTGGATTGGGGATGATATGCTGTAGAAACACGATGGTTCACTTCATATTTTGCAAGAAGCTTCTGCATCAGTTTGTTCACGAAATGGCTTCCACCATCACTAATCAATGCTCTTGGTACTCCTTATCGTGAGAATATATTCTTTCTCAAGAATTCAATCACCACATGCGCATCATTCACCTTGGTAGGGATGGCTTCAATCCATTTCGAGACGTAATCAACACCCACTAAGATGTAAAGGAACCCTTTGCTCGGAGGAAATGGACCCATGAAGTCCAACCCCCAAACATCGAACACCTCTACTTCCATGAAGATATGTAGAGGCATTTCATCCCTCTTCATAATCGTGTCGAATCTCTAACATTGATCACATCTTTTAACCCACTCCTTGCAATCTGAGAAAATCGTAGGCCAAAAAAATCCTGCTTGAAAAACTTTCCTTCCTGTCTTCTCTCCACCCAAATGGGCTCCACAAGACAACGTGTGACAATGACTCATTATATCTGCCCATTCATTCTCTGGAATACACCTTCGTAGAATACCATCAATCCCTCTCTTAAAAAAAAAAGGATCATTCTGTATGTACTCTCGAACTTTCTTCAAAAACACCTTCCTCTGTAGATAGTCCATGTCCACTGGAAGCTCTTCACTAGCTAAGTAATTAGCATAATCAGCGAACCACGGTGCTCTTCCCTCGATTTTGCTCACCAACATATCCTCTACTCCAAAAAGCTTCTCATTAGGGAACTCCTCGTTCACCTCCCGTTCTTCAACCATGTTCTCCTCATTGAGCTTCAACCTAGATAAATGATCCGCGATGACATTCTCACTCCCCTTTTTATCTCGGATTTCCAAATCAAACTCTTGGAATAAGAGAATCCACCGAATAAGCTGTGGCTTAGCATCCTTTTTGCTCATGAGATACCGAATAGCTGCATGGTCCGTATACACTATCGTTTTCGTACCTACTAGGTAGGGCCAAAATTTGTCAAAAGCATATACGACCGCCAACAACTCTTTCTCGGTAGTAGTGTAGTTGATTTGAGTAGAATTCATCATTTTTGAAGCATAGTATATAGCATGAAATCGCTTCTCTCTGATTTGCCCCAAAGCTACACCCATCGCGTAGTCACTTACATCACACATGAGAACAAAAGGACTATTCCAATTTGGAGTCACGAGAATCGGAGCATTTACCAACGCTTCCTTTAACCTGTTGAAAGCAACTAAACACTCATCAGTAAACACAAAGAGTAAAGAAGTTTTTGCTGGGTTTTGTCATCTTTATTACGGTGTTCTGCTTGGTGATTTTGATCTCTGTTTTGGCTTCGATGATACACAACGGTTCCCGGTTATACAAGTCAATTATACTTGAACCGTCTGGGAGTTGCAAGACTCTGCAATCAAATTCATCATTGAGTAGAGTGCAGTCTTGGGTTCGATGATTCTCGGCATTACTAGTTGGGACTGGTTTTGAGGTTTGTTCTGTTTTGGATTTATTTTGTGTTGTTGTTATTCATGGGTATGGTAGCATTGGAATTATTGTGCACCTGATAGTGCTGGGATTTGTTTCGCATTCTTGAGCCCCAGTTTTGATCGCATATTGGAGCAGGGGGCGTTTTGTTTTCTGTTTGGTTGGTTATTTGGACTTAGTAATGCCTTAGGTGCTGGGATTTTGTTGATAGATCACTCTGAGGTACTTACCACGGTGAACACTGGGAAGGGGTGACTTTTGTGTAGTGATGGATTCATGATGGACTTGCCCGGTTTTGATCATATTTTGCAGCAGGGGCAGTCACTTTTGCTGTTGGGTTTCAGCAGCCTTTTTTGTTGGTTTTTGTTAGGCTTTGTTTGGTGGGTCTTTTGGCTCCTTTTGTTTGTTGTTTGTTTTGGGCTTTTTGTCTTTTTTGGGGCTGGCCTATATGTTTGGCTGCAGCTTTTGGTGCTTTAACCTCGGACTGGGTTGTAGTCCCTCCTTTTTTCTTTTATAAGATCTTTGATTTGAATCAGTCACCATACCTTAATCATCTCAATGCGGTTTCATTTAGTCCAACCTTGTGAAGTCCCGAGTTGCTGCTATATTCATGGCCATCGCAGCCTTAGAATCTTCCTTTCAAACTAGCTTTAAATTGGGACATCCTCCTTTTGAAGTACGTTTATTTGGACTGTCCTCACTCCTAGCACAGAGAGCAATAGGGCCAAGAGTGGCCTTCGGCTTCTTCAAGAATTGTTTGACCTTAGTCCCATCATTTTTTATAGGAGTGGATGTCGAGCTGCTCACCGGCTGAAATTTGTCAAAGTGTCGAACGAGTTTGAAGTAACAATTTTTGAGTTAACTCTAGTCAACCCAATCTGGAGTGTATCATGCTTCGTCTTCTCATTATTGTTCTCCTCCCTAACTTCTTTAGCCTCCTTCACCTCACACTCAACTCCATCCTCATTCAACTCCACGAGGAGTGGCATATCAGGATCCCTAACTTTCAAAGTGTCTAACGAGCTTGAAACTATCATTGTCGAATTGCTACCAATCGAAACATGGTCTCTTGTGACCTTATCATTAGAGTTTACCTCCCCTGTGTCTAATGCCTTTTTACCAATACCAGAACCCGAGCTTGAGTTGATCAGATCATCACAGATAGATTCTACACTTTCAATCACCCTGTTATCCGACTTCGTAACCCAAACCTTATCCCTATTCTTCTCACGCACGGAAGACTGCACCTCAGACACCTTCAATCTATGCCTACAATTCTCCCAATCGTGGCCTACAATTGCACAATGATTGCAAAAATTGGGTGCATTTTCAATCCACACAAACGTAAATGAAGCATAATTCTTCCTCTTAATCACAATCCTATCCCTAACATCATTTTTTAAATCAATTTTAATCAGGACCCTAGCGAAATGCCCAAACTCCCCATTCAACGTGTTATCATCAATTCTCAGTGGTGTCCCCAAAGAGCTCGCCAGACCCCAAATAAACCTCGAATCCCAGTACTCAAAAGGCAATTCATAAAAGCGCACCCAAACCTGAGCCTTTGACGAATTCATCTTGTAAGGATTGAAATTAGGACACCAGTTTGAAAGTCGAAAGGAGCCCGGTTTGAGCCCCCAAAATTTCTTAGAGAAAAGTCTTTGTCGATCAGCCGGATCGTCAATTAAGATGTTATAGAAGCCCCTCCCAAGAGGCGTTAGCCTCCAAGGACAGTGAATCTCCCAAATGGATTGAAGTTTATCCAAATGGACCGTGAATCGCCGGTCTAGTCATTGCTTTTCATTTTCGTGTCAGGACCTACGGGCCAAGGGACAGTCTTAGGTAGACAGTTTCTATGGGGCGTATGCCTCCCAAAAGGTAACGGGGGTGCACCAACTAGTTATGAAATCACATTGACAGCCTCTACTCTTATCCTAGCTCGTCGGAGAGCTAGATTTGCCCCGAAGACCTTCCTATAAATCACATCTTTCCTCCCTCGGGATTCCTTGGCATCTTAGGACAGCCATTGCTTTCTTGTAAATTCGCCAATCATTTCATTTAAGTTTTTGAATTCCCCAATCGTGAGAAGACGGAAGAGGAACTTGTCGTAACGATCCCCCTAGGGTCTTTGTTTTCTTTTTGAGAAATAACCACTCTTTCTTCCCGACCTATTTGACTCTCTGGCCGCAGTTATTTAGGTGGTATTCTGAGATTGAAGAGATCAGATTCCTCCCGATTAGGTCCGGGTAAAGAACAGGTAATGTCGGTAGGCCCTTCGCTTCATACATATCCAATGATGGATTGGTGCGTCGGCGGCGTCAGATTGTTAATCGATCACCCCTTACTCGGTCTTTGAATGAAACTTTAATGAATTCTAAATTTAAAGCAAAATACAGAACAATAGTGTGGGTAAATGGAGGCTTCATTCTTCTCCAGCATACACCTATCCGATAAAGAAATCAAAAAGAAAAAGCATTTTAGCGCCTTTAAACGTCTCTTTTGAGCCAGTAGAGCTAGGGAGGAAGCCACTAAGAGCTCTGACCACTTTCGGGACCAAGAAACGGGGGTACCGCATTGGGCAGAAGATGATCCAAAAAGCGAAGGCGCCGGGAACTCAAGGCGTGGAATGCTTGAGTTGGGTGCGATACGTGCTACCAGAAAGGACAGGAGATTTAAGCCTGACCTTTCCTAAGACCCTTATCCTTGTTCGATCCCAAGTAGGCATGGAGAGGGAGCTGGTCCAGCCCCTTGTCAATCATCACAAAAAGAATATAACCCAGAGCCTCTCTAGCCCGACGTGGCACTACTGGATGCTTTTGATCAATAGGAAGAGGAGGAGTCGGCCAAAAAGAAAGATCACCAAAAGTAACGACCACGGGAATAACACCCGGTAGAGAGACCCAATCTTGAGTGAAATAAATACCGCGACTTCGATCTTTTTCAATAAAATCATCACGCAGTAAATCAACAAAGCCTAAAGTAATTTCTCTTTCTCCTTCAAGTTTACCTACTACGGTACCAGTCAAGTGCTACCCTTTGAGTCATGAATGTAGGGTAGAAGACTGATGGTATATCTACCTGTTTCCTCTGTTGTCGTCGCCATATTCCATATGTCACTTAGTCATCTCTGCCTCGCTGCGGGTCAGCACCTCCGAAAGAAACGGAGGACTTCATTCAGTGACCCCGTGATCGCCCTTCTCCGGGAATGGGGTCCCTAGAAATTGCAAGTGGTAGAGCGGCAGGGCCTTTCTCGCTGGGCGAGCACATCCGATTCGAAAGTCCTTTATTTTCCCTATCTGCTTTGAAGAACCATCCTGCCCTCTCTCTCAACTGAAGAATAGACAGCCCAAGACACCTATATATACAAAGGGGAAGTAGCGAATGACTTGCTTGACTATCGATCCTGGGCTACTGGCACTGAAAGTACTGTGATCTAGTAGTTATGATGATAAAGCAGAAGGCAAGGGCGGAAGCTAGACCGGCGGGAGGCACTACAATTCGTTTTTTGAAAGTCGGAAAAAAGCTTGTGCGACGCCGTATCAATAAAAGCTCGGATAAATAGTTTAAACACTAAGAAAAGGGAGGAGCGCTCCCTTGTTCGTTCCTTGGCTGCACCAGTTGTCCCTAACTCCACCACCGACTGACTCTTCCTAGTAAGAGGCTACTAACAAAGCTAAGAGCTCGACTACCGCCTGGTTTCATGGATGAGAACCAATATGAAAGGAATCTGTCCACCTCACCAGTATCAGGAATTTTGATATTGAATAAACCAGCAAAATATTCCCAAAGGATCGATTCATTAAAAAGAATCGATTCAATACATTTCTTATGTACCCATAGGTACTATATTGGATTTGAATCAAATTTCGGATCAATCTATATTGATTGACTGCCTCCATTATGTTGTTGTATCGGTTTCTGATTATCAAAAGAAGCCCTTCCAAGAAATGAATCCTTGAATGCTTCCACACGACGCTGATAGACATCCTCCAGAATGCAGACAGAAAAGAACTCCCCTTCGTTGATCGGAACTGGAAAGGTAGCAGGCACAGGATCTTGCGGGGGATACAACCGGTGTAATTGTCGCGAAGCAGCATCAACAAAAGAGGTCCTTACCCCCGCCGTAGAGGTTGAATCGGTAAAAATTGCCTCCTGTGAGAAGTCACAAAAAATACGATCCCCCTTTAACCTCTCAAACCATGGAAAATCTGAATCGAAGCGAGTCACCGCATCGTCCTGATTAGGGCCTTCCTTGGTCGCAGAACCATCAGCGAATTTCTCAAAGAAGTTTGAAACAACAACTCAATTAAACCGGGATTTGCAGAACAAAGATCCACAAACCCTAAGTGCGGAGATGAAGGTTTAATGGAAATAGCAGGTGAGGAAATCATGTGAAAGTAAACAAATCACGAATCGTATCAAAAGAGAAACGAGAAAAAATGCCGGAGAAGGCGTTGTAACGGCGGAAAGCGCGGCGGTTTTAGAGTGAGAGAGTAGAGAGAGGGGGAAGATGGAGATAGCATGGAACCGCATTTCTAGAGAGAAGGAGGAGCATCTCTCTCAACTTCGGCAAAAAATAATAAATTTTATTTTATAAAAAACATCTACCTCACTAATAAGTTTAACTTATTTACAATGAAAGGTATTAGTTGATTAGTGTTATTTGTTTTACAATATGTTTCACTATCGACACTATGTGCGATTTCACATGGTAGTGTGTGCGATTGATCGGACTTCTATCACATACGCCGGCCCTTTGCCGATCATGGCGGCCGACACCATGGCCGACCTCTCCAAGGTGCTTGCTTATCTAGCCGCTAATCCACCGGCACTCAGTGCCCTCCTTCAAGCCACAAATCACGCGGATCCCATCGGCAACCCCGACAACGTGTTGACCCATGATCATAATTTGGCGATGATTTCGCTTCCATCCACCGATGACACTCTCTCCTCTATCGCACCCCTGTCTCCGAACCCTATCCTGGATGCGATCCCCATGTCGAGTTCTAGGGTTCTTCCCTCGTCAGCCGCTAGCAACCCTAATCTGGGTTTTTCTTCGCACGTTACTTACACGAACCCTACCGAGACTAACAAACGCCGTTTCACGCTCAAGGCAATTCGCGGTAAACCTTTCTCTTCAGGATCACATTCCCTCTCTCTCCCATACGCGACGACCACGGCATCGTCAGGCGATACACTGTCCGGAGGCAGTTCACCACTATACTCCGGCACTACAGGTGAGTATTCTATTCCTGATATTTCTTCGATTTCTCCTATCTACTCAGATACTCATGTGGCCTCCGATTTGCAGGTTCCGATATCCGTGGCGATGCCATCAAAACATGGCCGGATTCCCGTCTCTTCCACTGCGGCGATTCCTTCGTCAGGCGTAAACATGGCCGGAAATAGTCCCACGTTGTGTTCCGGTCCTACGGGTATATGCACTTCGTCCCTGAATTCTTTAGTTTCTCCTTATCCGTCGTTCTCTCGCTTTGGCACCTCTGCGCAGGGTCTACAAGGTGAGGCCACTGATGCTCTGGTGATGGCTACGGCGGACATGACTTCAAATTCACAATATGCTACCGCTCTTCTATCAGGAAGTTGCGTAACATCTTTGGTTACGCAGCAAACGGGTATGACGGACATCTCTTTCTCGAATACTTGTACTCCATCGTATGATACGAACTAAACTAAAGATCTTATAAAAAGAAAAAAATGGGAGGGACCACAACCTGGTCCAAGGTATGAACAGAAGATGCAACTTTTCGAGCTTTCGGGGTGAAAGGCTCCACCACTGAATCCTGCAGAAATTTCTTAAAATTCTCAAGTACTCCATCGTATGATACGAACTAAACTAAAGATCTTATAAAAAGAAAAAAATGGGAGGGACCACAACCTGGTCCAAGGTATGAACAGAAGATGCAACTTTTCGAGCTTTCGGGGTGAAAGGCTCCACCACTGAATCCTGCAGAAATTTCTTAAAATTCTCAAGTGAGAGTCTCCTCTCCTTCTCCCTTTCAGCAACCAAGTCACTAACATGTGGAGTGCTGCCCTCCAAGTCCAGCGACTTGGAAAGTTTTCGAAACCCACCACTCTTTGACTTATCTCCTCTTCAACCACCCACTCATTACCCTGCTCATCTAACTCCATTAAAACTGGCATATCCGGGTCAGGCTGTTGTAAGTTTGCAAATGAGTTAGACGTCGCCACTGGATGTGCAGCCTGTGAAGTTGCCTCCATCCCCATGGTGCCACCAAAATCTTTGTTCTGATCGATGTTGACTTCACTTTTATCATTGTACTTACTACCCCTATACATCCTAGCATCTGCCTTTGTCACCCAGATTTTCTCCACCGGCTTCTTGACCGCACGAGGAGAGGACGGCCCTGCCCTATTTCAACAAAGATCCCAACAATGTCCCACAGTACCACAATGGCTACAAAAGTCAAGTGCATTCTCAATCTGGATGAACGCAAACGAACTATGCCCTTTTCGTTTCACCAAAACCTTATCTCTGATTTCCCGTTTAAAATCTATCTCAACTAAAATTCTAGCAAAGTGCCCATAACTCCCATCCAGAGTATTATCGTCCATTTTTATAGGGGTTCCAAATGATGAAGCCAAAGCCCAAATAATCTATGAATCCCAGTACTCAAAAGGAAGTTCGTAAAATCTAAGCCATACCTGAGCTTTTGAGGATGTAATTTTATACGGATTGAATCCAGGACTCCAATTTGACAATTTCAAAGTGCCCTATTTCAACGTCCAAATTTTGCGACGAAAGATTCGTGACCTATCCTCGCGATTGACGATTAAAATGTTGAAAACCCCCCTCCCCAACGGAGTAAACCTCCAATTATCTTGAATCCGTCATAAATCTTGGATTTTTTGCCGCAAATCTTGGACCGATAACCGTCTCTCCGCCGTACCTTGAGAAAAACAGCCGATAAATGAGTCCTTGAGAGAATCGAGTCGTTTCTGATACACCTCTTCTGGCACAGTGATAGAATAGAATTCCCCTTCATTTTGTGGAATTGGAAATGAAGAAGGTGTCGGATCTTGCGGCGGATACAGTAGATCTTCGTGTTTACGCATCGCCGCCGCGTAAGAGTCGTTTGATTTAGAAACCACCAAAGAATCAGTGTAAATTGCTTCATTGGGAACCCCTTCCTTGAGATTCCCTTTCAAATTGTGTAAGTGTGGAAACTCGGATTCAAATCGCGATTCGCCGCCGTCTTGAGTAATGATACTTCTAGGGTTAGCCGGAGAACCCCCCTTTTCCGCCACCGATTTGGCGACTGAATGTGAAAAATTCCCAACCACGAACTTGATCAAACCCGGATTTGCGAAGCACAACTCAACAAATCTTGAATCACTAGAAGGCGAAACGTTTCGCGAGGACGAAACCGAAAACGCCGGTGAAAGAGTCATTGAAGAAACCCCAAAACTATATCGGAAAAGAGGCAAACACCGGTGAAGAAGAAAAAAAACCGCTTATTTAGAGAGAGAAAGTAGAGAGAGGCGAGAGCCGACTCTCATTTCACTTAAAATAAATTATAATCATAGACAAATAAGGCCTTGTCCACTACGAACTATTTGAGTTTGCATGGTACTGCTTCTTTCAATGATGGAATGCACGTTCCCGGGGGCAATGGTTCGCAACCCCCCCATCGCGAGCACGAAGCTCCTCTACCTCCCATTCGCAAAGGTGGGATACTATCAGTAAATGTCGACGAACTCGTACATCAACGTGGGGTAAGGGAGCACGAAAACTCCTTAATCGCCCGGGTATTGTTACGTCCAAAAGTCCAACCCATGTCCGTGGCGGAGCTTCGTGCAACTATTAATGAGATTTGGTTGGTTCCGGGGGGTGGCTATTTATTCCAATTGGCAAAGGATACAACAACATTCAGATTGCCAACACATGGGAACGGGACCGTATCATGGAGAAACGGTCGTGGGATTTCAAGTTTGGTACGGTCCGTTTGCAGCGATGGACCCCAGAGTTCAATCCATATAAGGTGAATTCCCCATTCGTTCACGTATGGATACGTATTTATGAACTTCCTTTGGAGTACTTCTACGAGCTTATCATTAAGACCATTGCTTCGGCTATTGGACCGGTCGTCGATATTGATAAACGAACAAGAAATCGTACGCTGTGCCATTATGCTCGGGTTTTGGTGGAGATAGATCTTCGAAAGGAGAAAGAATGGCAGGTTATGTTTGAACGTTCGGGCTATTGTTCGGTGGCCTCTGTGGGATATGAGTATCACCCGGATTTCTGTTTGGAGTGTGGGGTCACGGGCCACTCGACGTCTTAATGTCGAAAGACAGATCCTCTGCGTACATCTAATGCACCATCTACCTCAGCAGCCGCCTCTAGAGATCAAGAAACGTAGAGGGAAGGGTAAGAAGGTATCTGCTACGATGCAGCACTCGACATCAACTTCCGCCACGCCTACGGATGTCTTACAAGCTTCTTCTACTAATGCCATGATTCTGGTAAACTCGGATACGATTAACACGAACAATGCTTTCGATGCTCTTGATGATGATCAGAGATCGGACTATCCAGATGACCCGATCCATTCCGAGGCCTATGACCTTATGACTCCGCATCAGGAGCAGGTCAACATTGATACAGCGCTGCACCACATCTCATCCGCTACATGGCTTCCTTTACCTTGAATGACATGGAGCCGCGATTTAGAATGTGAAGGATCATCGTCCACGCCGCCGAAGCACGGGCCCTCGCAGGTTTCTAGATGATTGTGCTATCTTTAAATGTTCATGGGTTGGGCTCGGAACAGACTAGAAATGCTCTGAAGTCCCTCTGTGATTCCCACGCTCCGGATTGGGTGGCCATTTTGGAACCCAAAGTTGACTGGATGCTATTCCTCGCAACTTCTGGCAGTCTGTAAACTTGGTTTTCTTTGATCAGAATGCTCGTCCTGGTCTTCGTCCAAACATATGGGTTCTATGTAGGTAGGTCCACTCTTCCATTCAGCAGGACATAGCCACTAATGGTGACACAGAGGATAGATTTGAGGCGGAGATGGATTGCACCGTTCGCCTTAATCAGCTGCTTGAACATCGTCGTTTATTCTTTACCCAACGCAATCGTCTTCAGTGGTTACGTGACGGGGATCGGAACTCTTCTTCCTTCCATCGTCTTCATGCAGCCCGGATATCCCAGGCCACCATCTCCTCTATCCAGGTGGGCCCGACCATTTTCAGGACTTCTTCTGACATGGGGGCTAATGCGGCTCATTATTACTCCACTTTGTTTGAGCGGGACTTCACACTTAACCCGGACTGCTCTTTTCTGGATACTTTCCCTTGGCCGTCTGTCTCTCACGACCATAACGCCACTATGCTTGCTAGTCCAGATTCTACAGAAATTCGGGAGGCTGTATTTAGCTTATCTGGCAGCAGCTCCCCTTGTCCTGATGGTTTTGGAGGGATTGTCTATTAGTCTTGTTGGGATATCATTGGCTCTGATATGGTGGCGGCTATCCAACATTTATTTCTCACTGGCGACCCTGCCAGGATTAACTCCTGTTTCGTTACTCTTATTCCTAAGATTCCCTCGGCTATCCAGATTCTGGATTTTCGCCCCATTGTCCTGGGTAATTTTCTCTACAAAGTCTACACGAAGATTTTGGCCACTCGTCTTGGGAGTTTTATCAGTGATTATCTTTCTCCTTATCAATTCGGGTTCATCCCAGGAAGACAGATACACACTTGTGTTGCTTTGGCTTCTGAGGCAGTGAACATGATGGACATTGGCTCTCCTGGGAATATGGCTCTCAAGGTTGACGTGTCGAAGGCCTTTGACACTCTATCTTGGCACTTCTTGTGTGAGGTTCTCCGCCGTCTCCACTTTTCCGAAACTTTTATCTCCATGATCACATGGATCTTAGAGTCAGCTCGTTTATCTATTATTATTAATGGTTCTCCTCATGGTTTCTTCTCCTGTTCTAGGGGGGTGCATCAAGGTGACCCCCTGTCTCCTCTTCTTTTCTTCATTGCCGAGGATGCTTTGGCTCGTTGGATTCAGTGGGCTGTTGACTGTAATTTGCTTCAGGAGGGCCGACGTATGCCGAATCCCTTAATGTATGCCGACGATATTATCATTTTTCTTAGAGCTACTTCTAGCAACGTGACCCAAATTAAACAGATTTGGATGATTATGGTGACCTATCTGGTCAACGATTCAGCCCTTCGAAATCGCGTGTCTTCTATGGTTCCACGGTCCCTCAGCATGTTCGAGCGGCCATGCGTTCTCGTACCCGGATTACTACGGGTAGACTCCCATTCAATTACCTCGGGGTCCCCATCTTTCGTGGTGCTCCGAAGATTGCGCACCTACTGAGTATTACCGATGAGGTCATCTCGAAGTTTCCAAGGTGGAAAGGCTCCTCTCTCTCTCTTGCAGGAAGGCGATACCTTATCAACAGTGTCATTGCGGCTTCTCTTGTCCACACCATGATGGTCCACAAATGGCCTCGTTCTCTTCTGAAACAGATCGAGGTTGCCATGCGTAATTTCCTCTGGACTGGGGATATCAATCGGACCAGTCATGCAAATGTTGCTTGGGCCTGCTGTTGTGCCCCGATATCTGAGGGAGGTCTGGGAGTTCGCTCGATTCGTCTCGCGAATGAATCTTTTCTTTGCAAGTTCGCCTGGGACATCTTGAGCTCTGATTCCACTGTCTTGGCCACCCTCAGGGATAGATTTCTTCATCCGGATGGTTCTCCTCAGAATTTCCGTATTGCTTCGTCCTTATGGCCTGGTATCCGCTCGCATTTTACCCGGCTTCAAGCTGATTCTTTGAGGCTCATCTCTTCTACGTCATTTGTTCGCTTCTGGACAGACAATTGGTTGGGATATACTCTGGTTGATAGGATCGGCATTCCTCCTGAGCTGGCTTCCACTCTTACTTGCACGGTCGGGGACTACTTGATTGAGGGTGTTTGGCATTTCACCAGCATATTTATTTGTAGTTTCACAGACATTGTCATTGACATTCTCCGATTCACAGCCAGGATGGTGGGGTTTGGCCTAAGTCTTGTGCTGGCGCTCTCACCTCTCGTCTGGCATATGAGTACTTGCGAGCTCCTCTTCTTCAAATAGATTGGGTACCTTGGATTTGGGCTCCCTTCATTCCAATTTGTCACAACATGGTTATCTAGAGGGCTATCTGGGGCCGCCTCCCTACTGCTGAAGTTTTTCACGGGGTCTCGGGCCTCTCGGTGTGTCAAATATGCTTCCAGGGCCCTGATGAAATAGATCACCTATTTTCCACATGTCACTTTACGAGATAAGTTTATGTTGATATTACTCGTAGTTTTGATATTCAGTTATACTATGATACTGACTTTCTCTATCTTTTCTTTCAGGCCAGCCGGATTCAGTTTGGAAGCAGATCCGCAGCCTTTGGCGGCTTTCTTTTGTGACCACTATCTGGGCTATTTGGACTGCCAGGAACCGCAAGGTCTATGATCACATCAGTCCCACTGTTGCGGGCTGTTTGGTCAGTATCCTTGCCTTGGTGCGTGAAGCAGATGTGTTCTACATTGACTATTTGGATGGGACAAACCCGAGAGCTTCAGATTGTTGTCGTCTCAGGGTTCGCGGTATCCCTCGTCGGTCGCTTAAAACGTCGGAGGTTCGTTGGCATCCCCCTCCATCGGGGTGGATCAAGGTGAATGTAGATGGCAGTTATATTGAAAACACTCTTCACTTGGGAGGGATTTTCCGCTCCAGTAGAGGCTTTTTCAAAGCGACCTTTTCCAGAAATGTTGGTCTCAGCCTCCCGATCGATGCTGAATTAGCTGTTTGTTTTCATGCTATTCTTATGGCACGTGCTCATGGCTAGACTCAGCTCTGGGTGGAGACTGATTCTACTTTGACTACTAAGGCGCTTCTGACCAGGGTCCCTTCGATTCCTTGGCGTGTTCGAGCTCTTTGGGAGAAAGTACAGACTATTCGTACTCACATGACTATCCGGGTTTCCCATATCCCGAGGGAAGGAAACCAGGTCACAGACCATCTTGCAAAATTATCGGGTGATACATGGATTGGCGGTTGTCCCAAATTTTTACATGCTTTACTTTATTCTGATATGAACTCTTCTTATTTTCGTACTTTTCACTAATGTTGAGGATTACCTTCGCGCGGCGTGGTAATGCCTTGTAGAGGGGTATTCTTTTTCCCTCGACTAGAGGTTTTGGCCCTAAGGAGGGTTTTACCCTAGCGAGGTTTTTAGTGGCGCCCCGGCCTCTGGGACGTCCCGTGTCCTTATGGCTTTAGGTTTTTCTTTTTCCTTTTTATGATAGCTTTTATTTCGTGTTATTGGTTTCACCAATAAGTTTAACTTGTTTAGAATGAAAAGGTATTAGTTGATTAGTGTTATTTGTTTCACAAATAAGTTTCACTTGTTTAGAATGAAAGTTATTAGTTCATTAGTTCATTACAAGTTTTACTTTATTCTTATAAGAACTCTTCCTATTTTTGTACTTTTCGCTGATGTTGAGGATTACCTTCGTGCCGCGTGGTAATGCCTTGTAGAAGGGTATTCCTTTTTCCCTCGACTAGGGGTTTTGGCCCTAATGAGGGTTTTACCCTAGCGAGGTTTTTAGTGGTGCCCCGGCCTCTGGGACGTCCTGTGTCCTTATGGCTTTAGGTTTTTCTTTTTCCTTTTTATGATAGCTTTTATTTCGTGTTATTTGTTTTACAAATAAGTTACACTTGTTTAGGATGAAAGGTTTGAGTTGATTAGTGTTATTGGTTTCACTAATAAGTTTCACTTGTTTAAAGTGAAAGATATTAGTTGATTGGTGTTATTGGTTTTACCAATAAGTATCACTCAAATGAAGGATCTTATAAAAGAAAAGAAAAAGGAGGGGGCCACAACCCGACCCAAGGTTAACGCAAAAAGGGACAAAGTCCCAACCCAATAGACAGTCCGACAAAGAGGAACAAACCCACAATACCAAAAACAAATAAGGCGGCACGCAGGCCCATGAAACCAATGCTACAAAATCCAAGACTAAAAAGCCCAACATTGGAAAACCAATAAAAACAAACCCAAAAATGGGATATGCCACCATTGACAAGTCCTACATGAGTCCCCCTGCATACCACAGTCAACGTGGCCTCAAAGCATTTAAAGTCAACAAAAGGAAAAGCTTCCCGAGCACCAAGCCGTAAAAACCACTAAAAGCCTACAACACCCTGCACATCCAACCTAAGCACCGCAACAAAAAGCAAGACAAAACCAACCCCTTCCTGAACACAGCAGCAACAAAATTGCCAATCCTCCCACAAGAGACTCCCATTTCCTATTGCGGCTTCAAAGAATCCAGTCGCTTGAGCTCTTTATTCGCTGCAATATTCACAGCAGCATTCGCACGTTTCCTAACTGGGCTATCTTCTAATCTAGCATACAACGCGATTGGCCCGAACTTAGATGGTGTCAATTCCCGATTTGCAATCGGTGCCGACCCAGCCACCTGATTGATAGTTAAGCCGAACTGCTAACAATGTCAATAGGAAACTCCTTTGTATCGAACCCCCGATTGACCTTCCATTGTAATGTTGTGTGGTCTTGTTTATCTTCATCATCACTGTTAACATACTCTTCTAACTCGGTCATATCCGGATCACGAACACTAATCGCACCCAAAACAGGCTCCACCACCTTCGTGATCTGCTCAACACTCCCCTGCGATGCCCCCAACTGCTCACCATCAGGGGCGGCATGTCACATTCTTGCAGGCTGGCAAATGCGTCCGTCGTCTTTATTGAACTGACTTCCCCAGCTGGATTGGTCTTATTGTTTCCAAGACCACTCAAAACATTGACATTTCCAATTACCGTATCAGTGTTATCACCCCTGCCTGGTGATTCCGAAACAATCCTAGAATCGGCCTTAGTCACCCATATCTTCTCAGTCTGCTTCTTAACCACTCTAGGAGATGAGATTCCGTCCCTTCGACGACAAAAATCCCAACTATGTCCAACTATACCACAGTGATTGCAGAAATCTGGTGCCTTCTCAATTTGGATAAACGAAAACAAACTATGCCCTTTTCTTTTCACTAATACCCTATCTCTAATATCACTTTTGAAATCAACATCAACCAGAATTCTTGCGAAATGCCCATGACTCCCATCCAAAGAATTATCATCAATTTTCAAAGGAGTACCAAAAAAAGCAGCCAAAGCCCAAAGTATCGAGGAATCCCAATATTCAAAAGGAAGTTCATAAAATCTGATCCATACCTGGGCTTTCAAAGAAGTAGTTTTGTACGGATTGAAATCACGACTCCCTTCTTCATCGACCATAGTTTGTGACGAAAAATTCTTCTCCTATCTTCGTGGTCTGCAATCAAGATGTTAAAGAACCCCCTCCTTAGAGGAGTTAGCCGCCAATCTCCTTGAATCTTCCAGATTTCCTGAAGATTTGTACGCAAATTGTGGATTGGTAACTTTTTCTCCATCGAGTCATACGAAAATCGACCGATGAACGAATGTTTCATGTAATCGATACGGCTCTGATAAATCTCCTCCGGAACCGTAATTGAAAAAAATTCACCCTCATTTTGAGGAATCGGACAACTGGACGGTGTCGGATCTTGAGGCGGATAGATCGATTGAGAGTTATTTTGTGTCGCCTTCGCGTAGGAACCCTTTGTGTGAGAAACCACCATAGAATCCGTGAAAACCGCCGACGATGTGTGACCAGCTGATGGAGAACACTTAAGGAACTCTAAATCTGGAAAAGCAATTTGCGAAACATTGGAATCGTTCATCTCCGATGGTAACCGTTTCTTGGAACGAACCATGTCAACAAAATTTTCGACCACAAACTCGATTAAACCCGGGTGTTCAGAGCACATATCAATGAAATTCTTCTGGGAACTCGCCATGGATGACAGGCTGAAGATCGAGACGGAATGAAAAGAACGAAAGAGGAAAGCAAAAGGACGAGTGCAAAACCTAGAGAGAAGCGAGAGCTTCTCTCTCTAAAACCGTGTCATCTTCACTTGTTTTATATAACTTGTAGGAATATTAAAAATTTGGACCATTTCTCGATTTATGCGTGTCATTCTTGCGCAGGGGCCATGCTAATCTTCTCTGTATCATCATAGATTATTCTAGCAGACATAGCACTTAGTTCACATTTACCAGCATCAGTTTCATCATCAGAATCATCACTTAATGTAGCATTAAAGTTCATCTTTTTCCTAAGCATAGTATTAGCACATTCATTAACATAGTGACCATATCCAGAGCATGCATCACATTTAACCTTTTTTCTGTACTCAGGATCATATTTGAACTTGTTATCCTTAGTGAATTGTCTAGATTGATTGAAACTGGAGGACTGACTTGGAACAAGCTTTTTATCAGAGGGAGAAGTATTCTGATTATTTCTATCTTTTGGTTGAATATTACCATTTGATTTTCTGAACTTTCCTTTTAGAAAAGATTTGAATTGCTTAGTGATAGTCCCAAGTTCTGGAAGGACGACGACAACGTCCCAAGTTCAGGAAGGACGGCGGTAACGTTCTGGAGGGAAGCGGCAAGGTCCCATGCACATGCAACGTCCCATGTTCTGGAGGGACACCGGCAAAATTCTGGAGGGACGGCGGCCCATGCACTTTCCCCAATTCTAGAGGAACGGCGGCAATGTCCCATGTTCGGGAGTCCCATGCACTGTCCCAAGTTCTGGAGGCACGGCAGAAACATCCCAAGTATTGGAGGGATGGCGGCAAGGTCCCAAGTTCTGGAGGGAAGGCGGCAACGTCCCAAGTTCGGGAGGGACGACGGCGACAATGTCCCATCCAGTGTTTCAATTTATGGAGGGACAGCGGCTGAAACCCTCAAGTTCTTGAGGGACGGCGACAACGTCCCGAGTTTTGGAGGGACGGAGGCAATGTCCCAAGTTCTAGAAGGACGGCGGCAACATCCCATGCTCTGTCCCAAGTGTTTGGAGGGACGATGGCATCCTCCTAATATCTGGAGGGACGGTGGCAACGTCTCATGCACTGTCCCAAGTTCTGGAGGGACCACAGCAACGTCCCATGTTCTAGAGGGACGGCGGCAATGTCCCAAGTTGTAGAGGGACGACGACAACATCCCAAGTGGTGGAGGGACGTCGACAACATTATGGAGGGGTGACGGCAACATCCCATACACATACAAAGTCCCATGTTCTGGAGGGACGGCAGCAACGTCCCAAGTTCTGGAGGGACGGCAGCAACGTTCCATGCATATGCAACATCCCAAGTTTTGGAGGGACGGTTGCAACTTCCTATACACTGTCCCAAGTTCTGCAGGGATGGCGACAACGTCCCAAGTTCTGGAGGGACGGTAGCAACATCCCACATTCTGGAGGGTCAGTACCAATGTCCCATGCACATGCAACGTCCCAAGATCTGGAGGGACGGTGGCAACTTCCCATACACTGTCCTAAGTTCTGGAGAGAACGCGGCAACATTCCAAGTTATGGAGGGACGGTGACAATGTCCCAAGTTCTGGAGGGACGACGGCAACGTCCCAAGTTCTGGAGGGTTGGTAGTAACGTCCCATGCACATGCAATGTCCCATGTTTTGGAGGGACGTGGAAACTTCGCATACACTGTCCCAAGTTCTGGAGGCACGGTGGCAACGCCCAAGTTCTGGAGCGATGACAACAACGTCCCATTCACTATCCCAAGTTCTGGAGGGATGTTGGCAATGTCCCATGCACTGTCCCAAGTTTTGGAAGTACGGTGGCAACGTCCCATGCACTGTAGGGATGGCTGCAATGTCCCCTGCACTGTCCCAAGTTCAGGAGGGACGGCAGCAATGTCCCATGTTCTGGAGGGAAGACGGCAACGTCCCAAGTTCAGGATGGATGGCGTTAATGTTCTGGAGGGACGGCGGCAAGGTCCCATGTATATGCAACGTCCCATGTTCTAGAGGGACAACGACAAAATTCTGGAGGGACGATGACAACATCCCAAGTTTTGGAGGGACCGCTGCCCATGCACTGTCCCCAGTTCTGGAGGGGACGACGATAACGTCCCAAGTTCAGGAGTCCCATTCACTGTCCCAAGTTCTGGAGGGTTGACAGCAACATCCCAAGTTCTAGAGGGATGGCGGCAAGTCCCAAGTTCTAGAGGAAAGGCGGAAACGTCCCAAGTTCTGTAGGGATGTCGACAATGTCCATGCACTGGTCCATATGCTGGAGGAACGACGACCACATCCCAAGTTTTGGAGGGACGGAGGCGGTAATGTCCCATCTAGTGTCCTAATTTATGGAGGACCGGTGGCCGAAAGCCTCAAGTTCTGGAGGGACGGCGGCAATGTCCATAGTTCTAGAGGGACGAAGGCAATGTCCCAAGTTCTAGAAGGATGGCGGCAACGTCCAATGCACTGTCCCAAATTTTTGGAGGGACGGTGGCAACCTCCTAATATCTGGAGGGACGGTGCCAATGTCCCATGCACTGTCCCAAGTTCTGGAGGGATGGCAGCAACGTCCCATGTTTAGGAGGGACAGCGGCTATGTCCCAAGTTCTGTAGGGACTGTGGCAACCTCCAAAGTTCTGGACGGACTGTGGCAAAGTTCTGCAGGGATGGCGACAACGTCCCAAGTTCTGGAGGGACGGCAGCAACGTTCCATGCATATATGCAACGTCCCAAATTTGGGAGGGACGAGTGCAACTTCCCACACTGTCCCAAATTCTGAAGGGATGGCGGTAACGTCCAAGTTCTGGAGGGACGACGGTAACCTCCAAAGTTCTAGAGGGACAGCGGCAACGTTTCGTGTACTGTCCCAATTTCTAAAAAGAATGCGGCAACATCCCAAGTTCTAGAGGGACGGCGGCAACGTCCCATGCACTGTCCCAAGTTATGGATGGATGGCGGCAATGTCCCAAGTCCTGGAGGGACGGCGGAAACGTCCCAAGTTCTGGAGGGACGGCAGCAACGTTCCATGCATATGCAACGTCCCAAATTTTGGAGGGACGATTGCAACTTCCCGTACACTGTCCCAAGTTCTGAAGGGACGGCGGTAACGTCCCAAGTTCTGGAGGGACGGCGACAATGTCCCATTCGTCCCGTTCCTAGAAGGAGGGGGATGCGCAACGTTGCAGACTGGCCCCAATTTCTAAAAAGAATGCGATAACGTCCCAAGTTCTAGAGGGACAGCGGCAACATCCCATGCACTGTCCCAAGTTATGGATGGACGGCGGCAATGTCCCAAGTCCTGGAGGGATGGCGGAAATGTCCCAAGTTTTGGAGGGACGGAGACAATGTCCTAAGTTCTGGAGGGAAGGCGGCAACGTCCCAAGTTCTGGAGGGACAAAAGCAACTTCCTATGCACATGCAATGTCCCATGCTCTGGAGGGACGGTGGCAACTTTCCATACACTGTCCCAAGCTCTGGAGGGATGGCTGCAATGTCCCATTCACTGTCCCATGTTCTAGAGGGACGACGACAATATCCATTCTGGAGGGACGGTGACAACTTGCCATACACTGTCCCAAGTTCTGGAGTGACTGCAGCGGCAATGTCCCATTCACTGGAGGGACAGCGGCAAAGTCCCAAGTTCTGGAGGGACGGCGGAAATGTCCGAAGTTCTGGAGGTACGGCGACAACATCCCAAGTTCTGGAGGAACGGCGGAAACTTCCCAAGTTCTGGAGGGACGACAGCAACGTCCCACACACATACAACGTCCCAAGTTCTGGAGGGACGGCGAATACGTCCCAAGTTCTTGAGGGACGACAACGTCCCAAGTTCTGGAGGGATGGTGGCAACTTCCCATACATTGTCCCATGTTCTGGAAGGACGGCGACAACATCCCAAGTTCTGGAGGGACAGCGGCAATGTCCCATTCAATGTCCCATGTTCTGGAGGGATGACGGCAACATCCCATGTTTTGGAGGGACGGTGGCAACGTCCTATGCACTATCCCAAGTTCTAAAAAGAAGGCGGCAACGTCCCAAGTTCTAGAGGGTTGACGACAACGTCCCATATTCTAGAGGGATGGCAGCAACATCCCATGCACTATCCCAAGTTCTGGAGGGACGGTGACAACGTCTTAAGTTCCGTAGGGATGGCGGCAACATCCCAAGTTCTGGAGGGATAGCAGAAACATCCCAAGTTCTGGAGGGACGACAACAACGTCCCAAGTTCGGGAAGGACTGCAGCAACATCCTAAGTTCTAAAGGGATGGCGGCAACGTCCCATTTACTGTCCCATGTTCAGGAGGGACGACGGCACCATCCCAAGTTCTGGAGGGACAGTGGCAACGTCCCATGTACTGTCCCAAGTTCTAAAAAGAAGGTGGCAAAGTCCTTAGTTCTAGAGGGATGGCGACAACTTCCCAAGTTCTGGAGGGATGGCAGCAACGTCCCATGTACTGTCCCAAGTTGAGGGACGGTTAAAACATCCCAAGTTCTGGAGGGATGGTGGCAATGTCCCGAGTTCTGGAGGGACGGTAGCAATTTCCCATGCACATACAATGTCCCATGTTCTGGAGGGATGGAGGTAACATCCCAAGTTCTGGAGGGACGGCGAAAACGTCCCATGTTTTGGAGGCACAACGACAACATAACAAGTTCTGGAGGGACGGTGGCAATTTCCCATACACATTCACATGGTTTGGAAGTACAACGACAACATCCCAAGTTCTAGAGGGACGGCGGCAACGTCCCATTCACTGTCCCACGTTCTAGAGGGACGATATCAACATCCCATGTTCTGGAGGGACGGCGGCAACATCCTATGCACTATCCCAAGATCTAAAAAGAAGGCGGCAATGTCCCAAGTTCAAAAGGGTTAGCGGCAACATCCCAAGTTCTGGAGGGATGGCGGCAACAACCCATTCACTGTCCCACGTTCTAGAGGGATTGTGAAAACATCCCAAGTTCTGAAGGGACGACTGCAACGTCCCAAGTTCTAGAGGGACGAGAGCAACGTCCCATGCACACGCAACGTCCCAATTTCTAGAGGGACGGCGACAACTTCCCATACACTGTCCCAAGTTCTAGAGGGACGGTAGCAACATTCCAACTTCTGGAGGGACGACGGCAACGTTCTGAAGGGACATCGGCAACGTCCCAAGTACTGGAGGGACGGCGGCAACTTCCCATTCACTGTCCCAAGTTCTGAAGGGATGGCGACAACTTCCCAAGTTCTGGAGGGATGGCGGCAACGTCCCATTCACTGTTCTAAGTTATGGAGGGACGGCGGCAACGTCCCAAGTTCTGGAGGGATGGCGGCAATGTCTCATGCATTGTCCCAAGTTCTAGAGGGACGGCAGCTATGTTCCAAGTTCTGGAGGGACGACGGATATGTTACAAGTTCTGGAGGGATGGCGGCAACGTCCCAGGTTCTGGAGGGACGACGATAACGTATCATGCACATGCAACCTCCAAAGTTCTGGAGGGACGGCGGAAACATCCCAAATTCTGGAGGGGCGACGACAATTTTCAAGTTTTGGAGGGACGGTTGCAACTTCCCAAACTCTGTCCCAAGTTCTGGAAGGACGAAGGTAACATCCCAAGTTCTGGAGGGACGGCGGCAACATCCCATTCACTTTCCCAAGTTTTGGAGGGACGACGGGAACATCCTAAGTTCTGTAGGGATGGCGACAATGTCCCATACACTGTCTCAAGTTCTGGAGGGACTGCGGCAACGTCCCAAGTTCTGGAGGGATGACTACAACTTGCCATACACTGTCCCATGTTCTGGAGGGACGGCGACAACATCCCATTCACTGTCCCATGTTCTGGAGGGACGACAGCAATGTCCCAAGTTTTGGAGGATTGGGGGCAACGTCCCAAGTTTTGGAGGGACGACAGCAATGTCCCATGCACTTGCAACATCCCAAGTTTTGGAGGGACGGTGGCAACTTTCCAAACACTGTCCCAAGTTATGGAGGGCCGGCGGTAACGTCCCAAGTTCTTTAGGGACGACTGCAACTTGCCATACACTGTCCCATGCACTGGACCATGTTCTGGAGGAACGGCGTTAACGTCCCAAGATCTGGAGGGACGACGACAACGTTACATGTGCTGTCCCAAGTGCTGGAGGGACAACGACAACATCCCATGTTCTGGAGGGACGGCGGCAGCAACGTCCCATGTAGTGTCCCAATTTATGCAGGGACGACGGCAACCTCCTTATATCTGGAGGGACGGTGGCAATGTCCCAAATTCTAGAAGGACGGCAGCAACGTCCCATGCACTGTCCCAAGTTCTGGAGGCCCGGCAGAAACGTCCCAGAGTTCTTGAGGGACGGCGGCAACGTCCCAAGTTCTAGAGGAACGACGACAACATCCCAATTGCTGGAGGGACGTCAACAACATTCTGGAGGGACGACGACAACATCCCATGCACAGGAAACATCCCTAGTTCTGGAGGGACTGTGGCAAAGTTTTGGAGGGATAGCGACAACGTCCCATGTTCTGGAGGGACGGTGGCAACATCCCAAGTTCTGGAGGGATGGCAACAATGTCCCATACACTTGCAACGTCCCAAGTTTTGGAGGGACGGTGGCAACTTTCCAAACACAGTCCCAAGTTTTGGAGGGACTGCGGCAACATCCCTAGTTCTGGAGGGACGGCTGCAACTTGCCATACACTGTCCCATGTTCTGGAGGGACGGTGGCAATGTCCCATTCCTTGTCCCACGTTCTGGAGGGAAAACAACAACGTCCCAAGTTCTGGAGGGACGGTGGCAATGTCCCAAGTTATGGAGGGACTGCAGCAATGTCCCATGCACTTGCAACGTCCTAAGTTTTGGAAGGACGGTGGCAACTCTCCATACACTGTCCCAAGTTCTGGAGGGACGGCGGCAACGTCCCAAGTTCTTGAGGGACATCTGCAACTTGCCATACACTGTCCCATGTTCTGGAGGGACGGCGGCAACGTCCCATTCACTGTCCCATGTTCTGGAGGGATGGTAGCAACCCGTCCCTAGTTCTAGAGGGACGGTGGAAACGACCCAAGTTCTGGAGGGACGGCAGAAATGTCCCATGCACTTGCAACGTCCCAAGTTTTGGAGGGTCGGTGGCAACTTTCCATACTCTGTCCCAAGTTCTGGAGGGACGGTGGCAACTTTCCATACTCTGTCCCAAGTGCTAGAGGGACGGCGACAACGTCCCAAGTTCTGGAGGGACGGCTGCAACTTGCCATACACTATCCGATGTTCTGGAGGGACGGTGGCAACGTCCCATTCACTATCCCACGTTCTGGAGGGACGACAACAACATCCCAAGTTCTGGTGGGACGGCGGAAACGTCCCAAGTTTTTGAGGGACGGCGACAACATCCCAAGTTCAGGTAGGACGGTGGCAACATCCCAAGGTCTGATGGGATGCCGGAAACGTCCCATGTTCTGGAGGGTTGGCGACAACATCCAAGCTTCTGGTAGGACGACGGCAACGTCCCAAGTTCTGGAGGGATGGCGGCAACGTCCCAAGTTCAGGAGGGACAACCGCAAAGTCCCACTCACTGTCCCAAGTTATGGAGGGATGGCGGCAATGTCCCATATTCTAGAGGGACGGGGGAAACATCCAATGTTCTGGAGGGACGACGACAACGTCCCAAGTTAAAGAAGGACGAAGACAACATTCTAGAGGTACGGCGGCAATGTCCCATGCACAAGCCACATCCCGTGTTCTGTGGGACATCGACATAATTCTGGAGGGATGGCAGCAATGTCACATGTTCTGGAGGATGGCGGCCCGTGCATTGTTCCAACTTTTGGAGGGATGACGGCAGCGTCCCAAGTTCAAGAGTCCCATGCACTAAGTTCTGGAGGGACGGCGGCAACATCCCAAGTTCTGGAGGGATGGCGGAAAGGTCCCAAGTTCTAGAGGGATGACAACAACATCCCAAGTTATGTAGGGATGTCGGCAACATCCATGCACTGGACCATGTTCTGGAGGGACAACGACAACATCCTAAGTTCTGGAAGGACGACGTCTACGTCCCAAGTTCTGGAGGGACGGCGACTACATTCCATGCACTGTCCCAAGTGCTGGAGGGACGGCAAAAACATCCCAAGTTCTGAAGGGACGTTAGCGATAATATCCTATGCAGTGTCCCAATTTATGGAGGGACGGCGACCGAAACCCCCATTTTCTGGAGGGACGACGACAATGTCCCTAGTTCAGGAGGGACGGTGGCAATGTCTTATGTTCTGGAAGGATGACGGCAACGTCCCATGCACTGTCCCAAGTTTTAGGAGGGACGACAGCAACGTCCCAAAGTTCTAGAGGGACAGTGATAACGTCCCAAGTTCTAGAGGGATGATGGCAACATCCCAAGTGTTGGAGGGACATCGAAAACATTCTGGAGGGACGACGACAACATCCCATGCTCATGCAACATCCAGAGTTCATGAGGACGGCGACAACTTCCAAGTTCTGGAGGGTCGGTGGCAGCGTCCCAAGTTCTGGAGGGATGGCAGCAATGTCCTATGCACATGCAACAAGGTTCCAAGTTTTGTAGGGACGGTGATAATTTCCCATACACTGTCCCAAGTTCTGGAGGGACGGCGGCAATGTCCAGAGTTCTGGAGGAAAGGCGACAATGTCCCATTCACTGTCCCAAGTTCTGGAGGGACGACAACAATGTCTCAAGTTCTAGAGTGACGGTGGCAATGTCCCATGCACAGTCCCAAGTTATAGAGGGATGGCGACAATGTCTTACGTCCTGGAGGGACAACAAAAACGTCCCAAAGTTCTGAAGGGAAGGCGACAACGTCCCATGTTCTGGAGGGATGGCGGCAACGTCCCGACTTCTGGAGAGATGGCAGCAACTTCTTATGCACCTGCAACGTCCCGAGTTCTGGAGGGATGACGACAATGTACCATGCACTGTCCTAAGATCTGGTGGGATGGCGACAAAATCCTAAGTTCGGGAAGGATGGGTGCAACTTGCCATACACTATCCCATGTTCTGGAGGGACGCGACAACGTCCCATTCCCTATCCAACATTCTGGAGGGACGGCGGCAACGTCCCAAGTTCTGGAGGGACGACGGAAATGTCCCATGTTCTGGAGGGATGGCGACAACATCCTAAGTTCTGGAGGGACGTCGACAACATCCCAAGTTCTGGAGATACGACGGCAAATCCCAAGTTCTGGAGGGACGGCAGCAACATCCCATGCACATGCAACGTTCTAACTTCTGGAGGGACGGCGGCAACATCCCAAGTTTGGAGGGACGGCGGCAACTTCCCATTCTCTTTCCCAAGTTATGGAGGTATGGCACAAACGTCCCAAGTTCTAGGGGGATGATGGAAACGTCCCAAGTTCTAGAGGGACGGCGACAACATCCCAAGTTCTGGAGGATTTGAGGCAACTTCCCATACACAGTCCCAAGTTTTGGAAGGACGGCGGTGACATCCCAAGTTCTAGAGGGACGACGGCAACGTCCCATTCACTGTCCCATGTTTTGGAGTGACGACGGCAACATCCCAAGTTCTAAAAAGAAATTGACAACGTCCCAAGTTCTAGAGGGATGGCGCAACGTCCCAAGTTCTTGAGGGATGGCGGCAACGTCCCATGCACTGTCCCAAGTTCTTGAAGGACGGTGAAAATGTCCCAAGTTCTGGAGGGACGAAGATAACATCCCGCCGTCCCAAGTTCTGGAGGGACGATAGCAACGTCCAATGCACATGCAACGTCCCATGTTCTGGAGAGATGGCGGCAATTTCCCATACACTATCCCAAGTTCTAGAGGGACGGTAACAACGTCCAAAGTTCTGGAGGGACGATGGAAATGTCCCATTTACTGTCCCATGTTCTGGAGGGACGACTGCAATGTCCCAAGTTCTGGAGAGACGGCGGCAAGGTCCCATGCACTGCCCCATCTTCTAAAAAGAAGGTGGCAACGTCCCAAGTTCTAGAGGGATGGCGACAATGTCCCATGCACTGTTCCTAGTTCTGGAGGGACGGTGGAAACGTCCCAAGTTCTGGAGGGACGACGACAAAGTCCTAAGTTCTGGAGGGACAGCGGCAACGTCCCAAGTTTTGGAGGGACAACAACAACGTCCCAAGCACTGTCTAATTCACATACAACATCCCATGTTTTGGAGCGACGATAGCAATGTCCAATTCACATACAAGATCCCAAGTTCTGGAGGGACGGCGACAACATCCAATGTTTTGGAGGGACAACGACAACGTCCCATTCACTTTCCCAAGTTTTGGATAGACAGCGGCAATGTCCCATGTTCTAGAGGGACGGCTGCAACATCCCAAGTTCTGGAGAGACGCCGACCACATCCCAAATTCTGGAGGGACGATGGCGACAGCGTAACATGAACTGTCCCAAGTTCTAGAGGGACTGTGGCAACGTCCCAAGTTTTGGAGGGACGACTGCAATGCCCCATGCACTAGAGGATGGCGACAACGTCCCATGCACTGTCCCATGTTCTGGAGGGACGACGGCAATATCCCAAGTTCTAGAGGGTCGACGACAACGTCCCAATTGATGGAGGGACAGCGGTAACATCCTTGCACTGTCCCGAGGTCTGGAGGGACGGTGAAAATATACCAAGTTCTTGAAGGACGGCGGCAACGTCCCAAGTTCTGGAGGGATGGCGACAGCGTCCCATGTTCTGGAGGGACGACAGAATGTTCCATGAACATGCAAGGTCCCAACTTCTAGAGGGATGGCGGGCTCTTCCCATACACTGTTCCAAGTTCTGGAGGGACGGTAGCAACGTCCCAAGTTCTGGAGGCAATATCCCATTCACTGTCCAATGTTCTAGAGGGATGACGGCAATGTCCCAAGTTCTGGAGGGACGGCGGCAAGTTCCCATGCACTGTCCCAAGTTCTAAAAAGAAGGCGGCAACGTCCCAAGTTCTACAGGGATGGCGGCAACGTCCCACTGGATGGACTGTGGAAACGTCCCAAGTTCTGGAGGGATGGCGACAACATCCCATGTTCTGGATGGACGGCGACAACGTCCCAAGTTCTGGAGGGACAACAACAACGTCCCATGCACATGCAACGTCCCAAGTACTGGAGGGACGACGACAACTTCCCATTCACTGTCCCAAGTTATGGAGGGATGGCGGCAACTTCCCAAGTTCTGGAGGGTTGGCGGCAACGTCCCATTCACTGTCCCCAGTTATGGAGGGACGGAGGCAATGTCCCAAGTTCTGGAGGAATGGCGGCAATGTCCAATGCACTGGCCCAAGTTCTAGAGGGATGGCGGACACGTCCCAGGTTCTGGAGGGATGGTGATAACGTCCCACGCACATGCAACCTCCCAAGTTCTTGAGGGACGGCGGAAACATCCCAAGTTCTGGAGGGGCGGCGACAATGTCCCTAGTTCAGGAGGGACGGTGGCAATGTCTCATGTTCTGGAAGGACGACTGCAACGTCCCATGCACTATCCCAAGTTTTTGGAGGGACGACAGCAACGTCCCAAAGTTCTAGAGGGACGGCGATAACGTCCCAAGTTCTAGAGGATGACAGCAACATCCCAAGTGTTGGAGGGACATCGACAACATTCTGAAGGGATGACGACAACATCCCATGCTCATGTAACGTCCAGAGTTCAGGAGGGACGGCGATAACTTCCAAAGTTCTGGAGGGTCGGCGGCTGCGTCCCAAGTTCTGGAGGGATGGCAGCAATGTCCTATGCACATGCAATGTCCCAAGTTTTGTAGGGACAGTGGCAACTTCCCATACACTGTCCCAAGTTCTGGAGGGACGGCGACAATGTCCAGAGTTATGGAGGAAAGGCGACAATGTCCCATTCACTGTCCCAAGTTCTGGAGGAACGGCGGCCACATCCCATGCACTTTTCCAAGTTCTAAAAAGAAGGCGGCCACATCTTCCACCTAGTATGGTGCATCACCTTCTCCTAATTTGGCTGATTTTGTGCATGCAACTTCCACGTAGTACTCCTTCTAACTAGGCTGATTTTTATCATTGTCTTGTGCCTAATAAGGCAAACAATCACTTCCATGTGGTACCCACCTCCTTCTCCAAAAGAAGACACGTTGGGAGCTGATTTCTATCCTTGTAGGTCTCTTTAATAAGATAAACATGGCTGGTTTTCTTCATTCCTTAGGTGGTAATTGATGAAAACTGATTTCTTCCTTGTGGGGCCAAGCCTTGGGGACCTCTTCATGATGAGAATATGGTAAGGATACTCTAAGGCCATCTGTGAAGTAGCCTATCTAAAAGTGATGAAAATAAAACGAAACAAAAGTGATTACTACTTAATCACCGACCTATTACAGATATGACAGATGTCATTTATTTAATAAACAAGACAAACACACAAAACGATATATTACAAACGTATCCAACACACAACCATATTATTTTATGTTATCTAGAGGCCAGAGCATAGTCGGATCATATTCTGTGTCGGATCCTTCAGGGTCGTCTTGACTGGTGTCAATTATTTTTGATGAGGAACCTTGTCCAGCTGTAGACGTATTTTCATCTTCATTATCAGAAAGGACTAGAGATGTATATGCTAGAGATTCTGGTGGCTCGAGTGGAGTGGTTTTGTTGGCACAATAGAGATATACATATATAGTTGTCATCTTTCCCAGATATTAACCCCAACTGATCCGCTGATCGTTTTCCATTTGTAATACAAAGGGAAAGGATGTGGTTTGCCCTTGATGATAGTAGAGTATGGCCTGTGACATAAGATGATAACATGAGGATCAACCATGTCTCCACCAATTTGATATTCTTGTTGAAGAAACTCTATCCATTCTTCTGGTGTGGCATACCACGAAAGGTATAGCCATAGGAGAGTAGCTTCATTTTCTATGTCGAAGAAGAAGCTGATCATTCCTTCAATGGCCATTTCGATGGCGTGGAAGTATAAGGCCGATATACACCATAAATACCACAGAGCATTTTCTGTGATCTTTGAGTTATGGCATATAGATAGGATAACCACGAACGGCTTCTCAAGATTGAAGCATGCAACTTCGTAATGAAGATGTGTTTCAGTGACATACTTTGAAAGATACCTGAACATGTTTTCAGTGACAAATCGACGTATCTCTTTCAATGCCGTAAGAGGTTTAGTAGACGAAGGTAGGATATATTCAGGATGAACCAGATGCTGAGGGAGATCTGGAAATATCCCTACCGAAGGAGCCTCCTTTCTTTTTCCTACCATTAAGATTACAGAAAAGATTTTCTTCTTAGTGATGAGATGTACCTGAGGTTTTCTGGAGACAGAGTCTGCAACAACGTTGGTTTTCCCTTTAGTCGTAGAAGTTGCTTTTCCGGGACTCCTTTGTTCTTTAATTCAATGATAGCAGGAAAAGAGGTGTTGTTGAGTTGGACAATAAACTGGTGACCCACTAGATGGAATTCAAACTTCTTGATGCCATTCTTTACTGCCATGATTTCCTTGTACACTGCATGGTAGTGTTTTTTAGAATCTTTAAATTTTCCACTGGCATGACCACAATAATAGAGCGTATTATTTGTTTTTTCCAGTAGTACTGCTCCCCAGAAATCTTCACTGGCATCGGTCTATAGAATTCGTTGTCCTTCTGCGGGGATCCGTAATGGAGGAACTTTCTAAAAGATTTCTTTCAGGTGCATGATATTTATGGATCGCATCTCAGCCCCTAGCCATGCAACGTCAGTTTTTATGGCCGCCACGACGGCCTTCACATCGTTCACGTCGGATTCCAATGCCTCAATTCGGTCCTTGTAAGTTCCCGTCATTGCTCGTATACCTTTCGCGATCCTCGAACTCTCTCAACGAGAGCACCAATTTGATGAGAACCGCGATTACAAAACATATTTAATAAACACAATTAAGTTTCTTAACGTAAAAAACAAAAGAAAGCGTCCATGTGTATTTATAGGATAAAAAAGGACTCAAACTAAATCAAGATCTTATTAAATAGAAAAGAAAAATAGAGGGGCCACAACCCGGCCCAAGGTTACAGAGCAAATAAGATGCAACCCAAAATAAAGGCCAACCTCAAAAAAAGAACAACGAGCATATAACAAAACAGCCACTCAAAATGGGCCAATGTGACATGGGCCATAACCCAAATAGGCATACCAACAAATTCAAAACAAACAAAAGCAGCCCAAAGAACATAAAAAAACAACAACATAAGGCCGCTGCATCCGAACATCGCAACCAAATAAACCCAAGAGAAACCACAACAAAACAACCCCAAAACACCAAGCACCAAGAAGAACCTCCATAAAACCCAAACTCGATAGCCACCACAGAAATCCCAAACAACTATCAGAAAAACACCCAAAAGGGTTAACAAAAACAGCGACAAACCTATCAAGGAGGCTTCATATAGTCAAGCCTTGTGAATTCTCTAGTGGTGGCAATATTCATTGCCATAGAAGCCGATGAGAAGTCCTTTGAAACCACCTTCAAGTTGGAACTCCCTGAATCTTTCGAAGCACGTTTATTCGGGCTATCCTCTAACCTAGCACATAACGCGATTATCCCGAACCTTGAACCCTTTAGTATCGATTTAATCGTAGGACCAACGCCGTTTAACATTAAAGACCTCTCCGAAGATGAAACCGTCTCTTAGTCCCCTGTATTTGGCCCCGTATCCTCATCCACTTCACACTCAATACCATCCTCATTCAACTCTACTAATGAAGGCATATCAGGATCCCTATGCTTTAAAGCGTCGAAAGCATTTGACAAAACAACCGTTGATTGTCCCAACTGTGCAATACTCCCCACTCTCTTATCTATATCGTCTAATTTGCTGCCCGAACCAGCCTCCAAAATCAGCATCCCATCCGAATCTCCACCAATTTTGTCCACTGAACTAATGACTCTATTATCCGCTTTAGTAACCCAAATCTTATCCCTATTTTTTTCGGAGATGGCCAATTCCACGTCGGGGCCCTGCCTTGTATACCTACAATTCTCCCAAACATGCCCAACGATTGCGCAATTATTGCAAAAGTCAGGGGCATTCTCAATCCAAATAAAAGTAAAAGAAGAATGATTCCTTCTCCTAATCATGATACGATCCCTAACTTCACTCTTGAAATCAACCTCAATCAAGACTCTAGCGTAGTGCCCAAACTCCCCATTTAGCGTGTTATCATCTATACGTAAAGGAGTTCCTAACGAGCTCGCTAAACCCCAAATAACCGTAGAATCCCAATACTCAAAAGGCAACTCATAGAAATGAACCCATACCTGAGCCTTGGAGGAGTTCAGCTTGTAAGGGTTAAAGTCAGGGCACCAATTCGAAAGATGAAAGGAACTTGGCTTGAGATTCAAACTTTTCTTGGAGAAAATTTGATGTTGAGCCATCGAATCGTCGATGTAAACATTGAAATAACCTCTCCCAAGAGGTGTAAGTCGTCAATTACTGTGAATCTCCCAAATCAACTGCAGTTTGTCCTTGAGCGCCTTAGGGGCCAACGACTTCTTACCATCATACGACACCTTTCCCAGAAATGAATCTTTGAACGTATCCACACGGCTTTGATAGACATCCTCTGGTATGAAGACCGAATAAAACTCGCCTTCATTGACCGGAATTGGAAACGTCATGGGTGACGAGTCTTGCGGGGGTAAAGCCTATGTAATGGTTTTGTAGCAGCCTCAGCGAAGGATCGCTTAACCCCCACAGTGGCGATAGCGTCTAAAAAAATTGCCTCCTTCAAAATATCACAAACCAGATTACGATCCCCTTCAAATCTAGTCAGATTAGGGAAATTAGTTGCAAAATTGGGATCAACTCCTTCTTGGTTGAGTCTGATCCGAGAATCGGCAGAAAAAGGCGGTGAAACCTCCGTCGGTGTTGACTACATCTTGGTGAAACGTTGGATGATGAACTCAATCAATCCTGGATTGGCAGAACACAGGTCCGTGAAATTGAGGTACAGGAAGGCGAAACAGATTTCACCGTCGCCGGTGACGGAATCATGATGGTGATTTAAGGAAGAAAGAAAATGCAAGCGGTTAACAAAGAAACCCTAAGTGAAAGAATATAGAACGGTGAAAGGATAGAGAGAGGAGAGAGTTTCTCTCTCTACATCGTGAAAGGATCCCTTGTTTCCAAAAAGTTTTATTCCAAATTTAATTGGAATGGTCTTATAATGTAACTTGGGTGTCTCGAACCCAGGACCTTTCGGCCTAGGTAGTGGGGCTCCAACCACTTGAGCTATACCACTTTGACAAAGAGAAAAGATAAACATTAAAAGGGTTGCAACACAAGGACTTCCCAGGGGGTCACCCATCCTAGTACTACTCTCGCCCAAGCACGCTTAACTTTGGAGGTCTGATGGGATCCGGTGCATTAGTTCTGGTATGATCGCACACTTTTAAAGGGGGTGCAACATATTTTATTCCAAATTTAATTGGAATGGTCTTATAATGTAACTTGGGTGTCTCGAACCCAGGACCTTTCGGCCTAGGTAGTGGGGCTCCAACCACTTGAGCTATTCTAGAAAGAACCGACTCAATCTACCTCTAATTCCAGCGTGCACCCTAAACAAAGAAAGGATCAAATCTAATAATTAAAGGACTAAATTTTGCCAAACCTATCTGAAGCTAAAAATAAAGAAACAACCGAATTATAAACGATAAAAAAATAGAATCTAGATCTTCTTAATATCATCTTGATAATCTTGCCCCAATTCTTGAAGATCTTCTTTCCCATTCAAATTAAGGGCCATATCTTTCCTTATTCTCATCATCCCTCCAGAACTAGGGACGTTGCCGCCGCCATCCCTCTAGAACTTGGGATGTTTTCACCGTCCCTCCATAACTCGGGACAATGCATGGGATGTTGCCGCCGTCTCTCTAGAACTTGGGACGTTACCGCCGTCCCTTCAGAACTTGGAACGTTACCGATATCCCTCCCGAACTTTAGACATTGCCGTCGTCCCTAAAGAACTTGGGACGTTGCCGCCCTCCCTCCAGAACTTGGGACAGTGCGTGGGATGTTGCCGCCATCCCTCCTGAACTTGGGACAGTGCATGGGATGTTGCAGCCGTCCCTCCAGAACTTAGGACGTTGCCGCCATCCCTCCAGAACATGGGATGACGCCGCCGTCCCTCCAGAACTTGGGATAGTGCCTAGGACATTGCAGCAGTCCCTCCAGAACTTGGAACGTTGCCACCGTCCCTCTAGAAGCCGGGACTTTGCATTTTCATCGGAGGTTGCCATTGTCCCTCAAGAACATGGGACATTGTCGTCGTCCCTCTTGAACTAGGAATGTTACTGCCTTTCCTCCAGAACTTGGAATATTACCACCGTCCTTCCTGAACTTAGGACGTTGTTGCCCTACTTCTAGAACTTAGGATGTTGCCGTGCTCGCCCAGAACTTGGGACATTGCCACTGTCCCTCTAGAACATGGGCAGTGCATGGGATGTTGTCGCCGTCCCTCCAGAACATGGGACAGTGCATGGGACGTTCCCACCGTAGAACGATGCCGCTATCCCTCCAGATCTTGGGACATTACCGCCGTCCCTCCAGAACTTGGGACATTGCCACCGTCCTTCCAGAACTTGGGACGTTGCCGTGCTCTGTCCAAAACTAAGCACGTTGCCGCCGTCCCTCTATAACATGGGACAACGCATGGGACGTTGCTGTCGTCCCTCCAGAACGTTGCCACCATCCCTCAAGAACTTGGGACATTGCAGCCATCCTGCAAGAATTGGGACAGTGATGGGATGTTGCCGAAGTCTCTCAAGAACTTGGGACGATGCCGCCGTCCTCCAGAACTTGGGATAGTGCATGGGACGTTGTTGTCGTCCCTCTAGAACTTGGGACGATGCCGCCATCCCTCCAGAACTTGGGACGTTGTCGTCGACCCTCCAGAACTTGGGACGTTGCATGTGCATGGAACATTGCCGCCGACCCTCCAAGACTTAGGACGATCCCGCCATCCCTCTAGAACTTAGGACAGTGCATGGGACGTTGTCGTCGTCCCTCCAGAACTTGTGATAGTGCATGGGTCATTGCCACTGTCCCTCCAGAACTTGGGACACTGCATAGGAAGTTGCTGCCATATTTCCAAAACATGGGGCGTTCTTCGCCATCCGTCCGATGCGGGGGCGATGTATGGGACATTGTCGCTGTCCCTCCAGAACATGGGACTGTACATGGGACGTTGTCGTCGTCCCTCTAGAACATGGGACAATGCATGGGATATTTCCATTGTCCCTTAAGAACTTTGTTAAATCCCTCGAACTTGGGACGTTGCATGTGCATAGGATGTTATCGTCGTCCAGAACGTTACCGCTGTCCCTCCAGAAATTGGGATGTTTTCGCCATCCCTCTAGAATTTGTGACATTGCCGTCGTCCCTCCACTACTTGGGATAGTGCATGGGACGTTGTCGTCGTCCCTCAACAACTTTACCGTAGTCCCTCTAGAACTTGGGAGAGTTTGTGGGACGTTGCCACCGTCCCTCCAAAACTTGGGACATTGCAGCCGTCCCTCCATAACTTGGGAATTTGCCGCCATTCCTCCAGAACTTGGGACGATGCAGGCGTCCCTCCAAAACTTGGGATAGTGCATGGGATATTGCCGCTGTCCCTCCAGAACATGGGACTATACATGGGACGTTGTTGCCGTCCCTCCAGAACATGGGACAGTGCATGGGATGTTTCCACTGTCCCTTAAGAACTTTGCCGCCATCCCTCCAGAACTTGGGACATTGCATGTGCATGGGATGTTATCGTCATCCAGAACATTACCGCCATCCATCCAGAACTTGGGATGTTTTCGCCGTCCCTCTAGAATTTGGGACGTTGCGGTTGTCCCTCCACTAGTTGGGATAGTGCATGGGACATTGTCGTCATCCCTCAAGAACTTTACCGTCGTCCCTCTAGAACTTGGGACAGTGCATGGGATGTTGCCGTCGTTCCTACTGAACTTGGGATAGTGCATGGGACGTTGCAGCCTCCCTCCAGAACTTGGGACGTTGTCGCCATCCCTCTAGAACTTGGGACGATGTCGCCATCCCTCCAGAACTTGGGATAGTGCCTGGGACATTGCCGCAGTCCCTCCAAAACTTGGAACGTTCCCACCGTCCCTCCAGAAGCTGGGACTTTGCATTTGCATCGGACGTTGCCATCGTCCCACCAGAACTTGGGACGTTGTCGCCATCCCTTAAGAACAAGAAATGTTACCGTCGTTCCTCCAGAACTTGGGGTAATGTCCCTCCAGAACTTGTGATGTTGCCGCCCTCCTTCTAGAACTTGGGATGTTACCGCGCTCCCTCCAGAACATGGGACGTTGCCACAGTCCCTCTAGAACATGGGCAGTGCATGGGATGTTATCGCCGTCCCTCCAGAACATGGGACAGTGCATGGGACATTGCCGCCATCCCTCCAAAGTAATGTCGCTATCCCTCTAGAACATAGGACGCTGCCGTCGTCCCTCCAGAACTTAGCACATTGCCGCCGTCCTTCCAGAACTTGGGTTGTTGTCGTTCTCTGTCCAAATCTTAGCACGTTGCCGCTGTACATCTAGAACTTGGGACGTTGCTACCGTCCCTGCAGAACATTGCCACCATCCCTCAAGAACTTGGGACATTGCAGCCATCCCGCAAGAATTGGGACAATGATGGGATGTTGCCGAAGTTTCTCAAGAACTTGGAACGATGTCGCCGACCCTCCAGGACTTGGGACAATGCATGCGACGTTACTGCCATCCCCTCTAAAACTTGGGACATTGCCACCGTCCCTCCAGAACTTGGGACGTTGCCATCGACCCTCTAGAACTTGGGACGTTGCATGTGCATGGAACGTTGCCGCCGTCCCTCTAGAACTTTGGACGTTACCACCGTCCCTCTAGAACTTAGGACAGTGCATGGGACGTTGTCGTCGTCCCTCCAGAACTTGTGATAGTGCATGGGTCATTGCCACTGTCCCTCCAGAACTTGGGACACTGCATAGGAAGTTGCTGCCATATTTCCAAAACATGGGACGTTGCTGCCATCCGTCCAGTACTTGGGACAGTGTATGGGACATTGTCGCTGTCCCTCCAGAACATGGGACTGTACATGGGACGTTGTCGTCGTCCCTCTAGAACATGGGACAATGCATGGGATATTTCCATTGTCCCTTAAGAACTTTGTCGCCGTCCCTCCAGAACTTGGGACGTTGCATGTGCATAGGATGTTATCGTCGTCCAGAACGTTACCGCTGTCCCTCCAGAAATTGGGATGTTTTCGCCATCCCTCTAGAATTTGTGACATTGCCGTCGTCCCTCCACTACTTGGGATAGTGCATGGGACGTTGTCGTCGTCCCTCAACAACTTTACCGTAGTCCCTCTAGAACTTGGGAGAGTTTGTGGGACGTTGCCACCGTCCCTCCAAAACTTGGGACATTGCAGCCGTCCCTCCATAACTTGGGAATTTGCCGCCATTCCTCCAGAACTTGGGACGATGCAGGCGTCCCTCCAAAACTTGGGATAGTGCATGGGATATTGCCGCTGTCCCTCCAGAACATGGGACTATACATGGGACGTTGTTGCCGTCCCTCCAGAACATGGGACAGTGCATGGGATGTTTCCACTGTCCCTTAAGAACTTTGCCGCCATCCCTCCAGAACTTGGGACATTGCATGTGCATGGGATGTTATCGTCATCCAGAACATTACCGCCATCCATCCAGAACTTGGGATGTTTTCGCCGTCCCTCTAGAATTTGGGACGTTGCGGTTGTCCCTCCACTAGTTGGGATAGTGCATGGGACATTGTCGTCATCCCTCAAGAACTTTACCGTCGTCCCTCTAGAACTTGGGACAGTGCATGGGATGTTGCCGTCGTTCCTACTGAACTTGGGATAGTGCATGGGACGTTGCAGCCTCCCTCCAGAACTTGGGACGTTGTCGCCATCCCTCTAGAACTTGGGACGATGTCGCCATCCCTCCAGAACTTGGGATAGTGCCTGGGACATTGCCGCAGTCCCTCCAAAACTTGGAACGTTCCCACCGTCCCTCCAGAAGCTGGGACTTTGCATTTGCATCGGACGTTGCCATCGTCCCACCAGAACTTGGGACGTTGTCGCCATCCCTTAAGAATAAGAAATGTTACCGTCGTTCCTCCAGAACTTGGGGTAATGTCCCTCCAGAACTTGTGATGTTGCCGCCCTCCTTCTAGAACTTGGGATGTTACCGCGCTCCCTCCAGAACATGGGACGTTGCCACAGTCCCTCTAGAACATGGGCAGTGCATGGGATGTTATCGCCGTCCCTCCAGAACATGGGACAGTGCATGGGACATTGCCGCCATCCCTCCAAAGTAATGTCGCTATCCCTCTAGAACATAGGACGCTGCCGTCGTCCCTCCAGAACTTAGCACATTGCCGCCGTCCTTCCAGAACTTGGGTTGTTGTCGTTCTCTGTCCAAATCTTAGCACGTTGCCGCTGTACATCTAGAACTTGGGACGTTGCTACCGTCCCTGCAGAACATTGCCACCATCCCTCAAGAACTTGGGACATTGCAGCCATCCCGCAAGAATTGGGACAATGATGGGATGTTGCCGAAGTTTCTCAAGAACTTGGAACGATGTCGCCGACCCTCCAGGACTTGGGACAATGCATGCGACGTTACTGCCATCCCTCTAAAACTTGGGACATTGCCACCGTCCCTCCAGAACTTGGGACGTTGCCATCGACCCTCTAGAACTTGGGACGTTGCATGTGCATGGAACGTTGCCGCCGTCCCTCTAGAACTTTGGACGTTACCACCGTCCCTCTAGAACTTAGGACAGTGCATGGGACGTTGTCGCCGTCCCTCCAGAACTTGTGATAGTGCATGGGTCATTGCCACTGTCCCTCTAGAACTTGGGACAGTGCATAGGACGTTTCTGCCATACTTCCAAAACATGGGACGTTGCTGCCATCCATCCAGTACTTGGGACAGTGTATGGGACATTGTCGTTGTCCCTCCAAAACATGGGACTGTACATGGGACGTTGTCGTCGTCCCTCTAGAACATGGGACAATGCATGGGATATTTCCACTGTCCCTTAAGAACTTTGTCGTCGCCCTCCAGAACTTGGAACGTTGCAAGTGCATGGGATGTTATCGTCGTCCAGAACGTTACCGCCGTCCCTCCAGAATTTGGGATGTTTTCGCCGTCCCTCTAAAATTTGGGACATTTCCGTCGTCCCTCCACTACTTGGGATAGTGCATGGGACATTGTCGTCATCCCTCAAGAACTTTACTGTCGTCCCTCAAGAACTTGGGACAGTGCGTGGAATGTTGCCGCCGTCCCTCCAGAACTTGGGACAGTGCATGGGACATTGCAGCCGTCCCATCATAACTTGGGACGTTGCCGCAATACCTCCAGAACTTGGGATAGTGCCTGGGACATTGCCGCAGTCCCTGCAGAACTTGGAACGTTGCGACTGTCCCTCCAGAAGTTGGGACTTTGCATTTTCATTGGATGTTACCGCCATTCCTCCCGAACTTTGGACATTGCCACCGTCCCTCCTGAACTTGGGATGTTGTTGCCTTCCCTCCAGAACATGGAACGTTGCCGCGCTCCCACCAGAACTTGGGACATTGCAACCGTCCTTCTAGAACATGGGTAGTGCGTGGGATGTTGCCACCGTCCCTCCAGAACTTGGGACAGTGCATGGGACATTGCCGCCGTCCCTCCAGAATGATGTCGTTGCCCCTCCAGAACTTGTGACGTTACAGCTGTCCCTCCAGAACTTGGGACATTGCCGCCGTCCCTCCAGAACTTGGGACGATTCCGCCATTCCTCCAGAAATTGGGATAGTGCATGGGATGTTGCTGCTGTCCCTCCAGAACTTAAGACATTTCCGCCATCCCTCCAGAACTCTAGAACTTTGGACGCTGCTGCTATCCCTCCAGAACTTGTGACAGTGAATGGGACGGTGCTACCGTCCCTCAAGAACTTGGGACATTGTAGCCATCCCTCCAGAACTAGGGATAGTGCATGGGATGTTGCCAAAGTCCCTCAACAACTTGGGACGATGTCGCCGTCCCTCCAAAACTTGGGACACTGCATGGGATGTTGCCGCTGTCCCTCCAAAACATGGGACTGTACATGGGACATTGTCGCCGTCCCTCCAGAACATGGGACAGTGCATGGGATGTTTCCACTTTCCCTTAAGAACTTTGTCGTCCTCCCTCCAGAACTTGGGACGTTCATGTGCATGGGATATTATCGTCGTCCAGAACATTAACGCCATCCCTCCAGAACCTGGGATATTTTCGCTGTCCCTCTAGAATTTGGGACGTTGCCATCGTACCTCCACTACTTGGGATAGTGCATGGGACGTTGTCGTCATCCCTCAAGATCTTTACCGTCGTCCCTCCTGAACTTTACCGCCATCCCTATAGAACTTGGGACAGAGCGTGGGACATTGCCCCCGTTACTTCTGAACTTGGGATAGTGCATGGGACGTTTCAGCCGTCCCTCCAGAACTTGGGACGTTGCCGCCATCCCTCTAGATCTAGGGACGATGCCGCCGTCCCTCCAGAACTTGGGATAGTGCCTGGGACATTGCCGCAGTCCCTCCAGAAGCTGGGACTTTGTATTTGCATCGGACGTTGCCGTCGTTCCACCAGATCTTGGGACGTTGTCGCCGTCCCTCTAGAATAAGGAATGTTACCGTCATTCCTCCAGAACTTGGGGTAATGTCCCTCCAGAACTTGGGACGTTGCCGCCCTCCTTCTAGAACTTGGGATGTTACCGCGCTCCCTCCAGAACTTGGGACGTTGCCACCGTCCCACTAGAACATGGGCAGTGCATGGGATGTTGCCGCCCGTCCCTCCAGAACTTGGGATAGTGCATGGGACGTTGTCGCCGTCCCTCCAGAACGATGACGCTATCCCTCTAGAACATGGGACGTTGCCGCCGTCCCTCTAGAACTTGGGACATTGCCGCCGTCCCTCCAGAACTTGGGACGATTTCGCCATCCCTCCAGAACTTGGGACAGTGCATGGGATGTTGCCACCGTCCCTCCAGAACTTGGGACGTTGCCGTGCTATCTCCAGAATTTGGCATGTAGCCTCCGTTCCTCTAGAACTTAGGACAACACATGGGAGGTTGTTCCCGTCCTTCCAGAACTTGGGACAGTGCATGAGATATTGTCGTCGTCCCTCCAGAATGTTGCCACCATCCCTCCAAAACTGGGGACGTTGCAGCCATCCCGCCAGAATTGGGATAGTGCATGGGAGTTGCCAAAGTCCCTCAAGAACTTGGGACAGTTCATGGGATGTTGCTGCCATCCCTCCATCTCAGGACACATATCCTTAGATAGGGGAACTCCATGTCTGAAAGGTAGTAAGCCCTTCTTGGAGTTTTGCATGCAGAAACGAGCAACCACAGTATCAATGTAAGACGCTTTAGATAAACACAACATTCTATTTTTCCGATCACGAATGACCTTAATACCAAGAATGTATAATGCTTCTCCCATGTCCTTTATTTGAAACTGCTCTAAAAGCCACACCTTTACGTCTGATAATACTTTCACATTGTTGCCAATAAGAAGAATATCATCTACGTACAGTACCAAGAATACCATTACGTCTCCGTTACTCTTCTTGTACACACAACTTTCATTTTGAAATTGTTCAAATCCAAAAGATTTGATCACCTCATCAAAACGAATGTTCCATGACCTGGAAGCTTGCTTCAGCCCATATAGAGACTTTTTCAACTTCCAGACTAGATGCTCTTGTCCTTTCTTCACATAACCCTCGGGTTGCTGCATATAGATGTCCTTATCCAACTCTCCATTAAGGAAAGCTGTCTTGACATCCATTTGCCAAATCTCGTAGTTCATGTGATTAGCTATGGATAAGAGAATCCGGATCGACTTTAGCATGGCAACTGGTGAAAAGGTCTCGTCATAGTCAATTCCTTCTTTCTGGGTAAAACCCTTTGCCACCAACCGTGCTTTAAAAGCAACAATCTGCCCATCAGATCCTCTATTACGTCTGTAGACCCACTTGCACCCAACGACTTTCTTGTTAGGGGGAAGTTCACTTAGGTCATACACTCCATAACATCCATAGATTCAATCTCTAAATCCATAGATTTGTGCCAAGACTCTGCATCTTTGTCTTGAATTGCCTCTTTGTAAGTCCAGGGATCGTTATCATCATGTTCATCATCTGGAATCAAGTCCGCGGACTCTCCCAAAAACATGAAACGATCAGAGTAACCAAGTTGTGCAGTCTCTTGTGGTATTTCATCTTGCACACTTGGTGTGCCATTGTCTCCCCTCAACTCATTTAGAATGATTTTACTGTTGGACTTATGCTCATTCATATAGTCTTCCTCTAAAAACCGGGCATTGGTACTCACCATCACCCTCTGGTCATTAGGACTATAAAAATAACCACCTTTCGTTCCTTTAGGGTATCCTACAAACAGCCGTACTTCAGTTCTAGGTGCCAACTTATCAGCTTCCTTATTCAGCACATGTGTTGGACAACCCCAAATCCGAATGTGGTTCAGACTAGGCTTTCGCCCATACCACAATTCAATTGGAGTTTTTGGAACTACTTTAGAAGGTATGTAATTTAGAAGGTATGCTGTTGTTTCCAAGGCATATCCCAAACGGAGGTGGGTAATGAAGCATAACTCATCATCGATCTCACCATCTCCAATAGAGTTCTATTCCTTCTCTAAGTTACGCCATTCTGTTGGGGAGTACCAGGCGCGGTGAGCTGGGATGTAATCCCGTTCTCTAGTAAGTGTTGCCTAAATTCATTGCTAAGGTATTCGCCACCACGATCAGATCGTAGTGACTTGATACTCTTACCATGACGATTCTCCACTTCTGCCCTAAATTCTTTGAACTTGCCAAAGCATTCAGACTTGTGGCGCATCAGGTAGATATATCCATATCTTGAGTAATCGTCAATGAAAGTGATGAAATACTCAAAACCACCTCTAGCTTGAACAGATATGGGTCCACACAAATCAGAGTGAATCAATTCCAACACACCATTGGCCCTATTCACCTTGGCCTTAAAAGGCCTCGAGGTCATCTTGCCTTCCAAATAAGATTCCCAAACTGAGAATGGTTGCACTTGGAGAGACTCCAAAAACCCACTACTTACCAGTCTTTGAATCCTTCTCAGGTGACATGACCCAACCTTAGATGCCAAAGGTATGTTTGATTCAACTTAGAAGGTTCTTTTCTCTTATTTGACGATGACGATGAATGAGCTTCAGTCACAGTATGGTATGCACAAGTAATAGTATAAAGATTATTTTATAACGCGCCAGAATAGATTAAAAAGTCATTTCTCATAATAACAACTTTGTCATTAAAAACAACTGAGCATCCATCCATAAATAACTTCGAAACTGAAATTAAATTCTTCCGAAAACTCGGCACGTATAAAACGTTCTTTAATACTAAAACATAATTAGAAAAACACAAGTGCACATCTCCCACTGCGACCACTGCTACTATCGCAGCATTGCCCAAACTGATAGTAATCTCTCCCACTACTACTGTCGCAGCATTGCCTTGTCTGCAGAAACCCCTGCAAGGTATAACAAACATGATCAGTGGCTCCTGTATCTTCTACCCAAGAAAAGACAGAACAAGCCGCGAATCATGTTTCAACAACCAGAACAAGAGACGTACCAAAGTTGTCCTTTTTCAGGAGAGGACAATTAGACTTCCATTGTCCTGTCTTGTTGCATTTGAAGCATTTGTCTTTCGGCTTTTTCACGCCACCAGAAGGCGCCACTTTCTTGCTCCCACTGCATCCACTACCCTTTTTCTGTAAAGACTTTTTCTTCTTCCCGCCCTTAGACGAAGAAGATCCAGCTTGAATAGAAACATAAGTCTGTGGTCCCTTACCCTTACCCATGAGACCCTCCGCCGCGACCAATTCTGCAAGAAGCTCGGCTATGGTATAGTCCTTCTTACTCATGATCACGTTTAAATGGAAGTTTTCAAATGACTTTGGGAGCGAGTTCAGGATCATACCGATCTTGGTATTACCATCGATTTCTCCTCCGAGGACCTCTATCTCATTCAGATGAATCATCATCTTGAGACAGTGGTCCCTCACGGACGCTCCCTCTGGCATAGAGGTTGACATAATGCTCCTCATAGCCTCAAAACGGGCAGCCCTATCTTTCTCACCAAAAAGCTCTTTTAGGCTCAACATCATATCTGCGGCATTAGGCATGTTTTGATGCTGCTGTTATGCCACTTCTTATGAGCCTCCTTTTGCTCTTCAGTGGAATCGAGTTCCAAAGGGGCAGGAGCAGGTGTATTGAGCACAAATTTGTACTCACTTGCAACTAGGACAATTTCCAGATTTCTTTTCCAATCTAAATAATTCAGACCAGTATGCTTATTTTGATTTAAAATAATCAAAAGATGGTTGAGTGACATCATCATAATTATCTAAAATAAATAAAATGCAAGAAAACATTAAATCACATGAATTGAAGCATAAAATATTGGAAACCTTCAAAACCAACATTCAATACAACCTCCAACAGCCCAACAAACACACACGAAAGCCACGTTAGGGTGGTCATTTACGTATGTGTTTGTCAACCAGATACCCAGTCTTTGATTTCGATATCACATCAACCTATCCTTATGACGAAAAAAATCAACAGTCGGACCTTAACTGGCCATGTGAATTAGAACAGGGACCCCGTTGGGGAGTTATTTTAAAATTTACATCTAAGTGATGACCACAATTTAACTGTAAGAACCACTATTCACAATCGACGAGCTCATCAAGAGAACACGTCGCAAGCAAACAATTCCCTACAGTTATCTTGAATTATTCTTTACCGATGAACTCATGTGTGACACGTCCATTGGGGAGGACCACACTCTTCATCTAAAGATTAAAACATTTTGAGTAGAAATCTTAGCTAGTAAGCTCGTGAATGCTGCATCCGTTAGGGGGAGACTCTAAGGTCCCACGAGCAACAAACACCTTACTTAAAGACCAACTGTGGAGGCCAATGAATTATTTAAAATTCACATCTATGCCACTCAGTCATTTGTAACATGAAGGTTATTTACAGGCATAGCATATCATGAAAAGAAACACAAGCATGCCACAACAAAACAAGAAGCGATAAATAATAGCATAAATAAATGCACATCTATCGCAACCACTTAAAAAAAACTATCAAAAACAACCTATTCTAAGCTATTACAATGATAAATGAAGGGCGTGGACGGATGCCTCGCATCGGCCTCTCACGCAAGGCAAATGACTCGATTTCACATCCACCGACTTAAACTGGCAGAAAACTTCATCAAGGAAATTGAATTAGCTCACCACAGGCGGTCAAGGTATAGCCGAGTCAAAAGTTATGGCCAAAACGGTTTTAACCGACCAATGGCCAAAATCCTACTCGCCCGTTTTCCATATCCTCCATTCTCCATCGCGATCAAATTACAACAATAACAAGCACCCTAATACAGTGATCTATGAAAAATGCCTATAACTACCCACACTTCTTCTCTGGTGGGAAAAACGATTACAAACTCACTAAAGGGTTGCGATAGAGAAACACATCCAAACACTATGAAAATAGAAACAATATCTGCAAACGAAAATGTTTCAGGCAGAGCAACCAATCCACGAATCCAGGCTCTGATAACAATTGATGGAACACGCCGGTGAAGGCGGTCAGTTGCCAGGATCGATATTGGATGCCAAACGTACAGGTAACAAAATAAAACCTAAACAACGTCTAAAGCAAAAGGTCAGATTTCGTTACCCTTGAAGATTGAAGTGTTGATTCCACTGCAGATCTTCTAATCTATTTCCCAACCTTGTTCGAATGCCGGGTGGACAACAGTCTATCAAACGTGGAGAAGGGCCTGCAGTTTCATCTCCCAAAAACCCTAGTTCCCTGGCTGCTACGTTTCTGATCTGATTTCGTGTGCCTTAGGGTTCTCGACAAAAGCAAGGCCCTTTTTATATGCTCCATAGGGATCCACTAGAAGGTATAGGGACTGAGAACATTAATTCATCCCACTAGAAAATTAATGTTGCACTCCCGTCCTATCCCGAACCGAATTAGGGCTTCTATTAGACTTTATAATTCCCCGTGTTAAAGATATCGCACATCCATTAATTATTAAAGCTTCTGACTACTTTAATTAATTAATATCTATTATTCCTTGAGTAGTACCAATCAACCTTGTTGTCGTACGGATTAAATCCACCTGCAGGGTTTAATACGACAATCCTTTATTAGTTTCCTTAAGGGGATGTCATCATCCTGGATGTCCAGGACAGGTGCCCCAATGACAATAAATAGATATCATGCGAGCGATGTCACTACCCAAAATATGAAGTATGAGAGATCTACCAAGATTCTCACCTATAGTAAATCAAAGCAGTGAACAAGCACTCCACATAGTAAATCCTTTTTATATGCTCCATTTTGTGGGCCAGACTAGGGATCCACTAGAAGGTATAGGGTTTGGGCTTCTTCCGGACCCAAATACTCTTATGTTCAGCCCAGAACATTAATTTGGCCTGAGAACATTAATTCATCCCACTAGAAAATTAATGTTGCACTCCCGTCCTATCTCGAACCAAATCAGGGCTTCTATTATACTTTATAATTCCGTGTGTTAAAGATATCGAACATCCATTAATTATTAAAGCTTCTGACTACTTTAATTAATTAATATCTATTATTCCTTGAGTAGTACCAATCAACCTTGTAGTCGTACGGATTAAATCCACCTGCAGGGTTTTATACGACAATCCTTTATTAGTTTCCTCAAGGGGATGTCATTATCCTGGATGTCCAGGACACGGTGCCCCAATGATAATAAATAGATATCATGCGAGCGATGTCACTACCCAAAATATGAAGTATGAGAGATCTACCAAGATTCTCACCTATAGTAAATCAAAGCAGTGAACAAACACCCCACATATCTAAATACCACACTTAGGATTGAGAATTACAAAAGTCACCAAGACCTCTAGTTCTTCATAACAGTCAAAATAGAAGAACATGTCTTATCTGTGACCCATTCAATACGATATAGCACACTAGTATAAACTAATGGCCAAGACAAGCCCCTAACAAGTTTATACTACAACTTAAACCAATAGTTATGTCCAGAACTATCAAAGTTGTGAATACTGTTTATATTTATAAGGAACTTGACAATGTGGTCTTCTGTGTGACTACAAACCCACGACATAGTCTACAATATAAGATAAGCAGACACATAAGCAATTTATAAGAATGCAATACTGTGAAAAACCATTTATTTCAGATAATAAGGAAATTGAATATACATCCACAAAAGCTCACTAAAAGTTTGCTTTACAGTATACACCAACAGGGACGTTGTCGCCATCCCTCAAGAACTTGGGACAGTGCATGGGAAATTGCCTTCGTCCCTGTAGAACTTGGGACAATGCATGGGACATTGTCGCCGTCCTTCCAGAACTTGAGTCGTTGCCGCCATTTCTCAGAACCTTGGACAGTGCATAGGAAGTTGTTGTCGTCCCTTCAGAACTTGAGACATTGTCGCCGTCCCTCCAGAACTTGGGACAGTGCATGGGACATTTCCTCCATCCCTCTAGAACTTGGGACGTTTCCCCCGTCTCTCCAGAACATGGTACAGTGCATGGGACGTTGCCAACGTCCCTCCAGAACATGGAGCATTGCCGCCATCCTTCCAGAACTTGGAATAGTGCACGGGACATTGACATCACCGTCCCTCCATAACTTGGGACGTTTCCGCCATAGTGCATGGGATGTTGGCGTCGCCATCTGTCTATAACTTGGGACGTTGACGTCGTCCTTCTAGAACTTAGGAAAATACATGAGATGTTGCCACTGCCGTCCCTCTATAAGTTGGGATGTTGCTGTGGTCCCTTTAGAACTTGGGACGTTGCCATCGTCCTTCTACAACTTGGGACATTGCCGTCGTCCCTCCAGAACTTGGGATAGTGAATAGGATATTGCCGCCATCCCTCCAGAACTTTGGACGTTGCCGCCGTCCCTCCAGAACATGGGACAGTACATGGGACATTGCCAACATCCATCTAGAACTTGGGACATTGCCGCCGTCCCTCTAGAACTTGGGACAGTGCATGGGACGTTGTCGTCGTCCCTCTAGAACTTGAGAGGTTGACGTCGTCCCTCCAGAACTTGGAACAATGCATGGGAAGATGCCACCATCCCTCTAGAACTTGGGAAGTGGCCGCCGTCCCTCCAGAAGATGGGACAGTGCATGGGAGATTGCTAACGTCCCTCCAGAACTTGGAACTTTTCCACCGTCCCTACAGAACTTGGGACAGTGCATGGGAAATAGCCGTCGTCCCTTCAGAACTTGGGAAGTTGCCACCGTCCCTCCAGAACTTGGGACATTGTCGCCATCTCTCCAGAACTTAGAACAGTGCATCGGACGTTGCCTCCATCCCTCCAGAAATTGGAACATTGCCGCCGTCCCTCCAGAACATGGGACAGTACATGGGACGTTACCGTCGCCATCCGTCTAGAACTTGGGATGTTGCCATCGTCCCTCCAGAACTTGGGACGTAGCCGCCATCCTTCTAGAACTTAAGATAGTGCATGGGACGTTGCTGCCATCACTCTAGAACTTGGGATATTACCGCCGTCCCTCCAGAACTTGAGACAGTGCATGGGACGCTGCCATTGTCTCTTCAAAACTTGAGACGTTGTCGTCGTTCCTCCAGAACTTGGGACATTGCCATCGTCCCTCCAGAACTTAGGACTGTGAAAGAGATGTTGCCACCATCCCTCCAGAACATGGGATGTTGTCGCCGTCTCTCCAGAAATTTGAACAGTGCATCGGATGTTGTCGCCAAGCCTCTAGGAATTGGGAAACTACCGTCGTCCCTCCAAAACATGGGACAATACCTGGGACATTTCCATCGCCATGCCTCCAGAACTTGGGATGTTGCCATCGTCCCTCCAGAACTTGGGACGTTGTCGCCGTCCCTATAGAACTTGAGATAGTGCATGGGACATTGCTGCCATCACTCCAGAACTTGGGATAGTACCGCCGACCCTCCAGAACTTAGGATAGTGCATGGGACGTTGATGCCAACGTTCCTTCATAACTTAGGACGTTACTCCGTCCTTCCAGAACTTGGGACGTTTCCACCATCCCTCTATAACTTGGGATAATACATGAGATGTTGCCACCGCCGTCCCTCCTAATCTTGGGATGTGTTGTCGTCCCTTTAGAACTTGGGACATTGTCGTCATCCCTCTAGAACTTGGGACGTTGCCGCTGTCCCTCCAGAACTAAGGATAGTGAATGGGAAGTTGCTGCCATTTTCCAAAACTTTGGACGTTGCCGCCGTCTCTGCAGAATGTGGGACAGTGCATGGGAAATTGCCAACGTCCCTCCCGAACTTGGGACATTGCCGCCGTCCCTCCAGAACATGGGACAGTACATGGGACGTTGTCGTCGTCCCTATAGAACTTGACACGTTGCCGTCATCCCTCCAGAACTTGGGACAGTGCATGGGAAGATGCCACCGTTCCTCTAGAAATTGGGACATTGTCACCGTCCCTCCAGAACTTGGGACATTGCCAACGTCCCTCCAGAACTTGGGACAGTGCATGGGACATAGCCGCCGTCCCTCAGAACTTGGGACATTGCCGCTGTCCCTCTAGAATTTGGGACAGTGCATGGATATTTGATGGTAGCCTGCGAATGCGTCCATGAAGGACATCATTTCGTGTCCGGCTGTGTTATCGATTAGATGGTCGATATGAGGCATGGGGAATAAATCTTTGGGACATGCTTCATTCAAATCGATGAAGTCGATGCATAATCTCCACGTCCTGTTAGCTTTCTTGACCAGGACGGCGTTGGACACCCACTGGGGTTGGTCGGCTTGCGTGATTAACTCGTTATCGAGCAGTTTCTTTACCTCCTTGGCCAATGCGACATATTTTGCGGGTCCGAATTTCCTCCTCTTTTGTGCGACTGATTTTTTCCTGGGGTCGATGTTGAGCTGATGGCAGGCGACCTCGGGGTCGATCACTACCATATCCTTGTACCAGGTGAACAAGTCTAGATTCCCCTTAAGGAAGTCGACCAGCTGTCCTCTTAGCTCCGGCGAGATTCTAGAGCTGATTATGACTTCCAAATCCTGTCGGGTTGGATCGACGTTGACTTTTCCGAGTTCCTCGTCCAGGGTTGCTCGATGTTGGTCTCCCCTCTGGTCTTCGATTGTTCCTTAGACAATGAGCTCGTGTGGCTCGGGTCCTCGCTTATTTGTTCATTTTGGTCGATTACCATTGGGTTTCCTTGATTATTTGCGATTTCTTGTATGCTATAATTTAAATGAGAGCAGATATAAATTTAACATCCTCTTGCATCAAGCTGATTGCCCTTAACGGTGTCGACCACCCTATCTAAAGTGGGGAATTTTACACAAAAACAGTAAGTGGAGGACGCAGCCTTGAATTCGTGCTCGAAAGGTCTGCTGAGGAAACCATTGAAGGTCGATGGTAGGTCGATTACAAGGAAATCACAAAGTTTTGTGGCCCTAATGGTTCTATCTATAGTGGAGACTAGTTCTACCGCCAGACGTATGATCCCGTGGGGCTTCACGGTGGCGTCGCCAAAACCTCTTACCAGATGTACGCTTGTCTCGAGATAACTGTGATAGTCGTCGAGCTCGTCGAAGGTTTTCTTGAACAGTATGTTGCAAAAAGTCCCGCTGTCGACCAGCAGTCGTTTGACTGTCACCCCCATGATTTTGGCCGATACGACCAGGGGGTCGGCGTTTGGGTACACGATGCCCGCCTTGTCCTGTTCGCCGAATTTAATCTGATTACTTTCTTGTGCAGTGGCGTTGACTAGTAGGCACAGTTGTACCGTGTTGGCCATTTCCCTCAGTTCGGCTTTTTGGCATCTCTTTGATAGTGAGGTCGATGCTGAGACACCACCCACTGCCCCGAGTGGCGACAAGGTATGGATTACCCTCTCGCCGCTGTGTTCTGGCATGGGGGTGCCTATTAACCGGTCTTCTGCTCTCCATGTTTCTTGGCGACCTCGCGCTGCTGAGTTGGGGAGTCATCGCGAGTACGGTTGTCTTTGTGCTGAGGTCGCTGGACATGTTCATGTACGTTCCATCCTCATAGAGCTTCTAGAGCTACTTCAGGAGGTCGCGACATTGGCTGGTGTTGTGACCGACCATTTCGTGATAGTGGCAATATTTTCCTGGGCTCTATCTACCGTCGCTCATTTTTTATGGGTTAAGGGTTGCCGAGCAGCCGTTTGTCCTTGATCTGAGTGAAGATGTATCCGAGGGATACGCCGAAGGCATCTATCAGTTTGACCGCCACTAGATCTTCAAATGGCTTGAAGTTGCCCGGGGTCTTGTATTGCCCTGGTTTCTTGCTCGCCTTTGGGGGTGCAGATTTCTTCCCCTCCCCCATTCTGGCCGCCAAGAGTTCCATGGTGTTGATGATGTTGCTTGCGCGGGTCCTAAACTCTGCGTAAGTCGCTGGATAGTTTGTGATGATGTTTTGCCAGAGCTTAGTTCCCTTCTTCAGCCCGACAATTGCAGCCAATAGCTTGGCTTCGTCGCCCACCGATTCCCCATCAAAGATGAGCCGATCAAACCTTTCGAGGTAGGCTATGTCTGTCTCGTCTTTGCCTTGTTCGATGTTCGCCAATCGTTGCTCCCTGCGGGTCTGGGCGCCATGGCCGCAAAATGCCCCATGAAGAGCCAGCCCAGCTGCTCGAAAGAGTTAATGGGTTGAGGGGTAATGGATGTTAACCACTTGTGCGCTTGCTCACTCAGAGTGAGGGGGAAAAGCCAGCACATGGTTGCGTCAGATGCTCCTACGGACGTCATGTACGAGTTATACTTGGCGAGATGTGTCCTTGGGTCAGAGTCCCCTCCCTACCAATCGATCGAGGCAGTGTTGATCTTGGCCTGGGTGGGAGCGGCCGTAATGGTCGCGCTGAGCGGCGACAAGGGGAGTGCCAGATTGGTCGCGTGTCTGGCAGGGGCTGGTTGACTATCCATCCTCTCCTGAAGCGCTCTGACTGTTTGTCTCGTGGCAGGAGCGAGCTTCGACCTCGGCTGGCCGGTTCGCGACGGGCATCCCGATGGTGTTGGTCTTTGAGTCGACTTAAAGCCAAAATGCGTGGCTCATTCTTGAATTTCCTTTGGTGGTCGCCCGCTTTGATCATAACCATCTGGTGAGAATTGGCCTCATCCTCCGTAGGGATTGGTCCTTTTTGCGCCAAGTTTCCGTCGAGGCGGTTGAAGACCGAGTTGTTTGTTTGGTTGACTCCTAGTCGATTGAAGACCAAGACGTCTCGGGGTCCTTTGGGTAGCCCGTCCATGCGGCGGGCTCTGTTCGCCCCCTCTCTTTGGAGAGGGTTAACCTTTGCGGCCGAGATGGCTTGGCTGAGGCCGAGTTATCCCCCCAGTTGGGTTTTCTCTTTTGTTGCCCCCCCCCCGGAGCGGGCGGCCTTGACGATAGGCTCCTGGCCATCATCATCGTCAAAGTTCAGATTCCACTTGCGCAAATACACCCAAGTGTTCTTCATTTCTGCGGGAGTCTTGAAGATTTGAGCCCAGTTTTGCTCATCCGTGGCCTCCGCCTGCAGGGGCCTCGATTTCGAGGATAGGGACGCCTCCACTCCGTCGCGTGGATCGGTCTCGAGGCCGGTGATTGGGATGTTATTCTGCGCCATTGCTCTTTGTGAGTTCTTTATTGATTTGTGGACCCGATTGGGAGTAGACGGACCTTCCTCAACTTTCGTGTTGTAGATGGTCTTGACTCGTCCATCCATAGTTCTCTGGAACTTGAAATCAACAGCTCGTATTGGATTGCTATCTTGATGAAGTGACTCGTAGTTGGTAATCCATTCTGTTGGCACCAATCGTTCTAGATCATTTCTGCAAATTTGTCGAGGAATCTAGATGATGGTTGGAACTTCAGACCCAGATTATGCAAGGACCATAAGTGCTTCCTTTATGCCTTGATTTTTTAGATCCAGAGCATGATCTTGCAATCTATAGACGAGTTGATGATGCAAAGTAGCTATCACAGATTTTGAGATTTGTTCAGCACCAACTATCTGGACTTGCACCTTGACGGCTTCTGTCAACGACACATCTTGTAAAGATAGAGCAAATTTGGGAAAGAAAGTAATTACCACACTTTCAGCGTTGAGAGTGGTAAGAACAGTCCCGATGATAGCATGTTCATAATTACGATATCTTGTGTCGAGAAGAGCGATTCTAGCAGAAACAGGCAAACCCTTTCTACCATGATATGTGAGAACAAGTCTAACAGCTCCAAGATAGAGATGAGTATAACCATGTTTCCTCCAAGAATTGATATATTCTGAAGGTATGGTTAAAGTGATATACTGCTCTTGAGAAGTTGCTGGTAGACTACAATGGTCCATTTTTTAGGACTGGACATATTCTTTTATAGGGGGATCTTTGGTAGGAATCAAGGATTTGATGGTTTTAGTGAAGGTACCATATTTCTTGTAAACATTAGAAGGGCTGACAAGGGGAGGAACGGTATGTTCTACAATAGCATCTTCAGGAATAGTAGAGTATTCAAGAAGATTATCTATCTTATTATTTTGACAACGAGGTAAGGAAAAAAATGAAGACTGGGACAGTATCTGGGAAGCTATGTTTACCGAGGGGGTAGGAGTAGTAGACGCATCCATGGCGATAGGGGTCCGGGACTCCCCCTCTGCCTTCCTGCGCCGGGCAGGGGCACCGATTGGCACGACCGCACACTCTACCCTGGGCCGAACAAGAGGATGGGGCCTGGCTCTGATACTAGAAGGTGGTCGGGAGCCCCGCCTGCGCACGCAGCCCCCACTCAAGGGCGTCACGTGATCACAACCAGAACTTGGGACATTGCCGTCGTCCCTCCAGAACTTGGGACAGTGCATGGAACATTGTCGTCGTCCCTCTAGAACTTGAGAGGTTGTCGTCGTCCCTCCATAACATGGAAAATTGCATGGCAAGATGCCACCATCCCTCTAGAACTTGGGAAGTTGCCACTGTCCCTCAAAAACATGGGACAGTGCATGGGACATTGCTAACGTCCCTCTAGAACTTGGGACGTTGCCACCGTCCCTACAGAACTTGGGACAGTGCATGGGACAGAGCCGCCATCCCGTCAGAACTTGGGACGTTGCCGCCGTCCCTCCAGAACTTGGGACGTTGTCGCCGTCTCTCCAGAACTTGGGACTGTGCATCGGACATTGTCGCCATCTTTCCAGAAATTAGGACATTGACGCCGTCCCTCCAGAACATGGGACAGTGCATGGGATGTTCCCAATGTACTCCAGAACCTTGGACGTTGCTATCATCCCTCCTTAACTTGGGACAGTGCATGTGACGTTGCCACCGCTGTCCCTCCAGAACTTGGGACAGTGCATGGGCCATTGCCGTCGCCATCCCTCCAGATCTTGGGATATTGTTGTCGTCCCTCCAGAACTTAACGTTGTCGCCATCCCTCTAGAACATGAGACAGTGCATGGAGCGTTGCTGCCATCACTCCAGAACATGGGATATTGCCGCCGTCCCTCCAGAACTTGGGACAGTGCATGGGATGATGTCGTCATCCCTCCAGAACTTGGGACAATGCATGGGACGTTGCCGCCGTCACTCTAGAACTTAGGGCGTTGTCGCCTTCCCTCCAAAAATTGGGACAATGCATGAGATGTTGTCGCTGTCCCTCCAAAACTTAGGACGCTGTCACCATCCCTTCAGAACTTGGGACGTTGCTGCCTTCCCTCCAGAACTTTGCCGCCATCCCTCTAGAACTTGGGACGTTGTCGCCCTCCCTCCAGAAATTGGGACAGTGTATGGTACATTGCAACCCTCCCCCCATAAATTTGGACGTTGTCGCCGTCGCTCCAGAATTTGGAATAATGCGTAGGACGTTGCCATTGTCCCTACAGAACTTGGGACATTGCCTCAGTCCCTTTAGAACTTGGGATAGTGCATGGGACATTGCCGCCGTCCCTCCAGAACTTGGGATAGTGCATGGGTCGTTTCCACTGTCCCTCTAGAACTTAGGATGTTGCCACTGTCCCTCCAATATATGGGACATTGCCGCCATCCCTCTAGAACTTGGGATGATACCACCGTCCCTCCATAACATGGGACAGTGCATGGGACGTTGCCACCGTCCCTCCAGATCTTGGGACATTACCATCATCCCTCTAGAACTTCGAACGTTGTCGTCGTCCTTCCAGAACTTGGGACGTTGCCGCCATCCCTCCATAACTGGGATAGAGAATTGGACGTTGCTGCCGTCCCTCCAGAACATTGCCATCGTCCCACCAGAACTTAGGACGTTGTTGCCCTCCCTCTAAAAATTGGCCCAGTGCATGGGATGTTGTCGCCGTCCCTCCAGAACTTGAGACGTTGCCGCAATCCCTCCAGAACTTGGGACGTTGCTACCTTCCATCCAGAACTTTGAAGCCGTCCCTCTAGAATTTGGGACGTTGCAACCCTCAATCAAGAACTTGGGAAGTTGTCGCAGTCCCTCCAAAACTTGGGACGTTGCCGTCATCCCTCCAGAACTTGGGACGTTGTCACCGTCCCTCCAGAACTTGGGACATTGCCACTGCATCTCCCGAACTTGGGCCGTTGTCACCATCCCTCCAAAACTTGGGAAAGTGCATGGGATGTTGCTGCCGTCCCTCTAGAACTTGGGACGTTACCACCGTCCCTCAAGAATTTGGGATAGTGCATGGGACGTTGCCAACATCCCTCCAATACTTGAGACGTTGCCACAGTCCTTCTTGAACTTGGGACGTTTTCTTCGTCCATCCATAACTTGGGAAAGTGCATGGGACGTTGTTGCTGCCGTCCCTCCAGAACTTCAGACGTTGCTACCATGCCTCCAGAACTTGGGATAATGCATGGGACGTAGCCGCCATCCCTCCAGAACTTTGTAGTCATCACTCCAGATCTTGGGACTATGTATGTGCATTGGACAGTGCATGGGATGTTACCGCCCTCCCTCCAGAACCTGGGATGTTGCCGCCATCCCTCCAGAACATGGGACGTTATCACTATCTCTCCAGAACATGGGACGGTGCATGTGCATGTTGCCGCCATCCCTCCAGAACTTGGGACAACGCATGGGACGTTGTCGTTGTCCCTCTAAAACATGGGGCATTGCTAGCGTCTCTCCAGAAGTTGGGACGTTTCCAACGTCCCTCCAAAACTTTGGGACGTTGTCATCGTCCCTCCAGAACTTGGGATAGTATATGGGATGTTACCGCCATCCCTCTAGAACTTGGGACAGTGTATGGGACGTTGTAGGCGTACCTCAAGAACTTTGTCACCGTCCCTTCAGAACTTGTGAAGATGTTGTTGCCCCTCCAGAACTTGGGACTGTGCATGGAACGTCGGTGTGGTCCTTCCAGAACTAGGGACTTTCCACCTTCCCTCCAGAACTTAGGACATTGCTGCTATCCCTCCAGAACTTGGGACGTTGCCGCTGTCCTTCCAGAACTTGGGTCATTGTCGCAGTCCCTCCAGATCTTGGGGTAGTGCATGAGACGTTATCGCCGTCCCTCCAGAACATGGAACGTTGTCGCAGACCCTCCAAAACATGGGACATTGCTGTCGTCACTCCAGAATTTTGCATAGGACTTTGCCGCCATCCGTCTAGAACTTGGGACGTTGCCGCCATCCCTCCAGAACTTCAAACGTTGTCGTCGTCCCTCCAGAACCTTGGACAGTGCATAGGATATTGCCGCCATCCCTCCAGAACCTTGGGACGGTGCATGTGCATGGAACGTTGTTGCCATCCCTCCAGAACCTTGAACAGTGCATAGGACGTTGCCGTTGTCCCTCCAGAACATGGGGCGTTGCATGCGTCTCTCCAGAAGTTGGGACGTTTTCGTCATCCCTCCAAAACATGGGACGTTACCGTCATCCCTCCAGCACTTCGGACAGTATATGGGATGTTGCCGCCGTCCCTCCAGAACATGGGAAAGTGTATGGGATGTTGCTGGCGTACCTCAAGAACTTTGTCGCCGTACCTTCTGAACTTGTGAAGATGCTGGCGCCCCTCTAGAACTTGGGACTATGCATGGAACGTCGGTGTTGTCCTTCCAGAACTTGGAACACTGTCGCTGTCCTTCCAGAACTTGGGTCATTGCCGCAGTCCCTCCAGATCTTGGGGCAGTGCATGGGACGTTATCGTCGTCCCTCCAGAACTTGGGACATTGTCGTAGCCCCTCCAAAACATAAGACATTGCCACCGTCACTCCAGAATTTTGGACGTTGAATGTGTATGGGACGTTGTCGCCGTGCCTCGAGAATGTTGCCGCCGTCCCTCCAGAACTTGGGACATTGCCACCATCCCTCTAGAACTTGGGACGTTGCCACCATCCCTCCAGAACTTGGGACGTTGCCAACGTCCCTCCAGAACTTGGGTCTTTGCTGCCATCCATCTAGAACTTGGGACAGTGCATGGGACATTGTTGTCATCCCTCCAAAACTTGGGACAGTGCATGGGACGTTGCTGCCGTCCATCCAGAACTTGGGACATTATCGTCGTCCCTCTAGAACTTGGTATGTTACCGCCATCCCTCCAGAAATTGGGAGGTTGCCGCCATCCCTCCTGAACATGGGACAGTGCATGGGACGTTACCGCCATCCCTCCAGAACTTGGGACAGTGCATGGGACGTTACAATCGACCCACAAGAACTTTGTCGCCATCCCTCTAGAACATGGGATGTTGCATGTGTATGGGACGTTGTCATCATCTCTCCAGAACATTGTCGTCGTCCCTCCAGAACTTGGGATGTTGCCGCCATCCCTCCGAAACTTGGGACGTTAATGCCATCCCTTCCAGAACTTGGGACACTGCCGCCGTACCTCCAGAACTTGGGACGTTGTCGCCATCCCTCCAGAACATGGGACGTTGTCACTGTCCCTCCAGAACATGGGACGGTGCATGTGCATGGGACGTTGCCGTCATCCCTCCAGAACTTAGGACAGTGCATAGGACGTTGTCATTGTCCCTCCAAGACATGGGGTGTTGCCGAAGTCCCTTCAGAAGTTGGGACGTTTCCGTCGTCCCTCCAAAACTTGGGACATTGTCGTCGTCCCTCCAGAAATTTTGACAGTATATGGGATGTTGTCGCCGTCCCTCCAGAACTAGGGACGTTGCCTCCATCCCTCTAGAACTTGGGACAGTGTATGGGACATTTCTCAAGAACTTTTTCGTCGTCCCTACAGAACATGTGAAGATGCTACCGTCCCTCCAGAACTTGGGACTGTGCATGGAACGTCGGTGCCGTCCTTCCAGAACATGGGACTTGCCACCGTCCCAGTAGAACTTAGAACATTGCTGCTATCCCTCCAGAACTTGGGATGTTGCCGCTGTCCATCCAGAACTTGGGAAGTTGCCACCGTCCCTCAAAAACATGGGACAGTGCATGGGACATTGCTAACGTCCCTCTAGAACTTGGGACGTTGCCACCGTCCCTACAGAACTTGGGACAGTGCATGGGACAGAGTCGCCATCCCGTCAGAACTTGGGACGTTGCCGCCGTCCCTCCAGAACTTGGGACGTTGTCGCCGTCTCTCCAGAACTTGGGACTGTGCATCGGACATTGTCGCCATCTTTCCAGAAATTAGGACATTGACGCCGTCCCTCCAGAACATGGGACAGTGCATGGGATGTTCCCAATGTACTCCAGAACCTTGGACGTTGCTATCATCCCTCCTTAACTTGGGACAGTGCATGTGACGTTGCCACCGCTGTCCCTCCAGAACTTGGGACAGTGCATGGGCCATTGCCGTCGCCATCCCTCCAGATCTTGGGATATTGTTGTCGTCCCTCCAGAACTTAACGTTGTCGCCATCCCTCTAGAACATGAGACAGTGCATGGAGCGTTGCTGCCATCACTCCAGAACATGGGATATTGCCGCCGTCCCTCCAGAACTTGGGACAGTGCATGGGATGATGTCGTCATCCCTCCAGAACTTGGGACAATGCATGGGACGTTGCCGCCGTCACTCTAGAACTTAGGGCGTTGTCGCCTTCCCTCCAAAAATTGGGACAATGCATGAGATGTTGTCGCTGTCCCTCCAAAACTTAGGACGCTGTCACCATCCCTTCAGAACTTGGGACGTTGCTGCCTTCCCTCCAGAACTTTGCCGCCATCCCTCTAGAACTTGGGACGTTGTCGCCCTCCCTCCAGAAATTGGGACAGTGTATGGTACATTGCAACCCTCCCCCCATAAATTTGGACGTTGTCGCCGTCGCTCCAGAATTTGGAATAATGCGTAGGACGTTGCCATTGTCCCTACAGAACTTGGGACATTGCCTCAGTCCCTTTAGAACTTGGGATAGTGCATGGGACATTGCCGCCGTCCCTCCAGAACTTGGGATAGTGCATGGGTCGTTTCCACTGTCCCTCTAGAACTTAGGATGTTGCCACTGTCCCTCCAATATATGGGACATTGCCGCCATCCCTCTAGAACTTGGGATGATACCACCGTCCCTCCATAACATGGGACAGTGCATGGGACGTTGCCACCGTCCCTCCAGATCTTGGGACATTACCATCATCCCTCTAGAACTTCGAACGTTGTCGTCGTCCTTCCAGAACTTGGGACGTTGCCGCCATCCCTCCATAACTGGGATAGAGAATTGGACGTTGCTGCCGTCCCTCCAGAACATTGCCATCGTCCCACCAGAACTTAGGACGTTGTTGCCCTCCCTCTAAAAATTGGCCCAGTGCATGGGATGTTGTCGCCGTCCCTCCAGAACTTGAGACGTTGCCGCAATCCCTCCAGAACTTGGGACGTTGCTACCTTCCATCCAGAACTTTGAAGCCGTCCCTCTAGAATTTGGGACGTTGCAACCCTCAATCAAGAACTTGGGAAGTTGTCGCAGTCCCTCCAAAACTTGGGACGTTGCCGTCATCCCTCCAGAACTTGGGACGTTGTCACCGTCCCTCCAGAACTTGGGACATTGCCACTGCATCTCCCGAACTTGGGCCGTTGTCACCATCCCTCCAAAACTTGGGAAAGTGCATGGGATGTTGCTGCCGTCCCTCTAGAACTTGGGACGTTACCACCGTCCCTCAAGAATTTGGGATAGTGCATGGGACGTTGCCAACATCCCTCCAATACTTGAGACGTTGCCACAGTCCTTCTTGAACTTGGGACGTTTTCGTCGTCCATCCATAACTTGGGAAAGTGCATGGGACGTTGTTGCTGCCGTCCCTCCAGAACTTCAGACGTTGCTACCATGCCTCCAGAACTTGGGATAATGCATGGGACGTAGCCGCCATCCCTCCAGAACTTTGTAGTCATCACTCCAGATCTTGGGACTATGTATGTGCATTGGACAGTGCATGGGATGTTACCGCCCTCCCTCCAGAACCTGGGATGTTGCCGCCATCCCTCCAGAACATGGGACGTTATCACTATCTCTCCAGAACATGGGACGGTGCATGTGCATGTTGCCGCCATCCCTCCAGAACTTGGGACAACGCATAGGACGTTGTCGTTGTCCCTCTAAAACATGGGGCATTGCTAGCGTCTCTCCAGAAGTTGGGACGTTTCCAACGTCCCTCCAAAACTTGGGACGTTGTCATCGTCCCTCCAGAACTTGGGATAGTATATGGGATGTTACCGCCATCCCTCTAGAACTTGGGACAGTGTATGGGACGTTGTAGGCGTACCTCAAGAACTTTGTCACCGTCCCTTCAGAACTTGTGAAGATGTTGTTGCCCCTCCAGAACTTGGGACTGTGCATGGAACGTCGGTGTGGTCCTTCCAGAACTAGGGACTTTCCACCTTCCCTCCAGAACTTAGGACATTGCTGCTATCCCTCCAGAACTTGGGACGTTGCCGCTGTCCTTCCAGAACTTGGGTCATTGTCGCAGTCCCTCCAGATCTTGGGGTAGTGCATGAGACGTTATCGCCGTCCCTCCAGAACATGGAACGTTGTCGCAGACCCTCCAAAACATGGGACATTGCTGTCGTCACTCCAGAATTTTGCATAGGACTTTGCCGCCATCCGTCTAGAACTTGGGACGTTGCCGCCATCCCTCCAGAACTTCAAACGTTGTCGTCGTCCCTCCAGAACCTTGGACAGTGCATAGGATATTGCCGCCATCCCTCCAGAACCTTGGGACGGTGCATGTGCATGGAACGTTGTTGCCATCCCTCCAGAACCTTGAACAGTGCATAGGACGTTGCCGTTGTCCCTCCAGAACATGGGGCGTTGCATGCGTCTCTCCAGAAGTTGGAACGTTTTCGTCATCCCTCCAAAACATGGGACGTTACCGTCATCCCTCCAGCACTTCGGACAGTATATGGGATGTTGCCGCCGTCCCTCCAGAACATGGGAAAGTGTATGGGATGTTGCTGGCGTACCTCAAGAACTTTGTCGCCGTACCCTTCTGAACTTGTGAAGATGCTGGCGCCCCTCTAGAACTTGGGACTATGCATGGAACGTCGGTGTTGTCCTTCCAGAACTTGGAACACTGTCGCTGTCCTTCCAGAACTTGGGTCATTGCCGCAGTCCCTCCAGATCTTGGGGCAGTGCATGGGACGTTATCGTCGTCCCTCCAGAACTTGGGACATTGTCGTAGCCCCTCCAAAACATAAGACATTGCCACCGTCACTCCAGAATTTTGGACGTTGAATGTGTATGGGACGTTGTCGCCGTGCCTCGAGAATGTTGCCGCCGTCCCTCCAGAACTTGGGACATTGCCACCATCCCTCTAGAACTTGGGACGTTGCCACCATCCCTCCAGAACTTGGGACGTTGCCAACGTCCCTCCAGAACTTGGGTCTTTGCTGCCATCCATCTAGAACTTGGGACAGTGCATGGGACATTGTTGTCATCCCTCCAAAACTTGGGACAGTGCATGGGACGTTGCTGCCGTCCATCCAGAACTTGGGACATTATCGTCGTCCCTCTAGAACTTGGTATGTTACCGCCATCCCTCCAGAAATTGGGAGGTTGCCGCCATCCCTCCTGAACATGGGACAGTGCATGGGACGTTACCGCCATCCCTCCAGAACTTGGGACAGTGCATGGGACGTTACAATCGACCCACAAGAACTTTGTCGCCATCCCTCTAGAACATGGGATGTTGCATGTGTATGGGACGTTGTCATCATCTCTCCAGAACATTGTCGTCGTCCCTCCAGAACTTGGGATGTTGCCGCCATCCCTCCGAAACTTGGGACGTTAATGCCATCCCTTCCAGAACTTGGGACACTGCCGCCGTACCTCCAGAACTTGGGACGTTGTCGCCATCCCTCCAGAACATGGGACGTTGTCACTGTCCCTCCAGAACATGGGACGGTGCATGTGCATGGGACGTTGTCGTCATCCCTCCAGAACTTAGGACAGTGCATAGGACGTTGTCATTGTCCCTCCAAGACATGGGGTGTTGCCGAAGTCCCTTCAGAAGTTGGGACGTTTCCGCCGTCCCTCCAAAACTTGGGACATTGTCGTCGTCCCTCCAGAAATTTTGACAGTATATGGGATGTTGTCGCCGTCCCTCCAGAACTAGGGACGTTGCCTCCATCCCTCTAGAACTTGGGACAGTGTATGGGACATTTCTCAAGAACTTTGTCGTCGTCCCTACAGAACATGTGAAGATGCTACCGTCCCTCCAGAACTTGGGACTGTGCATGGAACGTCGGTGCCGTCCTTCCAGAACATGGGACTTGCCACCGTCCCAGTAGAACTTAGAACATTGCTGCTATCCCTCCAGAACTTGGGATGTTGCCGCTGTCCATCCAGAACTTGGGAAGTTGCCACCGTCCCTCAAAAACATGGGACAGTGCATGGGACATTGCTAACGTCCCTCCAGAACTTGGGACGTTGCTACCGTCCTTACTGAACTTGAGACAGTGTATGGGACATAGCCGTCGTCCCTTCAGGACTTGGGACGTTGCCGCCGTCCCTCCAGAACTTGGGACGATGTCGCCGTCTCTTCAGAACTTGGGACAATGCATCGGACGTTGTCGCCATCCCTCCAGAAATTAGGACATTGACGTTGTCCCTCCTGAACTTGGGACAGTGCATGGGACGTTGCCACCGCTGTGCCTCCAGAACTTGGGACAGTGCATGGGACGTTGCTGCCGTCCATCCAGAACTTGGGACATTATCGTCGTCCCTCTAGAACTTGGTATGTTACCGCCATCCCTCCAGAACTTGGGAGGTTGCCGCCATCCCTCCTGAATATGGGACAGTGCATGGGACGTTACCGCCATCCCTCCATAACTTGGGACAGTGCATGGGACGTTACAATCGACCCACAAGAACTTTGTCGCCATCCCTCTAGAACATGGGATGTTGCATGTGTATGGGACGTTGTCATCATCTCTCCAGAACATTGTCGTCGTCCCTCCAGAACTTGGGATGTTGCCGCCATCCCTCCGAAACTTGGGACGTTAATGCCATCCCTTCCAGAACTTGGGACATTGCCGCCGTACCTCCAGAACTTAGGACGTTGTCGCCATCCCTCCAGAACATGGGACGTTGTCACTGTCCCTCCAGAACATGGGATGGTGCATGTGCATGGGACGTTGCCGTCATCCCTCCAGAACTTAGGACAGTGTATAGGACGTTGTCATTGTCCCTCCAAGACATGGGGTGTTGCTGAAGTCCCTACAGAACATGTGAAGATGCTACCGTCCCTCCAGAACTTGGGACTGTGCATGGAATGTCGGTGCCGTCCTTCCAGAACATGGGACTTGCCACCGTCCCAGTAGAACTTAGAACATTGCTGCTATCCCTCCAGAACTTGGGATGTTGCCGCTGTCCATCCAGAACGTGGGAAGTTGCCACCGTCCCTCAAAAACATGGGACAGTGCATGGGACATTGCTAACGTCCCTCCAGAACTTGGGACGTTGCCACCGTCCTTACTGAACTTGAGACAGTGTATGGGACATAGCCGTCGTCCCTTCAGGACTTGGGACGTTGCCGCCGTCCCTCCAGAACTTGGGACGATGTCGCCGTCTCTTCAGAACTTGGGACAATGCATCGGACGTTGTCGCCATCCCTCCAGAAATTAGGACATTGACGTCGTCCCTCCTAAACTTGGGACAGTGCATGGGACGTTGCCACCGCTGTGCCTCTAGAACTTGGGACAGTGCATGGGACGTTGCTGCCGTCCATCAAGAACTTGGGACATTATCGTCGTCCCTCTAGAACTTGGTATGTTACCGCCATCCCTCCAGAACTTGGGAGGTTGCCGCCATCCCTCCTGAACATGGGACAGTGCATGGGACGTTACCGCCATCCCTCCAGAACTTGGGACAGTGCATGGGACGTTACAATCGACCCACAAGAACTTTGTCGCCATCCCTCTAGAACATGGGATGTTGCATGTGTATGGCACGTTGTCATCATCTCTCCAGAACATTGTCGTCGTCCCTCCAGAACTTGGGATGTTGCCGCCATCCCTCCGAAACTTGGGACGTTAATGCCATCCCTTCCAGAACTTGGGACATTGCCGTCGTACCTCCAGAACTTAGGACGTTGTCGCCATCCCTCCAGAACATGGGACGTTGTCACTGTCCCTCCAGAACATGGGACGGTGCATGTGCATGGGACGTTGCCGTCATCCCTCCAGAACTTAGGATAGTGCATAGGACGTTGTCATTGTCCCTCCAAGACATGGGGTGTTGCCGAAGTCCCTTCAGAAGTTGGGACATTTCCGCCGTCCCTCCAAAACTTGGGACATTGTCGTCGTCCCTCCAGAAATTTTGACAGTATATGGGATGTTGTCGCCGTCCCTCCAGAACTAGGGACGTTGCCTCCATCCCTCTAGAACTTGGGACAGTGTATGGGACATTTCTCAAGAACTTTTTCGTCGTCCCTACAGAACATGTGAAGATGCTACCGTCCCTCCAGAACTTGGGACTGTGCATGGAACGTCGGTGCCGTCCTTCCAGAACATGGGACTTGCCACCGTCCCTGTAGAACTTAGAACATTGCTGCTATCCCTCCAGAACTTGGGATGTTACCGCTGTCCATCCAGAACTTGGGAAGTTGCCACCGTCCCTCAAAAACATGGGACAGTGCATGGGACATTGCTAACTTCCCTCCAGAACTTGGGACGTTGCCACCGTCCTTACTGAACTTGAGACAGTGTATGGGACATAGTCGTCGTCCCTTCAGGACTTGGGACGTTGCCGTCGTCCCTCCAGAACTTGGGACGATGTCCCCATCTCTTCAGAACTTGGGACAATGCATCGGACGTTGTCGCCATCCCTCCAGAAATTAGGACATTGACATCGTCCCTCCTGAACTTGGGACAGTGCATAGGACGTTGCCACCGCTGTGCCTCCAGAACTTGGGACAGTGCATGGGTCATTGCCGTCGCCATCCCTCCAGAACTTGGGATGTTGTCGTCGTCCCTCCAGAACTTAATGTTGTCGCCATCCCTCTAGAACATGAGACTGTGCATGGGACGTTGCTGCCATCACTCCAGAACTTGGGATATTGCCGTCGTCCCTCCAGAACTTGGGACAGTGCATGGGATGTTGCCGCCGTGCCTCCAGAACTTGGGACAGTGCATGGGACGTTTACCGCCGTCCCTCCCGAACTTAGGGCGTTGTCGCCTTCCCTCCAAATATTGGGACAATGCATGAGATGTTGTCGTTGTCCCTCGAAAACTTGGGACGCTGTCACCATCCCTGCAAAACTTGGGATGTTGCTGCTTCCCTCCTGAACTTTGCCGCCATCCCTCTAGAACTTGGGACGTTGCCGCCCTCCCTCCAGAAATTGGGACAGTATATGGTACATTGCAACCGGCCCACCATAAATTGGGATGTTGTCGTCGTCGCTCCAGAATTTGGAATAATGGGTAGGACGTTGCCGCTATCCCTACAGAACTTGGGACATTGCCTCAGTCCCTTTAGAACTTGGGACAGTTCATGGGACATTGTCGTCGTCCCACCAGAACTTGGGAAGTTGCCTCCGTCCATCCAGAACATGGGATTTTGCTGCCCTCCCTCCAGATCTTGGACAGTGCATGGGTCGTTGCCGCCGTCCCTCTAGAACTTGGGATGTTGCCGCCGTCCCTCCAATATATGGGACATTGCCGCCATCCCTCTAGAACTTGGTAAGATACCACTGTCCCTCAATAACATGGGACAGTGCATGAGACGTTGCCACAGTCCCTCCAGAACTTGGGACGTTACCGCCATCCCTCCAGAACTTCAAACGGTTTCGTCATCCCTCCAGAACATGGGACAGTATATGGGATGTTGTTGCCGTCCCTCTAGAACTTGGGATAGTGTATGGGACATTGCCGCCGTACCTCAAGAACTTTGTCGTCGTCCCTTCAGAACATGTGAAGATGTTGTCACCCCTCCAGAACTTGGGATTGTGCATGGAACGTCGGCGCGGTCCTTCCAGAACTAGGGACTTGCCACCGTCCCTCCAGAACTCAGGACATTGCTGCTATCCCTCCAGAACTTGGGACGTTGCCGCTGTCCTTCCGAAACTTGGGTCATTGTCGCAGTCCCTCCAGATCTTGGGGCAGTGCATGGGACGTTATCGCCGTCCCTCCAGAACATGGGACGTTGTCGCAGCCCCTCCAAATCATAGGACATTGCTGTCGTCACTCCATAATTTAGGACGTTGCATGTGTATGGGACGTTGGCGCCATCCCTAGAGAATGTTGCCGCAGTCCCACCAGAACTTGGGACATTGCAGCCATCCCTCTAGAACTTGGGACGTTACCGCCATCCCTCCAGAAAATCGAACATTGTCGTCGTCCCTCTAGAACTTGGGACGTTGTCGCCGTCCCTCCAGAACTTGGGATAGTGAATGGGACGTTGCTGTCTTCACTCCAAAATTTTTGACGTCGTCCCACCAGAACTTAGGACGTTGCCGCCCTCCCTCTAAAAATTGGGACAGTGCATGGGATGTTGTCGCCCCCCTCCAGAACTTGTGACGTTGCCGCCATCCCTCCAGAACTTGGGACGTTGCTACCTTCCCTCCAGCACTTTGTAGCCGTCCCTCTAGAACTTGGGACGTTGCCACCCTCCCTCCAGAACATGGGAAGTTGCCGCAGTCCCTCCAAAATATGGGACATTGCCGCCATCCCTCCAGAACTTGGGACGTTGTCGCCGTCCCTCCAGAACTTGGTACATTGAAGCTGAACCTCCCGAACTTGGGATGTTGTCACCATCCCTCCAAAACTTGGGAAAGTGCATGGGATGTTGCTGCCATCCCTCCAGAACTTGGGACGTGCCACCGTCCCTCCAGAATTTGGGACAGTGCATGGGACGTTGCCAACATCCCTCCAAAACTTGGGACGTTGCCGCAGTTCTTCCTGAACTTGGGACGTTGCCGCCGTCCCTCCATAACTTGGGAAAGTGAATGGGATGTTGTTGCCGCCGTCCCTCCAGAACTTTTGACAATGCTACCATGCCTCCAGAACTTGGGACAATGCATGGGACGTAGCCACCGTCTCTCCAGAACTTTGTAGTCGTCACTCCAAAACTTGGGACTTTGTATGTGAATTGGACAGTGCATGGGATGTTATCCCCCTCCCTCCAGAACTTGGGATGTTGCCGCCATCCCTCTAGAACATGGGACGTTGTCACTATCACTCCAGAACTTGGGACGGTGCATGTGCATGGGACGTTGCCGCCATCCCTCCAGAACTTGGGACAGTGCATAGGACGTTGTCGTTGTCCCTCCAGAACATGGGGCATTGCCAGCGTCTCTCCAGAAGTTGGGTTGTTTCCGTCATCCCTCCAAAACTTGGGACGTTGTCGTCGTCCCTCCAGAACTTCGGACAGTATATGGGATGTTGTCGCCGTCCCTCCAGAACATGGGACAGTGTATGGGACGTTGTCGGCGTACCTCAAGATCTTTGTTGCTGTCCCTTCTGAACTTGTGAAGATGCTGCCGCCCCTCCAGAACTTGGGATTGTGCATGAAACGTCGGCGCGATTCTTCCAGAACTAGGGACTTGCCACTGTCCCTCTAGAAATTAGGACATTGCTGCTATTCCTCCAGAACTTGGAACGTTGACGCTGTCCTCCAGAACTTGGGTCATTGCCGCAGTCCCTCCATATCTTGGGGCAGTGCATGGGAAGTTATCGTTGTCCCTCCAGAACTTGGGACATTGTCGCAGCCCCTCCAAAACATGGGACATTGCAGCCGTCACTCTAGAATTTTGGACATTGCATGTGTATGGTACGTTGTCGCCGTCCCTCGAGAATGTTGCCGCCATCCCTCCAGCACTTGGGACGTTGCCGCCATCCCTCTAGAACTTGGGACGTTGCCGCCATCCCTCCAGAACTTGGGACGTTGCCAACGTCCCTCCAGAACTTGGTTCTGTGTTGCCGTCCCTCTAGAACTTGGGACAGTGCATGGGACGTTGTTGTCGTCCCTCCAAAACTTGGGACAATGCATGAGACGTTTCTGCCATCCATCCAGAACATGGGACATTATCGCCATCCCTCTAGATCTTGGTATGTTACCGCTTTCCCTCCAGAACTTAGGATGTTGCTGCCATCCCTCCTGAACATGGGACAGTGCATGGGACGTTACCGCCATCCCTCCAGAACTTGGGACGTTTCCGCCATCCCTCCAGAACTTGGGAGAGTGCATGGAACGTTACTACCGACCCACAAAAACTTTGCCACCATCCCTCCAGAACATGGGATGTTGCATGTGTATGGGATGTTATCATCATCTCTCCAAAACATTGCCGCCGTTACTCCAGAACTTGGGATGTTGCCGCCATCCCTCCGAAACTTGGGACGTTGCCGCCATCCCTCTAGAACTTGGGACGTTGCCGCCATCCCTCCAGAACTTGGGACGTTGCCAACGTCCCTCCAGAACTTGGGTCTTTGCTGCCGTCCCTCTAGTACTTGGGACAGTGCATGGGACGTTGTTGTCGTCCCTCCAAAACTTGGGACAATGCATGAGACGTTTCTGCCATCCATCCAGAACTTGGGACATTATCGCCATCCCTCTAGATCTTGGTATGTTACCGCCGTCCCTCCAGAACTTGGGATGTTGCTGCCATCCCTCCTGAACATGGGACAGTGCATGGGACGTTACCGCCATCCCTCCAAAACTTGGGACGTTTCCGCCATCCCTCCAGAACTTGGGACAGTGCATGGAACGTTACTACCGACCCACAAGAACTTTGCCACCATCCCTCCAGAACATGGGATGTTGCATGTGTATGGGATGTTATCATCATCTCTCCAGAACATTGCCGCCGTTACTCCAGAACTTGGATGTTGTCGCCATCCCTCCGAAACTTGGGACGTTACTGCCATCCTTTCCAGAACTTGGGACGTTGTCGCCGTACCTCCAGAACTTGGGACGTTGTCGCCAACCCTAAAGAACATGGGACGTTGTCACTGTCCCTCCAGAACATGGGACGGTTCATGTGCATGGGACGTTGCCGCCATCCCTCCAGAACTTGGGATAGTGGGACGTTGTCGTTGTCCTTCCAAAATATGGGGCGTTGCCGCCGTCCCTTTAGAAGTTGGGACGTTTCCACCGTCCCTCCAAAACTTGGACGTTGCCGTCGTCCCTCCAGAACTTGGAACAGTATATGGGATGTTGCCGCTGTCCCTCCAGAACTATGGACATCTCCGCCATCCCACCAGAACTTGGGACAGTGTATGGGACGTTTCTCAAGAACTTTGTCATCGTCCCTCCAGAATTTGGGACTGTACATGGAACGTCGGCGCCGTCCTTCCAGAACTTGGGACTTGCCACCGTCCCTTCAGAACTTAGGACATTTCTGCTATCCCTCCAGAACTTGGGACATTGCCGCTGTCCTTCCAGAACTTGGGTTGTTGCCGCAATCCCTCTAGATCTTGGGACGTTGTCGCCGTCTCTCTAGAACTTGGGACATTGTCGCCGTCTCTCCAGAACTTGGGACAGTGCATCAGACATTGTCGCCATCTTTCCAGAAATTAGGACATTGACGCCATCCCTCCAGAACATGGGACAGTGCATGGGACGTTCCCAACGTACTCCAGAACCTTGGACGTTGCTACCGTCCCTCCTTAACTTGGGACAGTGCATGGGACGTTGCCACCGCTGTCCCTCCAGAACTTGGGACAGTGCATGGGCCATTGCCGTCGCCATCCCTCCAGAACTTGGGATATTTTCGTCGTCCCTCCAGAACTTAACGTTGTCGCCATCCCTCTAGAACATGAGACAGTGCATGGAACGTTGCTGCCATCACTCCAGAACTTGGGATATTGTCGCCGTCCCTCCAGAACATGGGACAGTGCTTGGGATGATGTCGTCGTCCCTCCAGAACTTGGGATAATGCATTGGGCGTTGCCGCCGTCACTCTAGAACTTAGAGCGTTGTCGCCTTCCCTCCAAAAATTGGGACAATGTATGAGATGTTGTCGCTGTCCCTCCAAAACTTAGGACGCTGTCACCATCCCTTCAGAACTTGGGACGTTGCTGCCTTCCCTCCAGAACTTTGCCGCCATCCCTCTAGAACTTTGGACGTTGCCTCCCTCCCACCAGAAATTGGGACAGTGTATGGTACATTGCAACCGTCCCCCCATAAATTGGGACGTTGTCGCCGTCGCTCCAGAATTTGGAATAATGCGTAGGACGTTGCCGCTGTCCCTACAGAACTTGGGACATTGCCTCAGTCCCTTTAGAACTTGGCATAGTGCATGGGACATTGCCGCCGTCCCTCCAGAACTTGGGATAGTGCATGGGTCGTTACCGCTGTCCCTCTAGAACTTGGGATGTTGCCGCTGTCCCTCCAATATATGGGACATTACCGCCATCCCTCTAGAACTTGGGATGATAATACCGTCCCTCCATAACGTAGGATAGTGCATGGGACGTTGCCACCGTCCCTCCAGATCTTGGGACGTTACCGTCATCCCTCCAGAACTTTGAACGTTGTCGTCATCCCTCCAGAACTTGGGACGTTGCCGCCGTCCCTCCATAACTTGGGATAGAGAATTGGGCGTTGTCGCCGTCCCTCCAGAACTTTGCCATCGTCCCACCAGAACTTAGGACGTTGCCGCCCTCTCTCGGAAAATTGGGACAGTGCGTTGGATGTTATCGCCGTCCCTCCAGAACTTGAGACGTTGCCGCCATCCCTCCAGAACTTGGGACGTTGCTACCTTCCCTCCAGAACTTTGAAGCCGTCCCTCTAGAACTTGGGACGTTGCCACCCTCCCTCAAGAACATGGGAAGTTGTCGCAGTCCCTCCAAAACTTGGGATGTTGCCGTCATCCCTCCAGAACTTGGGACGTTGTCGTCGTCCCTCCAGAACTTAGGACATTGCCGCTGCACCTCCCGAACTTGGAACCTTGTCACCATCCCTCCAAAACTTGGGAAAGTGCATGGGATGATGCTGCCGTCCCTCTAGAACTTGGGACGTTGCCACCGTCCCTCAAGAATTTGGGATAGTGCATGGGACGTTGCCAACATCCCTCCAATACTTGAGACGTTGCCGCAGTCCTTCTTGAACTTGGGACGTTTCCGTCGTCCATCCATAACTTGGGAAAGTGCATGGGACGTTGCTGCTGCCGTTCCTCCAGAACTTCGAACATTGCTACCATGCCTCCAGAACTTGGGACAATGCATGGGACGTAGCCACCGTCCCTCCAGAACTTTGTAGTCGTCACTCCAAAACTTGGGACTTTGTATGTGCATTGGACAGTGCATGGGATGTTATCGCCCTCCCTCCAGAACTTGGGATGTTGCCGCCATCCCTCTAGAACATGGGACGTTGTCACTCTCACTCCAGAACTTGGGACGGTGCATGTGCATGGGACGTGCCGCCATCCCTCCAGAACATGGGACAGTGCATAGGACGTTGTCGTTGTCCCTCCAGAACATGGGGCATTGCCGGCGTCTCTCCAGAAGTTGGGTTATTTCCGACATCCCTCCAAAACTTGGGACGTTGTCGTCGTCCCTCCAGAACTTCGGATAGTATATGGGATATTGTCGCCGTCCCTCCAGAACATGGGAAAGTGTATGGGACGTTGTCGGCGTACCTCAAGAACTTTGTCGCCGTCCCTTCTGAACTTGTGAAGATGCTGCCGCCCCTCCAGAACTTGGGACTGTGCATGGAACGTCGGCGCGATTCTTTTAGAACTAGGGACTTGCCACCGTCCCTCCAGAACATGGGTCATTACTGCAGTCCCTCCAGATCTTGGGGCAGTGCATGGGACGTTATCGTTGTCCCTCCAGAACTTGGGACGTTGTCGCAGCCCCTCCAAAACATGGGACATTGCCGTCGTCACTCCAGAATTTTGGACGTTGCATGTGTATGGTACGTTGTCGCCGTCCCTCAAGAATGTTGCCGCCGTCCCTACAGCACTTGGGATGTTGCCGCCATCCCTCTAGAACTTGGGACGTTGCCGCCATCCCTCCAGAACTTGGGACGTTGCCAACGTCCCTCCAGAACTTGGGTCTTTGATGTCGTCCCTCTAGAACTTGGGACAGTGCATGGGACGTTGTTGTCGTCGCTCCAAAACTTGGGACAATGCATGAGACGTTGCTGCCGTCCATCCAGAACTTGGGACATTATCACCATCCCTCTAGATCTTGGTATGTTACCGCCGTCCCTCCAGAACTTGGGATGTTGTTGCCATCCCTCCTGAACATGGGACAGTGCATGGGACGTTACCGCCATCCCTCCAGAACTTGAGACGTTTCCGCCATCCCTCCAGAACTTGGGACAATGCATGGAACGTTACTACCGACCCACAAGAACTTTGCCACTATCCCTCCAGAACATGGGATGTTGCATGTGTATGGGACGTTATCATCATCTCTCCAGAACATTGCCGCCGTTACTCCAGAACTTGGGATGTTACCGCCATCCCTCCGAAACATAGGACGTTACTGCCATCCCTTCCAGAACTTGGGACTTTGCCGCCGTACCTCCAGAACTTGGGACTTTGTCGCCAACCCTCCAGAACATGGGACGTTGTCACTGTCCCTCCAGAACATGGGACGGTGCATGTGCATGGGACGTTGCCGCCATCCCTCCAGAACATGGGATAGTGGGATGTTGTCGTTGTCCCTCCAAAATATGGGGTGTTGCAGCCGTCCCTTCAGAAGTTGGGACGTTTCCACCGTCCCTCCAAAACTTGGACGTTGTCGTCGTCCCTCCAGAACTTGGAATAGTATATGGGATGTTGCCGCCGTCCCTCCAGAACTATGGACATTTTCGCCATCCCTCCAGAACTTGGGACAGTGTATGGGACGTTTCTCAAGAACTTTGTCGTCGTCCCTCCAGAACTTGGGACTGTGCATGGAACGTCGGCGCCGTCCTTCCAGAACTTGTGACTTGCCACCGTCCCTTCAGAACTTAGGACATTTCTGCTATCCCTCCAGAACCTGGGAAGTTGCCGCTGTCCTTCCAGTACTTGGGTTGTTGCCGCAATCCCTCCAGATCTTGGGGCAGTGCATGGGACGTTATCGCCGTCCCTCCAGAACATAGGACGTTGCCGCAGCCCCTCCAAAATACGGGACATTGCCGTCGTCACTCCAGAATTTTGGACGTTGCATGTGTATGGGACGTTGTCGCCGTCCCTCGAGGATGTTGCCGCCGTCCCTCCAGAACTTTGGATGTTGCCGTCATCCCTCCAAAACTTGGGACTGTGCATGGGACGTTGCCGCCATCCCTCTAGAACTTGGGACGTTGCGGCCATCCCTCCAGAACTTGGGGCATTGCCAACGTCCCTCCAGAACTTGGGTCTTTGTTGTCGTCCCTCCAGAACTTGGGACAGTGCATGGGACGTTGTTGTGGTCTCTCCAAAACTTGGGACAGTGCATGGGATGTTGCTGCCGTCCCTCAATAACTTAAGACATTATCGCCGTCCCTCTAGAACTTGGGATGTTACCGCCGTCCCTCTAGAACATGGGATGTTGCCGCCATCCCTCCTGAACATGGAACGGTGCATGGGACGTTACCTCCATCCTTCCAGAACTTGGGACAGTGCATGGGACGTTATTGACGTCCCTCATGAACTTTGCCGCCATCCCTCCAGAACATGGGACGTTGCATGTGTATGGGACATTGTCATCATCCTTCCAGAACATTGCCGTCGTCCCTCCAGAACTTTGGACGTTGCCGCCATCCCTCCAGAACAAGGGACGTTGCAGTCGTCCCTCCAGAACTTGGGATATTGCCGCCATCCCTCCAAAACTTGGGACGTTACTGCCATCCCTATAAAACTTGGGATGTTGCCGCCGTACCTCCAGAACTTGGGACAATGCACGGGATATTACCTCCATCCCTCCAGAACTTGTAACGTTGCATGCGCATAGGACGTTGTCGTCATCCCTCCAGAATGTTGCTGCCGTCCCTCCATAACTTGGGTCGTTACCGTCGTCCCTCCAAAACTTGGGATGCTGCAGCCGTCCCTCCAGAACATGAGATGTTTCCACCATCCATCCAGAATGTGGGTCATTGTCGCAGTCCCTCCAGATCTTGGGGCAGTGCATGGGACGTTATCGTCGTCCCTCCAGAACATGGGACGTTGCTGGAGCCCTTCAAAAACATGGGACATTGCCGTCGTCACTCTAGAATTTTGGACGTTGCATGTGTATGGGACGTTGTCGCCGTCCCTCGAGAACGTTGCCGTTGTCCCTCCGAACTTTGGTCGTTGTCGTCATCCCTCCAAAATATGGGACTGTGCATGGGACGTTGCCGCCATCCCTCTAGAACTTGGGATGTTGCCAACGTCCCTCCAGAACTTGGGTCTTTGTTGTCGTCCCTTCAAAACATGGGACAGTGCATGGGACGTTGTTGTCGTCCCTCCAAAACTTGGGACAGTGCATTGGACGTTAGTTCCGTCCCTCAAGAACTTTGCCTCCATCCCTCAAGAACATGGGACGTTGCATGTGTATGGGACGTTGTCATCATCCCTCCAGAACATTGCCGTTGTCCCTCCAAAACTTGGGACGTTGCCGCTATCCCTCCAGAACAAGGGACGTTGCAGTCATCCCTCGAGAACATGGGATGTTGCCGCCAACACTCCGAAACTTGGGACGTTACTGCCATCCCTTTAGAACTTGGGATGTGGCCACCGTCCCTCCAGAACTTGGGACAATGCACGGGACATTGCCTCCATCCCTCCAGAACTTGTAACGTTGCATGCGCATAGGACGTTGTTGTCATCCCTCCAGAATGTTGCTGTCGTCCCTCCAGAACATGGGACGTTGCCGCCGTCCCTCCAAAACTTGGGACATTGTAGTCGTCCCTCCAGAACATGGGATGTTTCCACCATCCATCCAGAACTTGGGACAGTGCATGGGACGTTGCTACTGTCCCTCCAAAACATGGGACATTTCCATCGTCCCTCCTGAACTAGGGTCGTTGCTGCCATCCCTCCAGAACATGGACGTTGCCACCGTCCCTCAAGAACTTGGGACGTTGCAGCCATCCCTCCAGAACTTGGGACTTTGCCACTGTCCCTCCAGAACTTGGAACATTGATGTCGTCCCCCAAGAACTTAGAATAATGCGTAGGACATTGACGTCGTCCCTCCAGAACTTGGGTCGTTGCCGCCCTCCCTCCATAACTTGGGACAGTGCATTGGACATTGCCGCCATCCCTCCAGAACTTGGAAAGTTACCACTGTCCCTCCAGAACTTGGAACGTTGCCGCTGTCCCTCCAGAACTTGGGAATTTTTTCCATCCCTCAAGAACTTGGAACAGTGCATATGATGTTGCCGCCGTCTCTCCAGAACTTGGGACATTGTCGTCATCCCTCTAGAACTTGGGACGTTACCGTCGTCCCTCAAGAACTTAGGACAGTGCATGGGACATTGTTGTCGTCCCTCTAGAACTTGGGACAATGCATGGGACGTTATCGCCATCCCTCCAGAACTTAGGACGTTGTCGCTGCCCTTCCAAAACTTGGGATATTGCTGCCATCACTCCAGAACTTTGGACGTTGCATATGTTTGGGACGTTGCCGCCGTCCCTCAAGAACATTGCCGCCGTCCCTCCAGAACTTTGGACGTTGTCGCCATCCCTCCAGAACTGGGACAGTGCATGGGACATTGATGTCGTCCATCCAGAACATGGGACGTTGTCGTCGTCCCTCCAGAACTTGGGACTTTGCTGTCGTCCCTCCAAAACTAAACTAAAGATCTTATAAAAGAAGAAAAAATGGGAGGGACCACACCTGGTCCAAGGTATGTACAAAAGGATTGCAGCCTAATAGAGGCCAATCCAAAACAAAAAAACCAAACAGCCCAAAAGGCTAACATAATCCTCAAACGTACCTCAAACCACCACAAATAGGCCCAAACCACGGTCAAAAGGAAGGCCCAACTAAGACAAACCAAGCCCAACAAAACAGGCCCAAAAAAGGCCAACAAAAAACAAAAACACAGCCCAAAAACAAACAAATCCCACATACCAGTGCCTCTGTGATCGTCCAGTGGAGCACTATCCAGGCATAGTTACGAGACCTCCCAAAGAATAGGCTAAACATACCAGCAAAATTCAGTCGTCCCTCCAGAACTAGGAACAGTGCATGGGACGTTGTTGTCGTCCCTCCAAAACTTGTGATAGTGCATGGGAAGCTGTTGTCGTCCCTCCAGAACTTGGGACATTGCCTCCGTCACTCCAGAACTTTGGACGTTGCATATGTATGGAACGTTGCCTCCGTCCCTCCAGAACGTTGTTATCGTCCCTCCAGAACTTTGGATGTTACTGACATCCCTCCAGAACTTGGGACAGTGCATGGGACGTTGACGTTGTCCCTCCAGAACATGGGACATTGTCGTCGTCCCTCCAAAACATGGGACTTTGTTGCCGTCTCTCCAGAACTTGGGATAGTGCATAGGACGTTGTTTTCGTCCCTCCAAAGCTTGGGACAGTGCATGGGACGTTGCTGCCGTCCCTCCAGAACTTGGGACATTGTCGTCGTCCCTCCAGAACTTGGGACATTGTCGTCGTCCCTCCTGAACTTGGGACAATGCATGGGACGTTGTCGTTGTCCCTCTAGAACTTTGTCACTGTCCCTCTAGAACTTTGCCACTGTCCCTCCAGAACTTGGGACGTTACCACCCTCCCTCCAGAAATTGGGACTGTGCATGGGACGTTGCCGCTGTCCCTCCAGAACTTGGGACGTTGCCGCCGTCCCTCCAGAACTTGGGACATTTTTCCGTCCCTCCAGAACTTGGAATAGTGCATGGGACGTTGCCGCAATCCCTTCAAGAGCGACTGGAGGATGGCATAAATGAAAACGTTGGTCTTTTAGCTAAAGGCCTAAATTACCAAATTTATCAATTAGACCTATCATCTTAAGCACATGAGGTGAAATCTTTCTTTCTTTAGCTAACCGGCATCTGAATAGACCTCTCATCACTTCATAAATCTCAGAATGAGATTCAGAATCAAAGAGATCCTTCAGATACTTGAGCATCTAGAAGGGACCCATTTTCTCATGTTGCCTATGCAATTCGGGATTCATGCCGAGCAACATCACACACTGCATCTGGGAAGCATCCTTTTGATGCTTATTCTCGAGTCACTTCGTCAAACGAGTTGTCTCTGTGAAAACCATTCTTGGGGTAACGAGGATTGGTGTGTCCAACACGTACTCAATCTTTTCTTGCCTTAGCACCAAACACACGTTTAGGTGACAGTCCAGAAAATTTGTTTGTTTCCAAAACACATCTCAATAATAGTTATACATTTCAACTAACCAAGAGAAATAAATAAAACGGGAATTAAACACATAATTCCTATGATCAATATTCAGCAATCAAAATAAACATGGTCTTTACTTTGTGTTTATTTTGTCTCCATTATTTTCACATACTCAACGACCTCATCGGAAGAGTACGAATTTATATCAAATATAAATTGTAATGGACTAGGATCCACATTCCTACTATTACAATATCCGCCAATGACATCGCAATAGCATAACTAGTAGGTCTCCAAACCAATTGCAAAAGCGCGCATTCCTAGTTGATTGAACCTAGTTCAATCGGATGCTCGACTTTTCGTTTCCTCGCCAATTTGGTGAAACAAAGTCAAGTTGATTTACAACCATCAAGCGGCGACACTTCGTGTCCCTATAAAAGTCCCGTTAGATGTAGATCCGAGCAAAAGACTTGGGCCTTAAATACTCATTGGAACGAAATCTCCGGTTTACTTTTAATTTTGATGGAAGGCATCGTTCAATTTAATGAAAATCATATTTTATTGAGGAACATTTTAAAGGCGGAGTATTAATTGCTTAATCGAGATCCAACATGATTTTATACGGACTAACACTTATATGGGTGTCGTCTATCCAAACAACCAATATGGTGGGACATATATTGGGCGCTACCTACCCAAACAGTTATAATGCGGGCTGTAAATAATTTTACGAATTAATTTAAATAAGTTAACCAAGTGGAATTTAATAACCCTTTTAAAACGAATTTCAAAATCCAATTTTAAATTGAATTTTGAGATTATTAAACTTTAACAATTAATCAAATTAATTTTAATGTTCGCTCCAACCGATGATATTTTAATCTTAAATCAAATTATAAATTAAAATATTTATTTGTTTTCTTCATGGCTCAGACGCAATTTCAAAAATTGCTCAAGGAAGGCTGATTAAAATTAAATTCTCAACCAAGTCCCTCCCCACATCACTGCCAAAATTTCTAGATCTAATCCGTAATTCGGGACGTCAAGTTTTCCAAAAACCCAAACACCAAACCATCATCATCGTCAACAATTCAACCCAGTCAATCAAAGGATTTCCAGTATTGAAAAGCTTTCAAAATCATCGAGGTTCCAGTGTACAGGAAAAGAAAAATAGCAGAGCAAAGGGTTCGAATCGAAACAGTGAAGCAAACACTGAATCGAGGAGCAACCCAGAACCCAGAACTAGAACAACCGCGACAAGGCCAGATGGAGTCGCCGTCGTCAACAAGCGCGTGGGATAGTCGTCGCCGTCACGAGGCGCGCGCGGGCTAATCGCCATCACCGACGCTCCATTAGAACAAAATCAACACTGCAACAACCCTTAAAGGCAATGAATCGGCCTCGATTCATCGACTGGTGTGCAAAATTGCCACCGAGCTGAGCGAATCAGTCCAAATCGTAGCCAAAAGACTTGGTCCAGAAGTCAGATCGTCGTTAGCACCAGAGAGGGACAGAGCCACGGGACACCGTCGACTCGTCAACGCGTGCACGCATCGCCGCGAAGACCAGAGAAGGACGAAGAACAACCGCGAAAATGGGCGATACGGTGACGCACAACCATCGTGAGGTGCGGCGATTAGCCGCCGCCTCAAGCGACGCGCCGCGATCGCCTTCCCTGGCGGGTGGCGCTGGTTCGAGAGGCGCAGGGTTCCAAACCCTAGAGTGATGCAGCGAGAGAGACTACCGATGAAGAACAACAATAGGGGTTTCAATTTTGTGAACTCAAGAGCCTGAACTCTGATACCACTGTTGGAATTTAGAGGCACATAAACGCGTAATACATGCAGAAATAAATAGTTCACCAACAAAGAACACGTAATTGCATAATTGAATACGTATAAACATAAAGAGAAATCTTACAGTAAATCGTACGTATATTTCTCTACTATGGTATCCATGTAATCCCCGTTCATAGACTTGCACAGATTTGCCAGCGTTGAATCTGAGACGGAATTTGCTAGGAAAATTCTTATTCTAGATTTTATGGAGAAATATGAATTAACGTTATTTGTGAATTCCCAAGAGGGGAAATAAAATTCCTAATCTTTATTTAAATAAATCTCTTATATTTATTTCTCACATATAAAATCTCTACGGATTTAATTCCCATGTATATCAAATCTCTACGGATTTGATTCCATATATATTAAATCCTACAATAATATTTCATATATTATTATTGGGAATTCTTATTTAACTAAATCCAATTTAATTAAATGTTAATAATAATTAATTCCAAATTAATCTATTATTAATTAAATATTAAATTCAATTTAACATTTAATCAACCAACTATAATCCGTAAAAGGGAACTACTTATTTGTTAATAATAATTAATTCCAAATTAATCTATTATTAATTAATTCTTCGTAAATTAAATATTAGATTCAATTTAACATTTAATCAACCAACTATAATCCGTAAAAGGGAACTACTTGTTGTGTGACCCATAGCCCCTCATATATCGAGCGATTAGTCAAACTAACGGTCTTAATTGAACTCTAGACAATAAATCAAACATTCTCAATATATGAGGTACGTTGCAGAAACGCAACTACCAGAATCAAACATGGGCTATTACGATTTCCTCCTTTCATTCGCGAATACTCGATTAAGTCTTGAACATGATGCAGTATCTATTCAAATAACTTAATCATATTATCTCTAATCACTAATTGATCATGTATGTCACACATAGCCACAAAGTTTAAGTTGACGTGCATCGGCCGATGGCTTTGATCCAATTATGATGAGAAGACGAGTATTCTCTTTAAATCCACATTGAGGAATGAATTATATTCTTGGCTCAACTACCATGCACATGCACTGCGTGATGAACCCAATCCAAGCCGTATCTACCCATGGAAGGGTGCAAGCGTTGGTCATGGTCAAAGTTCATCACTCCACACATGTCGTGCGTATTGACCTCAAGTCAAAGGAGTATCGCATCGCTCCCACTAACCGAGACACTCGTAGACACATATAGTGGAAATACATCAAACGATTTCTCGGATGGGTATACCAATACCCTCTAAGGTATTTGTGCATCCATCATGAGATACGTAGTATCTCGTAGTAAGTGAGATCTTACTACACTCTCTGAGAGTATGATGCAGATCGCACACCAATCTTCATTGCATCATCAATATCCCATTCTTGATGAACCTTGATCGGGGTTATTTGAGAATCATGCTTAAGTAATCTGAGTTCTCACAACCTCAATGACAGCAATGACTCATGGGAACACTTGTATGAATAAATGCAAACAATCAAACATAATATTCAAACAAGTGTATTGCCATACATTAATATTAAGTGAACTATAATATTAAATCAAACTAAATATCATCGAGTAATATGTCCTTACAATAGATTGTCTCTAGGACACTAACACTAACAGGTTGTTAAGCAAGGACTTGGGAATACTTGAGAAGGACTTTTGGTTGGTTGCCAGATACCTGATCCTGTCTGTCTCAGACCGTCTCTCCAATGGGTATGTTTACGTAAACTCCTAGAAATTCCGCATGCTTGGATCTTTTACGTGAATTATTGTTTGCATGTTGTTGTTGGATTGATTATTATTTGAATTCACGTAGGTAAATTCATGCTAGTAATAATCGTTAATTTAAATTTGTGTTTATGAGGTCATCCCGATAGATCCTGGCATATAGTATCCCAACAAGTTATTTTGCAAAGATTTTCTGAAATGTGTTTGAGTTAATTTGGGTAATTTTGGGGATTTTGATGAAATCAAAGGGGCAAAAACAGAGGTTGTTTCTGGGTTTACTATTAGTGGAAGAAGACGAAGGTGGTGGAAGAAGCTGAAGAGATCTGCAGGTTCTTTGGGTTTTTTTTTTCCAGATTCAATGCATAGCACTATTACACATTTGAACTTGGACAGCTTCACTTGGACAGTCCTTTTTAATAACCGCACTCCAAAGTATCACTTGGAGTGCAGCTTTACCTAATCGATTTAAAAAAAAAACTCTTAGAGAGCGTTTTTCAACCTCTCTCCAAACAAAACTCTTAGACATCGGTTGATAACAGCTCTCCAAAGTATACTTGGAGAGCGATTTTAAACTGCATTCAAAATAGACTTTGGACAGCGGTTTATTTAATTCCCTTATACGCGTACACAGAAGCTTTCAGACGCGTTATTTTTCTCCCAAATTGCAAACCCTCCTCCGTCGTGCGACATTCCCCTCCCCCTTGCACGCCGCCGCCGCCGATGCCACCACCGCAAGCCGCCGCCGCTGATTCACACGGTTCGAAGCCGCCGCCGTCACACCCTTGCCGCGCGTCGTCTGTCCTTTCATGGTAAGAATTAATCCTTAATTTGTTTATATAATTTTTGGATTTTCTTTTAGCCCTTGCTTTAGATGTGAATATATATAGGTTGTTTAATTTAGTTTTTGGGATGTGAATGCTCTTGCAAATGTGTGGCTTAAGATGTGAATTTATATATTTTTGGGTTGGTTTGATTTATGCTAATTTAGGGATGAACAATTGATGCACTCAGGGTGTTTGATAATATGCTTGTGTGAGGATTTAAGCATAAATATAGGATTAATACATTAGGATGAACAATTGATGCACTCAAGGTGTTTGATAATATGCTTGTGTGAGGATTTAAGCATAAATATAGGATTAATACATTAGGATATATTTGGGTTATTGATTTGGTGATTTGGTGAATGGATAGTGTGTTGCTTTAGATGATTGATGGTACATTAGGATACATTGTCTTGAGAAGCAACAAAACCTTAGGTACATGCAATATACAAACCTTAGGTACTCCCACATTCTATATGCAAGTTTTTGTAAGACTCATTTTGTGTATGTTTCAAAAATTGGAAGGATTTCATGGAAACCAAGTTCACACACAAGTGTTGTGAGTTGATTAGTTGATTAGGATTTGGAGTAGTAATCAAGTTATGTGGATGTTCAATTATTTTACCAATTAATTCAAAAAGGTATAAACTTCAAAATTTGGTGTGACGTCAATGTATTATCTCAAAATTAGAAAGTTAAAATGAATGTAGATTAAGTATGGTTAGATATGCATTTGTTTTGTTACGAAATAACCTTCAATAAAAAATAATTGTTTTATACATTAGGATTGGAATACTTTTAGGTTTAATACATTAGGATACATTGTCTTGAGAAATGCTTCATATTGTCTTTCCTATAGGCATCTCTAGTTCTATATGGATCAAAAGTGGGTTCGAGCAGATAGATTATCAGAGGAGTATAGGAATGGGGTGGAAGAATTTTGTAATCATGCAATTAGACACTGCACCGATCATCGGTACATTTCATGTCCATGTTGGAAATGTATGAATGGAAAAACCGTTAGTGGTCGAGAAAGTTTGTTCACCACTTGATGATTCACGGTATTGATAAAACATATACCATTTGGACATCTCATGGTGAGAGAAGAGATGGATGTAGCTCAAGCAACCTAGGAACTTGTTGTAGGTTTGAAGATACAGTGAATGCGGATAGTTTCGGAGATGTACCGACTGTTGATACATCGAGTGGGGATGATGATGATCTGGGAGATCACCCTTATATGTCAGAGAAGTTAAGGGATTCTGCTGGATTACCCCTTTGGCCAGGGTGTAAGAAGGCAACAAAACTGTCAGATGTGTTAATATTGTTCAACCTTAGTCTGATGCGTGCTTCACAAGTATGCTGGAAGCAGTTAGTGGTCTATTGCCTGATGGAAATGTACTGCCTAAAAGAGCATATGATGCTAAACAAATGCTCAAGTACATCGGGTTAACACATCAAAAAATTCATGCTTGTTCGGGTGATTGTATCTTATTTCGGAAGGAGTATGCAGACCTCGATAAATGTCCCAAGTGTGGGGAGAAGCGATATAAGAAAAATAAATCTCCCGTGAAGGTGATGTGGTACTTTCCAACAATACCAAGATTCAGGAGAATGTATAGTAGCGTTGTGGATGCTAGAAATTTAACTTGACATCATGATGATAGAATCAAAGATGGAATGCTAAGACACCCTGCTGATTCACCCCAGTGGAAGACATTCGATGTTAGGCATCCAGAATTTGGCAATGAGCCACGACACTTGCGTCTTGCACTCTCAACTGACGGAATGAATTTGTTCGGTATCCAAAGTACCAACCACAGTACATGGTCAGTGATTCTATTAGTTTATAACCTTTCACCCGAGTTGTGCATGAAGCGCACTTACATGCAGGACCCAAACAACCTGATAACGACATAGATGTATATCTGGCTCCTTTGATAGAGAACTTGAATCTCCTGTAGGATGAGGGTGTCGATGTGTATGATGCTTGTAGAAAGGAGAATTTCAAGTTGAAGGACATGCTGTTTGGAACTATCAATGACTTTCCCGCTTAAAGGAATCTATCTGGATATAGTTTGAAGGGGGCCGATGCATGTTCTAGTTGTACCAAGAAGACACATCACATTCACTTGAGTTATTGTAGAAAGACCATTTATATGGGACATAGGAGGTGGTTGGACCCAACGCATAAGTACAGAACAATGGTCGATGCATTCGATGGCACAATCGAGACAGATGAAGCACCACGTTTATTGTCAAGTTCGGATGTATTGAATGAGATGAAGAATATCAACACACAGTACGGAAAGAGCTTCGCAAAGAGTGTCCCCACTAGCGGTTGGAAGAAGGAATCATTTTTTTTCAATTGCCCTATTGGAAAGAGTTGTATGTTAGACACTTCATTGATCTAATGCACGTTGGGAAGAACGTTTGTGCCAGCTTGCTCAATACTCTGCTAGCTGATAAGAAGTCCAAAGATGGTTACAATGCAAGAATGGATATGATTGAAATGGGAATAAGAGCATAACTAAAACCTGTGCCTAGAGAAAGGGGTAAACCGTTCTTACCTCCTGCTGCACACACCTTGTCCAACAATGAGAGAAAAGAGTTACTTCAGACATTAAAGGATGTGAAAGTACCAGAGGGTTATTCGTCCAACATACAGAGATTTGTTTCAGATGATGGAGTGAGACTGATGAATCTGAAATCGCATGACTATCATGTCATCATGGAGACTTTCTTGCCCATTGCAATACGTTCTATCTTGCCTGAAAATGTGCGCATAACCATAACAAAGTTATGTTGGTTCTTCAATGCAATGAGTAGCAAGGTCATAGATCCTAGAAAATTGTTTGGTTTTCAGAGACAAATTGTGAGGACGCTCTGTGAGCTTGATATGTATTTCCCTCCATCATTTTTTGATATAATGGTTCACCTAACCGTTCATTTGGTACACGAGACAAGGATGTGTCATCATGCTCGTATGCGATGGATGTATGGTGTAGAGAGATATATGAAAGTGCTCAAAGGATATGTGATAAATATGTCCAGGCCGGAGGAATGCATTGCATAACGCTATTTAGTAGAAGAAGCAGTCGAGTACTGGTGTGAATTTATTCCGAATGTCGATGCAATTGGACTTCCAATTACCTGGTACACCAATTGGATGGATGGTGAAGGCATTACCGGTGGTCAACCTGTAAGTGTTAGTATGGAGGAACTAACACAGATGCACTTGTGCGTACTTCACAACACGGTCGACGTGCTTCCTTTTATTGACCTGCACATGCAAGCACTTGCTGAGACATTTCCCACCAGAGATAGATCATGGATTGAAGTTGAACACAATCGCACGTTTGTTGACTGGTTCAATGGTTATGTAGCAAATATGTTATCACAGGATAAAGAATTAGTGAAAGAAAGAGTTAAATGGTTATCCAAAATGCCTGATAGACATGTGTATTCATACAAGTGTTATCTTATTAACGGATACACATTTTATACTAGAGATCATGATGCAACAAGTACAATGCAGAATAGTGGGGTGTCCATTACGGCAACTGCAGGGGATCAATCGATTACTACTTACTTTGGACAGATTGTCAACATTTGGGAACTCGACTATGTTGTTCACCGCCAACCAATCTTCAAGTGTAGTTGGGTAAGGATCCCTAACGGGGTCCAAATTGAAAGTTCTGGGTTCTTACGCGTTGATTTGAAGAATGTGGGATACAGAGATGACCCTTACATAATGGCCAGTCAAGGTCAACAAATTTTCTAATGTCCCCGACCCAGTTAATAAGAAATGGTCCATTGTGGTTCTGTCAAATAAATTTAACAATAGTTACCAGATTAACGACCACGTCGATGAAGATGTTGACACAATCGATGATCCTTTTCAGAACTTCACTCATTCTGAACCCATTGTCGATGATCCTGCAAATCCACGTCCGTAACAGAGAATAATTAGAGATGAGGATGAATATGACAATCCGGATCTTGTTAACATTTATGGTCATGAACGAGAAAAGTCAACCAAAAAATGAAAAAGAAAAACAAGTGCTAAAAAGAAATGTACACTTTATTTAATGTTGTTTCTTATTATTTATTAAATGTTGTTTCTTCTGCTTTATTAAATGTTTTTTATTATTATTAAATGTTGTTTCTTCTGGTTTACAAGATCATGTCTTATTTGCCCTATCCCGGAGATGATGGAGATTATCATGGAGATTATCCTGGAGATGATGATGCATACGATCGACATCATACAGAGGACTTGGGATAGAGTGACACTGATGCTCCCACACTAGCAGCTCTGGGGAGAAGCGCACGAGGGGTATAGTCACTATGACTTCTTTGAAGTGAGCTCGTAGCAAGGGGAAAACAGTTCAGGTAATTTTATTACAATTGAATAGTTGAAATTGTAATTATATTGATTGATCGTTGAACCTAATTAATGACTATGTTATTGCAGTTATCATTCAATGAATATAGGCAACCGATAGGGAAAGAGAGTGAGAAATTGTCCTTCTACCTTGGGGTTGTAGTCAGGAGAGTTATCCCTATCGTGCTGCCAACCAAGGACTGGAGTAGCCCCAAACTGGCTCATTTTAAGGAAGCGCTATGGGACGAACTTTCGGTATGTTAATTATATGCTTATGAAAGTTGTTGTATGATTACTAAATTAACTAAATTGTTATGTTATATGCGTATAGAATACATTCATCGGCCTTGACCATTCAAATAAGAAGCAAATACTTATGCAAGCTGGGGTGATGGCCAAGAATTTTCGGTCTTGACTGAGAAAAAGAGCATATGACCCTACTACTGGTCATTACTCGGCTAGTCCGCCTTTGCTATATGAGAATAGCCCTATGGTGGCCCCGTACTGGGAGGAGTTTGTGCGTAGAGCTATGGCTGATGATTTTCAGGTAAAATTGATCAATGTCATTTCCTTTATTCCTAATGCATTATGTTTTTCAGTGTTTATTGTATTTCTATTACACTGTACGATCAAAGTAAGAAAAATCGCCAACAAGCTAAGGTGATGGAGGCGCGATATCGTGGATCTTCCAAAGGTTATGCACACATAATGGAAGATTTGGTGAGATCAAAATTCTAACTTTTAATTTTTTTTTATATATTCACTTTTAATATATCTAATAAAGGGACACGTTCATCACTATCGTAGATTGATGAAAAAAAGAAAACTGGAGAGTGTGGCCCTATTGTTACACGTTTCGAGTTATTTCAGGCTACTCGAAAGACTCGGCAAGGGAATATTCCCGATCCCAGTACACGGTGTATCATTGAAGAAGCGGTAATCTATCCATTAATTTATCTTTGAATTACAAACTAATATTTCTAAACAAATAATTAAATAATAATCTTTTGTGATTCAGGAGCGCATATCTCAGACCATGACGCCCGACGAGCTCCGCATTATCGGTACTAATAATCTGCTTGGACGGGCTCTAGGTTGTCAGAAGCATCCCAGCCGCTTAAGAAGTACTAGATATGGCGTGATGAAGACATCATTGGCGATGACACCTGGTCTTGCGGCCATGAATATGGTGGATAGACTTTTGGAACAGGTTGTCATGTTGGCGAAACAGGTGGAACTTTTGAGGTTCGAGAGAAGATCGAGTCACGAGGTGTCGTCGAGTGGAGCAAGTTGTGAAAATAGTGTCGTTGATGCTATGTTTTCCGCTGATGGTAGGAACGTCATTGATGCACTTCAAAATGACATCTCGCAGGTATCAGATGTGTCTCACATTTGTTTTAATTAAAGACTAGTATATTAAATTTTTTAATTAAATATCTTATTCAAACAGTCACCGACCTTATGCTACATTTATTTGGAGGATCCTATTCGGTTGATGGCCATAGGAACGTTGCACAATAACTCATGTGGAATGATTCATGGTCGTCCCCTCACTCCTGGTTTTGTGAGGGTCACACTCGATGTACCTGTACTCGGAGAAGAAGATTCACTGGTGCCAAAACCGATAGATGATGTTGTCATAGTCGGAACAGCGGTCGGGCACATCATCGAATGGCCGAGCAACTTGGTCTCTCGCACCATGAAGGTAAAATATATGTTATTAAAGTTCATTATCTTATTTGTCATTCTAAATAATGTTGCAAATTGATTGTAGAAACTGCCGACACCACAAAAGGCTAAACAGAAATCACCACAAAAGACTAAAGAGAAATCAAGGGGTGTCGTAGACAGTCAGAGGGAGAGAACGAGGGACACTACTATTGGTGCGCGCAGACTTGGTTATCCCTTGTCTAGAGACTCAGATCACGACTACATCGTACAGACTACGGTGAGTATGATGGTGGAGTCCAATGCTTTCGATACCCTCACAATTCCGATGAGTGCTCACTTTCATCGGAATGCTTTTGAAGAATACATCGTTCGGGAGCATGCGCTTGAAGTCTTGAACGACGAGTGGTTGAGTGCAACCACCATAACCTTTTACCTCAGGTATGTGTTTATTAATTATCAGTATTTACTTTCTATATAGTTTAATTTTCTTTTTAAATATTAATTAGCGTATATATGTTGGTTATAGATATTTGGGTGAGGTATATCTCTCCAGAGATGACCGAGCATGTGGAATGTATTCCTTCATCTCCCCCCAAGTGTCTTGACCCCCCAAGTGTCTTGATTAATGGGTGATAGGGCACAGGGCTTGAAGGGGATAGTTGAACATATGCTGAGTCATACTAGGAGAGAACATCTCATTTTTTGGCCAACAAATGTGGGGTGAGTACAATAAACATTTCATTAAAATTTGTATTCATAATATGATATTTGCACATATGCTAAATTTGCAGTTAATTTTAATATTTTTAATATAATATAGGGAACATTAGGTGTTGGTCGCCATAAATATGAATACATTAAGTGTGTTTTTAATGGACCCAGCTGTGAATGGGGTGGCTGCAAATCGCCCTGATCTCACGTCATACATGGAAACGTAAGTTCATTTTTAATATTCTAATATAATGATTTGTTTTACTTTTAAAATTATGCATATTTAATTTATTTTTATTTTTTAATTATAATAATAATAGTGTGATGACGATGTATCGGAGTCGCCTTCCAAATCAAGGCTCAAGATCTAATTTCAATAAAGTGAGCTAGACAAATATTAAGGTAAATTTAATTTAGTAAGTTTATCAAATTAATAGAAAATAATCATAATTGTAATACGTGCTTATAATTGCTAATCAACAGGTTCTGAGGCAACGAGATGGTGACCATTGTGGACATTTTGTGTGTTGCTATATTGAAGATATAATCTCCGCTTCTCAAACGACGATTCCTAACAATGTAAGTCAATTTATCGATTTATTTAAATTATTATTGATTGGATAAAAATTCATATATTATATATTGATTGATCGTTGTTTGCAGTTTGTCTATGAACGTCCGCTCAAGACTTACTCCAACAAAAGAATGGAGAAATGGAAAAGAGATTGGAAGGGGTACCTTTACAATCGATTCTTGTATAATTATAATTAAAGTGGTATAACTTTTGGTAGCATGTAATTAACTTATTTATTTGTGATGATATTTCATGTTTTTGGTGTATATTGGATGTATGTTTATGATGTGTATGTTTATTTATTTCATGATGTGTATTTTGTTGGTGTTATACATTTCCCAACATATTTGATGTTTTGGTATTGGACGTATATATATTATAGTGGTATAAGTTTTGGTTTTTGGTTTTGGTTTTTTATAAACAGGATTTTTAAAATATATATTAATTATAAAAAAAATTGTATTGGACAGCGGTTATAAACCGCTGCCTATCTAATATAATAAGCCAATAAAGTAAACTAAAATAGAAAAAAGAAAAAGACCTAGGACCATAAGGACACAAGTCATCCCAGAGGCCGGGGCACCACTAAAAACCTCTCTAAGGTAAAACCCTCCTTAGGGCAAAACCCTTAGACGAGGGAAAAATGAATACCCCTCTACAAGGAATTACACCGTAGCACGGAAATAATCCTCAAGAACCACGAATAACACGAAAATAATCCTTATGCAGATCCGAAAACAAAAAGGAATCAATGCAATCCGACCACACGCCGGTCCAAACATGGTTAGTCCACTGTTTTGCCAAAATATCTGCCGCCTGGTTCCCTTCCCGGAAGATGTGGGTAATACGAATTTCCATGGAATCCAGTAAGACAAGAACCGATTCCAGAATGAAAGAAGGCGCCAGGGAACCACACTAGAAGTAGCTTGTAGGAATCGGACCACCATTTCCGAATCCGTCTAAATCCACAAGCGCAACCAACCTCGAGCATGAGCAAATTGAATCGCCAGTAATGCAGTAGCCAGCTTAGCCTCTAAAGCAAAACCCCAACCAACAGCTCTAGAGAAGGCAGCAACAAAGAAACCTCTAGAGTTACGAAAAATTGCACCCCCTAAGAGGTCCCCCGGAGACTCATCCACACTTCCATCAATATTCACCTTGTACCAGCCCGGATCTGGCGGACGCCAACGGACCACCATGGTCGTCAAATGAGGTCTAAAGGCTCCACGCATGAGAAGCCGACGAAGAATCGATAGGTCGCGAACCGAACCATCACTGAAACCTAACTGAAGAGAACCCACCTCTCGAACATAAGCCAGGATCTGAACTAAACAACCCCCAACTGTAGGAATAATATCATCATGAATGCGTCTGTTGAGTGCATACCAGATAACCCAAAGGACCGTAACAAATGCAAGGCGCCAAATATTCTGCATCAAAAGACTGAACCCGAGTGTGATAGCCTGCAAGAAAAGGTGATGGAAACCAAAATCATAGCACAAATGCACATCAAAAATAGAAGTGATGGAATCATAAATAAGACAAGTGAAGCCACAATCAGCGAAAATGTGATCGAGAGACTCCTCAGCACAGAAGCTAGCGGGTAAACTAAAGGCCCAATCGTCCCATACAGCACATCAGTCGTAGGCAGCCTTGCCAAGAACCACACGCCAAGTTGTGGTACTTCGACAGGGAGGGATGAACGGACTCCAAATCCAACGACCCCAATTATTCTTGAGCATGGGAGGTTGTAGGAAATCATAAGCATCCCTGGAGGACAAATCACCAGAAAGGTTGCAGGGCCATATTCGTAAATCCTCACCATCATGAAATCGGTAATTGAGGATATCAATCACAACCTGAGTACACCGAACCAGAAAACTCGAGCTAAAATGCCAAACCCCATCATAGTAGAAGTCACTGATTGTGTCAAGCAAATCGGTCGAAACAGAATGGGGAACCCCAATCTTATCAACAATACGATAGCCCAACCAATTATCAGTCCAAAAACGAGTCAAAGAACCCACACCAGGAAGCCAACGAGAAGTCTCATAGAAGTAGGCAAGTAAGCGCGACCAACGCCGGACGCATCGAAGATACACGCAAAAAATGCCCTCGCCTCACCTCGGGCCGTGAAAAATCGATCGTGCAACAACCCTAACATCGAGTCCGCTCTTGATAATAACTCCCATGCAAAACGACACAAAAATGACTCATTGGCAATAAGCACCGAGCGCACTAAAAAGTCCGCCTTCTTGAACCGGAGCACAGCAACGAGACCAAGCAATCCGAACGCTACCCTTTTTGATAACCTGCCCGTCCAAAGGAAGTTGCGCATCGCCCTTTCAATCCTAGTGATAAGAGAAGATGGCCATCGATAAACCATCATAGAATGGACCAAAGAAGACGTCGTGACACTATTAATGAGGCACCGCCTTCCAGCAAGGGAAAGAGAGCTACCCTTCCAACGGCTGATTTGAGAAATAAGTTTATCCGCCAAGCCTTGTAAATGGGAAGCACGCGGAATCCCTTTAAAGATAGGGACCCCCAAGTAGTCAAAGGGAAGAGACCCTTCGACAATCCCAGTCGTCCGACGCATGAGACTCCGAGTTAGGCGATGTACCTTTGAACCATAAAACACCCGCGACTTAGACGGGCTAAAAACCTGTCCGGAAATGTCCCCATAGTGAATCAGGATATCGTGAAGGTGTCGAATATTCCTGGACGTAGCCCGCAAAAAGAAAATGATATCATCCGCATATAACAGAAGATCCGACATCTTCGGATTAGGCTGAATTACCCCTGAAGTAATAGAGAAACGAATCCATCGAGCTAAGGCGTCCTTCGCAAGACAGAAAAGCAGAGGTGAAAGAGGGTCCCCTTGCCGAACACCCCGGGAACATCCAAAATATCCCTGAGGACTCCCATTAATCAAAATGGAGAGGCGAGCAGATTCGAGTATACTACGAACCATGCCAAGAAATCTGAGAGAGAACCCCATTTTCTCGAGAACCGACAAAAGAAAAGGCCAAGAAAGCGTGTCAAAAGCCTTTGTTATGTCCACTTTGACAGCCATATTCTGAGCATCCCCAATATCTAATTAGTTAACGGCCTCAGAAAGCCGCAATACAGCTGTGGATACGACGCCCCGGTATAAAACCAAACTAAGCGGGTGAGAGAAAATCACCAATGAAGTCCCCAAGACGTGTGGCAAGAATCTTCGTAAAAATTTTAAAAAGGAAATTCCCCATCACAATTGGTATGTACTCCTCAACTCTCAAAGCATCATTTGATTTGGGGATAAGAGTCACAAAACTAGAGTTTAATCCAGCAGGAATTTTCCTTGTGAAAAAGAAATGACGAACCGAATCAACCACATCAGAAGCAATGATATCCCAGCATTTCTGATAAAATGTGCCCCCAAAGCCATCCGGGCCTGGGCTACTGTTGGCATCCATTGAGAAAACCACTCGTCGAATTTCGTCATAATCAGGAATGTCAACTAGTGAGGCATTGTGATGATCTGGAATAACACCGTGCACAAACTGGTCGAGAATAGAGAGATATGGGGCAGCAGAAGAGTCCGAGAAAAGCCCCTCATAATAGGTCACGACGTGCTGACCAATCACAACCATGTCTGAAGAGAGGACGTCGTTGACATACAAAGATGAGATAAGGCGACGTGCCTTACCAAATGCCATGCAAACGATGAAAGAAGGAAGAGTTCCTATCCCCATCAGAAAGCCAAGAAAGCCAATTCCTCTGCATAAGAAATATTAGTCTATCTAATATAATAAAAAAAATTATTAAAAAAAATATATTAGACAGCGGTTTTTAACCGCTGTCCAATTGAGAAGCTTGGACAGCGGTTCAACCGCTGTCCAAAGTGGTACCTTGCAATGTTGTTCAAAACCGCTGTCTAAGGACTCTTTTTAGACAACGGTTTTTTAACAGCTGTCTAAACTTAGACAGTTGTTACTTGGACAACCCTTATAATCGCTGTCTAAGGTCATTTTTAACAGCTGTCTAAGCCCAAATCTGTATTAGTGTAGGTTCATGATATTATGCATATGTTCATATATTCGTGCATATGTGCATCTATAAATTTTTGGACTTAGAAGATGATATGTAAATTTTTGTATTTAGTAATGTAAATTTTTGTAATTTTTTTTCATTTATGGGATGCATATGTTCATGAATTTGTGCATATGTTCATGTCGAAGGAAACAAAGATATGTAATTTTTTTAATTTTAGACGAAAATATGTAAACATTTGGATTTTAGATATGTAAATTTTGATATTTTGTCATTTTAGATATGAAATTTTGAAATTTGTAACTGAAACAAGATGCACACATGTTTCTATTTTTGGGATTCATCTACTCCCTTAAGGAGGAAGACTACCATAAAAAAAATAGGAGATGCGGCATAAAATATGAGATAGGGTGGTGTAAAAAGGGTGTGGGAAAGTAAGGGTATTTTTGTCTTTCTAACATAATTTTGACCTCTTACTAATTCAAAAAAAAGTGTGCATCTATTAGAAATAAAACATTTGAGATTGCATAGTAATTCACTCTAAAAAAAAGTGGGAGGAAAAACAAGCTGCAAAATGAAATAAAAAATATGAATTAAATATGAATTAAAAATGTCATCATATATAAAAAGTGTGGACTAGCAGATATTAATAAATTATATCAAACAAAATTGATACAGGTTCATTTAAACCTCAAACCCAAATATGTGACCTAAAATCCTATTTTAAAGAGGAGCGGTTCTCACTATGTGCGATTTTCACACACTGGAAGTGTTTTGGAAATCCGATCATCACCCATGCACGACAACTGCCCCACAGCGTGGGCCCCTCTATCATGGCGTCGCGATCCCTGGTATCGCACGACCTTGTCTCCGCCTTCAACCAATTGCTTACTTGTCTCGCGAACCCTAGGGTCATCGTTGCTCGATGGTTCAGCCAATGGTCGATCTGTGATGCCGGATGTCGGTGGACCTTGCACTCACTACAGGCACTGAGAACGAGACCTTGGATTCAACACTTGCGCGGGCCTTGATTCAGCCCCATTCCCGAATGCCGGGCCTGCATCCGAGCAAGACGATTCCCACACGAAGGCTAACCCTAGTTTTAGGGTTCCGCCTGGTGCACCCAGTACGTCGAACCCCGTGTTGTCTGCACTCATACAATCTCCCACAGCGTATGGTTTCTACCGAACCCCTATGCGCCGTCCCACGAGGCATCTAGGGATATGATTTTGCACCAGTAACTGACGGGGTCCGATCGCCTCGCGGTATCCCATAATGTTGTATCATAGGCCCCCATTGCACCTGCTAATTCTGATTCTAGGGCCCGCGATGGCCCTGCTACATTACCTGATGGAACACCAGTGCCTGCTGCAATGGACCCAGTCCTTCAGGGGAGTGGAAACAATGACATGGCTGCACAGGCTGCTACTGTCGAGAATATAGCAGGTCAGCCTACGATGAAGGATGTTAATGGAAATATGGATGGTGCTCATGTCGTGGAGGGAAATTGGACAGCCAACCTGGATTGCCTCCAGGTATATCTTTCGTTGATGCATTAATTCCTAAGAAACCGATTGTTGTATAGCCCCCTGTGCATAAAGGAGAGCATCTCTCGGTGACTATTGACGATTCCATTCATCAACAAGGAGTCCGAGAAATGCACAATACAATGATTGGTAGAATGTCATTTATCAGGTGTGAAATCGATGTTGATCACAGACCTCAAGGCTTCTTTGGATAGGGTGTGGAAGATACTGGGGGTATGGAAACTGGTTACGCTGGGGAAAGGCTAATTTAGCATTCACATAGCAGACTTACGGGAATGGGACATAATTTTTTCGAGACGATCTTGGCCTTCAGAGTTTGGCACAATGAGACTTCAAAAGTGGGTGCCATAATTTAACCCATACAAGGTTAGTTCTCCCATTGTTAATGTGTGGGTTCGAATTTACGAGTTGCCAATGGAATATTTCTACGTGCCTATCATTGAACAAATTGCTTCAGCCCTTGGCCCTGTGGTTGGGGTGGATGAACGTACTCGAAACCGATCTATGTGTCATTATGCTAGGGTACTAATCGAACTGGACCTTCGTAAGGAAAAAGGAGTACAATATTATGTACGAAAGGTCTGGACACTGCTCGATTGCTTCTGTAGGTTATGAACTGCATCTAGATTTCTGCACTCATTGTCAGATAGTTGGTCATTCGTTTGATAACTATCGCTCTCACGGAGGAAACCCGCCAGATGAAAAGCCAGATGACAGTTCTAAACCCCCTCCCCGGAATGATCCAGGTAAGAATCCAAAACAGAAGACGTGGATAAGAAAGGACACCAAGGAGACAGGTACTTCTGGTAATTCGGGAACTAGCTCAGCTAAGGATAACGAGTTGCGAAAGGAGTCCACGGGAGCAGGTACTTCTAATAACCCTGGGGTTAGCACAGTTAGGAACACAGACATGCAGGACGTAGGCGAAGATGACACTCTTCCTCCTTTTGATGAGATTGGTGTTGCTTCTGAGAAATTGGGGGACGGTGACACTGGGGTCAGCCCTGGCTTGGCCGAATAGGTAGCCGAGACAGAACAAGCAATGGATAGAGGATGAATGAGAAGACTACAGAGCACGATGATCCGGATTGGCAGTTGCCAAAGAAAACAGCTTCGCCTTCTCGCTCCGTTTCGGCTCCTTCTGAGCCTGCTACTAAATTCCTTCAAGAATTTGATCGATGGTACTCCAGGTTTGGACTCGGATTCTACGAACTCTCCTACACCTACCTCTGCAAAATGGTCGGGCATGCTAGATGAAGAAATAGAGGAAGGCTCATTGGTAGAGAATTCTGCACAGAGAATAGGGATGGAGCTTACTCCGGTAGAGCAGAGATATTTAGATGCCTCAGGAGGCAAGGTGTCTTCGAAGGATCCTTTGGGCAAATTTATAAAGGCTAAACAGAAACAGGCCCGAAAGGAAGATAACAAGAGAAGAGAAGAATACAATACACGACTAAAAACAAAGAAGATGCAGGATGCCATACAAGCCGCCTTATCACTACAGCTTGTAGTCTTCGTTAGTTTTTTTTTATTCACGATGACCTTTTTGGTCATCTGGTCACTTTTGGGCCAGAGACACTCTTTCTCTTGTTTTGGTCACTTTTGGGCCCATCCATTTTCTTTTTCTCTTTATATATTTTTTCTTATTGGGCAAAACCCAAATCTGTTGTTGCTCTAAAAAATAATAATAATTAATTTGTAAAAGTAACTAGAATGCCATTAGAATAAAAAGTGGACTGAAAACCTAGAATATCTCCTCACTTTGCAAAAACTCATCAGACCAACCCAATAACACCAACCCATCAAAGTTGCTATTCTGAGTGTGGGCAGGTCGGGGTTGAGCTTCATATGGGATGGGGCGGGTTGGGTTTAAGTGGGGTGGACGCGTTTTATTTGGGTCGGGTTAATTGATGACATGATTTTTTTTTGGTTATGTGGCAGGCCACGTGGACGCGGTAGCCGAAAAATATAAAAACCCCAATTTTAAAAGATCACATGAGGAACATGTGATAAATCCGGCGAAAAAAAGACTAAAATTGATACACTCAGGACTAAAATTGAAAAAGTAGAAAATTACATAACTAAAAATAAAATTGGTCAAAGTTACAGGCGTGTTTTCATAACCGGACCGAACCGGCCGGTTCAACTGGTTTAACCGGGAACCGGTCCCTGAACTGGTTTGGAGAATCCCTAAAAATCGCTTTTGCTGTTAGACCGGTCAAAACCAAATGAACCGGTTCTATGCTTTAAAAAAAACTGGGATTTCACAGGCCGACGAACTCTTCTTCTCTTCGGTGGCGACGTTGGCAGATTCTTCTAGTAGCGAACAACACGACGGAAAAACTATTTAATTTACTTGCAAAAAGTTAACAATACTTTGTCTCTCTATTTCTTGGAGGATTTGTTTAAATCTTGGAGGATTTGTTTGAGGGGAAGGGTGGAAACTGGCATGCGGAGAGCCGCTGACGGCGGAATTAATTTGTTAGAGGTGAGAATAATTAGGGTTTAATAATATTTATACTTCAATACTTTTTACTTTTTTATTAAATCAAACTTGCTGGGCTTCTTAAAATACTGTACACTAATGGGCTTGACATTTTTAAATTTGATTGTCAATTAATAGACTGAAATTTAAATAGTTAAATTTTGGAGTATAAATTTAAAGTTTTAGTTATCATAAATAAATATAAGGTCTATCTTCCCCTTTTATATTAATTTCTATCATATAAATTGTGTTATTTTTTATTATGATTATGTTGTGTTTTCTTAAATATGTAAAGTTGTAAAATATATATTTAAATTTGTGTATGTGTATATTTATTTTATTTTTTAACTAAATATAAGAAATATTGAAAAAAATTAAGCAAAAATTATTTTAACGGTTGAATCGTCGGTTAAACCGATCCGATCGATTGAACCGCTAATCGATGGTCTATCCGATTTGGTGACCAATTCAGTTATGAAAACATTGATTACATGACTAAAAATAAAATTTATTCCGCTAAAAATACCAGCGGCGAAAAAACCAGGAAGAAAGTGCCGCGCGAGTGACCACTGACCAGTCAATGTTATGAGCACAAACATTTCAAAAAAAAAAGAAAAAATGTTATGCGCACAGACTTGGATAAAGCATAAGCAGAGGATAAGTTGGGGAAAAGTCCCAAATTTATTCTGAAACCTAAATCTTCAATGCTGATTTTACCGCCAAACCACCAATGCTACGCCTCTCGACTTCAAACTTCCTTCGAACCCCTATACCACCTGAATCCACAACGGATTGTTTTCAGAGGTGGGCGGAATTTCAGGGTTTCACCTCTTGTACGCTCCTCATCAACGCAGCAGCAACTTCCGTCTTATGGTGATGATGTAAGGGCTAGCGCTGAAGATTTTTATGTGGAATTGGGTCGGCTTCTGGCACTTTTGCCGGAGGAGATGCGCCTTAGGCTGAACGCGCATCCGGAACTTCGGGATTTGATTGAGGTTGTAATGGACTTGGGCCGTAAGCCTTTGGCCCGGTTTCCCTCTGGGGATTTCGTCTTGTCGGATCACCATATCACCATGGAGGATATCCAACATGCCACTTCGCAGGTGCGATATGCCCTTCTCATCCTTGTTAACATCGATTTTTGTTATATCTGAGAATTTGTCCTAATGCTTGCTTTGGCCATGGGAGTTTTTTTTAAGTATTTTATTTATTTCGTGTGAAATAAGGCTTTATTATCGAGGTAGTGATTTTTTTGCGATTCATTTACTGACATTTGTTCTTTTAAACATTTTGATTTATTTTAGCAGTTGACCGCACAATTATTAACGGGTTATTTTTGCTAAATGTGAAGATAGAAGACAAACATACCCGATGATATATTAAGTTAGCTCAATGGACTGTTATTATGGAAATTGAACTACCCATTGAGATATGTGAATCTTTTCCCAAGCCGGAATATATTGTCGTTAGGTCTCTACCTTATCAGAGGTCATTATGCCCAAAAGAGGCCATCTCAATAATGCGGTGTATGGTACTTCATAATGTAGCAAGGAGTCCGTGGTTTCACGCAGGACCACCCTAAGCAGTTTTTCAAGGAAACTTAGTTGATTAACCGTTTGTTTAGCGATTAATCGTCTTCGTTACTGAGATTCTAAATCAATCTGCATTTTTAATTTTTGTCAATAGATTTGGATTAGGAAATAGTTCCATCATTGGTGGATTTGGAGTCGTTGGATTTTGTAAGTTAGTTTTAGATTCTGGAAGCTGTATCAGTGTCTTCAGGGTTTAGTGTTTTGACATTAATGGAGAGTTTTTTATTGCTATAGTTTTGGAAACCTTCATATTCATCAGAATGACATTTATAGCTTCAAAAGACCTAGTGAGGGATTATGATTCAATAATCAAATGCATAACTTTATGAGTGTTACAGTTTGCTGATAGTGATGTTACACTTTGTAGGTTGGGAATTTTGCAGTTGATAATCGGGCTGGAATCAGCCGAACTTTGCACCGTATTAGTGCCATTAAAAATAGGAAAGGTGCAATCATTGGTTTAACTTGCCGTGTTGGGCGTGCAGTGTCTGGAAGCGCCAACTTATTGCGGGATTTAGTTAAAGATGGCGCTTCATTGTTACTTATTGGGCCTCCTGGGGTGGGAAAAACCACAATTATCAGGTAAATGTCTGCATAATTCTGTATAAAAAGCTGATGTAGGTAAAAGTAATGCTCTGCTTGTGTATTGTGAGACATATATGTGAATACAGTTATCATTTTGGTGATTTTTAGAAACAACCCATTACTATTGGATAGTGATTATTTCATGTTTGTATTCTCAAGTTCTGCTAACGAGTGTTAAGTTCTGAATACTAAATCATTTCACGCACTAGTGTTCGAAACAGATAATGATCTCAATAAATTTTGCGAAAATCTCAGTTCTTATCTATGAAATATAAGTTGTCTCATTGTTGAGAATTAAGAGAGCAGTAACACAAATAAGGTAAATAACACTCCGCAAAAAATTCCCGTCGAAGCCACACAGCTGAAAAACTTCAAATAATGAATTCGATAAAAACTCCAGTCTCAAAACAGCGTATAAATAACAGAAAAGGAAATAATTTTAATAATCAAAATAGGCTGACTAACAGAAAAGGAAATAACTTCAATTATCAAAACAGCAACATAAGGAAATAAATAATACGAGCAGGCCTAGGGCCCACTGGGCTTCCTCCGTCTTGCGTAAACAATGTCTGTAACACTCATGTGATTGTATTCTGAGAATACTTCATGCCTGTTATATATGCTTATACCTGTGCGAGCTTGGTATGGCACCCTTATTTAATCTTAAAGAGTTATAACTTTTGGCTTTATAGATTGAGCTGCTTTATTCATCATATAACAGCACCATGCATCATAATGAGGATCTTAGGGAATCTTTTGAGCTTTTCATTACCTTTTGCCATAATCAAGCTCTAACACTTCATTCTTTGGGGAAAAAAATAAGAATCTGCCATTTATTTTCTTTCCACCAGATTCACATATGGTAGTTTTTGTCACCTTTTCTTTGGAGGAAGTGGATGCTTATTTAAATCATGGTAATCTGAAATGTTATGATTCATGGTGATAGAATTTATCTCGCCGTTCTTTCAGTCTTTGCCTCCTCCTCTGCCTCTTTGCTGAAAAAAGTGAATTTGTATTTAAATTCACATACTTCGATATGCTTGTAACTTTTTTCTACAGCTGAATGCATCTTCTTGTTTAGTCAGATATAAGACAATGATATCCTGATTTCTAGGCCATCTCATGTATCATTGTAAGGAATAAGAAAAAGAATAGTAATGATAATGGTGAGAGGAAAGGAATGGGTATGCTGCATATAAGTATATTGTTTGGTTGGTAATGAGGAATGACTATCACAACTGTTGATTTTGTTTGGTTTGAATTTTTATGAGGAATGGAATCAAATTTGACTTCTTTTTTTTTCGTTTTTTTTAGAATAGAACATTACATATTGACTTTTTGTCAACATAAAAAAATGATTAATTAAATTATTTTTTGAGAGGAAGTAGGAAAATAACTAATGCTTGGTTGATAACTTTAGAATTAAGGAATGAAAATGGAATCAAAGTTTCCATTTCCATTACTCAATTTCAAAGTACTCAACCAAGCACCCCCTTAGTTGTTTGGTAAAGGGGAATGAAACATTGAATAGTGATTTGATATCCTAAAACTAGGAAATAAAAGGTATAGAGCCATACCTCCTTTTGGGGGGAATGAAAGTTATTCCTCCCAAAATTTCATTTTATATATTTAAAAAAAAAATTAGTCTTCTAATTGGTTTTAATTATATAGAGTATTTTTAAGCGTTGTTAATGTGTAATATATTTTTTAATATTAAAAAAAAAGTTAATTATACCTTGTATTATGAATGATTTTCACTAAACCAAACACTTTCTATGGTAATGATAGTCATTCCTATATACAAACCAAACAACTCAACAACAATGATCATACCAATTGTCATTCCTCACTACTATCAAACACATTGTCATTCCCATTCCTTTTGGCAAACCAATGAAACTCATACCACTAAAAATCCCAACGAATGGAGGATTCCTTGGTTTTGAGGTATCAAAGTGCAGAGTTGGGAATAATACCCATGCGCCAAACCCCCTTTTTCTTATTCCTTACCTCCATACCTCCCAACCAAGCACTCCCTAAATCAGTGGATAAAAGCAATAAATTTGATCTGTCCACACCTTTATTAGATTGTAATATTCGGAATCCTGCTTCCTCATAATAAATAGTTTAAGATTCAGCTATCCCTGGATGCTGCTTCAGGTTGTTCAAATTTTCAATTAGATTATGAGTTTACCTTCGAGGATTAACTTAATGATTGATCAAAAATTTTGGACTATTTTTTTAATTGAGATAATCAGTGCTTGTTGTGGTTAATGAAGTCGTGTCACTAGTTTGATTCATGGACAATTAAATAGAATATTTCAGTGCAAGAAATGGCCTCATTTTTTGAATCCCAAAAATTAGAAGGGAGAAGAAATTCAGAACATGTTTACTTTGGGTTTTAGGTGACTTTTAATTACCTGTTTTTTGAAATTCTGGGGTTTTTGAAATCCTGATGAATAGTAATGTGTATTTCTTTTGGGTTCTTGAGTAGGAAGAGATTTAACTTTATGTCAAATCAATGTGTAAGAGTGAATGGTGTTGTATTATTATATTATTGTTGAGCGAGTTTTATGTCAAATAAATGTGTAAGAATGAAAGATGTTGTATTATTATATTATTGTTGAGTGAGAGTGTAATGGTTAGAATTTATAGGTATTGATAGGGTTTACCGGTTTATAAAATCCCGAAGTAAAACCGGTTTAGGATTTTAAAATCCAAAACTTACAAAAACACCCAAAGTAAACATACCCTTATTGTTTTGCGGAGAGAGACAAAGATTTGAGGAGAATTATTGTTCTGGTTGTGGTCCATGTTGTTAGAAAGAAACAAGAGGATTTTTTATACGTCCATTTTAGAGTTGCTTTTTGGGTGTCGGGTCATAGAAACTGTAAAGGTTTCATGTTTCGGGTTTAGTTAGAGATTAGTGCTACACTTTCCCTTGATGGTGTAACTTGTGTAAGATTTTTTGCTAGTAATCTTTATAAGGGGCCTCTCATCCCTTGTACTTTCTCGAATGTAATAAAATCTTTTCTTTCCTTTAAAAAAAATCATTTCCTAAGTGTTAACTTGTACCAAAGCCATATGGAAATGTTGATCTGATCTAACTTTTTTGATCCTACTGTATGAAACATAATGCTTTTTACATTCTTTCTTTAAGGGACATAGCTCGTATGCTTGCAAATGACTATATGAAGCGTGTAATGATTGTTGACACCTCAAATGAAATTGGTGGTGATGGAGACATTCCTCACTCTGGAATAGGCAATGCTCGTAGGATGCAAGTCCCGCATACTGATGTACAACATAAGGTACAAAATTTGCTCATAGATTTGTGTGTTTTCGTACACTGCTTAGTATAGCCTGCAATATAGTAACTTGGAATGAATTGTTATCCAACCTGATTTTTACCAGATTATAGGTGCAAAGTTCCCACAATATATGTAATGAAGATGCTGATGTTGTAGGTACTGATAGAAGCTGTCGAAAATCATATGCCACAAGTGATTGTGATAGATGAAATTGGCACGAAGCTTGAAGCTACAGCTGCTAGTACAATTGCTCAACGTGGAATTCAGCTAGTTGCTACTGCTCATGGAGTAACAATCGAAAATTTAGTGATGAATCCTGCTTTAGAGATGCTTGTTGGAGGAGTGCAGGTACTTTCTGATGCATATCAAATTGATACAAACAAACAAACTGAACCTTTAGTCCCAAATAATTGGGGTAGGCAGCATGAACCAATAATAGAATCACGTTAGGTCACGTGCATGAAGAACGCCCCAACGAGATTCAAAATGAACTCATGCCATGGTGATGTGACAAAGTTTTACGCTGGCTGTTACATGCTTACCGCAACCCTCCTGCTTTTTCCTGGTTCCGGACAAGTATTTTAAAAACCATGGAAGTAAATTCGTCTTATTCTGTTAAAAGAAAGTTTTATTTGATTGGCCAAATGTTTGAAGAGGCTATGTTGGTCAGGGTACAGATGATTATCTTTCGAATATAAAGTAGTGCTATGATTGTTTGCACCTCTACCAGCCTGGGATCTCCAGGCTGCAGTTAAATGGAAAACTAAGTTCTTACAAACTTTTCACAATGCTGCTGAAGACAATTGCTTAATACGTTGCAGATGACTAACAACCTATAGTAGCGTTCGAGGAAATTTAAAATGGCTAGCTGAGATGAAAATTGCATTCGTGTCTTCTATGACATGCATTATGTTAATATGGCTTACATTACATGAGATTTATTTCATTATCTGGATTTTACCATCTCAGAGATAATGCTTCTAGGCATGAACTTCGTATAGAGCATGCTTATACACTTATTTTTGCTTCTAGCTGCCCTTATGATTGGTAATCTCATCACTCGAAAGAAGCAGTTCATTTATTCTTCTTTGCACCAGTTTTAGGATTTGTAAATTTAAGTATGGTTCTTCTATGGGATTTTGAAATTCTGTTTTAGAAAACCACCCCTACAACACCTATAAACCTACATTCACACGTTCCAATACAATCAATTCTCTCTCCTTTTAAATATATTTTAGTCGTAACTCACATCATCCAATCATTACAATCACACCCACCAACATATAAAATTACAACATCATTCACTCTTGCACATTGATTTGACATTTAACACACACCTTTCTATTTATTAGAATTTCAAGATCCCCTAGATTTCAAAAACCATTATAAACCAAAAACAAACATTACCTGAGTGGTTGTATTTTTTCCGAAAGTAACATTGTGGCTTCTGCTTCCCAGAGTGTTACCTTAGGTGATGAAGAAGCAAGTCGTAGAGGGGTACAGAAAACCGTGCTGGAAAGGAAAGGACCATCGACTTTTAGTTGTGGGGTGGAGATAATTACTAAGACAGAGTTACGAGTCCATCGTAATCTCGAAACAACGGTGGATGCTTTACTTTCAGGTTTTGATATCCTTTGAATATGCTAAAAACATGTTTCTGTTAAATTCCATTATATATAAAACCATCCTAAGTGTGTGTGCTACTGTTACTTTTGCTTTAAGTAGGTCGTAACCCAAGCTTTGAAGTTCGAAAGCTAAATCAGGGTGTAACGAAGGGATTAGAGCCAATATTATTCACAAATGATTCATCTGAGACAATCCAGGAAAGTGTGACAGAAGATACTTCTGAAGTGAATACTGGTTCTGCTTGGCAAGATGCAGTTGTCTCAGATGAGGATGCTCTCTGTATATTTCTGTATGGGGTAAGAACCATCATATAATACTGGATATTTTGAGTTGCAATATTCATGTGAAACTAGTATGCTAGAAAAGAATAAATCACTGACTTGGTTCAATGAAATATGAAATTGGACACTGGAGTTAATGCCTTGTTTCTGTGTGCAATAATAAATTTATGTTTATTTTCGGTTCTAATGATTAAAGTTTCTACATAGCAACAAAGAAAGCTAACCTTTAGAGGAAAATTATGTGATTCTAGGAAAGTATGCGTCGTAAATGTTGGTAGCATAGCTCACATTTTTTTAGTAACAAAGTGTTTTGACTATTCATTTCCGTGGTCAATGTTTGAGATCAAATAATTGAGGTGAAAGTATATTGCATTTTCTGGATCGCGTGATCAACAGGATTCATTTCTTTTAGTTTGTCTGATTCGAGTGGAAAGAGACCCATCTGGTTCTTAATAAGCAGAATCTATATTTTTTTTCATCCAACTGTCTTAAGTGGATTTCTTTTTCTCCTGGTTCAAAATCTGCATTTTTGTTATTGTTTTGTTTCTTTATTCCCTATATAAATTGCTTAAATTCTTTATAAAGATTGTTCTGCATGAATCTTAAAATGCACGCAGTGTTGTAGATATCAGAGGCAAGTACAGTTCAAGGGATGAAACAGTTCAAGGTTGATGGTACAATTGAATTTACTGACAATATCAGTGAAGCAGATGTGCTATTAGCTTTGCAGTCCAAGCTTAAAAAGAATCCTAGGCTTCAAATTGCCGCCAGATCTCGTGGCATTCCTACTTATGTCGCCAAGGTAACCGGGATCGTTTAGCTTTAGTCGACTTGCATCTAAAATCACCACATTTCATGCCTTTAGCTATTTGAGTCATATTTTAATTTCATTTTACACCCTGAACTCTCATTTAGTATCACTTTACCTCTTATACTCTTGTTTAACTCCCTTGTACTCACTGCACATCATTTTTTCGATTGTATTCATGTTAATTTCGTATGATTAAGAATAATTGAATGTCTTAGTTCAAAATTAAGGTTTTTGTTGTTTAGAATTATATATGCCTTTTCAAACTTAATGATGAACTAGAAGACAAGTTTTGATTCATGCATGCTTATAAGGTATTACAATGTACTAAATTATATGAAATTATGTAAATTTTAGTTATTCTAAATTTTCTAAAATTATGAGTCTATTGTTTAGGGATTTGAGGGGATTTCAAATCCTGTAAGGTGGATTTGAAATATTGTAAAAGGTGTATTTGGATTTTGTATATGTTTGGAAGTGTAGATTATGTAGGATCTAATAGGGTAGGATTTACAAAGTATGTGATGGATGATTATTGTGTATTGGAGATTGTGTGTAAAGTAAGAGAGATATTATGTGAAGTAATAAATGAGGAAAGAAAGTATTGAGTTGAATAAATAATAATAATTAAAAAGTGGTGATAGATGATTGATATTGTTCTTAAAATTGTGTTTGAAAAAAGAAATATATTTATCATATGTATTTTATAGAGTAGGATTTTAGAGAATTTGAATTCCTATACCAAAATCCTGCTAAACAAACAAAGATTTGGATTTGAAATCCCAAAAGCCACGTGGCAAAAAACTCTAAACAAACAACCCTAAGTTTAAAATTAAAAACTTAAAATTGTGAAAGTAAATTGTGTTATGTTTTATTAGATTTAACATGACAACACACTCCAAAATTTGATAATTTATTCTTAAACTTACTGATCAGTGATCAAGGAAAATATAAATTAACAGTAGAGAAACATTACAGGGGAAAAAAAGGGATGCATGGCGCATGCAAGAAAATGGATCAAAATCGATAGTTAGCAAAGGGCTTGTGTAAGCATATATAACGTCTTATCTCGCATAAATTTGGGTTATTACATTTCTGCATATGAAAGGACTAAAAAAGTTTAGTAAAACATGAAAATATCAGGATTATTTCCTATATTTGGAGTTCATTAGATGAAACATCTTCAGATTTATTTTCATTTCTTTCCTTATAATTTTAAAGGCATTAAATTGTACTAAGAATTTATCTGCTTGGATTAGATTTTCTTAAATGGGTGATGTGAAGTAAAATATTAAATGATGCAAAATGATAGTATAAGGGAGTCCAAGTGATACCGAATTATAGTTGAGGTTGTAAGATAAAATTAATGATTTTGAAAATATTATTAGTGATTTGAATTGCAAATTAAAGAGCTGCGAGTCTTATTTTGTCCAAATTGAAACGTTGAATTAAAATTGACAAGGTTGTGGTCTTTTGCAATTAGACTTCTATCGCTTACATTATATCGTCTCTGCCGACAATATTACATTTTGCATTTTGCTTTATCATTTTCTCCATTGTTCTTCCTCTTGCAGACGAGCTCTTTGGGCCAGATAACCAGGGCTATACAAGCTTTGATGTCCGATTATGCAGATGGTTTTGAAATTTATGAATCTGAAGCAAAGGCAAATGACTCGGAAAAAATTGATGCCTTGGAGGTAATTCAAAATTTTCTTCTCACGACCTCTTAAAATATACCCTTGCTGTTGAGAATAGTTCATGCTTTTGTTAAATGTTATCTATAATCTCTAGAAATATTCTCTTGTAACGTGGACAGAACAAATTTCATCTGTTAGCCAGAAAGAAAAATTCAATTTCGGTTAGTAGAAAAATAATTAAGATACATTTAATTTAGATTTGTTTCACAGCTCATTTGACATTACATCATTTCACAAAAAAAAAAAATTGTGAAATCTTCATTGTTCTGGGCTCTTTCTCCATAACTAGTTGCTGCTGAAAAGGGAGAAGGACAACTGCAGTTTTTTTTTTCTTTGCTAGTCATAACTGCTCGTTATATGCCAATATATTAATGCATAGAAAATAATATATAGATGTTTTGATGGTTAGAAGATAATTGACAAAAACAATGAATTCATACCTGTTTTTTTCTTTTGACTAGACCTTATTTTATTTAGAGTCATTTTAGTTGCAAAATTGTCATTGCAGCTTATTAGAAGCTCCTCTACCACAACTAATTATATCCAAACACTTGAACAAAATATCTTAAAATACGATTACCACCTTCAGATCAAAGTAATAATTGGAGTTAACAATTGAGTGCCCAAATGAGCAGATGAAGATTCTGATAAGTTGAAATGCATTCAGTGATATGCATGTTTATTGTTTTTGATTGGCGAACCCCACCCTCAGGAAAAGTATGTTGTAACGAATGTTACAGATTCAGGGAAGAAACTTATTAGAACCTAATCCGTGTTTTAGCTATATTATTTGTGCCTAATATTGATTAAATTGCGTTCTAATTTTATAAACTCAATATGTGTAAAGGAGGCAAGGATTGCAATTGAGGAAAGAGTAATCCCAAAGGGAGAGGGTGTCGATCTGCTTCCCCGCCCATCAAATATATTATTGCTTCAAAAGGATCTCATTCGTAAATACAATCTTAAATCAGAAAGGGTTGCTTCTGAGCTTGGCGTGCGCCTCCAAATCCTTCCACTGAGTAGAGACGAAGACGAAGAAGAAGAAGAAGAAGAAGATAGTCCTGAAAATGATGATGCCGACTCAGCAAATGGGGCTCCCCCCACCGGTGAAAGGTTGCCTCTCCTTCCTCAATAGAAGGGGGATACTTTTGATCTCATTTCAAACTCCCACAGTATAAAACAGTATAGAAGCACAGGTACAATAGTTTTGTATATTTATTTATTGCATACAACATTAGTGATTTGGTGATTTGACCAATTATATTTTAAACTGAACAAATAGATTCCTTAACTATTGACCCTTGTACAAATTAGCATGAAATATTTTTTTTCATTCAAATACTACATTTTCTTTTTCAAAATCAAATAAATAAACCCCTTAACTGATAAATTAGAAGATGATGCCCCTAAGTTCATGTTTAATTTCATGTATATGTTAGATCTATTTAATATTGATTTCAATTAATCATTGACGTTAATTTGTCATGAATGCTTTATGTATTTATGCAATGTTATGATTTAGTTTTGTATTTCTTAATATTAATAAAATAATGAATGCATTAATAATTATTGGTAGATGAACAAGTTAAAACTAAAATTTGATGTAAAAAAGCTTGAAGACGACTTCCGTGTAAAAAATGCAAAATTGTAAAGTAAAGTTTAATGGATGATGAATGTGAATTGATGGGAGGACATAATCGTCTCATTGGTTTTTGATTATTAATTAGGGAGTTACTTTGTTTGGTTTTAAGAATATGTGTATTTTTTGAACAAAGAAATAGTTAAGGGATTATTTTATTTTATAGTCGAATCAATAGTTGATGAGCCAATTTGTTTAGCGTTACAAATAGAAGTGTTTAATTTACGTAGAATATAAATTGCTAATAATACAAATCCTAGGGGCATTTATGTGGAACGTTTGCTTTGATAATAAAAATACAATTAGATATCTACAATTACGTTGAGGCTATTGTATAAAGGTTCCCGGTTAGTTAATATCAAGAAATTGATAAATTCTTGAGCGAAATGTATACTCCCCCCCCCCCCCCCCCCCCCCCCCCACGATGCATTGCATACTTTCTTTAGATGTCCCACAACACTTTGCATACCTAAAAAAAGAAATTTCTCATTAAATTATATCCTCATAATATTCACATAATTTTTACAAGACGCTATAGCTTTTGGGACTCACATATACACTCAATCAAACTAAAAAATTACATATTTTTAAAATGCACTATAAATGCACGGTGTGCCTGGATACATGAGAATCACTCTTATTGATTTTATTTCGGTTTGTTGATCCTCCTTACCTTCTGAATGGTACCAACTACGACAAAACACTTTAAGCTAACCAGATAAGCATAAATATGGGAACTAGCTAGCCTTTATCAGTATTTGACCTAGTGATAGTGCTCCAAAACGAATTTGGTCTAGATTCAAGTTATTTAATTCACATTTGATGCTCTTTTTTCCACTTGAAGCAATCTCAAGTGTACCTTATAAGGTCAACCCTTTATCAGGAGTCCAATTCTATATTTAGATAAAACAAACGGTGAGAAGGGATAACGTTATTATGTGTTGGGTAAAGCTACATGCCACAATTGTTTTTATTAGTTGCACTAATCTTTTGCATTACAAAGTCCAAAAGTAAAACAATGCACGTTTGATGAAGCAAGTTTAGAACAAGTTTATCGCATGGTTCATGTGAACACCTAGCAATAAGAAGACATAAAAAAAAAATCAAAATTCAAGCAAATTCAAATGAACTATTCGGTACTACGAACTTGAAATGACACAGTTCTCAATGTATTTGGCTGATAAGGTTTGCCACGTGTCCCATTATAATTCCACCTCATAATATTTATTAGATAATTATTAAATTTTATGTTTTAATATATTATCAATTAAAAAAAATTATATCAAAATTCATACAAAAAATTCTCTATAAATAGAGACCAATATTGATACATTTTGAATCACAATCTCATATTCTCTCTTTTCTCTTCTAATTTCTATCATTGTTATCATGGATCCAAATCATCTAAATTATTTTTCTAACGACAAAGTCTCATGTGCAACTGGTACACGAATTTAAGATTCGTGCTCGCCCCAACCCTACTCATGTATCCACATAATATGTCTAATATATTTAATGGGTCAAGTATTTTCTAAAATGGGTCATTCTATTGCATGAGTGCACGGTGCACTTGGGTGCACAAGAGACCCACTCTTTTCTAACTCCCCAAATTATCCAAACCCCCAAAATTATCAAAATTTTCAATCTTTTTTTAATCCAGAAAATTATCAAAGCTCTCAATTTTCTCCGAAGTTTGAACCAAATTCCTAGCTCTGAACATGTCCAAACATCATAAAATATTTCTCGCAATTTGTTCAAAGATACAAATTCAAAGGTGGGAAAAACTACTTTTTCTGTGAAAGAAGATGTAGCCCTAATGTCGTCTTGGATTTTTGCCAATGAAATAACAAATATTATTTATGTCAAAGTGGTATAGCTCAAGTGGTTGGAGCCCCACTACCTAGGCCGAAAGGTCCTGGGTTCGAGACACCCAAGTTACATTATAAGACCAATTAAATTTGGAATAAATTTTTTCTAAGCCGAAAGGTCCTGGGTTCGAGACACTCAAGTTACATTATAAGACCATTCCAATTAAATTTGGAAAAACTCATAGTTGATCAAATTGGTTAAGAAATTATTCTGATAAGAGTCGGTCAAAATTCTCTCGCTTCTCTCTACTTTCTCTATCTAAGTAGCGGTTTCTAATTTCGCCCTACTGTTTCGTCTTCTCCGACGATTCATGGCTTCCGAAAATTTGAGTTTCACGCATACGATTCCACTTCCCCCATCTCAGGGTTTCCTCCACACCCCGACTCATGAAGAAGTGCTACAAAAATTGAAAATCGACTTTCCATGGATGCAAGTCGAGCAGAAAGGAAATTTAATTGCGCTGCAATTTTCGACGGAGATGGGTCCTGGTTTTTCGACGGAGAAGCCAATTTTTACGGATTCAACTATTACAACGACTGGGAGGATTTCTTATGCAAAGGCGATTTGTGATAACGACTATACGGTTTATCCGTCTCAAGATCCAAGGCCGGTAAACTGTCCGACGCCGGCAAATGAAGGAGATTTTTTCTCAGTTACAGTTCCAGATGATATTTACCAAGAACGAATTGAATTATTCAAAGATTCATTCCTTGGACGGGTCTCTTACGCTTCTTCTGAGAAGCGGCTAACCCTGGTCGAGCTTAGGGCTAAATTGCAGGGCATTTGGGCAATTCGTGGCAATTGGAGGATTACCCCTCTTGGCAGGGGTTTCTTTAACATTTTCGTGGAAAATTTGGAAGATCGGCACCGTATTTTCCTCAAGAAATCATGGGCCATCAAGCCGGGGTCCATTAGACTCGCAAACTGGTGTCCTGATTTCAACCCTTATAGAATCAGTTCATCCAAAGCACAGGTATGGGTCCGTTTTTATGAACTGCCTTTTGAGCTTTGGGATTCAAAAGTATTATTGTCTTTGGGTTCTACGCTAGGGTCTCCCCTAAGGATTGATGAGTACACGTTAAATGGGAGTTATGGCCAATATGCTCGGGTTTTAGTGGAGGTGGACTTCAAAAATGATATTCCAGATAAAGTTTTGGTTAAGAGAAGGGGGGTTAGTTCGTTCTCTTATATTTCATTGGAGAATGCTCCTGATTTTTGTTCGCATTGTGATATAGTTGGTCATAGTTTCGGAACTTGTAGACATAGAGATGATTTTAAGGAACAACAATGGTATGGGACGGCTAAGTAGAGAGATGGTGATGGCTGGAAATGGGTGACTAAGGTTGATTCAAGACTGGTGGAGACCTCTAATAAAGATGCTACGCCGTCGGTTTCGGTGGCGAACAGTTTTGGTGTTCTTGAGAACAGCGATCCGGATATGCCAGAGCTTATGGAATTGGACGAGCATGGTGTTACTCATGTCTGCAAGTAGGACACGAATAAACAGGGGTCGATTAACTCCGACCTACAGCAAAGGGAGGACGATTTTTCGGAAAGGTCCTTACCATTAAATGACGTTGGTACAAAGTTAAAATTAATTCTCAAAAGAACCGGTTCTTCAAAATCAATGGCCTCGGCGTCACAAGGTTCAATGTTTGGACCAATCGCGCTTTGCGCAAGAGCGGAGGATAGCCCCAATGTACGAGCTTCCAAAGGTTTCGGGGGTCACTCCAATGTGAATGTTGTTTCGAAGGATTTATCGCCAGCCTCAATGGCGATGAATATTGCAGCAACCAAGGAGTATACGAGATTGGATTCTATGAAGCCGCCTTGAGGGCTCTTTTGAGGGTTCTCATCTCGGTAGACAGGTTTGTTTTGGTGGTTGCTTTGGGTGGATTTGCTTGATGTTCTTACTTCGATACTTAGGTGTTGGTTTTTGTAATGTTTGTTCATATTTTGGTGAGGGTTCTTGGGTGTTTTGGCATGTGGCAGATGGTTGTACAGGGGGATGACTGTTAGTGGTTGTTTTCTGCCTTTGTTTTGGTTGACTTTTCTTATTTTTTGTGCCCCGAGTTTTGGGCTTTTGTTTTTGTTTCTTTTGGGCTGTTTGTTGATTTGGGCTTTCTGTCTTTTGGGGTTGGCCTTATGTTTGGGCTTCAATCTTTTGTGCTAAAAACCTTGGGCCGGGTTGTGGCCCCTCCATTTTTCTTTTCTTTTATAAGATCCTTGATTTGAGTTGGCAAAATCAAAAGTCTGACTCACCGTGGGCACGAATTCAAAACTTGTATGAAGAAGCTCGAAAAGAAAATCCAGGTGAGATAAATGCAAGAAATAGAGATTCATTAAAAGGTCATTATAATCGACTTAATACGAGTGTCAGCAAGTGGGTTGCCTCTTACAAGGAAGCATATGGTCGTCAAAGAAGTTGAATGAACCAACAAGATATTGAGAGAGAAGCTAAATCAATTTACTCCACAGATGGCCCAAAGTTTCAGGACATGCAAGTATTTAATGAAGTTATGTGTAAACATCCCAAGTGGGAATTAAATTTAGATCGCTATTCAACACGTGTTCGTGTTGAAGACAACGAGGATAATGAAGAAAGTGGTGGCAGCTCAAAAAGATCGAGGACCAGTGAAGACGGGGCGTATTCGGTTCCCACTAATCTAGAAACTCCAGGCAGTGGTGGTTCAATAATTTCACATCCTACAAGTAGAGATAAGACAAAGACGAAAAAAAAAGGGAAAAGGGAATGTATCACAATATTCTTCTGTTGATACTAAAGTTGCTGCAGAAATTCGTGCATTTAGACTCATTGGAGATGCTGAAGTTGAAGTTATAAGTAAACTTGGAAAAGAGAGAATTGATTTGGAGAGAGAAAAGATGAAGCACTCTCTTTTGAAGACATTGTTGGAGAAAGATCACCTTTTCCTAGAAGAAGAAGAAATGAAACTCCGTTTGATTGCATTTTTTAATTATTAGTCAATGTTGTTGGTCCCGGTGTAAATGAGTCTTACACGTGTATGGGGGGGGGGGAATACACGTGTTCAGTGATTTTTATAACTTTTTACAAAACTGAAATCAGTGGGTCAGGTTGTCCTGAGAAACAGCCATGAGAAGCACAAATTACTCTGAGTCAAAGCCTACTGAGACAATAACACTGAGCGGCTTTCAGTAACTTCAAATTAACCCAACTGATCTGAGATTTCAAAATCAGAGTCCTGAGAAGCTTGGATCAGATAACTATCTTACGGAATACTCAGTAGAGTTTATTCAGTTTGATAACTATCTGTTCTAGCTTAACAAGAATGTGCGGAATGTGTTTGCCCTAAGTTTATACACGTTTTACTTTGCTGAAAATCTTTATCACTTAGTAAATCAGTGGTTAAGGCTGTGATTAGTTCAATGCAAACTCAATGGATTGATTCCAACTGAATATTAGAAAACTCAGTGCTTTCAGTGAAAATATGCAACATATATAATGCAAAGCAGAAAGCAACACAACAAATTATAGTGGTTCAGAGACAAAACTCCTACGTCCACTCTCTCTGATCCTCAGAGAAATTCCTTAACTCACTACTACTACTACCTCAAGCTTTCAGACTGAACTCAGCAGCTTACTAACTTTCCACTATGAGTTTTCAGGCTGAACTACTACAGCTTACTAACTCAACACATACAAGCTTTCAGACTGTCACAAGCAGCTTACTAACTTATTCTCTAGAGTTTTCAGGCTGAACTAAACTGCAACTTACTAACCCTTTACAACTCTTACTCTCCAACAATCACACACTCAAACTACCTAATCAATAGGGTTTGGGTTTGGTTGGTTTCCAACTAAGGTGAGATATCCTTTTACAATAAGAACAGATTCAAAAGGCTAGGATATCTCTTACTAAGCTTTGAATACTTAACAGATTCTAGGCTTAGTAAATGAGGTCTCTTCAAGGTGAAACACTTGGGAAATCTTAGGGTTTTCGAGTGCTTCAAATGCAAGAATACGAATTAGCTCTGGAGTTGCTTGATTTCCCGTAACCTTGCAATGGTGAAGGTCACTGGTATTTATAGGCAACTCTTCAAGGTCAATCTTGAAAAACTATTTGTTGGAAGAGATAGCATCAAGGGTTTCCTCTTTTGGTTAGTGGTAAACAGCTACAATTAGGGTTTGAACGTGCCCTTGCATGGTTTGGGTAATATATAGCCAAACAACCAATCGCCACTTTTTGTGAACTTGAAGATATCAGTCCTGACATTTCTCAGTGAGATGTCACTTTCAGTACGTTGTTGTTGCCTCCTCATTGGTTGAAGTCTTCCTTTGAACAAAGACAAACAAAACGGCTCTTTGTAGGTCAACTATACTGATCTGATATGTTCCTTAATGTCCATGAATGAATAATATTCTCTTTGTTTGTACTAAGAGTGAACAAGACACTATTTACTCTAAAATAGCCGTTCAGGGTCTTTATGCGTCAGTACAAAACAATCTTCAGGACCTTCGGTCTTCAGGATCTTCTGTCTTCAAGATCTTCTGATAAAGTAATCCTAATTATCATGATCTATATCTGCTGACTATACATGGTGCAGATAATCCTGATCTTTAACACCTATAGAAAACCTGATCCTTATCTATCAAGTTTGTTCTGATACATGTCATACTCAGGGTTTTGGATCTAATCAAAATATTTATTAAATTCATCTCCCAACAATTTCCCCCTTTTTGATGATGCCAAAACCAACATGTTACAATATCAAAAGGAAAACAGAACTTAATCATCTATTCAGGGTTTCATTTCCTAAGATAAATATTTAATGATTATAATAAGGCAAAACATCAGTAAGATAATGAGATATTATCTTTTCAGAATAAAAACATCAGTAGAGTTTCATTAATAATTAGGAACAAAAAGTACAGGATACAATATTTATCCTACTCTACTGAACATCAGAACGTAAATTTACTCCTCTTCAGACTCAATCTCATCAGATGGAGGATCAAGGTTGAACATTCCATAGTATATCTTTTTTAGCTCTTCCCTTTCCTTAATGATCCTCGCATCATTCCCTGTCAGCTCAAGATACTCAGCGTGATCCACAAAGTCTGCGTAGATGAAGTCGTAGTTGATCATCCCATTTCTGAATTTGGGTGGAGGATACTTCATTTGCCCTGTTGCCTTCAACTGATAACCCAAAGTGTCAAACAGATTGAACCACTTTTGACACATATCAGTAAAGTTCCTCAGAAGATATGCAATGAATGCATCATCTTTGTCAGAGATAGGACGAGGCCAAACTTGTAGAACATCATAGTTGTACAAATTCCCTCTTGGCTTGCTCCCATTTGTCGTTCATCTCAATAGGCATCCACTTATTAGTATGAGGCCACTGCCTCTTCCTTGGTTTAGTGCCTCTCCTTCTTAGGACAAATCTTTGAAATCCTCCTCTAATCCTTTTGGCTTCTTCCCTTGCTTTTCTGGTCATTTCTACACCTGACACAGACGCCTCTTCTTTTCAGCTTCAATCATTCTTACTGAGTTGTTGCCAATCCCAATTGATTCTTTTTGAGGCAACATCATATTCTCCAAAAACTTCTTTGAAAAGATCGTCGGTTTCAGACTCTCCACTCCTTTGAGTTTCAGCCTCAGAAAATTCTCCTGATAATTTTCTCCTGATTGGCTTCTCGGCTGACTTCTTTTGAATCTGCTTCTCAATAAAAGCAGTTTGCTTTCTCCTAAGTCTCAGCAGGTTTTAGGTTCAGAACAGCATGAGCTTCACCCATTTTGCTAGACTCCTGAGCTCTTTGTCTTTTAGCACGTTGCTCTAAGACTTCAATAGTAGCATCAGGATTAACTATCACTTCAGGCTCTTTTCTTTTTCCTTTAAGCACAACAATTTCTTCCTGAGTTAAGAGATTCCCTTCAATAACAGGTAATTTTGTGAGCTTATCATAACTTTCCCCCTTTTTGGCATCATAATTGACCAGCATTTCTGAAAGGGTTCTGTCCATATGTAACTGCTCGCGCCCAACAGATCTTAGTTCAACAGCAAGGTGAAAGTTCTCATCCTGTAGCCTCTGAAGAACATTCAGCCCAGTAGCGGTATCTTCTGCCAAACCACCAAAAGTAGCATGCATTTTGGTCATGAGTGATGTACTCATTTCCTCAATTGCAACTTTAATCATTTCTTCATTCCTGGCAGTCAACCTCTCTTTCAGAAATTTTGATCTTTCTTCATACCTCTTTTCAATCTCTCCTATCACATCTCTAAACATATCTCCCAGTCTAGTATCTATCTCAGCAAACTTATTATCAATTGAAGTAGATAATAAAGTTACCTGATCATGCTTCACCATAGATGTGCTCAGAATATCAACTGTTTTGCTCTGAGAGATTTGTGCATCAGTAAGCTTTGACATTTGGTCTACCAGAGGCTCAAGCTTTGACATTTGATCAACAAGCGACTCAAGCTTGGTAAGCTTCTCAAGAATTGGAGTGAGATCCACAGCTGGTGGTGGAGGAATCGAAATTTCTGGCTTAGTGTCAGTTTGTACTCCAGCATCTGCCATCTCAGTTATAGTGACCTCAGGTTGCTTCTGATACTGAAAAACCTGGTCAAATGTGATCATTTGCAGAGGTGGAACATCCTGAGGTTGTTCCCCCTGAATGGTTGCATCAACACTTGACTGAGCAACCTTCTTGTTCCCTTCAGGATTATCTTCAGTATCCTTCTCCTGAGAGGGTTCTTGAACATCCTTGTCCTGTCCACTCACTTCTCCTTCAGATTGAGTGACAATCTTTCTCTCAGCAACCTTTTTCTGTACTAAGGCATCAAACTCAGATTGTTTGATCCTCAGTCTCCTCTTACCTAGACCAGAGAAGGCATCAAGTTCAGCAACATCCTCCACCCAGAAGTCTTCTCCTCTGAAATTGCCAATTTTAAGCATCATTGCAAAGGATTGATTGACAATCAGCATGGCAGTTTTCAATCTGAAGAACATATCCTGAAGATCAGGAAATTCCTCCAACTCAGGGTATTTGTCCAAGACAAATCTTTCTGCCTTCTGTCTCCATTCCCTTTTTTCTGCTTCACCTTTTCTGAGTTCAGGAACAGGCGCCTCCTCTTCAGAGCTAGAATGAGCCTCTGAAGGCATGGAAATATATGGCTCTGAGGGTTGAGTGGGTAGGATGTTTATTTGGCTCTCTTTAGCAGGTTTTTGAGAACCTGTGAAGATTTCTCTGGTAATTCGGTCAGTGCCAATACTGGTACCTATTACCTCAGTAAAGACATCTTCATCTCCTACTCCTCCAGATGGAATTTCTTCTTGAGTGGTTTCCTCTTCAGTGGCTTGAGAAACCACCTTGGCAACGAATAGTTCAAGTGATTTTATCACGAATAGTTCTGAGCCTTTTCTTCTTCTGTTTCTGCTCATCCTGAGCCTTTTTTTTATCACCAATTTATTTCTTTACTTTCAACAGTTCAAGTGATTTTATTCTTTTCTCTGCCTCTTCAGGCTATTTTTCAACAACTTTCTTTTCCTTTCGTTTGGCCACCTCTGCGAGAGATATAGTGTCCTGATCAGATTCAGACTCGTCTTGTTCCTCTGGTTCCTCCTGAACCATAGAACCTTGACTTCCTGAAGGACCTGGTTTCCTCCTTTGGGATTTAGGCTTTCTGAACATGATCCTATTCCGAGAAAACTCTACTCCAGACATTAAAAATATGTTTTCTCTTGGCAGTGTTTCAATGAGAAAACTAATTTTTGTACCAAACAGTACCTTCCCATTCTTAGTGAAAGCTCCTTTGGCATATTTCAACTTCTGGTTTTGATGCAGAATGCAATCCGCCAGAAATTTCAGCCAGTTGAAGTCAACTGAACGAGAGTCTTCAATTGCAGCCATGAGCCGAAACAAGGCTCACCTGCTCTAAACTCCCAAAGGTGCTCATTAAGCACTTGGCTACAATATCGATCAAGATTCTGTATTTGGGCTTCAGACATCGTTTATGCAGAGCCCCTTTCAATTCTGCCTTCGTCTCTGCAAAACGATCCAAAATTTCTTGTTCTCTACCAGACATATAGAACGCTGGATCTTCTCCTCTATCGTTAAGCTCGAATACAACATTAATATCATCAAGAGATAATCTTACCTCTTTGGTACATACGACCTCTGCCTTGGATTTCGCATAAGTTCCAAAACTTAACTGCGAAACAAGTGATCCCCGTTCCCCTTCTCGAAGATTTACCACAAATTGCAACACTTCTTGAGACAGTTCTGAGTCTGGCATATTGCTCACCAAATGTGATCATCGAGCAATCCGCAACAAGTTGAGTGCTTCTTCCTCAACCTTAGTGGCTTTGTTGTCGATCATGGCTACCACATGCTCGAAATAAGGTTTTTCTGTTTCGGCTAGATTCTTGATCATTGCATAACTGGGAAATTCCATTGTAGAAGGATTTATGAAAAATGGAATTTTGAGGGTTTTGAAGATTTGAAGATTAGGAGTTTTTAAGTGTATGAAACGTTTGAATAGGCTTAAAAGTGTAAAGTGAACAAACGAAGGTAAACACTCTGGTTTATATATGATTTGAAGAAAAAAATATCAGTGGCTGTGATTAAATCTTTAGAAAGAAAAAAAATGAACGAATGAGATTTAATCTGAGATTTAAAAGAAATCTCGAGGGTTTGCTATTTTTGGCTAATTTTCTGGGAAAATAGGCAAATAGCAGTAATTAGGGTGACAAAATGATGTTTTGCGATAATCGAGATGACTTTTCATCTGCACCTCATTTTTCCTCCAATAGAAATGCTCCTAATCATTCCCGCTCAAAGTTCAGGTCCTTTGTCATTTATTTCAAATGATTGCTGATTGAAATAAATGCTGTGAATTAATGCATGTGTCAATATTGTTTCAGGATTATTTGAATTTATAATCCTTACTTAATACTGACCTTGACAAAAATTATCCCGAGTTTCAGTTTCCTTCCTGAGAAAATTGTCCTGAGTTATTCTTTCCTGAATAACTTTATGCACCTGAAGGACTCTCCCTTCAGTAAATTCACTCACCTGGATCCAACATACCTAATTCTACTGATAGTTCCTGAAATCTTGACTCAGCCAAAGGTTTAGTCAAAATATCAGCTCTTTGTTTATCAGTATGAATTTTCTCCATCCTCATATAATTCTTCTCAACATGATCTCTGATGAAATGATGTCTGATATCAACATGCTTGCATCTGGTGTGCAATACCGGATTTTGTGTAATATCAATTGCACTATTATTATCACAAAATATAGGTGCTTCATTGGCTATTACCTTATAATCCCTCAATTGTTGTCTGAGCCAAAGAATCTGTGCACAACAGCTTCCTGCAGCCATGTATTCAGCTTCAGTAGTACTGGTTGCTACCGAGGTCTGTTTCTTTGACAACCATGATATCAGTTTGCTTCCAAGAAATTGACAAGTTCCTGTAGTAGATTTCCTGTCAATTCTACAACCACCATAATCAGCATCTGAATAACCAGTTAATTCAAGGTTATCATCAGCTGGATACCATAATCCTCTATTTGATGTGCCTTTAAGATATCTCAGGATCTTTTTGGCAGCTTCCATGTGACTAACTTTAGGATTAGCTTGGTATCTTGCACATATCCCAACAACAAAAGTAATATCAGGCCTACTTGCTGTGAGATATATCAATGATCCAATGATCCCTCTATAATCAGTATGGTTAACTGATTTGCCTTCAGGATCAGGATCCATCTTGTAGTTAGTATTCATAGAAATTCTAAGTGCATTACAATTTTGTACACTATACTTAGCAATCAAATCTCTGGTGTACTTTGCCTGATTGATGAATATACCTTCTTTGGATTGCTTAACTTGAAGACCTAGAAAGAAATTCATCTCCCCCATCATTGACATTTCAAACTTTCCTTTCATCAGGGCAGAAAACTTCTCACACATCTGATGATTAGGAGATCCAAATATGATATCATCCACATAAATCTGAACTAGTAAGATATCCTTCCCATCTTCTATCCTGAACAGGGTTCTATCAACAGTTCCTTTGGTAAAACCATGGTCAGTAAGAAATTGAGAAAGTGTATCATACCATGCTCTAGGTGCTTGCTTCAGACCATACAAGGCTTTTCTGAGCCTGTAAACTTGGTTATTCTGATGAAAGTCAGGAGGTTGTTCCACATAAACCTCTTCTTGTAGAGGGGTATTCATTTTTCCCTCGACTAAGGGTTTTGCCCTAAGGAGGGTTTTACCTTAGCGAGGTTTTTAGTGGTGCCCCGACCTCTGGGACGACCTGTGTCCTTATGGTTTTAGGTTTTTTCTTTTTTCCTTTTATTTCATAGTCATTGGCTCTTCTTTAAGCACACCTTTCAGAAATGCACTTTTCACATCCATTTGATAGACTGTGAATTTATGTGGGCAGCATATGCAAGAAACAATCAGATGACTTCTAGTCTTGCAACAGGTGCAAATGTTTCATCATAATACAAGCCTTCTTCTTGGGAATATCCCTGTGCAACTAGCCTTGCCTTGTTTCTTACAATTTTGTTGTTTTCATCTCTCTTATTCTTGAACACCCACTTAGTTCCAATCACATTGTGCCTCTTAGGTCTGTCCATTAGCTCCCAAACTTCATTTCTTGTAAACTGATTCAGCTCTTCTTGCATAGCAGTAATCCAAAAAGAATCTTGAAGAGTTTCTTCAATTTCAGTAGGTTCTTTTTCAGATAGGAAGCAATATAATAAAACACTTTCACCATGGAACCTTCTTGTTTTAACACCTTCTGATAGATCACCCACAATCTGACTTGAGGGATGACCATCTAACTACTTTCTTCTGGATGTTCCCCCTTCATTAGTATCCTCAACATCAGGAATGTTAGGTTCAGGTAATTCATTAAATTCAGAGAACGACAGAAAATGAGAGAGAGAATCATCTTCCTCAGGGGAAATTCCATTTAGAACATTGTCAGTGACGTTTGTTCCCCCTTGGTTGATAGATTCAGAGTTTGCCTCAGCTGTGACCACATCTTCATTGGCATTAGTCTGAACTGTAGTTTGTTCAGATTGGTCAGCTTCAATGTGTTGGCTTTCCTTCAGTGGAGAACTATCATCCTGAGTTTCACCAGCCTGAGTCTGACTCACTCCATTCATAGAAAGTGATTGGCTTCTGCTTTTCATGCTTAGATGGTGGCTTAGCATTCTTCTTCAGGCTAAGTCTGGTGATTCTCTTTGTCAGGTCTCCTGAGTCATGTTCCTATTTCTTCTGAACATAAGTAGATTCATCAAAAACAACATGAGGTGTTTCTTCCACAATAAGGGTCCTACAATTGTAAACTCTGAATGATTTACTGGCTTTAGAATATCCTAAAAATATTTCTTCATCAGCTTTGCTATCAAAAGTTTTCAATTGATCTTTACCATTATTGAGTATGAAACACTTACAACCAAACACACGAAAGAAAAAAAACAAGAGGCTTCCTTTCATTCCATAGTTCATAAGGTGTTTTTCCTTGATTCTTTGTCAGCATGGATCTGTTCTGAGAGTAGCATGCAGTGTTGATAGCTTCAGCCCAAAATCTCTTAGGGATGTCAGCTTCAGCAATCATCATCCTTGCAGCTTCTTTCAGTGTCTTATTTCTTCTTTCAGCAACACCATTCTGTTGTGGGGTCCTTGCAGCTGATGTTTCATGACCTATTCCATTTGCTGCACAATAATCAAATATAATATGGTTGATAAATTCAGTACCTTTATCTGTTTTGATTTTGACCACACTCAGATACTGAGTCTTTTCAGTAATTCAGGCAGTTTTGTCTGAGTCTCCTTACTGAGTAAGAATATGACCCATGTATATCTAGAGTAGTCATCAACTACCACAAGTGTATATTTCCTGCCATTAGTTCTCACAGGTGATACTGGACCAAAAAGATCCATATGCAACAATTGAAGTATTCTATCAGTAGATACCTATACTTTGCTTTTGAATGATGCTTTGATTTGTTTTCCTTTCTGACAAGCATCACATACATGATCTTTACTGAACACTTCATTTGGTAACCCCCTTACAAGTGCTAATCTTGCAAGTTTATTCAGGGTTTAGTTCAAGTGATTCAGCTTTTTGTGCCATAACCAACTGGTGTCAGTAGAGCTTTTTGTAACTAGGCATGTATCCATAGGAGTTAATCTCCAGTCAAGATACACATTTCCTTTTCTAGTACCAGTCAGTAGTATTTGTTGTGAAGCATTGTCTTTCACATAACATAAGTTCTATGAGAACTCAACATTGAATCCTTTATCACAGAATTGACTGATAGAAAGCAAGTTATGCTTTAGACTAGAAACATATGATACACCATGGATATAAACAGAATCAACTTCAAGAGTTCCATATCCTTCAGTCTGTCCTTTGGAATTATCTCCAAAAGTAATCTGAGGGTCTTTTTGCTCAACATAGTAAGTGAGTAAATGTTTGTATCCTGTCATGTGCCTTGAACATCCACTGTCCAGATACCATGCAGCAGGAGCTATTTCACTTCCACTCATCAAGGCTATGTTGTCTTCATTCAGCTCAGTGCCCTTTTTCTTCACCTGAAAAATAGATCAAGCCTTAGGTACCCATTTGGTGTAGGGTCCTACCAGGTTAGCTGTATCTTTTGGAACCAAATCTGCCTCACAACTCTAATTACTTTAGAGTGACTGATTTGTCTTCCATAAACATCTACGTACACATTCAGCACCCTAGGTGCCTTGGCAGCATCCTGTGTATGAGTGGCTGCCTTAGCATGAACATGAGCCTTAGAGTTCTTCTTGGGTTCAGTCCTCTTGTTCCAATGCTTAGGACTGGCCTCTTTTTAGGGTTGCAGTCCTCCTGTGCTGAAACTTTGGGCCGGGTGGGGTTGTGGCCCCTCCTCTATTTTTTCTTTCTTTTATAAGATCTTGAGTTGAGTGGAGTTTAGGTTGTCTGTACCAAAATTGTGGTCTTTCAGTAATATGTGGACTTGGTCTCCTCAATTGAGAATATCTCGGCTGATTGTTTTTCTCTTCTGAAGATTCCTCTGATGGTTCAATGCAGATTTCTTCAGGTTGGTATTCTTAGCCTAAGGCTTCGAAGTACTGGCCTGAGGATTTCCTACTGAGTGTTAAGGTTTTCTAGCCTTTACCTGAGGTTTGGGCTTTCCTTCAGGTTCTCTGAAACCATAGGTCCTTTACCCTTATCTAGAACACAGGGTTGTTCTTCAATAAGAAGATTAGTACAAACCACCAGTTTAACAAAGACAGTCTTAGAGCTACTGGAAGAAGTAGCATTCAGATGACCTTGTGAGGTCCCCCCTGGATTATATCCCAATCCAACCTTTATAGTTGTAGGCCTTTGATAACTCTGAATTTCATCTATTGCTTTAGATGCGGAATTCAATAGAGCTACCTTTCTCCGCAAGCTATCCTCACTTTTCTTTAGAGTTTCATGTTTCTCAAAGAGGTCATTGAATTCAGTCCTAATAAGCTGGTTTTCCTCAGTGAATTTCTCTAACTGTCCTTCCAGGGCCTCTATCACCTTCTCTTTCTCTGAGAGCTGTACTTTCAGAACATCCAGTTCATCAGTAGCTCCCATTAATTGAGAAGTGATCTCAGCAGCATTAGAGTTTTTCCACTTTAGATTCTCAGCAGTCTCCTCATTCTGCTCTTGAGTTTCAATGAACAGTTCTTGTAACACAGAGTAGTCCTTCATAAGATTTTCAAAAGAATCCATCAGGTCAAAATTACTGGTTACTGATAAACTTGATAACTCAGGTGCTTGTGTAGGAGCAGCAACAGAGATAGAAGAACTTACCTCCTCAATGGAAACAAGGCAGACATCATCACTATAACTATCTGAGACATTTCTTCTGAAGAGCTGGATCCTTCTTCAATATGTTCTTCTTCAGCAACCATAGCCTTCTTGCTTGAGTTTTTCTTGTCTCTTTTGGCTTGTCTTTCCTTTCTTTCCTTGGGGCTTAGCTCAGTATAGTCATATTGGAAGTGACCTTTCTTTTTGCATTTGTAGCATCTGTTGGTATCATCATCCTGATCACTCTCCTCCTTGGTCTTGGAGTCCTTCTTTCTGGATGAAGATCCTTCAGCTTTGTGGTCCTTCCTCTTTTCAGTGGACTTCTCCTCAGCTTCTGAGTTATTCCTGTTCCTGTATCTGTTATTCTTGTAGTACTTTTTGTACTTTCCATATATGCTATTGAGTCTTTCAAACCTCCTTGCCAATAGTACTAGCTTATCCTCTTGCTCATCCTGATTTTTGGCAGGTGATTTATCAGACTCTTTAGCTTTACAGGATTTTTCTTTAGCTTTGAAAGCTACATTTTTGCTCGATGAGGATTCATCTTGGCTGTCAGATTTCTTTGTTTTCTTATCAATCACAAATTCATAAAGTTTCACTTCAGAGAAAACTTGTTGATATGGCATAGAATCAATGTTTTTGGTGTTTTCAATCACCACAGCATGAATGTCCCATTTCTTAATGAGACCTCTCAAGATTTTCAGTGCCACTTCTCTTTTTGGGTATTTTTCCCAAGAACATTCAGATCATTCATGATACTAGTGAATCCGACTTCCAGTTTATCAATAGATTCACCATCTTCCATTTCAAAGCTGTCAAACTTTGCAATGGCGACATATAGTTTGTTTTCTTTGATATGATCTGTGCCTTGACACATGATAGCAAGTGTATCCCATATTTCTTTAGCTGTTTCACAGTGAGAAATCATCCCCATAACACCATCATCAATAGTGCTATAGAGTATCTTTAGCAATATAGTCTAAGTTGACTAACTTTCTCTCCTCAGGAGTAAGTTGGTCATTAGACTTAGGAAGTTCATCTTTGGGATCATCTCTCTCAGTATCAGTATTTCTAGGATTCACAACAGTGTACTCAAATGGTCCTTGAGACACAACTCTCCACATTCTTTCATGTTTAGAATACAGATGTGCCTGCATTCTCAATCTCCATAAGTCATAGCTCTCAACAGAGAACATAGGTAGTTTCTTAGAAGGCATGCTGAATGAGTCTTGTAAGATATCTTCAGTAAGATCTATTCAGTTGACCACCAAAGTCTCTCCGCGAACAAGGCTATGGCTACCAAAGCAAGTGGTCAGTTGAACCACTGCTCTGATACCACTTATTGGTCCCGGTGTAAACAAGTCTTACACGTGTATGGGGGGGGGAATGCACGTGTTCAGTGATTTTTATAAATTTTTACAAAACTGAAATCAGTGGGTCAGGTTGTCCTGAGAAACAGCCCTGAGAAGCACAAATTACTTTGAGTCAAAGCCTACTGAGACAATAAAACTGAGAGGCTTTCAGTAACTTCAGATTAGCCCAACTGATCTGAGATGTCAAAATCAGAGTCCTGAGAATACTCAGTAGAGTTTGTTCAGTTTGATAACTATCTGTTCTAGCTTAACAAGAATGTGCGAAATGTGTAGGCCCTAAGTTTATACTCGTTTTACTTTGCTAAAAATCTTTATCACTTAGTAAATCAGTGGTTAAGGCAGTGATTAGTTCAATGCAAACTCAGTGGATTGATTCTGAATATCAGGAAACCCAGTGCTTTCAGTGAAAATATGCAACAGATATAATGCAAAGCAGAAAGCAACACAACAAATTATAGTGGTTCAGAGACAAAGCTTCTACGTCCACTCTCTCTGATCCTTAGAGAAATTCCTTAACTCACTACTACTACTACCTCAAGCTTTCAGATTGAACTCAGCAGCTTACTAACTTTCCACTATGAGTTTTCAGACTGAACTACTGCAGCTTACTAACTCAACACACACAAGCTTTCAGACTATCACAAGCAGCTTACTAACTTCTTCTCTAGATTTTTCAGGCTGAACTACACTACAGCTTACTAACTCTTTACAGCTCTTACTCTCCAACAATCACACACTCAAACTACCTAATCAATAGGGTTTGGGTTTGGTTGGTTTCCAACTAAGGTGAGATTACAATAAGAACAGATTCAAAAGGCTAGGATATCTCTTACTAAGCTTTGGATACTTAACAGATTCTAGGATTAGTAATGAGCTTTCTTCAAGGGGAAACACTTGGGAAATCTTAGGGTTTTTGAGTGCTTCAAATGCAAGAATACGAATGAGCTATGAAGTTGCTTGCCTTGCAATGGTGAAGGTCACTGGTATTTATAGGCAACTCTTCAAGGTCACTCTTGAAAAACTATCTGTTGGAAGAGATAACATCAAGGGTTTCCTCTTTTGGTTAGTGGTAAACGACTACAATTAGGGTTTGAACATGCCTTTGCATGGTTTGAGTAATATATAGCCAAACAGCTAATCACCACTTTTTGTGAACTGGAAGATATCAGTCCTGACATTTCTCAGTGAGATGTCGCTTTCAGTGTCAGTAAAGTACGTTGTTGTTGCCTCCTCATTGGTTGAAGTCTTCCTTTGAACATAGACAAACATAACGGTTCTTTGTAGGTCAACTATACTGATCTGATTTGTTCCTTAATGTCCATGAATGAATAATATTATCTTTGTTTGTACTAAGTGGTATAGCTCAATTGGTTGGAGCCCCACTACCTAGGCTGAAAGGTCCTGGGTTCGAGACACCCAAGTTACATTATAAGACCATTCCAATTAAATTTGGAATAAATTTTATAAAAGAGGCGTATTAGAGCGGTCATGCTCTCTTCCTTGCTTCGAGACACCCAAGTTACATTATAAGACCATTCCAAAATAAGGTTGTGTAGCCTAGTGGTCAAGCTTTCTCTGTGTCAAAGTGGTATAGCTCAAGTGGTTGGAGCCCCACTACCTAGGCCGAAAGGTCCTGGGTTCGAGACACCCAAGTTACATTATAAGACCATTCCAATTAAATTTGGAATAAATTTTTTGAGTCTCGCATCACCTCACTCAGCGCCGTTCTCGATCTCCGCCACATCTTCTCGTTCCGATGGCGCCGAAGAATGATAAGGCTCCTCCACCGTCATCTAAACCGGCAAAATCCGGAGGTGGAAAGCAGAAAAAGAAGAAGTGGAGCAAGGGAAAGCAAAAGGAAAAGGTTAATAACTCAGTGCTGTTTGATAAGGCGACCTACGACAAGCTGTTATCCGAGGCTCCAAAATACAAGCTCATTACTCCTTCCGTCCTCTCCGATCGTCTCAGGATCAATGGATCCTTGGCAAGGAGAGCAATCAGAGAACTGATGGAGAGAGGGTTGATCAGAATGGTGTCTGCTCATTTAAGCCAGCAGATATACACCAGAGCCACCAACACCTAAGTTTGCAATCTTTTACTGTATTTCTGTTTTCGAAATTTGTTTTGTCTCTTCAGAATTGAGGTTCTGTTAGCTTTAATTTTGTGTCATGAAGATTTTGATCTTGTGTTGTCAACTATTACAGCATTGTTAGTTTTTTTATTTATAATCAGTCATTGGTATCTTTGTTTGTACTAAGAGTGAACAAGACTCCATTTACTCTGAAATAATCGTTCAGGGTCTTAATGCGTCAGTACAAAACAATCTTCAGGATCTTCGGTCTTCAGGATCTTCTGTCTTCAGGATCTTCTGATAAAGTAATCCTAATTATCCTGATCTATATCTGCTGACTATACATGGTGCAGATAATCCTGATCTTTAACACCTATAGAAAACCTGATCCTTATCTATCAAGTTTGTTCTGATACATGTCATACTCAGGGTTTTGGGATCTAATCAAAATATTTATTAAATTCATCTCCCAACAAATGTTATTTATTATCATGTAATTTAATTTATGTATTTTAAATTATTGTCATGTAAGGTTTTTAATTTGTATGATTTTATTTCATGTAATCTATTTAGTCATTTTAATTATGAAATTGAGTGTTTGTAATTTTCATTCTCATTTACTCCTCTTTATTAAAGTTATGTCATATCACCTGACCAAGTCCATCATCTATTTCTCCATTATTGAAGTTTACATGCACTTATCTGATGCATGGAAGGTGGAAGGAGCATGCTCATTTACTCCTCTTTATTAAATTTGTGTCATATCACATTTGTTCTCATGCCCTCTTTATTGAAAAAGAAAAATGTACTCCATTAATTAAAAATAGTAATGAATCACATCACCTGACCAAGTCCATTATCTATTTCTCTATTATTGAAGTTCACATGCACTTGTCTGATGCATAGAAGGTGGAAGGATTATGCCCTTTATTAGAAATTGTTATGACACACCCACGAGACATGCCTAGAAACTTGTTGCCACCACCCACTCACGAGAACTTATTTCTACCACTCACTCATTTACTCCTCTTTATTAAAGTTGTGTCATATCACATTTATTTTCATGCCCCTCTTTATTGAAAAAGAAAAATGTACTCCATTAAGTAAAATAGTGATGAGTCATATCACCTGACCAAGTCCATTATCTATTTACTTGTCTGATGCATGAAAGGTGGAAGGAGCATGCTCTTAATTGGAAATTGTTATGACACACCTATGAGACATGCCTAGAAATTTGTTGTCACCACCCACTCATGAGAACTTATTTCTACCACCCACTCATTTACTCCTCTTTATTTAAGTTGTGTCATATCACATTTTTTCTCATGCCCCTCTTTATTGAAAAAGAAAAACGTACTCCATTAAGTAAAATAGTGATCACCTTTGTTCACATGCAAGTCTATTGAATCAAGACACATGTCAAATAGTGATTACACATTATTGAAGTTGTATCTATATATTCTCTTTGAAACCACATCAAACTTACACTAAATTCTCTCAAGTATAATTTTTATCAAATAGTTTTACCCATTCAACTTCTCAAATGTCTCTCAATGAATATCAATCGGTAGATAATGATTCAAGTTCCTATTATTTAAATTTCATCCAATTTGATGTATGGGAAGAATGAATTATTCACCAAAATCGTCAAATGGATTGCATTATCGAGGATATGCTCTTAAACAATCTTAATCTGAACGAAGGAGATCCCACTCCTAGAGCTAGAAGAATGCATTATGAAAGGGAACACGAGTCAAAGTTCGTTGTGGTCGCTGTAGACTACTTCACTAAGTGGGTAGAAGCAGAGCCATTAGCAACCATCACTCAAGATTAGATCATCCGATTCATCTGGAAAAACATCATCTATCGTTTCGGCCTCCCGCAGGAGATTATCACAGACAATGGAAAGCAGTTCGATGGTTTTGAGATCGAAGCCTTTTTTCGCGAAATGGAAAATTGCAAAGTTGTTCTCAACTCCCTATCACCCTCAGTCCAATGGACAAGTTAAAGTCGTGAACAAGATAATCAAACACACTATGAACACTCAACACATCGAGTCAAAGGGATTATGGGCTTTCAAACTCCCTAGCATCTTGTGGTCATACCGAACCACATTTCAAAACTCAACGGGCGAAACATCTTTCGCTTTAGCATTCGGGAAGGAGGCAGTCATACCAGCCGAAGTCATCATCAGAAGTCACCGGACGTTGCAGGCTGTCACGGAGGACAATGATCATACCATATCCCTCAGCCTTGACCTCCTCGAAGAAAGAAGACTAGAAGCCAACCTGAAAAAACGCGAGTTACAAACAGAAGTCGGAGAAATACTACAACTCAAAAGCAAAAATCCGAAGATTCAGAGTTGGTGACCTCGTTTTAAGAAAAATCCTTGGAGTAAAAACAGGAGTGTGTGGCCCGACCTGGGAAGGTCCAATGAAAATCTCGAAATGCCTACCAAATGGGGCTTACGAGCTCGAAGACATGAAGGGCATTCCCGCGATGTACCCATGGAATGCGACCTACCTGAAGAAATTCTACCAGTAACTATCTATTTTCAGTCACGCATCATGTTTTTTCTAAAACATTGTCAAAGTTAGAAATAAAATCAAATTTGTTATAATTCTCTACGAGTTAAATTTTTTCACAATTGTTCACAACTTTTCACATTCACGAACTTGGGGGACTGATCCCCGACCTCTCACGTGTTCGGTCAAAAATAGATTCGCGAATGAAAAAGATAAGTTAAACATTTATAATTTTTTTTCTAAAGACTAAGGACAGGGGGATAGAGAGGTGACCTCCCGTAGGAGTCACCCCAACAAAAATCACTTGTCCAAAGTCTTTAGAAAGGACAATCAGGTCGCATCCAAAGGTCAATCAGGTCGCATACCATCTATTGGACGACCTCGGTCGCATGCCCTATCTAAGTCGATAAAGCCAAAAACTCCAAAGGGCAATCATGTCGCATACCATCTATAAGACGACCTTGGTCGCATGCCCTATCTAAGTCGACAAAGCCAAAAACTCCAAAGGTTAATCATGTTGCATACCATCTATAAGACGACCTCGGTCGCATGCCCTATCGAAGTCGGCTAAGCCATTGAAAAATTCTTAAGGCATCCAAAGTCACAACAGTTACCAAATAACAGATCATTCACCATGTTTTATTATCCAAGTTTCCAAGTATAAAAGTCTCCCGACCCCGGAGTATTCATAAAGAAGAATAAACAAGCGTTCAAAGAGAAAGCAAAAAGATAGAGAAAAAGCAACAATGAATTCAACAGAAAACCATCTATTAACAGCTCCCGAAGGCAACAAAGGTTCCACGCCCCACGGGCAAACACTTACATGCCCGAAGGCAACAAAAGTCTTACGCCCCACGGGCAAATGATTACATAACCCGAAGGCAAAGAAATTGAAATAACAGAGACGTGGAAGCCCGAAGGCAGTTTCCAACTTTTTCAGAAAGGAAGGGTCAAAATTGTGGAGCATCCGAGGTCCCCTCATCAGGGATGATCGAAGCATGCTTTTCGACCCCGGGAATCTCAACACTGGCTCGACCACCTCCAACAGCTACATGCTCCTCGCGAGCAGCATTTTCCGTTTCCTCACTAGCACCTCTTTCATCGCCGACCTCACCACCATCCTCCCCGTCGTCAACTTCTTCGGCCGCTTCACTCTCTTTGTCACCATCAACATCCTCGACCCCCATATCCTGAAGCATTTCCTTAGGATCAAACAGTTTGGCCTCCGCGGGGAGGAACGAGAGGACGACCCCATAGTCTTTCAGATCGCCTATGGGGAGGTTGGTATCAGGTTTCGAAGGATTGGCCCGCATGTAAGTAGTCAGCATTTCCCTCGCCCTAGCATTTGCCCCCTCAAGATTGAGCTCAGGACGATGAATGGCAGGAATGACATTCGCAAATGCATGGATGTAGGCCATATTAGAAGCATCATTCCTGTGCAACTTCACATCAGTAGGATGGAGGTCGATTTTGACTTTACAGCGGCAAACCTCATCTCCGAGGTCAATAGTTTTCTGGAGGAGGTTGGCCCCATACTCCTTGCTCGCGTCGAGATCTCTCTGAATCAGCTTAGCTTTCTTCTCCCAATGATCTCGAGACTGGCTCAACTCCTGTTGTTTGCCCTCGGCAACATTCTTAGCCCTGACGGCGGCCTCCCGATCCTTAGTAACCCTATCCAGATCCTTCCTCATCTCACTACATTTTTGCTTCGGCCCTGATCGCTTGCAACCTCGCCGACTCGTATTGTTCTCGACTTCGCTCCAAGAATGCCAGAGTGCGACAAGTATGGACAATCCTAGAGGTGAGGTTCTCGTGAAACTGCTGGGTACGAGCTTTCTCATCTAGGGGCAAGGTCCAAGACCTCGACAGGTCTTCGGAAGCCTTGACAAGATATGGCGGTTGGACGTCATTAGAAGCCGGAAGACGCGACCACATATAAGAGTGAATGCTTTCCCCTTTGAAGATGCCGTCATCAAGATTGTACCTACGAACATAACGAGGTCAAACTTAAGTGACCATTGTGGAAATGTTGAGCGAGAAGAAAGGAAATGGATCAAGAGATCTACCTTCCGCGAAAGTCGGGGTTCCACCTCAAGAGTGTCTAATCACCATCATCATGATCCCGGTGGCTCGTGATCTCGAGAGCCTTATCTGGGACACCGGACCCTCCAGAGATCACAATCTTTCCACTCTGAGAGTTCCGCAACTCATCCGAGGCCACAGAGCCCCGCCATTTGGAACCACCTGTTGGGATCTATCGGGATGACCTCACAAATTTAAATTAACATATGCCAGGATCTATCGGGATGACCTCACAAACACAAATTTAAATTAACAATTATTACTAGCATGAATTTACCTAAGTGAATTCAAATAATAATCAACCCAACAACAACATGCAAATAATATTTCACGTAAAAGATCCTAGCAAGCGGAATTTCTAGGAGTTTACGTAAACGTACCCGTTGGAGAGACGATCTGAGACAGACAGGATCAACTATCTGGATACCCACCAAAAGTCCTCAAGTATTCCCAAGTCCTCGTCCAATAACCCCGGTGGAAGGTTCTCCAATGAACGATTTATAAAACAAAGGAAAATAAAACTATTGTTGCACCACCTTTGTGGATTTCTAATATTTCCAACGCATGGAACACTAGGGATGAAAAAATTCATCCCCTTTATTTATATAGAGGGGGGGAACGAAAATTTCAAGCTTAATTGGGGATAGGAAAGATCTTTTCTTGATCTCCAAGAAATCTTGAATATACCCCATATATTCTTCTTTCCATGTGTATTTTTCCTCAAAAATCTCACACCCTTATTTAGCCTTGATTTTCGAAAAATAATAGGAGATCCTTAAGATTGGATCTTTCTTGAATTTATGAGATATTCTTGCATTCCAAGAATAAATATCTTATAAAATCTTTCCAAGAAAATAAAGAAAATCTTTCTTCCTATTATTACTCTATAAATTTTCGAAAATTTCCATTAAAGATGCCAAGTGGGAGATTTCTTGAATTTATGGGATAATCTTGTATTCTAAGAATACTTTATCTCCTTTCCATAAAATCTTTTCAAGAAAATTCTTCTCCCTCTTTTCTTTAATATTTTCGAAATTATTGAGGAAATATTGCAACAATAATATATTTTATTTTAAGCACCTTTTATTTATTGGACTATAATTTGGCTACTTGAGGAGCCTTTAGGAGAATTAAGATGGACCTTCCAATGGGCTTCTGAATTCCAATATTGAGCCACAATATAATTCAGCCCATTAATATTAATTAATGCCACTATATAATTAATATTGCACTATCCAATCTTAACCCATATTAAGGTAATATGGCTCCCGGTTATTATTTCTCGTGTTTAAGATTATTTAGTCCATTAATTAATTAAGCCACTGAAAAGCTTTATATTAATTAATATCTTTATCCTTGGAGTAAGGACAGCCCAGCTTTATTATCCATACCGGAAAATTAATTCCACTTGCAAGATTTGGTATGATAAAGGTTTCGGGCCCACCAAGGGGACCAATCAAGCAAGACATTGCAAGCACACGATTCTTTGTATTAATTTAGCAACTGTCGTGCAATTAATATTATTGCCCAAGATATAGAGTATAGAAGTCGCAATGATTCTCTTCCCATTTATAAGTCAAAACAATAACTACTAATCACACACAGCCCTTATTAAGTGACAGAGATTAAGAAATCAACAACCACTGAGGTCTAACTCTTCATCCTTTAAGCCAGTGCGAATGAGTTTATCCTCTCTGCAGGTCCGCTTCAGATGCACTAGTGTAATCTCTTGGTCAAGACAAGCCAATCTGAGCCTTACACATCAACCTCTACCAATAGATTGTTCGGATCTATCTAAGTTGTGAAACACGCACTCGTTTACAAGGCACTGTTAACGTGATCTTCTGTGATCTGGTATCACCACGTTAACTACAATGTAACGTGTGCTATGAACGGTTTACAATAAATATATATAACATTCAATCATATTTAAAGCAACAGTGATAAACAATTTATTTCAGTAAATAAGTGTTTAATACATAGGTTATACAAAGTAAAAGCATACTTTCACGTATAACCCCAACAATCTCCCACTTATACTCAAAGTTTGCTTTTAAGTATACCACAATATGTCTCGTATAGTTCTACGTGACATCTAATGCCACCTACACGAACCTAATAATATCTCTCCCACTTATACTCAAAGCAGATTGGCTACGCACTTGACAACCATTCGTCCCACATGTCTCTTGAATGTTTCCAGAGGCAGACACTTTGTGAAAGGATTAACTAGGTTATCCTCCAATGCGATCTTAGCCACCTCTACATCTCCTCTCTTAACGATTTCTCGTCTAAGATTTCTTTCCTTCAGTGTGTTTGTTTGACTCGTGGACTCTTGGTTCCCTTGAATTTGCAACTGTCCCTAACACATATTGCTAGACAAATTCGGAACTCTATCCAAGTCCACTAAGAAGATCTAGAGCCAAACTGGTTCCTTCACTACTTCACAAGCAGCTACTTACCCAGCTTCCATGGTTCAGTTAGTGATGCATTTCTGGTTCACACGCGTCCATTTCATGGCTATACTTCCCAAATGAAAACACACTAACTAGGGCAGATAGTCTGGAATCTAGGTTTGATTGGAAATTCGAGTCCGTGTATCCCACTGGAAATAAACTGTCTAACTGATAAACCAGCATTCTATGTCGAGTTCTTTTCAGATACTTCAGAATGTTCTTAACAGCAGTCCAATGTTGATTTTCGGGATTACTTTGATATCTCGCTACCATGCCTTTGGCGTAACAGATATCCGGGGACCAAATTCGAAGATTCTCCTATCCCCATGAATCTCTCAGGTTGTCGGACAACCCTCCCACTACGACGAGGTTCCGATTGTGTCAGTGTGACGCTTGGTATATCAACCTGTACAGTTGGTATAGAAGTTTGCCCTCTTATTTCATTTAAGGTAATCTCACTTTTGGGCTTTCGATTGTTCATAAAGTCTTCTTCCAAAAATCTAAAGTGCTTACTTATTACCACCTTTTGATCTTCGGGACCATAGAACATGCACCCTTTCGTTCCCATGGGATATCCTATAAACAACCTTAGTTCCGATCGTGCATCTAACTTACCGACTTCCTTGTCTAGCACGTATGCCGGACACCCCCAAATCCTGAGATGTCTCAAACTGGGCTTGCGCCCGGTCCACAACTCTTTAGGGGTTTTGGGAACCGATTTGGATGGCATCAATTAATTACTAACATGAATTAATCCTAAACCAATTCAACATAATAATTAATAAGCAAATAAACATCATGCGTACACGTAATTCACGTAAAATCTAAGCATGCAAAATCTAGGAATTATGTAAATACTATCCTCTCGTAGAGACAACCGTTGAGACGATGGATCAACCCAAAGTACCTTCTCAAATATGTCCCACGTCCACGAATATAATCCGGTGGGAGGATTATCAACGAAAACGATTTTAATCTTAAAGGAGAAAATAAATTATTTGGCCACCACCTTTGTGGATTTCTAATTTTTCCAATACATGGAATTGCACCTGGGGAAGAATCATCCCCTATTTATAATACTAGGGTGGTCGAAAATTTTGACCTAGGAATAAGATGGGAAAATCTTTTTCTTGATCTCCAAGAAATCTTGAATATATCTAATATATTCTTTTCTCCATATTTAAAATATTCCACAAAATTCCCACCTCCTAATATTAAGGAAATTTTTGAAAAAAAACATTGGTTAGGAAAGAAATAAGATCTTTGACTTTTCTTGAATTTCTTGGATAAACTTGTATTCCAAGAATACATATCTCATAAAATCTTTCCAAGAAAATCTTTTCTCTCTTCCTATCTATTATTTTCGAAAATTAATGAGGAAAAATAAGGCAAAATATTTTCTTCTCCTTTTCATTAATTGGACTTTAGTTTGGGCTATTTGAGGGGCCTTTAGGAGAATTAAGATTGGACCTCCAATGGACTATGAAACCATAATATTCAACCAAAATATTATTCAAGCCCATTAATATTAATTTACTCCACTATAAAATTAATATTGAACTATCCATCTTAACCCACATTACGTCTTCACAATAATATGACTCCCGGTCATTATTTCCCGTGTTTAAAATTATCTTAGTCCACTAATTAATTAAACCACTGAACAGACTTATTTATATTAATTAATATCTTTGTCCTTGGAGTAAAGACAACTCAACATTATTATCCATACCGGAAATAAATTTCCACTTGCAAGAATTGGTATGATAAAGATTCTGAGCCCACCAAGGGGACAAATCAAGCAAGTCGTACTTGCATGCGATTCTCCGTATTAAATCTTAGCAATCGTCATGTAATTAATAATATTGCCCAAGATACAAGGTATTGAATCGCATTGATTCTCTTCCCATCATAAGTCAAAGCAATAGTTATTAAATTCACACGATCCTATTTAAGGGACGAAGATTAAGAAATAACGAACCACTAAGGTCTAATTATTGTATATTCAGTACCGAAGAATTTATCCTCCTGTAGGTCCTTTTCAGCGCATCATAATGCACTAGTGTAATCCCTTGGTCAAGATAAGCCAATATAAGCCTTACACTTCAACCTTTCATGATGGGTTGTTCATTTCCATCTAAGTTGTGAATTTGTACTTAGTCACGAGGAACTGTTAATTTGATCTTCTGTGATCTGGTATCACCAAATTAACTACAACGTAACACGTACTGACTTATCGAATGGCTATGCAGTAAATATATATAACATTCATTCATATTTAATGCAACATGTGATAAATAATTTATTTCAGTAAAATAAATAAGAAATTCAGTTTGGTTATACAAAGTAAAAACATACTTTTCATTATAACCCCAACAATCTCCCACTTATACTCAAAGTCTGCTTTTAAGTATACTACAACATGTCTCGTGTTCTATGTGATATCTAATGTCACCCTACACGAACCTAATAATATTTCTCCCACTTATACTCAAAGCAGATTGGCAATGCTCTTGACACCCATTCCTTCCACATGTCTCTCGAATGTACTCTGAGGCAGACCCTTTATGAATGGATCTGCTAGGTTGTCTTCAGACACAATCTTTGCCACCTCTATGTCTCCTCTCTTAATGATTTCTCGTATGAGATGGTATTTTCTTTATATGTGTTTGTTGGCCTTGTGGGCTCTCGGTTCCCTAGAATTTGCAACTGCTCCGGCGTTATCACAGTAAACCGTGATCGTGCTGGGTAAATCTGGAACGACGTCCAAGTCCACAAATAAAGTTCTTGAGCCAAACCGCTTCTTTCGCTGCTTCACAAGTAGCTACATATTCGGCTTCCATGGTAGAATCGGCGATGCATTTTTGCTTAACACTTTTCCATGTCATGGCTCCTCCCCCCATGCAAAACACACTACCCGAGGTTGACTTTCTAGAGTCTATGTCTGATTGGAAATCTGAGTCCGTGTAACCGATGGGGATTAGACTGTCAGATTGATAAACCAACATTCTGTCCCGTGTCCTCTTCAGATACTTCAGAATGTTCTTAACCGCAGTTTTATGCTCTTTCCTAGGGTTACTCTGATATACCATTCATACGGCGAAGCAGATATCCGGTCTCGTGCACAGCATCGCTTACATGAGGCTTCCCATAGCCGAAGCATAAGGAACGCCCTTCATGTCATCTATTTCCTTTTGTGTCTTGGGACACATTTCCTTCGATAGATGGATTCCGTGTCTGAAAGGTACAAAACCTTTCTTGGAATCTTGCATGCTGAATCGCTTCAAAATGGTGTCTATGTACGAAGCTTGCGAAAGCCCGATCATCCTTTTCTTGCGATCTCGACTGATCTTGATCCCTAGGACGTGACCGGCTTCTCCCAAGTCCTTCATATCAAATTATTTTGACAGCTATGCCCTTACGTCTGACAACATCTTTACATCATTCCCGATGAGAAGAATGTCGTCTACGTATAGTACCAAGAATACCAAGGCAGTTCCGTCATGCTTTTTATACACACAACTTTCTAAGTTATTTTGATCAAAACCGTAAGATTTTATAACTTGATCAAAACCCTGATTCCAAGCACGGGATGCTTGGTTTAGCCCATAAATGGACTTCTTTAGCTTGCAAACCAGATGCTCTTGACCTTTTTCAATGAAGCCTTTGGGTTGTTGCATATAGATTTCTTCGTCAAGACTTCCGTTGAGGAAAGCTGTCTTGACATCCATTTGCCAGATCTCAAAATCTAGGTGGGCAGCAATCGACAAGAGAATTCGGATGGACTTGAGCATGGCTAAGGCCAAAAGGTTTCCTCATAGTCGATCCCTTCTTTCTGAGTGTACTCTTTCGCCACGAGTCTTGCCTTAAAGGTTTCAACCTTTCCGTCCGGTCCCCTTTTTCTCTTGTATACTCACTTGCATCCAATGGGTTTTACCCCATTAAGTGGTTCGACTAGCTCCCACACTTTATTGTGATCCATTGAACCCATCTCGGCTTCCATTGTTGTTTGCCAAGATGTCGCATCCTTGTCCTGGATCGCCTCGTTGTAGGACCATGGATCTGATTCTTCTCCTGAGATCAAGTCCGAGGACTCTACGATCCCTAAGAATCGCTCGGGTTGTCTGACAACCCTCCCACTACGACGAGGTTCCGGTTGTGTGGGTGTGACGCGCGGTATGTCTTCTTGTACAGTTGGCATCGAAGTTGGCCCCCTAAGTTCTTCTAAGGTAATATCGCTTCTAGGATTTTTATCGTTCATATAGTCTTCTTCCAAAAATCTAAAGTGCGTACTGATTACGACCTTTTGATCTTCGGGACCATAGAACATGCATCCCTTCGTTCCTTCTGGGTACCCTATAAACAACCTTAATTCCGAACGTGCATCCAATTTCCCAGCTTCCTTATCCAACACGTATGCCGGACACCCCCAGATCCTCATGTGTCCTAAGCTGGGCTTGCACCCCATCCACAATTCCCTAGGGGCTTTGGAACCGATTTGGATGGCACTAAGTTCAGAATGTAAGCTGTTGTTTGCAAGGCGTAACCCCAAAACGATTTTGGTAAATCTGCATAACTCATCATTGATCTTACCATTTCTAGAAGCGTTGCTTTCTTAGATTCGCTCGCAACCCCGTTTTGTTGAGGGGTACCGGGTGCAGTCAACTGGGATGCAATCCCTTCATCCGACAGGTAGTTCAAGAATTCATCGCTGAGGTATTCGCCTCCACGATCAGATCGTAGAAACTTGATAATCTTTTCCTTATGATTCTCTGCTAGATCCTTAAATTCTTTGAATTTATCAAAGGTCTCAGATTTATGCTTCATTAGGAAAACATACCCATAGCGTGAGTAATCATCGATAAACGTAACGAAATACTCGTAGCCACCTCTTACTTTGATTTGCATTGGACCACATACATCGGTGTGAACGATCTCCAACACTTCTTTAGCTCTAAGCCCCTTGGCTCCAAATGCCCTCTTGGTCATCTTACCCTCCAAACATGATTCGCAAGTTGGAAATGGTTCAATCAGTAGGGACTCCAATGAACCATCTTGGACCAACCTTTGGATCCTTTTTGGATTAATATGACCTAATCTTAGGTGCCAAAGAAGTGTCTCGTTCACGTTGGTCGAACGTTTCCTTTTACTTGAAATAGGAGATGTGTTATAGGATGCATTGTGTGTGTGATGTGCACAGTTAATAATGTAGAGATTGTTCTGTAATGTTCCATGAACATAATATCCATCAGCAAATAGTTTTGAAACAGAAATAAGGTTTTTGCGAAAAACGGGAACATAAAAAGAATATGGAATAGATAGTGGAACATCATTTTTGTAATAGATGATATCGTGACCTTGAAATAAGCTTTCTAAGGAGACTGGAAACACAATTTTTGGAAATCTGTAAAGAATATTATGATAAAAAGAAGTCAGTCCGCCTACTAGGGCATCCCTTCAACTTCCACCAGAGATAACCGGAGTTCTAGGGCTCCAAATGAGAATCCAGAAGATGTTCTGGAAAGCTCTTGAACTAATCTTTCTAAGGAGACCAGAAACACAATTTTTGGAAATTTATAAAGAATATTATGATAAAAAGAAGTCAGTCCGCCTACTAGGGCATCCCTCCAACTTCCACCGGAGATAACCAGCTCCAAATGAGAATCCAGAAGATGTTCTGGAAAGCTCTTAAAATGAACTTTCTAAGGAGACTAGAAACATAATTTTTGGAAATATGTACCGATTATTATGATATAAAGAAAGCCAGTCCACCTACTAGGGCATCCCTCCAACTTCCACCGGGGATAACCAGAGTTCTAGGGCTCCAAACGAGAATCCAGAAGATGTTCAGGAAAGATCTTGAAATAAGCTTTCTAAGGAGACTAAGAAAATAATTTTTAGAAATCTGTACAGAATATTATGATAAAAAGAAGTCAGTCTGCCTCTAAGGAATCCCTCCAACTTCCGTCGGTTATAACCGGAGATCCAAAACTCCTATCGCAAAACCGGAAGGTGTTCTAGAAAGCTCTGGACGAGAGATTTCAGATGGTTCTGGCTGATTGAAGATCGGATTTCATATGGTTGGCCGAAATTCAGTTTAAATTCGGTGGTGTAGTGTGTGTCTGTGTGTAATGTGTGTAGATAGTGTTTACCTTGAAAAAATAAAGTGCAAAATTTGTGCACAAGGGCTGAAAGTGCCTATTTATAAAGCCCTTCAATACAAGGGTTTTCACTTAATTGGGCTCTAAGGGCCCTTGTCTTCTTATTTGTAATTGGGTCATTCCCTCCACTTGATCCTTATTCTTATTATTTTATGAAAAGCCCAATAAAATATTCTCATCCATAATCATAAACTTTAATAAAATCTAAGAATAAACAAGCTTCACATCCTGCCTTTATCAGTTCCGTACATGCGTGTCGATCTCTCATTGGTTGACAAGTACACTTATTCGGCGCTCGTCAGTCTTCATTCTTGAAAATTCTAAATGTTAGATCGATTTGTATGTCTTAGGTTGACATTTGGTTGTCACCTGTTGGAACTGACCTGATCAGTTACAACTGATCTGTCTACCTGTTGAGTCTTCAGATGCAAGTTGTCTTAGCTCAACTTACTGACTCGTTGTGGTGAACTGATGTAGATCTTCACAGCAGGTCATCAGGTCTTGATTCTTTCATACATGATCTTCGTCTTCTTCTTCAGATTGATTTTGATCTGTCTTGATCTTCTGATCTTGTGATCTGTCTTGGTCTTCTGATCTTCGGACTTGCCTGATATATATATTGAGTTCCCCCTCAATATGTGACCTATACTATTACATCAATTGCTCTATACAGTAATTATCAACAGGTTACCTTAACCTGATTTCTAGATCATCAGTCAGTTAACATGTCTGACTGGTCCTATTACAATTGTTTTGGAACTTTCAACAAAACTATAATTTTTCCAATTGTTTTACCCGTGATCTTATAATAGCTATAATGGTATTATCCGTATAATATACATCTTGTACGGTCCTGACCGTATTGCTTACATTTTCACATTTGCATACATATACAATAAATCATAATACTCATCTTCATGTTCGAACATACATTTATGCAAATAATCTCATGCATCTTCACCTTTGGTATTCATTGCAAACTTTCATGTAAGACAATTAAGGCAATAAATGGTAAAGTATGCAAGTAGACATTATAAGATCCATTGAGAGTTACCCCACCTAGTAGTTTGTACGAGCTAGGCGATATCATCTCCTCCTAGTCCCATGCTCTTTCCTACTTCGTGATTCTGAAGTCTTACAATCAAGAAACAGTAAACTAATGGTGTAAGTGCACGATTAAGTGTATTATAAATTGGTAGATAACTATTCACAAGTCTAGAATTTGTAAAGAATGCAAAATCACAAGGGTTTAAAGGCTTTCTTGATATTTCTAAAAACTGAAAGTCCAATTAATTTGATGAAAAACTGTAACTTTTGGAATTTGGGTCTATTAGCCACTGATTTCGTCAAAAACGGATAAGAAATGAGCATTTTACGTTTGAGAACATTTATTTTATTTCTAGAACTTTGATAACATAACTTGAGTTATATAACTCTGATTTAAAGATAAAAACATGTTCTGGAAAGCCATTGAAATCAGATTTCCAACAAGACCAAAATCATAAGATTTGAATAACCGAGCAAAAGGTTATGACATATAGAAGTTAGTTCGCGTTTAAGGCATCCCTCTAGCTTCATCGGTTATAACTGGAGTTCTAGGGCTCCAAACGAGGATCCAAAAGATGTTATAGAAAGCTCTTGAAATACAGTTCAATTCCTCTATGCCACTTTTTCGTGTTCCAAATTTATTCCACCTCCTGAATTTTTAACACATGGACCTAGGATTATGGTGGTCAGTTGGATATTTTTGTCCATTCCACATGTCATTAATCTAGACTATGGAATAGATAGTGGAACATCACTTTTGTAATAGATGATATCGTGTCCTTGAAATAAGCTTTCTAAGGAGACTGGAAACACAATTTTTGGAAATCTGTAAAGAATATTATGATAAAAAGAAGTCAGTCCGCCTACTAGGGCATCCCTTCAACTTCCACCAGAGATAACCGGAGTTCTAGGGCTCCAAATGAGAATCCAGAAGATGTTATGGAAAGCTCTTGAACTAAGATTTCTAATGAGACCGGAAACACAATTTTTGGAAATTTATAAAGAATATTATGATAAAAAGAAGTCAGTCCGCCTACTAGGGCATCCCTCCAACTTCCACCGGAGATAACCAGCTCCAAATGAGAATCCAGAAGATGTTCTGGAAAGCTCTTAAAATGAACTTTCTAAGGAGACTAGAAACGTAATTTTTGGAAATATGTACCGATTATTATGATATAAAGAAAGCCAATCCACCTACTAGGGCATCCCTCCAACTTCCACCGGGGATAACCGGAGTTCTAGGGCTTCAAACGAAAATCCAGAAGATGTTCTGGAAAGATCTTGAAATAAGCTTTCTAAGGAGACTAAGAAAATAATTTTTAGAAATCTGTAAAGAATATTATGATAAAAAGAAGTCAGTCTACTCTAGGGAATCCCTCCAACTTCCGTCGGCGATAACCAGAGATCCAAAACTCCAATCGTAAAACTGGAAGGTGTTCTAGAAATCTCTGAACGAGAGATTTTAGATGGTTCTGGCTGATTGAAGATCGGATTTCATATGGTTGGCCGAAATTCAGTTTAAATTCGGTGGTGTAGTGAGAGTGTGTGGGTAATGTGTGTAGATAGTGTTTACCTTAAAAAAATGAAGTACAAAATTTGTGCACAAGGGCTGAAAGTGCTTATTTATAAAGCCCTTCAAGACAAGGGTTTTCACTTAATTGGGCTCTAAGGGCCCTTGTCTTCTTATTTGTAATTGGGTCATTCCCTCCACTTGATCCTTATTCTTATTATTTTAGAGAAAATTACAGCCCAGTACAAGATTTCATCTCTCCTAACAACTAAATACAAATGCTTTTACAATTATAACTAACTACAAAGTGGGCAATTAAAAGACTAATTTGACCCTCATTCTTCAATACCCCACTTCCTTTTCTCCTTTCATATTATTGCGATTTCTCTCTCCAGAAATGACGTCCCATCAATTCGGCTCACATATTCACTCAACCTCCTTCTCTTTTACTCATTTTCAAAATCAACCCTTCTCTCTCTAAAATCTTCTCGTTCTCTCTCTAAAAAAATATAATGGGCGCTCTTCCGACGCGGTGCTATTCATCCATCGTCACCGCACTATCGACGCGGTGATATTCAACCAGTTTAGGGCCATTGCTACTACCAACGTTCGGAAGGTGGTCGGAATCGCGATGCGGCGAATGGTGGTTGGAATCGCGAGACGACGACCTTCGTTTGTGGGTTGCTCTATCTCTCTGCACCACCGCTCCTCGCCGCGAAAAGCCAGGGGGAGAAATATGTGAGCCTGAGTCTAGCGCCGGAGTGAGATCTAGCCCGTTTGGATCGTGTAGGCAGAGTCATATCTAGCGCCGCCTTACAATCCACCACCGTCGCCGACTTACCACAGGTGTTCGTCAGGGGGAAATCTACTTCTTTCATTTTTTTTTTGTTTTAATTTGATGATGGGTCATTTTCTGCAAGATAAATTATTTTTTGTGGACTTTGCGTTGACTGATGAATTCCATTGTTCATTAATTCATTTTTGTCCCTCTGTTTTGCATTTTAATTGTAGAATTTTGCAGATTTTACTTTTGTCGGATTGGGGATAGGGGTGGTTTGCTCAGCTCGGGGTGGAACGATCTCAGGCTAGCATTTGGGATCGGAGTCGGGTGCGGTGCCGAAATCAGAGTTGGGTTTGGGCATGTTTACAGCGGTCGATTCAGCTTGAATCGCTCAAATCGCATCTGTCCGACCCAAAATCCAGATCCAAGAAGCGGATTCGGGTTTAGATCTGGTTGTTTGTGTTGGGTTGGTTATTATGCGGCTTTGAAAGAGATCTGATCCAGGTATTCCACTAAAATTGAAAACCCTTTTCTTATATCTGATCCAGGTTTTATTGTTTTGAATATTGCTCTTTTATGGCCTGATTGCTTTGCTGGTTTGATTTGAAAATTTCAGATGTCGTCGTGGATTGTTGCTTGGGTTTTAATGAGTTTTCGTATGGTATTATTTGGTGATGTATGATGTTTTATTCATTGGGATTATGTTGATGTTGGCTGGTTGTTTTGGTAACCTGTTGGGGCTTTGGAAGGACAAGCAATATGCAATATTCTGCTGGATGGATTTTGTTCATAAAATTGAATATGTAAAGTTTTTTTAAATAATTTATAGGCAGTTTTATAGAAATTGGTTGATGTATTAGGATATGTATAACAAGGTATCTGTGATTGTGTTATTCAGTATTCAGCTTATTTGTGGGGTTAATTTTCTTGTTAATTTGGATTGGAAAAGAAACATGTAATCAGCTTATTATGCATGTACTTTTTCGGTATTTTTTTCTCTTTATCTATAAAATTCTCACTAGACCTATAAAATTTGTACTTGTGTTTTAAATATTTCACTTTACCTAAAAAACCTTTCACTATATACAGAAAAAATTTCACTTTACCCAGAAAATGTGCACTTTAGTTAAAAATGTTGCACCTTTGGTAAATTGGTAAATGATTCTGTATTATTTTTTATAAAAAAATTGAAATATTTTTATTATAAATATTTTTTTTATTAAAAAAAAGTATATAATTCTGTAAAAAAAGTGCCAATGAAAATTTCCACACTTTTGGTAAATGGGTACATAATTCCTGTTGTAAAAAAAAGTATATAATTATGCAATTTTTGAAAAAAAACGTGAAAAAGAACAAATTTTGAAAAATGTGAAAGAATATACAAAAATGAAGAAGGAATAATTATACAGAAAAAAAGGTGAAGTAAAAAAAATTGTCACTTTAGTCAAAATTTCTTCACTTTCAGAAAATATTGTTCATCAATGGGACACGATGGGACCCGCCTGCAGAAGTCTGCAGGGAATTAAAAGGGAAAAAAGGGCATTTAAGTCTTTAATGATTCAAGTTTGTAGTGAATTGTAATTGGAAAAAGCATTTGTACTAAAATGCTTTTTTGAGTTGAACTTTGTACCTAAATGTTCTTTACCCATTATTTTATGAAAAGCCCAATAAAATATTCTCATCCATAATCATAAACTTTAATAAAATGTAAGAATAAATAATTTAAGGATGATAATCATATAATTGCACACCTTAAATAAATAAATCACATAAATTTCACAAAAATAAATTTAGGAAAGTTTTTGAATTTTTGTGATATTACAAATCAACTAATACCTTTCATTCTAAACTAAACTGAAGATCCTATAAACGAAGAAAAAAGAATAAAGGGGGACCACAACCTGGTCCGGGGTAACACACGACTGCAGCCTAAAAAAAACCAGTCCGAATAAACCCAAGCTCCCGTCGACTCGACTCTGTAAAAAACCCAAACTCAAGAGAAACGAGCTGAAACGCTGAAACCAAGCTAATGGAGCTTGTCGAAGACCGTACCTTCTTTAATCGACAAACATGATCGGGAAATCGTGGATCAGTAAAGCCTGGAGGTTGAGCCATAAAAACGGGTTTGTCAAGAATGCCATTAAGGAAGGCATTTTTGACATCAAGCTGATGGAGTGGCCAATTGTGCTGAACCGAAAGTGCAAGGACAACCCGATTAGTAGCCGCCTTAACCACTGGGCTGAAGGTGTGGTGAAAGTCGGTACCGGGAACCTGCGTAAAGCCTTGAGCAACTAAATGAGCTTTATGACGTTTTATAGTCCCGTCAGCATGAAATTCCATACGGAAAACCCTCTTGGACCCGACAATATTAGTGCCAGAGGGACGAGGCACCAAATCCCAAGTGTTGTTCGAGCGAAGGGCATCAATTTCTTCTTGCATAGCGGCAAGCCATTCCGGGTGTTTGGCAGCTGATTTAAAACTACGAGGCTCTGATGTGGCAATGAGAGCCGAGAGAAGAGTGGTGGATGCTAAATCGACTGGGTAACGTGGCTTAAAAATTCCAGCACGAGATCGGGTTATCATGGACGGGGCCGCAAGGGTCTTGACGACATCGGGTCAGACGATACCGGCATCGGGCGTGGCTGGTGCCTCGATGTCTGGCCGGGCAGATCGAGTCTGCGGGTAACAAAAGGGCGGAACTGCGGCAAGAGGGGCAGTGCCAGGGCCGAGGCTCAGCCGGTCGTGGCAAAGAGTTCGGGAATGGGCGAGGAACGGGCGACAGAGCGCCTGCATGAGCCGACCGAATGGGGCTGTGGCGCCGCGGTGGAGTCGCAATGAGACCTCTAGAACGTAGTGATTTCCAAATCAGTAACCCGAGTGGAGGAAGGGGCCCGAGAGAATGGAAAGCAAAGCTCGTCGAATTGAGCATGACGAGTGATAAAAATACGGGAAGATTCCGGATTAAGGCATCAAAACCCCTTGTGAATTCCATTATATCTGAGAAAAATACATGGGCGACTACAAGGTTCCTATTTGTGCTCTGCATAGTCCCTGAGATATGGAAAAACCCGACATCCAAAAGGCTTGAAATTAGCATAATTCGGAGAAGACCCAAACAGGAGCTCAAATGGTGATGAATTATTCAAGACAGACGAAGGGAGTCTGTTGATTACATATACTGCCGTTGCAAAAGTGTCAAACCACAAAGAAGCAGGTGAATGAGCATGAAATATCATAGAAAGCCCTGTTTTGGAAATGTGACGATGTTTCCTTTCTGCCTTACCATTTTGCTGCGGAGTATACGGACAAGAGAAACGATGATGAATGCCATGCAAATTCATAAAATCCCGAACTCTACCATTCACAAATTCAGTACCCCCAAATACCTTCACAGTACGAGAAAATTGGTTGCATACAAAGGCATGAAAGCGAACCAAAACTTCATAAAATTCAGATTTCAAACGTAAGGGATAAATCCATGAGAACCGAGAGTAATCATCCACAAATGCCACATAATATTTAAAGCCATCAGAAGTAGAAATGGGTGCAGGACCCCACAAATCACAATGTATTAAATCGAGAACATCAGATGCACGTTTCTCATTTAAAGAAAAAGATAATCTCTTGCTCTTAGCTAACTGACAAGAAGAGCAAATGCTAGGACTTGGTAACACGGAGGTAACAGATAAATGCCCTAGCTTATTTAATAAAGAAATTACTGAAAATGGGACATGCCCCAGGCGTAAATGCCACAAATCAAAACTAGCCTTCAAGACTTTATTCCCAATAGCTGCCACCAAAGTCGGAACACCCCTACAAGCAAATAAAGGCCTTTATCACACCTTCCCTGAGCCAGTATTTTCTTTGTCACCCGGTTCTGAATCGCAAAGAATTTATCAGAAAAAATAACATCAACAAGATAATCCACAGTTAATTTACTGATAGATAAGAGATTCTTTGTGATATGAGGCACAACCAAAACATCCAATTTAACATCCTTAGACAGTTTACTAGTGCCAATATGAGATATATTTAAAGCATTACCGTTACCAACTATAATGGAACCAATTACGAATAGGGTTAAGTAGGAATCAAAGGTAAGGCTGATTTGTCATGTGCGCAGAAGCCCCCGAATCAAGATACCAATCTGAGTTTGGTCCGAGACATTGCAAAGTTTAACCCGAATGCCGGGCGAGTTAGCGAAAAGCGACATTAAAGGCATTGATGAACTGGGGACATTTGTCAGCATAATGTTCCCCCTTGCAAATTTGACACCGGGGTATGTACGTTCTACGGTTGCCACCGAAAATGACCATGCCGATTTCGAGTTACCACCGAATATTGACCACCCGGTTTCTGAGTTAGACCGCTTTCGAATCCGGCGATTTCCAACACTGGTGACCCGAACCACGAGAAGTGGGCCGGTTCGACCACCACCGGACTAACCATGTCCACGAATTGCCTCTGCCGAGTTTGATTACCACGAATGGATGGCGAACATCCGGGAGACGATGAAAGGCTGCGGTAGCGAGTTCGCGCCGATTTCGTAACATTCCTCAAACCGATGAGCCCGATGAATTAAATCCGAAATTTTTGGAATGGCAGATAACGCGAGTCTCAGATATCAAAAGCGGCAAATTGCATCCTAAAGGCCTCGCAAGAACCAATTACTCTTATCTTCATCGTCAATAGAGCGACCAATCGCGAAACAATGATCACACAAACTCTTGAATTTTTACCGTCCATAGTCTTCAACAGGGAGATCACCCTTGCGAAGAGAAAGAAGTTCTTCATAAAAGAGTGAGTGTCGCCATCGATGTGTTCGAGTAAGTGGCTGGAGTGTCTCCCATGCCGAATGGGACGTTCTTTCACTCGAGGATTTCAAAGATGGCCTCGACCGTGAGAAATGTGGAGACAACGCTTTCGATGGGTTTTATCCTTCACACGCCAGATTGAAATTCGTGTTTGGGGATTGAGTGCCATTAGTGGAGGTGATGGTAGGAGAGGGAGCCACATTCGAGCCGTCAAGGAAGCCCATAAGATCGAAGCATTCCGCCATGTCAACAACTTGACGCCGCCACATTAAATATGTCGAGGATTCCAGTTTGATTGGCACCATATTGATCATTGTGTTAACAGGGTGGGAGGGTAACGCGGCCATCGCGAATTTGAGAGAAGAAGGAGGGTAGGGTTTAGGTTTATTTGAGAAATTAGGGATTCACCCAAGGGAGGAGATGGAGGGACAAGTCCAGATCACGGCACACCGGAGGGGACCAGTCCGGTGGTTGCAACGGAGTTGCAGCGACGGGAGAAAGTGTGCGTGAGATTGCTTAGGGTTCAAGTGGTTGGAGCCCCACTACCTAGGCCGAAAGGTCCTGGGTTCGAGACACTCAAGTTACATTATAAGATCATTCCAATTAAATTTGGAATAAAATTTTATGTCAATGTGGTATAATTTCAATTGGTTGGCCCACTCACCAGCCGAAAGGTCGCGGGTTAATACACCCAAGATTATATTGTAAAGACCATTCCAATTAAATTTGGAATAAAAAAATTTCGAGTGGTTAGGCTAATGCCATATTGAAATGAGAGTCGACCGTATTTTCTCTCTCTAAGAATTTCGTCCAAATCGCCAAAACCGACGCTTCAAAGTTCCTTCATCTTCTTGACGGTTTCACTGGCGATTATTCTCGTTTTCTCTTTAGTTTCGACGGCAGATTCACTATTCTCGCTAGGTTGGATTGGTGGTTTCTAAGGTTCGATTTCGGAATAGATGCTACAACCGCTGCGCCTTTCTCCATCTTCAGGGCGGTTGTTCTCCGGCGAACAGTTTAAATTCCCTTTGATATTCATTGGCGTTTCCAATTTTATGGGTTAGGACTCCTTAGATGTTTTTTCCTGCTTGTTATAGCTCGAGTTAGGGTTTGAATCTCGTTTTTTTACGGCGATGGAGTTATGTCATCTTGGATGTGCTTCTTCCTATGGCACTTCTTTCGAGAGGCGCTGTCTTTTTCTACAGTGGTTTGGGTTTCAATTTGATTGGTTCTGTAACACATCTTGTTGTTGGCGGTTAATTTCCGTCGACGACGATTCAGATTTCATCGATTGGTTTCAGAGATGGTTTTGCACTGCATTTGGATTTCTTAGATTTGCTTGCTCTGTTTTCCGACGGCGTTATCACGGCAGTTTCCACGATGACACTCTTTGCCGACGAATTGTTGAATTGATTTGAGGTATTGATTCGGTTTGGGTTTATCTTGGGTTTTCATTTTCGGGATCTATTTCGATGGTTACTAGTATCCGATTTGTTCGCGGTGTTGGGTCGTATCCACTGAGCTCTCCTTTCTTTATCATCTTGGCGGCTCTGCTTCACCGGCGACTGTGTTTTCTATCCAACGTCTTTTCTGAAGGCGGTGTCTTGTTCTCAATGCCGACTCCGATGAGTCGTTCTCAGGTTTTTCACGTTACGCTTTCCTATGGTGGTTATTGAAGTTTCGGATTTGTTTGGATCGAGTGATTTTGTATTAATTTTGGATATCTCTGTTTTGGCTCTGATGGTACACGTCAGTTCTGGTTTTCAAGTCCAACTCGTTTAGAATCCGTTTTGGAGCTGCAAGACATTTTGCATTCAAATTCGTCAAAATCATTTTCCATACGTCTACGGTTTCATTGTTTTTTCGCATTTGAGGTGAGTTGGATTCAACTGTTTGGTTTCGGAAGTCTGAGTTTGATCGACGCGCTGTTAGAGTGGTTGATTATTGATTATTGGTATCATTAACTGGTTTAAACTTTTGGGTTTGTTTCAATGGACGTTCGTTTCCATGACTCGTGAGTAGTACTGGCATTTAGGTGATGATGGGTATGTGTTGAAGATACTTGGAAGGGGTTTGTTGGTGAAGTATTGGATTCATTATTGACATGCCCGGTTTTGACCGCATTATGCAGCAGGGGCAATCATTTTTTTTCAGATTGGCTTTCAGCAGCCTAATCGGCTCTTTTGGACCTTTCTTTGCTCTTTTAATTTTGGCCTGCATGCCATCTTGCTTTGTGTTGTTGTTGGTTAGCTTGGTTTGGGCTTTTGCGTTTTATAGAGAAACCGATAATACTAATCAATAATTCTTTTCATTCTAAACAAGTGAAATTTATTAGTGAAACTAATAACACTAATCAACAAATACCATTCATTGTAAACAAATGATACTTATTTGTAAAACAACTACCACTAATCAACCAATATCTTTCATTCTAAAAAAATGACACTTATTAGTGAAGCTGATAACACTAATGAATTAAATACCTTTCATTCTAAACAAGTGAAACTCATTTGTGAAACCAATAACATTAATCAACTAATACCTTTCATTCTGAACAAGAGGGAAACACTCCCCCTTCTCTCTACTTTTTTCGCATTTTAGGTTTTTCGTCTTGCTTTCTTGTTTCTTGCTTCTCTCCGGCTGCTTGCCGGGCGCTTCTCTTCCTTCCATGGCGCCTCCGCTGATATTGCCAAATTTGATCATTTTTGCTCTGAGAATCCGGGGATCTTCGACTATGTTCGCAGAATCGGGGTTTCTACAACTATGGTTTCTGAATCGTCAAATCCGGAGGACATCCGATCTTTGATCAAAAACCTCCGTTCCATCCCGGCTCCGTCTTCTACGGCCACGGGAACATCTTCGACTCCGTCAGTGGCTTTTCCTACCTATTCTTCCGTCACCACCTCTTCGCGGGTGGAGACATCGACCTCTCGTACTTTTCCGCGTGCTCTGGACACGGCGGTGGTTTGCAATGATTATGTGCGGGCCACTAAAGTTGGGGCGTTCTACTCGATTGAGGTGGACGAAGAAGATTATCAGAAGGGGGTTGATAGATACAAGTAATCTATTATTGGTAGGGCTAGATTGAAGGGTGTTTGGGGTATTTCTTCGGAGATTAAGGTGGTTCCCTTGGGTAAGGGTTTTTACAATATCCAATTCTTGAACCTTGAGGAGAAGACTCGGGTCTTCAGCAGGAGTGTTTGGAATCTTAACCCGAGTTCGATTAGCCTTAGACGATGGACGCCGGACTTTAATCCTTACAAGTTGAACTCATCGATTGCCGAAGTTTGGGTTCGTATCTATGAGTTAAGTCTGGAGTACTGGAGCCCTAAGCTCATTCTGGGAATTGCGTCTGCGGTGGGTAACCCCGTCAAGATTGATGAAAGATCAACTGTCGAAAGTCTTGGCCATTTTACTAAAGTCCTTGTTGAGGTTGATTTGAAGAATTCGTTGCAAGAAAGAGTGGTGGTCATTCGTAAGGATCTCTCATTTTTGGTGGGCATTAGGTATGAAAATGTGCCTGCATTTTGCACCAATTGGGGTATTACAGGGCATAATGTGGTGGCTTGCCGTTTTAGAAAGGGACCAGAGGCGGGGGGCGAGAAGCCTCGGAAGCCGAAGTCCCCCAGAAATCAGTTTTTTTTTAAGGATTCTCCTCATGTGGGAATCACCTCTGAGGGGGATAAGACTGTGGATAAGGAGGCAGGGGGGTCTGCAGAGGGTAGCATGGACAAGGGTGGTGCTGCAGATATGTTTGTCGGGACCTTTGATGGGGACAAGACTATGGAGAAGGATACAGGGGGGTCTTCAGGGTGTAGCATGGATATGATTGTTGGGTCTTCGGATATAGTGGTTAGCAAGGTTCATAATGAGGTTGTCGTCACTCATTCTTTTGGGGTTGACACCCCTGTTATATCCACTGGTTTCGTTAGCTATGTCAAAACTAGCAATGCTTTTTCTGTGTTGCCAGAGGAAGGGATGTCTAGCAACCCTCAGCCGCCGGATAAGACTTCAGAGATAGATAAGGGGGACAGCAAACGTAACAAAACGTAGCAGCCTAAGCCGGTCAAGTCTATATTGAAGAAATCTGCTACCCCATCTTCTGAGGGGTGATGGTGGTTCCTTCTACTTCGGGTCCTCCTTTTAGGGCCATGAATGTTGCTGCTACCGGTGCCTGGACAGGGCATACTGGCTCTGATAAGCTGTCGAAGCACAGCTCCTCCTATGTTGGTCAATGAAGGCACTCTTCTGGAACATCAATGGGGTTCTTGGGAACCCCACCAGGTCAACTCTTGTTGATTTAGGTTTATCTTATGATCATATTGTCTTAGCTATTGCAGAACCTAGAATCCACCCGAACACGATGGGTGTTGCTTTCTGGAATACTCTCCATATGGATTTCTTGGGGAGCAACACAAGGCCTGAGATGCTTCCTAACTTGTGGATACTGGTGAAAAGGCTGGATAATCTGGTGGTTTCTTTTACTTTCACTAGCTCTCAATGTGTTGTGCTTACTTGCGTGCATCCTGATTTTAAATGTCTTATTGCTTTTGTGCATGCTAGTAATAGAGTTACATTAAGAGAAGAGAGTTGTGGTCTGATCTGTTACATTTTTGTGATGATTCCTTGTTTATTATGGGGGACTTCAATGCTGTTCTTGGTATGTATGAGAGGATTGGTTTATCTGCTCCCTTAAGAGTTGCCTGTTCTGAGTTTAGCTCTTTCATTGATAATGCTGGTCTTGTTGAGGGGGATACCTCTGGTCCCTTCTACACTTGGGTTTCCAGTGCTAATTCTAGCAGTCTTATGGCTTCTAGAATTGATAGGATTCTCATGACCTCTAATTTTATCAATTTGTGGACTACTATTTCTTGTGAGGTGCTTGCTATGCATAATTCTGATCATCATCCTTTGTTCATTAATTGTTGTTTAGTGAATAGGAGCTTTAATATGTCTTTTAGATTTCAGAAGATGTGGTTTGATGATCCTAGTTGTACCACTCTTATAAGTACCTCCTGGTCTAAATTTGTTATGGCTAGAGACCCTATTTCTGTGGTCATTAAGAAACTCAAAAGACTTAAGGGTGATTTAAAGCTGTAGAACAAGCATACTTTTAAAAATGTGTATTTTCTTGTAAAACAGGCTAGGGACAATCTGAAGAACATTCAGGAAAAGACGGATGCTACTTCTAACTGGTTTGTCCAAGAGGTTGAGGCCCATGAGAAGCTGGATGAAGCTCTTAAAAATTTGGATGCCCTGAGATCTCAGAACTTTAAGACTGAGTGGTTAAAAGATGGGGACAGGAATTCTAAAATCTTTCATGATTTGCACTCCATGAGAATCTGCAGAAGCACCATTAGGACTATGGACATCAACCATACCATGGTTACAGATCAGGATGCTATCTCTAATCATATTGTTCAATTTTATTCCACTCTTTTCAATATTTCTAACCCTGTCCCTACTGACTTTTCTTGTCTAAGTGAGCTTAATTTCAGGAAGATTACTGCTAAGGACAATGATATTATGGATAAAGTTCCCTACCCTGATGAAATCGGGGAGGCTGTGTAGTATTTGATGACAGCACCCCTGGACCTGATGGTTTCCCAGGTTTATTCTTTCATAACTCTTGGTCCATTATTGATAAAGATATTATAAATGCGGTGTAGTATTTTTTTACTACCCACTTTATTCCTTATGGTTTAAATTCTTGCTTTGTGACCCTTGTCCCTAAGGTTAAGGGCCCTGTTAGAGTGGAGACTTTAGACCTATTTCTTGAGTAATTTCTTGTTTAAAATTTTAACTAAAATTCTGGCTAGCAGGCTGGGACCCATCCTGGCTAAGGTGGTTAGCCCCTATCAGTATGGGTTCATACCTGGCAAGCATATTAACCACTGTGTTGCCCTTGCTTCTGAGGGTTTTAACTGTTTAGATAAGAATGGTAATAAAGGTGGTTTGGCTTTTAAAATTGACATAAGGAAAGCTTTTGATACCATTCACTGGGATTTGCTTACTCGTTTTTGTAGATTTATGGGGTTTTTTGAGTTCTTTATTGATGCTATCTGTAGTATTCTCTCCTCTGCCAGACTCTCTGTCTTAGTCAATGGGTCCCCTAGAGGCTATTTCAGTTGTTCCCAGGGGGTGAGACAGGGGGACCCCTTATCCCTCTTACTGTTTTGTATGGCTGAAGAGGTGCTTGGTTTGGGTATACAGAAATGTATACTTGACAAGACACTAACTCAAATTTATGTTGCTCCTGATCTGTGGGTTCCCCCCTTTTTATTCTATGCTGTTTTTAGGGGTGCTCCAAAACCTCTGTACTTTAGAAAACTTTCTGATAACATTGTTTGTAAAATGAATAAGTGGAATGGTTCTTCCTTGTCTATGGCTGGTAGGGTGTGCATGGTCAAGTCTGTTATCATTCCTTCTTTCATTCATATTATGAGAGTGTATAAGTTTCCTGTTACTACTTTGTCTAAAGTTGATAAAGCCATCAGGAACTTCATTTGGACTGGTTCTTATCTTAAAAAAGGCTCCCTTAATGTGGGTTGGGATAAGACTTCTTTCATTCTGTTTTGCTGCACTCTATTTGGGATATCTTTAGCTCTGTTCATGAGGGTGATGTTTTTACTTAACAAGAGGAATCTGGTTAAGGAGCATCACACTAAGTCCTCCATCAGAACTGGTCTTAAGTTTCACTGGTCTTATATTAATAACAACTCTAGATGGTTATGTGGTAATCCTTCTGGTGTTTCTTTCTGGTTTGATAAGTGGCTTGACTATGTGATTGCTGATAGAGTGGGTATCCCTGCCTCTTGGAGGAGGCATTTTAACTTTACTATTTCTGATTATTATATCAATGGTGTTAGGAACATTGAAGCTGATTTCATGGCTCAGTTCCCTACCACTGTGGAGGATATTAGAAGGCATAAGCTCACTAAGGGTTGTGATGATAGGAGAGTTTGGGAGAAGTCCCTTCATGGGGATCTGTCTTCCAAACTGTCTTACTTTATGATGAGTCCTCATTTTCCTGAGGTTAACTGGGGTTCTTGGATTTGGAAGCCTTATATACCTAAGTGCAGATCTACCACAGCTTGGTGAGCTATTCCTGACAAGCTTCCAACCTGGAATAATATCAGAAGATGGGGGGTTTCAGGACCCTCTTGGTGTTGTCTTTGCAGGAATAGTGAGGAGGATCTTAATCACATCCTCCTTCACTGCTGTTTCTCTCTTACTCTCCTTTCTAGTCTTTGTTATATCTTTGGTTTTGCTTTCACTCACTACACTAACTTCAATTCTTTCCTCTTGCAGGCCATTCAATTTAAGTCCAGCCCTCAAGTGGATAATGCTTGGAACTTTGGGATTATTACTTATGTGTGGATGATATGGCATGTTAGGAATCTTACTGTTCATGAAGGAGGTCACTTTACTCCTGCTGATTTGAAGACCAGATTCTGGGCTCACATGAGGGAGCTAAACCACATTTACCATGGTATGGTTAACATTTCTGACATTACTAATGCATTGGATACTTTTAGAATTTTTTGCAGGATTGAGAATGCCAAAGATCAGATCAAGGTCAGATGGAACAAGCCTCAGCAGGGCTGGATTAAATGTAATACTGATGATTGTGCCTTGGGTGCACCTGGATGGCTCAAGGGTGGTGGCCTGTTTAGGGATTCAGATGGCAAGTATCTAGGAGGATTCACAGCTAATCTTGGCATTGGTTTTGCCTTCGAGGGTGAACTCGCAGCTGCCTTGCTGGCTATTGAGATTGCACATGATAGAAATTGGAACAATCTTTGGTTGGAGAGTGATTCCATGTATGTGGTGCAGCTCCTCAATTCTCAAGACCCTCAGGTACCATGGAAATGCTTAGAAAAGTGGAGATGGGTGAAGAGAAACCTTAATTCGATGCATTGGATTATTACCCCTGTTTATAGGGAGGCTAATGCCAGTGCTAATTGTATTTCTAGATTTATTGGTGATGATGTTTTTTATTGGTGGAACTTTTGCCCTAATTGGCTTACAGATTATCTGTATAGGGATATTAATGAGGAGTTTGTTAGGACTTAGCTTGGTTTTTAGTTTTTACTGGCTGTATACGACCTTTCTGTTGTATTTGCTTATCTCCTAGAGGGTTTGTCTCTTTTTCCCTCCGACCAAGGGTTTTGCCTCAATGGGGGTTTTACCTTGGCGAGGTTTTTAGTGAGGGTCCGGCCTCTACACCGACCTGTGGTGTAATGGCTTTAGGTTTTTTTAGTTTATAAGATTTTTGATTTGAGTGAAACTTAATAGTGAAACCAATAATACTAATCAACTAATACTTTTCATTCTAAATAAGTAAAACTTATTAGTGTAACCAATAACACTAATCAATTAATATCTTTCATCCTAAACAAGTGAAACTTCTTTGTGAAACAAATAACACTAATCAACAAATACCTTTCCTAAACAAGTTAAACTTATTTGTGAAACAAATAACACTAATCAACTAATACCTTTCATTGTAAACAAGTGAAACTTATTAGTTAAAATCAGATCATATAAAAAAAAGTAAAAGAAAAACGGAGGGTCCACAACCCGGCCCAAGGTTAAAGCAAAAAGGGACAAAGTCCCAACCCAATAGGCAGTCCGACAAAGAGGAACAAACCCAGAATACCAAAAACAAATAAGGTGGCAACTAATACCTTTCATTCAAAGCAAGTGAAACTTATTCGTGAAACCAATAACGCTCATCAATTAATACATTTCATTGTCAACAAGTTACACTTATTGGTGAAACCAATAACCCGAGGTTGGTTGCGCTTGTGGATTGAGACGGATTCGGAAATGGTGGTCCGATTCCTACAAGCTACTTCTAGTGTGGTTCCCTGGCGCCTTCTTTCATTGTGGAGATCGGTTCTTATTTTACGGGATTCCATGGAAATTCGTATTACCCACATCTTCCGGGAAGGGAACCAGGCGGCAGATATTTTGGCAACACAGCGGACTAACCATGTTTGGACCGGCGTGTGGCCGGATTGCATTGATTCCTTTTTGTTTTCGGATCTGCATAAGGATTATTTTCGTGTTTCTTGAGGATTATTTTCGTGCTACGGTGTAATTCCTTGTAGAGGGGTATTCATTTTTCCCTCGTCTAAGGGTTTTGCCCTAAGGAGGGTTTTACCTTAGAGAGGTTTTTAGTGGTGCCCCGGTCTCTGGGACGAATTGTGTCCTTATGGTCCTAGGTCTTTTCCTTTTTTCTATTTTAGTTTACTTTATTGGCCAATAACACGAAATAAACTCTAGTTTTGTGACTCTTATCCCCAAATCAAATGATGCTTTGAGAGTTGAGGAGTACAGACCAATTGTGATGGGGAATTTCCTTTTTAATATTTTTACGAAGATTCTTGCCACACCTCTTGGGGCCTTCATTGGTGATTTTTTCTCGACCGCTCAGTTTGGTTTTATACCGGGTCGTCGTATCCACAACTGTATTGCGCTTTCTTCTGAGGCCGTTAACTGCTTGGATATTGGGGATGCTCAGAATATGGCTGTCAAAGTGGACATAACGAAGACTTTTGAAACGCTTTCTTGGCCTTTTCTTTTGTCGGATCTCGAGAAACTGGGGTTCTCTCTCAGATTTCTTGGCATGGTTCATAGTATACTCGACTCTGATGTGGATCCATCCATGCAAAGCCATGCAAACAAAGGAGATCAATTTATTCATGCAAGATGGAGAAGAATACATGCAATTTTCGTGCATGCACAAAGGCTCTTCAAGAATGACTCTTCATTTTTGTCAAAATGTGTCAATTAAGTATTTATTAAGTTCTAGATACATATTCTACATTTATTAAGTCTTGACTAGTCTTTAAGTCACCTAAATGTGTTCACATTAGTGAATTAAAGTGTCCTCATGATATGTTCATGCATGAAGGCCACTTAAGAGTTGTTTGTAGCCTATAAATAGGTGATGCATCCATTTGTAAAATACACACAATTGTTAGTACGAAAATTCCTTTATTGGATTTGTCAATTCTCTTGTGAGATTGTTTTATTTAAGAACTTATCAAGATTCTTGTGCAAGATCTTGTGGCGTTCAACTATACCGAGGTTCTTGGCTCTTCTATTACCAACGGGTCGAGGTTCTTTCTAGCTCTAAGTAAGATCAAACCAGATTCACGATTTGGGTAGATCCGCTGCTTATTTTATACGTTGGGTTCTTAGATCATTATATCTAATGGGTCCTTCGTCTCTATCCGCATCAGTTTGGTATCAGAGCAATCTGGTATTGATCTGAATATCTTTTATCTTCATTTCTTCTAAAAAAAAAAGGTATAAACAAAAAGGAAATGTTTCATACAAGATGTCATGTGAATGGGACTAACAATATGTGCTTTATTACTATTGATTGAGGTCGTTCTATCAACATGGCTAGCGATTATATGGTTGAGAAGTTGGGCTTAACAACTTTGAATCATCCTCATCCATACAAGCTTCAAGGGCTTAACAACGAATGTGGGGAAATTCATGTGACTAAGCAAGTTTTAGTATCATTCTCTATTGGCATGTACCAAGATGAGATTCTTTGCTATGTGGTACCTATAAAAGATTGTCATATCTTATTGGGCAGTCCATGGGAAAGTGATAGACAAGTTGACTATGATGGTGGTACAAATAGGTATTCATTTCGAAGGGGGAAGAGAAGAATCATACTTGTATCTTTAACACTAGAGGAAGTGCTTGCAAATCAACAAAAGATGCGAGAGAAAAGAGAAAGGGAGAGATTGATCGAGATTGAAAGAAATAAAATTTGGCAAGAAGAAAATGAGGAAATGGTAGTATTGAGTGTTGAGAAAGAGGAAGTTTTGAATGAGTACGGAGGGAAAGAACTTGAAAATATCATTTTGAATGAGAATGAAAAGAATGAGTGGAGTGCAAAAAAAAAAACAACGGAGCAGGGAAAACGAGAATATCTTTTTATACTAACAATCTTATGTCTTCATCGCTTTGTGATTTTCAAGTTCATATGCAGAAAATTATGGATATTCGATATGTGGCGATGAATGATTTTTCGTTTCACTTGGGGAAGGATGAAACTTTTGAGAAATTTGTCTTTGATCCAGGAGTTCCTAACTCGAAGTTCAAAAGCTTTCTAAGTAAATTTAGGCGATCCATTAAAATGATTGTTATGTATGCATGTCTGAAGTTCAAGATGATTCTTGGAAAATTCAAGAGAGTATTATTTGATCCTGGTGGACATGTTGAAGAGGTGCATGTGGATCTATTTTCCTTGGTAACTGTTTATTTCCAAGAAATACAGATTCGAGGACGAATCCTTCTGAAGAGGAAGGGTATGATGTGGATCCATGGGCAAAGCCATGCAAACAAAGGAGATCAATTTATTCATGCAAAATGGAGAAGAATACATGCAATTTTCGTGCATGCACAAAGGCTCTTCAAGAATGACTCTTCATTTTAGTCAAAATGTGTCAATTAAGTATTTATTAAGTTCTAGATACATATTCTACATTTATTAAGTCTTGACTAGTCATTAAGTCACCTAAATGTGTTCACATTAGTGAATTAAAGTGTATTCATGATATGTTCATGCATGAAGGCCACTTAAGAGTTGTTTGTAGCCTATAAATAGGTAATGCATCCATTTGTAAAATACACACCATTTTGAGTACGAAAATTACTTATTGGATTTGTCATTTCTCTTGTGAGATTATTTTATTTGAGAACTTATCAAGATTCTTGAGCAAGATCTTGTGGCATTCAACTATACCAAGGTTCTTGGCTCTTCTATAGCCAACGGGTCAAGGTTCTTTCTAGCTCTAAGTAAGATCAAACCAGATTCACGATTTGGGTAGATCCGCTGCTTATTTTATACGTTGGGTTCTTAGATCATTATATCTAATGGGTCCTTCGTCTCTATCCACATCAGTTTGGTTCGGACATGCATACATAACAATCAGTTTAATGGATCGCCTAGATTTACTTAGAAAGTTTTTGAACTTCGAGTTAGGAACTCCTGGATCAAAGACAAATTTCTCAAAAGTTTCATCCTTCCCCAAGTGAAACGAAAAATCATTCATCGCCAAATATCGAATATCCATAATTTCCTGCATATGAACTTGAAAATCACAAAGCGATGAAGACATAAGATTGTTAGTATAAAAAGATATTCTTGTTTTCCCTGCTCCGTTGTTTTGTTTTGCACTCCACTCATTCTCTTCATTCTCATTCAAAATGATATTCTCAAGTTCTTTCCCTCCGTACTCATTCAAAACTTCCTCTTTCTCAACACTCAATACTACCATTTCCTCATTTTCTTCTTGCCATATTTTATTTCTTTCAATCTCGATCAATCTCTCCCTTTCTCTTTTCTCTCTCATCTTTTGTTGATCTGCAAGAACTTCCTCTGCTGTTAAAGATACAAGTATGATTCTTTTCTTCCCCCTTCGAAAGTAATACCTATTTGTAACACCATCATATTCAACTTGCCTATCACTTTCCCATGGACTGCCCAATAAGATATGACAATCCTCCATAGGTACCACATCGCAAAGAATCTCATCTTGGTACATGCCAATAGAGAATGATACTAAAACTTGCTTAGTCACATGAATTTCCCCACATTCGTTGTTAAGCCCTTGAAGTTTGTATGGATGAGGATGATTCAAAGTTGTTAAGCCCAACTTATCAACCATATAATCGCTAGCCATGTTGATAGAACGACCTCCATCAATAGTAATAAAGCACACATTGTTAGTCCCATTCACATGACATCTTGTATGAAACATTTCCTTTTTGTTTATACCTTTTTTTTTTAGAATAAATGAAGATAACAGATATTCAGATCAATACCAGATTGTTCTGATACCAAACTGATTCGGGAAGAGATGAAGGACTCATTAGATATAATGATCTAAGAACCCAACGTATAAAATAAGCAGCGGATCTACCTAAATCGTGAATCTGGTTTGATCTTACCTAGAGCTAGAAAGAACCTTGACCCGTTGGCTATAGAAGAGCCAAGAACCTCGGTATAGTTGAACGCCACAAGATCTTGCTCAAGAATCTTGAGAAGTTCTTAAATAAAACAATCTCACAAGAGAAATAACAAATCCAATAATGGAATTTTCGTACTCAAAATAGTGTGTATTTTACAAATGGATGCATCACCTATTTATAGGCTACAAACAACTCTTAAGTGGCCTTAATGCATGAACATATCATGAAGACACTTTAATTCACTAATGTGAACACATTTAGGTGACTTAAAGACTAGTCAAGACTTAATAAATGTAGAATATGTATGTAGAACTTAATAAATACTTAATTGACACATTTTGACTAAAATGAAGAGTCATTCTTGAAGAGCCTTTGTGCATGCACGAAAATTGCATGTATTCTTCTCCATCTTGCATGAAATAAATTGATCTCCTTTGTTTACATGGCTTTGCATAGATGGATCCACATCAGACTCTGCTCGCCTCTCCATTTTGATTAATGGGAGTCCTTAGGGATATTTTGGATGTTCCCGGGGTGTTCGGCAAGGGGACCCTCTTTCACATCTGCTTTTCTGTCTTGCGGAGGACGCCTTAGCTCGCTGGATTCGTTTCTCAATTACTTCGGGGGTAATTTAACCTAATCTGAAGATGTCGGATCTTCTGTTATATGCGGATGATATCATTTTCTTTATGCGGGCTACGTCCAGAAATTTTCGACACCTACACAATATCCTGATTCACTATGGGGACATTTCCGGATAGGTTTTTAGAGCGTCTAAGTCGCGGGTGTTTTATGGTTCAAAGGTACATCGCCTAACTCGGAGTCTCAAGCGTCGGACGACTGGGATTGTCGAAGGGTCTCTTCCTTTTGACTACTTGGGGGTCCCTATCTTTAAAGGGATTCCGCGTGCTTCCCATTTACAAGGCTTGGCAGATAAAGTTATTTCTCAAATCAGCCGTTGGAAGGGTAGCTCTCTTTCCCTTGCTGGAAGGCGGTGCCTCATTAATAGTGTCACGACGTCTTCTTTGGTCCATTCGATGATGGTTTATCGATGGTCGTCTTCTCTTATCACTAGGATTGAAAGAGCGATGCGCAACTTCTTTTGGATGGGCAGCGTTATAAAAAAGGGTAGCGTTCGGATTGCTTGGTCTCGTTGCTGTGCTCCGGTTCAAGAAGGCGGACTTGGAGTGCGCTCGGTGCGTATTGCCAATGAGTCGTTTTTGTGTCATTTTGCATGGGAGTTATTGTCAAGAGAGGACTCGACGTTAGGGTTGTTGCACGATCATTTTTTCACGGCCCGAGGTGAGGTGAGGGCGTTTCGCCGTGCATCTTCGATCTGGTCCGGTGTTCGGTCACACTTGCCTACACTCTATGAGACTTCTCGTTGGCTTCCTGGCGTGGGTTCTTTGACTCATTTTTGGACTGATAATTGGCTGGGCTATCGTATTGCTGATAGGATTGGGGTTCCCCAATCTATTTCTACCGATTTGCTTGACACAATCAGTGACTTCTACTATGATGGGGTTTAGCGTTTTAGCTCGCTTTTTCTGGTTCGGTGTACTCAGGTTGTGATTGATATCCTCAATTACCGATTTCATGATGGTGAGGATTTTTGAATATGGCCCTGCCACCTTTCGGGTGAGATGTTCTCCAGGGATGCTTATGAGTTCCTACGACCTCCCATGCTCAGGAATAATTGGGGTCGTTGGATTTGGATTCCGTTCATCCCTCCCTGTCGAAGTACCACGGCTTGGCGTGCAGTTCTTGGCAGGCTGCCTACGGCTTATGTGCTGTATGGGACGATTGGGCCTTCAGTTTGCCCATTATGCTTCTGTGTTGAGGAGTCTCTCGATCACATTTTCGCTGATTGTGGCTTCACTCGTCTTATTTATGATTCCATAACTTCTATTTTTGTTGTGCGTTTGTGCTATGATTTTAGTTTCCATCACCTTTTCTTGCAGGCTATCATACTCGGGTTCAGTCCTTTGATGCAGAATATTTGGCGCCTTGCATTTGTTACGGTCCTTTAGGCTATCTGGTATGCACGCAATAGACGCATTCATGATGATATTATTCCTACAGTCGGGGGTTGTTTGGTTCAGATCCTGGCTTATGTTCGAGAGGCGGTCAGTTCGAGACCTATCGATTCTTCATCGGCTTCTCATGCGTGGAGCCTTTAGACCTCCTTTGAAGACCATGGTGGTCCGTTCGCGTCCGCCAGATCCGGGCTGGTACAAGGTGAATATTGATGGAAGTGTGGATGAGTCTCCGGGGGACCTCTTCGGGGATGCAATTTTTCGTTACTCTAGAGGTTTCTTTGTTGCTGCCTTCTCCAGAGCTATTGGTTGGGGTTTTGCTTTAGAGGCTGAGCTGGCTACTGCATTACTGGCGATTCAATTTGCTCATGCCCGAGGTTGGTTGCGCTTGTGGATTGAGACGGATTCGGAAATGGTGGTCCGATTCCTATAAGATACTTCTAGTGTGGTTCCCTGGCGCCTTCTTTCATTGTGGAGATCGGTTCTTGTTTTACGGGATTCCATGGAAATTCGTATTACCCACATCTTCCGGGAAGGGAACCAGGTGGCAGATATTTTGGCAAAACAGAGGACTAACCATGTTTGGACCGGTGTGGCCGGATTGCATTGATTCCTTTTTGTTTTTGGATCTGCATAAGGATTATTTTCGTGTTATACGTGGTTCTTGAGGATTATTTCCGTGCTACGGTGTAATTCCTTGTAGAGGGGTATTCCTTTTTCCCTTGTCTAAGGGTTTTGCCCTAAGGAGGGTTTTACCTTAGAGAGGTTTTTAGTGGTGCCCCGGCCTCTGGGACGAATTGTGTCCTTATGGTCCTAGGTCTTTTCCTTTTTTCTATTTTAGTTTACTTTATTGGCCAATAACACGAAATAAAAGCTATCATAAAAAGGAAAAAGAAAAACCTAATAACACTAATCAACTAATACATTTCATCCTAAACATGTGACAATTATTTGTTCAACAAATAACACAAATAAACTAATATATTTCAATCTAAACAAGTGACAATTATTATTGAATACGATAAAACTAATCAACTAATACCTTTCATTCTAAAGAAATGACACTTATTAGGGAAACCAATATTGCACAAACCAATATTACTAATGAACTAATTCGTTTCATTCTAAACAACTGAAACTTAATAGTGAAACATATAACACTAATAAACTAATACCTTTCATTCTAAGCAAGTGACACTTATCAGAGAAACCAATATTACTAATCACTAATACTTTTCATTCTAAACAATTTAAATTTATTAGGGAAACCAGTAACACTAATCAACAAATACCATTCATTGTAAACAACTGATACTTATCGGTGAAACCAATAACACTAATCAACTAAAACCTTTTATCCTAAACAAGTGACATGTATTTGTGAAGCAAAAAACTCAAATCAACTAATACCTTTAATTCTAAACTAATGGGCTAGAGAGAGAAAGTTCCTTCCGCTCTCTACTTTCATTCTCTCGCTTCGTTTAGTCTTCTTTCGCTCTCTTTCGCCTTCTCTCCTCCCGATCTCTGGCCTCTAACCATCTCGGTTGTCTTCCCGATGGTGGCTTCCTTCTCAGAAGTCACCGATTTAGAGAAATTTAGAATTCTATGCAAAGATAATCCTGGGTTATTTGAATACGCCCGTACTTTTGATACGATGACGCCTAGGGTTTCGGTTTCTCCAGTCGCGGGTAATCCTTTGCCGACGAGCGGTTCCGATTTGGATCCTAGGATTTCTGACATGCCTCATCAAGATGATATTCAAACGTTGATAAAGAATCTACGCTCGGTCTCGGCTCCGCCTCCGGCGATTCAACCACAGTTTTCTTCTATGCCTTCTTACTCCGACATCACCGCTTCTATGAGGACTGACTCGGCGGGGTCATCTTCTCACGTGAGCTATGCCCGGGCCCTTGATGCTGCGACGGTTTGCAACGATTTCACACACGCCACCAAGGTTGGTGTGTTTTACTCGATCGAGGTTGACGAGGAAGATTATCAAAAGGGGGTAGAGAAGTACAAGAACTCTATTATCGGGCGTGTTTTCTATCCGCCCAAGGACAAGCCGAGATCATTTGATATGTTGACCGATAGATTGAGGGACGTTTGGGGTATCCGTTCGCAAATTAGGGTGGTTCCTCTTGGTCATGGGTTTTACAATATCCAATTTGCCAATCCTGAAGACAAACTAAGGGTTTTCGGCAGAAGCGTGTGGAATTTGAATACGCGTTCGATCAGTCTTCCAAGATGGACCCCGAATTTCAATCCTTACAAGTTAAGCTCATCGGTGGTGGAGGTTTGAATTCGCATATACGAACTAAGCTTGGAGTACTGGAGTCCAAAACGGATTCTCGGAAATCCGGTCAAGATTGATGAAAGATCAACTGATGGCAGTCTTGGGCACTTTACTAGGGTCCTGGTTGAGTTAGACCTGAAATGTGAGCTCCAAGAACGGGTTATGGTGGTTCGCAAAGACCTTTCCTTCTTTGTTGGTATACGCTACGAGAACTTGCCAGCGTATTGTACGAATTGCGGGATCATGGGCCACGATGTGGCGGTTTGTCAATTTCGAAAGGGTCCGGATGGAGGTGATAAGAACAAGAGACCTAAGTCGCCGAGAAGTTCGATACACAAGGAAAAAAGTGCTTCGGGGACCCTGAGGATTAACACAATGTGACGGAGAATGAATCATCGAATGGGAACTTATCCTCTCCTTCTACGACTTCGAAGCTTGCTTTGGAAGTGCAAGTGAAGACATCAAATTCTTTCTCTGCTCTTTCGAAGGGAGACTCTATTGCTGGCATCACTCCCCATGTCGAGATACCAAAAGTACAGGCTACTACTCCCATCCCTGCCTCTACTTTGACGGAGGAGGTGCTTCCCATGGCTCACACTCCAAATGTGGACAAGCCGCGGTTGATAGACAAGAATCCCACCAATGCTAGCTCGGGTGTGCCGGATAAGGGGGTGTCTAGACCGGATAATACTAAGCAAGTGAAATCAATATTGAAGAAATTTGTGCCGCCGGCGACGGACAACATTAACATGGTTTCTTCTGCCACTGGACCTCACTTTAAAGCTATGAATATTGCATCAAGGGGTAACTGGACGGACTCCATAAGCTCAAACCCCTCTAAGCTGCCGAAGCGCAGCTCCTCTAAAACTGGATTATGAAGGCTATCTTCTGGAACGTTAATGGTGCTTCGGGCACCCCCATCAGGTCAACTCTTATTGATTTAGTTACTAATAATAATCCTCTTATTCTTGCTCTTGCAGAACCAAGGATCCCCCCAGAGAAGATTGATGTTCCTTTCTGGAATGCATTGCAAATGGAGTTTTTGGGAGCAAACACAAGGCAAAACATGCTTCCTAACATTTGGGTTCTTGTCAGAAAGCTGGAAAATCTGGTTGTTTCTATTTCTTTCTCTAATTCTCAGTGTATGATTGTCAATTGTGTGCACCCTCATTTTACTTGTATGCTTGGTTTTGTGCATGCTAGTAATAGCTATGTTAAGAGAAGAGATTTGTGGGATGATATAACGCCCTATTGTGATGAGTCTTTGGTTATTATGGGGGATTTTAATGCGGTTCTTGGTATGCATGAAAGGGTGGGTTTGGCTGTTCCTTTAAGAGCTTCCTGTGAGGAGTTTAGGTCCTTCATTGAGAATGCTGGTCTTTTGGAAGGGGATACTTCTGGTCCCTACTTCACTTAGGTCTCTGGTGTGTGTTCTAGCAGGTTGATGGCTTCTAGAATTGATATAATCTTGATGACTTCTTCTTTTATTGACATATGGTGTTCCATTAACTGTGTGGTGATGGCCAGGCACAATTCTGATCACCATCTCAATTGTTTTCTTACTAATGCTAGGCATTCTGTTTCTTTCAGATTTCAAAATATGTGGTTTAATGATAATTCCTTGCTTAATCTTATCAAAACATCTTGGACACCCTTTGTGGTAGTCAGGGATCCTATTACTGCTGTTATTCTAAAACTTAAAAGGCTCAAGTTGGTTTTCAAACATTGGAATACTCATACTTTTAAAAATGTGCATCTTAATGTCACACATGCTAGGGACCACTTAAAGCATATCCAGGAGACGAGGGCCATTCATCCAAATGAGGACTGGTTCCATCAGGAGGTGGATGCCCATGAGAAGCTGGATGCTGCTTTGAAAGATTGGGACTCTCTCAGAATACAAAAGTACAAAGCAAGTTGTCTTAAAGATGGAGATTGGAACTCCAAATATTTTCATGCTCTCCATACCAAGAACAAATGCAGAACCAACATTTTATCTCTGGACATCAACCAATCTAGAGTTACTGATCAGGGGGTTATCTCTACTCACATTCTTAATTTTTACACTAGCTTATTCAATACTGATTATATTAGACCTCTTGATTACTCTGGTTTGAGAAATCTTCATTTCAAGACCATTGACAGCAAGGACAGAGAGGAGATGGATAGAATTTCTTTCCCTGATGAAATCAAGCATGCTGTCTTTGGCCTCGCTACTGATAGTACTCCTGGTCCTGATGGATATACAGGTTTATTCTTTCACAATTCTTGGTCTATCATTGAAAAAGATTTGATAAAAGCTATTCAATACTTTTTCACCAACCATTTCATTCCTTATGGCCTCAACTCTAGTTTTGTTACCCTTATTCCAAAGGTTAAGGGTCCTACTAGTGTGGATGACTTTAGGCATATTGTCTTAGGCAATTTTCTGTTTAAAATCATTACCAAAATCCTTGACAACAGGCTGGGTCTTATTTTGGCTAAGACTTTATCTCACTTTCAATTTGGCTTTATTCCTGGCCAGCACATTAATCATTGCATTTCTTTGGCCCTGTGGTGGATCACCATCCTCATCGTAGTCATCATCATATCTTGACTGGATAAAGGCCTCATCATCATCATCGCTGTTACTTTCCCATATTTGCAAGTGCACCTTGGATCACACATAGAGGGATCTAAATCCCACATAAAGTGACCATTGATTCGATCTGAATATACATATTTTCCACCTGGTAGAAAATAGGAGATTGACAGCATGTCTCTCCCTGGTTGGTTGGGGATGACTCTGAGTTGCAGAATATGGATGTCTGGCTTCTTCTCAGATGAAGCACTATCACCGGTTTCAACCTTCTCGTTCTCCTCTTCTTGGTGTCTGCGATCATTAACCAGGACATGGGAGATTGGCCTATAGTTGTCGATGCATTTCGCCTTAATCTCTCTCAATTCTTGGAGTATGAGATCAACCATCTGGACGGGGCTTTATGACTTGATAGTTTAACTCATAATTGCTGGCCCACTCGGCTGGTACTAATTGATTCAAGTCTTTTCTCCGGATTCCTCGGGGAATCTGGACAACTGTCGGGTTTGCTTGCTTGGATTTGGGGAGCACCATTAACGCCTCTTTTATGCCTTGACTCTTTAGATCAAAGTTATGATCTTGGAGTCTGTAGACCATCGATGGTGTAGAGTCGCCATGACGGACTGAGGGTTCTCTTCTACTCCAGACAACTGGATTTGCACTTTAAAAGCATCTGCTAAAGGTACATCATACAATGATAAAACCGTGTTGGGATAGAAGGTGATTACCATACTTTCCTCACCAAGAGTGGTAAGGACAGTCCCTATAACAACATGCTGGTACATGTGATAACTGGTGTCAAGTAATGTAATCTTAGAAGGAACCGATTGCTTCTTTTCTCCATGGCGTGTAAGCACCAGTCTGACCGCTCCGGGATGGATATGAGTATAACTTCGCTTCTTCCACCAAGTGATATATTCTGAAGGTATCATTAGAGAAAGATATTGTTCTCGAGAAGTGGCTGGAAGATCAAGATGATTCATCTTTGACGATTAGATATACTCTTTTCTTTTTGAGTTTTGTTTTCTGATTTTTTTGGTAAGACTACCGAACTCCCTATAGATATGATATGGACTATCCAATCGTGGAACAACCTGCTCCACAATTACATCTTTGGGAAGGACAGAATAGTCAAAGAGTTTTTCTATTTTTTTGGCATGAGAAATAGATAACGAAAACAACGAAAACTGGGACAAGATATGAGAGATAAGACTATCTATAGTACGAGTATGAGTGGACTCAGAAGTAGATGAGGACTGGGATAAGACTATATTATCAGAGGTGGACGAGGACTGGGACAGTATCTGTGAAGCTATGTTTACCGAGGGCGTAGGACTAGTAGTAGGCGCATCCATGGCGACGGGGGTTCCGAACGCCCCCTCCACCTTCCCACGCCGGGTAGGGGCGCCGACCGACACAACCGCACACTTTACCCCGGGCCGAACAAGAGGACAGAACCTGGCTCTGATACCAAATGGGGGTCGGGAGCCCCGCCTGCGCACGCAGCTCCCACGCAAGGGCGTCAGAAGATCACAACCACAACTCGGGACACCGATAAGCATGCACTCATCGTCCTTTTTTTGCTCTCGCCACCTTGCCTGACGAGCATATTTAGGACTACTAGCATGAAAACGGATATCATGTGGCTATCACTAACACACCATGGCGACGGCAGGGACCGTAACAATATTGAAATTAAAACCAGACTCAATTTCATGTTGACATGGGGACAGGTGGGTTATGTGGTTATGCTCCTGCCCAAACGGGTGCTTGGAGAGGACGAATGGATTATTTAGAAGATGGATACTACAACAAAACCTAACATAAGGATGAAGAGATATATAAAAACGAAATTTTATTCAAACACACACTTATATACAGACTCTCATGGGTATTTTACAAGACTCACTCAAACCTAAGAACACCCAAACTTATTTTTTTTCTCACCACTCTTAATGTTTCTTACTTAGGGAGAATCCCTAATTTTTCTTGCTTTTTTCTTTCTTGAAGACCTCCTATTTATAGCCAAGATGTGCTTGTAGGTGCTGGCCTTCTCTTCATGCATAAAGCTCCACGTAGTAAGTTAGGTGTTTGTTTGTAAGGCATCCTCCACCTAGCATGGTGTATCACCTCCTTGTAATTTGGCTGATTTTCTGCATGCTTCTTCCACGTAGTACTTGGCTGAACGTCGTCATGTGTCTTGTGCCTAATAAGGTTAACAATTACCTCCAAATGGGACCCACTTGCTTTTTCCAAAAGAAGACACGTAGAGAGCTGATTTCTATCCTTGTGGGTCTTGTAATAAGACAAACATGGCTGATATTCTTCATTCTTTAGATGGTAATTGATGAAGGCTGATTACTTCCTTGTGGGGCCAAGCCTTGGGGACCACTTCATGATGAGAATATGGTAAGGATGAGTTTCTATGACCATCGTTGACGTAGCCTATCTAAAACTGACGAAAATAAACCAAATAAATGATCATTAGTTGATCACTTGTCCTATTACAAGCATAAAAACGAAACAAAAGTGATTACTACTTAATCACCGACCTATTACAGATATGACAAATGTCATTTATTTAATAAACAAGACAAACACACAAAACAGTATATTACAAACGTATCCAACACACAACCGTATTATTTTATGTTATCCGGTGGCCAGAGCATAGTTGAATCCGGTGACGAATCCTTCCGGGTCATCTTTCTTGATCTTGTTGTATTTAGTAGCTTGAGACCTGCTAGATGAATCAGATAGTCGGATATTTTTATTACCTTCATTTATTAGTAGAACGCTTTGCTTCTGGGTTCAGATTCTCTCGGGATAATCTCGGGTTATTTGTTGGCTTGAAAATGCTTTCCCTTTAAGCTTCTTGGTATCTTTAAATGTCAAGACTCTGAAGTGTTGATCCTGATCTCTAGTGGGTATTGAGAGGGGTATGTGTTTATTTAAGGAAGATGGGAAAAAGTTACCAGACTTGTTGGGCTCAGCAGTTTGAGTAGTAGGATTTTGAAATGAAGGTGGTACTACTCTAAGTCCAATGGGCCGATCCCCATTAACTTTCTTTCATTTGATATGGCCTCTTCCATTGATGGGCTGAAGTCCTTGAGCTTGATTCGATGGCTACTGAATCACCATTGCTGAGTGGTTGGCAAGTGGTTATGGTATCTTTTATCTAGTTCATCTTCTTCTGAACACCCATAGTGTAAGATCCAACCTGATACCTATCCTGATCGTCGAACTTGGGTTGATATTCCTTGAATCTTGGTTTTGGAAAAGGGGATGTCGAGTCTGGCAAATATGGTAGAAACATCTTGTTATACCTGACTCCTTTAGAAAGGATCTGGAGCTTTTCGGCTTTGAAGAATATATCAAATCCCAAAAGTAGATCATGCCTATGGAGATTGCTTCCTATCACCTTTTCCCAAATGATGCATTCAGGAAATATCTGGATGCCAATCGGTTGTCTTGATATCAACGACGTGGTGAATGACTGACCATCTGCTACAAAAAAATACTCATGATGAATTTCCCAGGCTTCTTTTGGGAGAAGGTCTGGAGTCATCATAGTCCTTCGAGCGCCTGTGTCTAATACTCCGATGACTGGAAAAGGCTTCGAAAATTGTGATAGCAGTATTTTTATTTCAAGATGAGGTGCAGTGATTACCTCCTGAGAGCAGATGTTATTTCCAGGGAGAAGAAATGGATTTATCATGAAAGAGGGGATTCCTTCATCCGAAGAGCCTTCTGAGGTATCGCGCAGAATAAGAGTTTTATCCGAATCTTGGGCTTCTTGTTCGGAGAATAGTGATTCAACATCTGCTCCCTCTTTGCGATCGTAGTAGAATGCTTGAGATGACAACTTAGTTTCCTTGTGTTGTTTGTTGGGACAATCTTTCGCATAGTGCCCTTTTCCTCTGCAAAGATAGCATCTATCTGTCGTCTTCTTCCGGACAGGTTTCTTTCTGAAGAACCTATTTTTGAGTTACGCCGTTTTTTGTGGATTTATCCTTCCTTCATTTTTTGAACACGTACATCCTTCCTTCTTGCATCCTATCTCAAGATAGGATTTATCACATATCGCTTTTGGGATGTTCGTCTCTCCATCATCTCCTTGAATAGATTTTTCTGCTCACATATCTTTTCTAGGGCTGTAAGACAGATTTGATGAATCTGTCCCAAGCTAATACTAGAAAAGTCTCTTCGGGTTGCCTGGAGCAGTCGAGCTATCTCTGGTTGGAGTTCTTTGGGTAGTGATGCCAGATACACGTTCTTAAGATTGGGATCATTGTTCCCATTCAAAAAGTAGAACCTTTCCGACATCCTTTTAAAGTGTCGATCAAGATCTTTCCTAGAGAGAGAACAACATCTCATAGTGAAAAATTCTTGAGAGACAGCTTTAGCATATAAAGAGATGTCACCTATGAATTCCCGGTGAATCTCTCCCAAAGCTTCCCCTGGGGTTGTAGCATTAAGAATCTCAAGTTGCCTGTATGCCCCAATACTAAGAAACCACTCTCGTAGTACGCCAAGGAACCTGGATGTAAAATCTTTCATAAGTGCTCGAAGATCGGCTCCTTCCTTGCTAAGTTGGTTGTCTATCCAAGCTGCAAATGTATGCATCATCTCTCGTCTTTTATGGATTGGAACATTGTCGAAGGAGAACCACGGACCATTTGAATACTTAGAACGTTGACCATCACTGGGGTGAGTTACAAATGGTTTGTTGGTTGACTCTGATTCTGAATCTGAGACATATCCCTCAAACTGTTGGCTTGGCTCTAGATCTGCCATTAGAACAGCTGCACCAGTGGTAAGACCTTCATCATCATCTGATTGGATATTCGAGTTCTCCTAGGGTTCAGGATTGGCCATCAAGAGAGTTGAGAGTTTTGCTACTCCTTCATCATCACTCGCCAAGGTTGGAGAATTCGTGGAGCTGGTTGTCACTTCTTCTTCATTACTCTCTCTTCTTTCGTCATTAGAAGAATCTTCCTGTTTGGATACCACCATGAAACCTGAAGAAAAAATATCTTGTACCTTTGAGGCCATTAGTGTATGGGCAGGTTTCTTTCCTTCTGTTCTTGATGGAGCTTCCTCCTCAGCTTCTCTTTTTTCTACTCTTGTAGGAATATCGATATCGGAAGGAATACTCGATACCATTCCAAAGACTTTGGAATAGTCCAAGATTCTGGTGCAAACGCATAAAACTCTGGTTGGAGACCTCTTGATATTGCATAAAGATCTAACTGAGGGGCTAAAGAAGCCTTAATCCTCTTATCTTCCTCAATGCGGGATAGTTCTCGTTTAAGTCTCCTTATCTCTTCTTCTTTGGCGTTGAATTCATTGCCTAACTGTCTGTTTGCCAAGAGAAGTCTGAGCTCTTTATCTAGTTGATAGATTTTCCCTGAGAGCCTTTGCTGAACTCTCAACAGTTGCATCTCCAGAGAGTTTTGTCTGGTAGTTGAGTTCTGTACCTGGTCAAGAATCTGCGACACCTTCGAATCGATATTTTGAAGGGATCGATTCTGGGCTCTAGCATTCTGAGTATGCTAGTTTAGAACTTCCTCTCCTTGGTTCAGAGGCTTCTGTCCACCAGCACCACAACCATGCCTAATGTTCCAGTCCTATGAAGAGAGTTGTCCACCACTGGAGAGGCACGAAGATAAATAAAGCAACATTGTAGTGAGGCCATATGTTCAAAGTACGGTGATGGATAAAGTTGGTACTAAGGGTGGTTTTGCTTGTAAAGTTGATATTAGAAAAGCTTTTGACACTGTTAACTGGGACCTCCTTATGCATGTGTGTAGATTTATGGGCTTTTCTGAGTTTTTTGTGGAGGCTATTTACAACATTCTGATATCTGCTAGACTCTCTATTTTGATTAATGGTAACACTGTTGGGTATTTTTCTTGTTCCCAAGGGGTTAGGCAGGGTGACCCCCTGTCCACTCTTTTATTTTGAATGGCTGAGGAAGTTCTTGGATTAAGTATACAAAATTGTATACTTAATAGGGAACTGGATCAGATTATTGTGGGTCCCAACTTATTTGTCCCCCCTTTTAGTTTTATGCTGATGATGTGATTGTTTTCTTGAGGGACAGTAGAAAAAACATTGACACCCTGGTTGCTATCTTTGATAAGTATGCCTTACTTTCTGGGCAGCACATCAACCCTGCCAAGTCCAAACTCCATTTTGGAAAAAAACATTTCTACTAATTTCAAACACTATGCTATTAATGTTACAGGTTTCCAGGAAGGTGGGACTCCTTTCACTTATCTGGGCACTCCTATTTTTAGGGGTGCCCCCAGACCTTATTATTTTAGGAAATTATCTGATGGTGTTATTGGTAAAATGAATAATTGGAAAGGTTCTACTCTCTCTATGGCTGGTAGGGTCTGTATGGTTAAAGCTGTCATTATTCCTTCTTTTAGACATGTTATGAGGGTTTACTTGCTTCCTGACTCTATTATTTTGAAAATTGATAGAGCTGTGAGAAACTGTGTGGAGTGGTTCTTCCCTGGTTAAGGGGATCAGTAATGTTGCCTGGTCTAAAGTCTGTTCTCCCTATTCTGAAGTGGGTCTAAAAATGACCTCCATAACTACTCTCAATAGATCCATCTTGTTACAGTCCTTATGGGGTATTTTTACTTCTTCCACTGAGGGAAATCTGTTCATTCAAAAAAGATTACTTAATTTTCACAACAGGGTTAAAAAACACCACACTAAGTCTTCTATTAGAACTGGTCTTTGCTTGCATTGGTCTTACATTTCTGATAATTCCAGATGGATATGTGGCAATCCCTCTAATGTCTCCTTTTGGTTTGATAAATGGCTTGGTTATGTGATTGCTGATAGAGTGGGGATTCCTTTGAATCTCAGAAGAAATTTCAATTTCAATGTTTCTGATTATTTTTTTGATGGGGTTTGGAACATTGAGATGACTTTTGGCATTACTTTTCGTGATATTGTGGATGACATTAGTAGACACAAGTTTTTTTTGGGTCTCCTGATGTGAGAATCTGGGAAAACTCCCTTCATGGGGACCTCTCCTCTAAACATGCTTATTATCTGCTCAGTCCCCACTTCCCTGAGGTTAATTGGGGTAGTTGGATCTGGCAAAATTACATTCCTAAGTGCAGGTCTACTTCTATATGGAAGGCCATTCATAACAGGTTGCTGACTTGGGACAGGATAAGGAAATGGGGGACTGCTGGTCCCTCTTGTTGCTGCCTTTGCCAATGCAATGAAGAGGATATGGATCATCTTTTGATCACCTGCCCCTTTTCTTCTATTTTGCTTTCTGAGTTCTGCCTTCTTTTTGGCTTTCCTGTTAATCACTATACTGATTTTCACACTTTTTTACTGCAGGCTATGCTCTATGATGCCCCTGAACAAGTGGCTAATGTTTGGAGATTTGCCATTGTGACATATGTTTGGTTAATATGGCAAATTAGAAATCTGATTATTTTTTATGGGAGATCATTTACTTATGCTGCTGTAAAAGCCAGATTCTGGTCCCATATGAGAGAGTTAAATTTGATATATCATGGTATGGTTAAGGAGACTGAGGACACTAATGTTCTTAATACTTTCAGAATTATTTGCAGGGTTAGAAAACAAAAAGACCAGCTCTTGGTCAGATGGTGCAGACCACAACCTGGATGGACTAAATGCAACACAGATGCAAGTTCTCATGGCTCCTCGGGTCCTTTAAACGGTGGTGGCCTATTTAGAGATGCTGAGGGCAACTTCTTGGGAGGTTTCAATGCAAAGCTTGGTGTTGGATTTTCCTTTGAAGGCGAGCTGGCAGTTGCGCTTATTGCCCTGGAGATTGCCTACGATGAAATCGGACCAACATATGGATAGAATCTGACTCTACATACGTGGTGGCCATGCTTAACTCTCTCAATCCTCAAATACCTTGGAAATGCCTTGAAAAATGGAGAATGGGGATGATATCTTTCATTGGTGGGAGGAACCTCCCCCTTGGCTTAGCTTGTATATTTTCAATGATTTGCATTCTACTTTTGTTAGAGGCTAGGTTTGTTTGTATTGTTGCTTGGTTTTGTGTTGGTTTTTGTGGGCTGTTGTTTTGTTTTTGGTCCCTTAGGCAGGTTATGCTGGTCACTTGGTACGGCATTTGTAAGCAGCACATTTGCTTGTTTTTTCTTTTCATAGGCAGTATGCTGCCATTCTTATGTATTTGTTACATTTTATAGGGTTGTCTATTTTTCCCTCCGACATGTGGTTTAATGGTTTTAGGTATTTCTTTTATATAAGATCTAGTTTAGTGACACTTATTCGTGAAACTGATAAAACAACTGAACTAATAACATTCATTCTAAACAAGTGAAACTTAATAGTGAAACATATAACACGAATTAACTAATACCTTTCATTCTAAACAATTGACACTTATTAGAGAAACCAATAATATTAATCACTAATTCTTTTCATTATAAACAAGTGAAATTTATTAGTGAAACAAATTACACTAATCAACAAATACCATTCACTGTAAACATGTGATACTTATTGGTGAAACCAATAACACTAATCAACTAATACCTTTCATTCTAAACAAATGAAACTTATTAGTGAAACTAATAACACTTATCAACTAATACCTTTCATCTTAGACAAGTGAAACTTATTTGTGAAAGAAATAACATTAATCAAATAATATCTTTCATTGTAAACAAGTGAAACTTATAACTTATTTAGGAACCTTGATGGATGAAAATTTATAATTTTGAAATTTTGATGATTCATCAAATGAGAGTCGGTTTCTTCTCTCGCCTCTCTCTTTTTTCTCACTCTAGACTTGCGTTTATCCTTTCTTGAAATCTCATTGCTAACAACGATTTCGAGTTTATTGGAAGGCAGAATCAGGAGGAATTTTTGGATTTCCTTCGACATAAATACCCATGGATCGAGGTTTCACGAAAAAGCGGTTACACCCCAGCCACTGGCAACATAGCGACGCCCATCTTTACAGATTCGACCGTGACCGCTAATGCAAGGCCTTCGGATTTTAAGTTTTCATTCGCGGATGCTGCCTTGAAGAATGTCTCGCCGATCTATCCACCGCAAGACCCGCTTCCTGCTAGTTTTCCACCGCCAAAAATGAGGGTAAATTATTTTCAATTACCATCCCAAACGATGTTTACCAGAGCCGAATTGAAAGTTTTAAGGACTCTTTCATCGGAAAAATTTCATACAATCCGGCGATAAAACAATTACGAGTCAGTGAGTTGAGATTGAAGTTGGGAGCGCTTTGGAAGATTCAGGGGATTCCGTTAGGAAGAGGCTATTACAATGTCTGTTTCGGCAACGACGATGACAGATCGAGAGTTTCTCCCCGAAAACATTGGGCATTCCAATCGGGCTCGATTCAATTGTTAAACTGGTGTCTTATCAGTTCGTCAAAATCACAGGTATGGATTCGACTATACGAATTACCTTTTGAATATTGGGATTCATCGATTCTTTGGGCTTTGGCAAGTTCGGTGGGTACACCGATTAGGATAGATGATAATTATTTGAATGGTAGCTATAGTAATTATGCTAGAATTCTAGTTGAGATTGATTTTAAAAATGATGTGAATGATCGAATTATGGTGAAAAGGAAGGCACATAGTACTTTTACTTACATCTGGATGGAGAATGTCCCTAAGTTTTGTTCACATTGTTCTGTGGTTGACCATCATTGGGGGAATTGTAGACGTAGGGAGCAGAACTTGGGCACAGGGCCGTCAATTCAACATGGTTTTAATAAATTTTGGGTTATTAATGAACTAATAACTTTCATTCTAAACAAGTGAAACTTATTTGTGAAACAAATAACACTAATCAAATAATACTTTTAATTCTAAATAAGTAAAAATTATTCGTGAAACCAATAACACTAATCAACTAATACCTTTCATTCTAAACAAGTGAAACTTATTAGTGAAACCAATAACACGAAATAAAAGCTATCATAAAAATGAAAAAGAAAAACCTAAAGGACACAGGACGTCCCAGAGGCCGGGGCACCACTAAAAACCTCGCTAGGGTAAAACCCTCCTTAGGGCCAAAACCCCTAGTCGAGGGAAAAAGGAATACCCCTATACATGGCATTACCACGCGGCGCGAAGGTAATCCTCAACATCAGCGAAAAGTACGAAAATAAGAAGAGTTCATATCAGAATAAAGTAAAGTCTGTAAAAAGTCGGGACTACCCCCAATCCATGTATGATCACCTGATAATTTTGCAAGATGGTCTGCGACCTGGTTTCCTTCCCTCGGGATATGGGAAACCTATATAGTCATTTGAGTACGAATAGTCTGTACTTTCTCCCAAAGAGCGCGAACACGCCCAGGAATTGAAGGGACCCTCGTCAGAAGCAGTTTAGTAGCCAAAGTAGAATTAGTCTCCACCCAGGGCTGAGTCCAGCCATGAGCATGTGCCATAAGAATATCATGAAAACCATCAGCTAATTCAGTATCGATCGGGAGGCCGATACCAGCATTCCTGGAAAAGGCCGCTTTGAAAAAGCCTCTACTGGAGTGAAAAATCCCTCCCAAGTGAAACAAATAACACTAATTAACTAATAGCTTTCATCCTAAACAAGTGAAACTTAATAGTGAAACATATAACACTAATCAACTAATACAGTTAGTTGGTCCCCGTACTAACGAGTCTCACACGTGCATGGGGGGGAATACACGTGTTCAGTGATTCTTAAAACTTTTCTTTCACTGAGGTCAGATGGGTCAGGTTATCCTGACAACCTTGCCCTGAGAAGCACGGATTGCCCTGAGTCAAAGTCTACTGAGACAATGATCCTGAGCTGCTTTCAGAAGCTTCAGATTAGCCCAACTGAACCTGAGTTTATCAGAGATCCTGAGGAGCTTGGATCAGATAATTATCTTACTGAACCCTCAGTAGAGTTAGTTCAGTTTGGTAACTATCTGTTCTAGCTACTCAAGTGTGCGGAATGGTTGGCCCTAAGTTTAGACTCGTTTTAGCTTTGTTGAAAATCTTCCCTTCGATAAAACAGTGATTAAGGCTGTGACCAATTTTATGCAGTTCAGTGGATTGGTTCAAACTGAATATCAGTGAAATATGCTTTCAGTGAAAAACATGTAATAGATAAAATGCAGTACAGAAAGCAAACAACACAACAATTATAGTGGTTCAGAGACTCAAGCTCCTACGTCCACTCTCTCTGATCTTCATAGAAATTACGTCCACTCTCTCTGATCTTCATAGAAATTCCTTAACCACTTCCTAAAGCGTTCAGGCTAACTCACTGTAGCTTACTCACTTTTCTACCTTGAGTTTTCTGGCTGATTCACTGCAGCTTACTAACTCAAACACACACAAGTGTTCAGACTACCACAAGTAGCTTACTAACTTCTTCTCTAGTGTTTTCTGGCTAACTCACTGTAGCTTACTCACTCTTTACAACTTTAACTCACCAACAAAACACACACAAACTACCTTAACAAAGGGTTTGGGTTTTGGGTTGGTTTCCAACTATGGTGATATATCCTTACAATAAGAACTAATGCAAAGACTAGGATATCTCTTCTAAGCTTTGGATATATCTATCAATCTAGGCTTAGAATAGTGAGCTCTCTCCAATGTGAAACACTTGGGAAATTCTAGGTTTTTCGAGTGCTTCAATTTGCAATAATACGAATGAGCTCTTGAGTTGCTTGAAATTTCCCGTAACCTATCAATGTAAAGGGTCACTCGTATTTATAGGCAACTTCACCAAGGTCACTCTTTGAAAACTATCTGTTGGAAGAGAAAGCTTTATGAGTTTCCTCTTCTGGTGTTTGATGAACTGCTATATTTAGGGTTTGAACACTCCCTTGCATGTTTTAGGAAATATCTGATCATGCAAATAATCAATTTTTGCGATACGGAACTTAGTACTCTTGACATGATTGAGGTGGTCCTGTAAACTTTCGATTGTCGATTGAAATCTGATGTTGTCTTCCTCTGATTGGTTCTTGTCTTCAGTGAATGTAGACAAACAAAATGGCTCTTTTTGGTTAATCTCTCTTAATGTGACAACCTTAAACAACACTTAGACTTAGTTCCTTTTGTCTGCATTAGAATGTTTTGGGCAATATCTACTTTTCTGAACATGTGCATTTTTTCTCTTTTTTTTGTAGTCTTGAGATAGATATTATTCCGATGCCTCTCGAACATTCAGGTTATACTAAGTATTCAGTATCTTACTGAGACTTCAGTAACTACTAAGTATTTAGTGTCTTGATAACTTCTTGAGTTATCGGTGTCTTGATTACTTGCGATTCTTGATGTCTTGATTACTTCTTGAGTCTTGATGTCTTGATGACTTCTTGAGTCTTGATGTCTTCAACGACTTCTTGAGTCTTGATGTCTTGATTACTTCTTGAGTCTTGATGTCTTGATTACTTCTTGAGCTTGGTGTCTTGGCGACTTCTTGAGTCTTGATATCTTGACAACTTATTGAGTCTTGATGTCTTCAAAGAACTTCATCGAGTTATCAAGACTATCGAGTCTTCATTCCTTCAAAGATCTTGATTATCTTTACGAACATTGATTCTCTCGATTCTTGATTCTCCGATTCTTGATTCTCTGATTTCTTGATTCTCGATTCTTGATTATTTCGGTACCTTTCGAGTTCTTCAGTAACTTTAAGATCTAACCTGATCTATATCTGCTGACTATACAGAGAACTTCCTGAACAATCTATGCTGAAACCTGACTCAGACTATCAAGATTATCCTGAACATTTCATACTTAGGGGCTTTTGGGATCTAATCAAAACTTCTTTATTAAATTCATCTCCCAACAATTTCCCCCTTTTTGATGATGCCAAAACCATCTTGTTACATTTAAGAAAACCTAACCTATCCTTAGGTTTCAGTTTATTTATTACAAACCAAAATGGTATTTCAACCAACAATTTTCTAAACAATCTGGCATATCAAGTAATTAAAGACATATAAGAAGATAATGAGATATTATCTTTTGAGCATAAAGATAAAATTTTCATTGATATAGACTAAGAGTTACAGATTACATTGAAAATCAAAAATAAATCAGAAGAACAAAGTCTTCAGTCTTCTTCCACTTCATCCTCTGGCACTTCCAGGTTGAACATCCCGTAGTATCTCCTCTTCAGTTCATCCCTTGCCTTGATGATATCAGGGTTGTTTCTGTTAAGCCTGGACGGGATATCTTGGGCTATTTTCGAGAAATGACCGCCATCATTTACATAGCCATTCTCAAACCTAGGAGCTGGGTACATGTATGGACCAGGAGCTACTATCTGAGTGTTTCCTTCATTTGCCATGTTGATCAAACTTTGCAGGTACTTAGGATAGAAAGTCAGTAAGTACTCAATGAAGGCTTCATTCTTATCCATTTTGCTCCTCCATTCTCTCGAGATCTCATAATAGAACCGGAAGGTTCTCTTGATCACTTCCCATGCATCATTGAAGGCGTATAGGCATCCACTTATCAATGTGCGGCCCTTACGTGTCTTTTTTTAGTACCCCTCCTTTTTTGCTTAAAAACTTTTTAAAAAACCACCTCTTCTTTTATGCTCTTTCTTTTTTCTTCTGCAGTCGGGTGGAACACGATCTCTTGAAGCGGCGATTTTCTTTCCTTTTCAATCGAAGAGCTTTGAGTTTTCTTGGTATCGAAGGCTCGCTACGGGTTTCGGTTTCTTCCTCGATTCTTGAATTCCATTATCGACTTCCTCGAGTAGGTTTTGAGCTTTTTGCTCTTTTCTTCCTTTCTTGTTCTACAAATGCCACACCTTTCTCTTTTCAGTCGACTTGATCTTCACCGGCTTTGCTTGTCTCAATCATCCTTCTATCACTCAGTTTCTCAGTAATTACTTCTTCAGTGATCTGATCATTTGTCTGAGTGAAGGTAGGTTTCTCAGCTTTGGTAAACTTCAATTTCTCAGTGGCTTCAATCTTATTCAAGGCATCTAAAATTTTCTTTCCCTAAGCTTCTTTTTGAGTCTTTCTCTCCAAGGTTTGTGCCAACAACTCACTTAATTTGCCACCAGGCCTTTCCCAATTTTTGGCACCATACCTTGGGAGTAGTTGAGTCAGTGCAGTATCCATATAGTATTGCTCCTTGCCCATATCTTTGCGTCTTTGCCTGCCTTTGATCATGTTCATCCTCTAGCCTCATCATGTAATTCTTGGCCATTGAGAATTCATCTGCGAGTGGAGCAAACTGCTTTGAGAAGACATCATGCATCATCTCTGTCATCTTGGTCATGAGCAGAGAGCCCATTTCCTCAACAACTGTTTTGATCATCAGATCATTCTTCTCAATCAACTTGGCTTCAAGATAGGCAGTTCTTTCTTGATACATCTACTTCATGTTGGCATTAAGCTCTGTATGCACTCCATCAATCTTTTCATCTAATGAAGCTAATTTACCTGATAGAGTTATTTGAAGCGAATCAGATGATGAACTCAGGTTCTCCATTTTCTGATTTTGAGCAGCCAGGACTAACTCCATCTGAGTCATCTTATCTGTGAGAATTGTTTGCAGCATGCTTGATGAAGAGCTTAGATTCTCAATCTTTTGAGATTGACTTGCCAGTATCTCTTCCTTCCTTGGCTCTATTTTCTTTAACTCATCCAGGATTGGTGTGAGATCAACCACTGGAGTTTTGTTCAATATTTTCCAACCGAAATTTGGGTGCTCCAACCGAGCCTCGATCTGCGATATCATAAACATCGATTTAAAGCTAGGTACTTCAAAGAATTTTAAGATAATGTATAAAGGAAAAAGGTACACCAAGAGAGCTAACTTCATCCGAGGTTGTCCGATATCGATTAGTTCAAAGATCGATATATGTCACCATCGACTCTCGGTTTCCTTCTCTTTTCAAAGATCGGTTTGAGGTTCCTTTCTCCCCGATTTTTTTTCGCGATCATCACCCTTATCCTTATCTTTGTTTTGATCATGAGAGTGGAAGCATCCACTCCTTCAATAGCTTTCTTTTCGGCTAACTAGCTTTTTTTCACCGGTTCATCGAAATCCAGCCTTTTCATCCCGAGCTTTGTCTTTCGAAGCTTCGAAAACTCTGTCGACACAGCTAGCCGGTGCGTTCCACCGATCCCTCTCTCCGAATGAGGCAATATTGACAGATTTTGAAGTGATTGATTCGGAATATACACAGTGGTTACGAAGCTCGAAGAACATATCTGAAGGTCGGGATATGCATTCAACTTCGGGGTATCTGCCCAAGATGAACCGTTCCCTTTAGCCGCCATTCGGTCTCTTGGCTTCTCCCTTCTTCAATCTTGGGCATTCGGGAGCATTAGGTTGAGTGTATGAGTTCGGTGATGGATCTAGAAATGATTCATTGAAGCGATCCAAGTTCAAAGCAATTCTCGAGGTTCAAATTGATCGACGTCGAGCAAGGTCTTTCTTGATGAGGGATCCGAGGTCCCTTGAAGATTTCTGAGAGATTTTATCGAGTTCGGAGAAGTTTTGAGTACCTCGGAGAAAACTTGTTCCTCGGTTTCTTGCGGTGACGTTGTTACCACCGAGCAAGAACCCGTAGTGGAGATTTCGGCCCTTAGCGCCCGAGTTGAGTTTCTTTAGTTTCACCGGCCTCGCATTCGCAATTGTTTGAAGCCTTCTGCGACACGAGGAGCAGTCTTTCTTCTTCGGTTTCTCTCCTTTCTCCTTTTAATTTTAATCGGGGCTTCCCCAAGCTTGTTTGGCTTCTTCATTGGTTTCCTCGGTGGATTTACGGCGCAGATTGTCTTGTTTCACGACTGCTCCACCTTTTTGTATCTTCCTCCATTTATCTTGGCCGGTCTCCTCCCGAGACTCGGTGTTTTCTCTTTCTTTCCTCTCAAAGTCTTCTTCGTTGGTTTGAACATGATTTTTGACTTTGGAAAGGAAGTGGAATCAAAAAAATGTCCTTCTCTTCTTCTGCTGCGTTTCAAGATAAATGCAATCTTGATTGCATGTAGAATTTTTCCTTGATAACTCTGAGCCATTCACCTTTCGAATTTGTTTGGCTTGATCACTCACCACCTTGATCAAATAGTGCAACCAATTGAACGCCGTAGTAGTAGGTGAATCTTCAATCGCCGCCATTAAATTTTAACTTAGGCGTGCTTATCTGTTCGAAACTACCAGATCTACTCATGATGCATTTGCTTACAATATCCAACAATACACGATATTTAGGCTTCAAATGCTTCTTATTCAGAGTAGCTTCAAACTTTACCTGATGCTTCAAACTTTATCTAAATAATCTTGTTCCCTACCCATCATGTATACCGTAGGGTCTTCACCTCTATCACTTAACTTATATATGGCATTTAGATTCTTAGGAATAATATATAATTCCCTAACAAAATCCACATATTTTGTACTATGCTCCAAATACAACACCGTAATTTTAGACTCTATGCAATTTTCGTCATCTAACTGCATATTAGAAACAAACTCAATTACCTCTTTCGCATATTCAGCCTCTGGTTGATTTGCGACCAGACAAGTAAGCTTTGCCATACGAATCATATGCAACGCCTCCTCCTCGTGAGTTGCATTGGACGTGCTTTCTAGAGAAACAACATATTTGTACCATGGTTTGTTGGAAATGGCAAGTTTGTCGTATATAGAGAGTGTCATTTTTGGGGATTTTGAGTGAAGGGTTTTTTAGATAAGAGATTTATGGGTAATCGAAGGTTTTGAAGCAGAGGGTTTGTGAAGACGAAGGCCTTTTTGAAATAGGGCTTGAATGGAGTTTTTGTAATGGATATAGGATTTTGATTTATGGAAAATCGCGATAGATGAAGAAATCGACGGTTGAGATTAAACACCGGCAAAAACGGGTATTTGAAAGGACAGTTTCGCAAATACTTAGCCGTCAATTTATCCCTTTTGGTGATTAATGAACAAAGGCATTTAATTATCGTTCTGCAGACCATCTTTTTCCTCGTGGATTTCAAAGGTCCCGCCCAATTATTTCTTCAGATGTTTTGTCATTTATTGCCAATGGTTACTGAAATTCAGATAGACAATAAATGTGGTTCATGAGTAAATACTTCTTCAGACTAATTTTCTCCATCAGTCTTACTGAGTTTTGACCTTGATAAAATGTCAATTATAATAATCGATCTTGAACTTCGGGATAACCGAGTTTCCCAAGACTCGAAGATTCAGGACTCTCAATTTTATCCCGAGTTTTTCGGTAAAACACGAAAAACTTTCATGCACCAAAAACCTTCAATTTTTGATTTGCTTTATTCACTGGATCAACATACCTAATTCAATTGATAGTTCACGAAATCTTGATTGACCTAAAGGTTTAGTCAAGATATCGACTCTCTGCTTATCGGTATGAATTTTCTCCATTCTCGTGTCTTTTCTTCTCAACACGATCTCTCGATGAAGTGATGTCCGATATCAACATGCTTACATCCGGTGTGCAATCTGAGATTTTGTGTAATAGCAATTGCCTTATTATTATCACAAAATATAGGTACTTCATTGGCTATAATCTTATAATCCCTCAATTGTTATGCGAGCTAAAGAATGCATGCACAACAACTTCCTGCGACCATGTATTAAACTTTCATGAAATCTTGGTTGCTCGAGGTTTGTTTCTTTGAAAACCATGATATCGGTTTACTTCCAAGAAATTGACAAGTTCTGTGGTAGACTTCTTGTCAATTCTACATCCTCCATAATCGAGATTCGAATAACCCGGTTAATTGAGGTTATCGGCAATTTGGATACCATAATCCTCTATTCACTTTGTGCCTTTAAGATATTTGAGAATCTTTTTGGCGGCCTCCATGTGACTAAAGCCTTAGGATTAGCTTGGTATCTTGCACATATCCCAACAAACAAATGTTATATCAGCCTACTTGCTATGAGATATAGAAGTTGATCCAATGATCCTCTATAATCGGTGTGATTTCTTGATTTGCCTTCGAGATCGGGATCCATCTTGTAGTTAGTATTCGGAGGAATTCTAACTGCATTGCAATTCTCAGACACCATACTTTGCAATCGGATCTCGGTGTATTTTGCTTGATTGATGAATATTCCTTCCTTAGTTTGTTTCACCAAGTCCAAGAAAGAAATTCATCTCCCCATCATTGACATCTCAAACTTTCCTTTCATCGAGTAGAAAAACTTTTCACCAACCGATGATTTGGAGATCCAAATATGATGTCATCCACATAGATCCGAACTAGTAAAATATCCTTTCCATCTTCTATCCGAACAAAGTCCTATCAACAGTTCCTTTGATAAAACCATGGAAAAGAAGAAATTGAGAAAGGGTATCATACCATGCTTTCGGTGCTTGCTTAAGACCATACAAGGCTTTCCCGAGCTCGTAAACTTGGTCATTCTGACAAAATCCTGGAGGTTGTTCCACATATACTTCCTCCTTAAGCACACCATTCAGAAATGCACTTTTCACATCCATCTGATAAACTGTGAATTTCATGTGGGCAGCATATGCAAGAAACAATCGATGGCTTCCGGTCTTTGCGGTGCAAAAGGTTTCATCATAATCCAAGCCTTCTTCTTGGGAATAACCTTGTGCAACTAGTCTTGCCTTGTTTCTCACAATGTTGTTGTTTTCATCTCTCTTATTCTTGAACACCCACTTAGTTCCAATCACATTGTGCCTTTTAGGTCTGTCCACTATCTCCCAAACTTCATTCCTTGTGAACTGGTTCAATTCTTCTTGCATAGCAACAATCCAGAATGAGTCTTGTAGAGCTTCTTCAATCTCAGTAGGTTCTTTTTCAGATATGAAGCAGCAGAACAAAGCACTCTCTCCATGGAACCTTCTTGTTTTGACACCATCTGATAGATCATCCACAATCTGACTTGTAGGATGACTATCCAACCATTTTCTCCTGGATGTTCCCCCTTTAGTAGTATCCTCAACATCGTAAAATGTTAGGTTCAAGGCGATTCATTAAATTAGGGGAACAACAGAAAAGGAGAAAGAGAATCATCTTCCTCAGGGGAAATTCCATTTAGAACATTGTCAGAGACCTTTGTTCCCCATTGGTTGATAGATTCATAGTTTGCCTCAGCTGTGACCACATCTTCATCGGCATTAAATACCTGAGTCTGAACTGGTGTATGTTCGGTTAATTCGACTTTCGGTGTGTTGGCTTTCCTTCAAGAGAGAATTTCCATCCCGAGTCTCACCATCGAAGTTTTTCCATCCCGAACTTCTTTGTTCGAAGTCCGATTCACTTCATTCATAGAAAGTGGTGACTTTCTTTTTTCGTGTTAGGAGGATGTTTTATCATTCTTTTTCAGGCTAAGTCTGGTGATTCTCTTGATCAGTTCTCCTGAGCATGTTCCTGTTTCTTCTAAACACAAGTAGATTCATCAAAAACAACATGAGGTGTTTCCTCCACAATAAGAGTCCTACAGTTGTAAACACTGAACGCTTTTTCTTGACTTGAGAATATCCTAAAAATATCCCTTCATCGACTTTTGCTATCAAAAGTTTTCAACCGATCTTTACCATTATTGTGTATGAAACACTTGCAACCAAACACACGAAAAGAAAAGAAACAAGAGGCTTCCTTTCATTCCACGGCTCATATGGAGTTTTTCCTTGATTTTTGGTCAAGATAGATCCGTTTCCGAGAGTAGAATGCGGTGTTGATACCCCAAATTTCAAAATCTCTTAGGAATATCGACCAAAGAATCATTGTTCTTGCGAACTTCTTTTCGAGTCCTATTTCTTCTTTCAAAGAACACCATTACATTTGTGGGGTCCTTTGCGGTGATGTTTCATGGGTTATACCATTTGCTGCACAATAATCAGATATAATTTGGTTGATAAATTCAGTTCCTTTATCTGATCTGATCTTGACCACACTCAGATTTTTTCCAGTACTAGTAGTTCAGGCAGTTTTGTCTGAGTCTCTTTCTTACAGAGTAAGAATATGACCCATGTGTATCTAGAGTAGTCATCAACTACCACAAGTGTGTATTTTCTGCCATTAGTGTTCACAGGTGTTACTGGACCAAAGAGATCCATATGTAACAGTTGTAGTATTCTATCAGTAGAAACATCTACTTTACTTTTGAAAGATGCTCTTATTTGTTTTCCTTTCTGACAAGCATCACATACATGATCTTTACTGAACACTTCATTTGGTAACCCCCTCACAAGTGCTAATCTTGCAAGTTTGTTCAAGGTTTTAAAGTTTAAGTCATTCAGTCTTTTGTGCCACAACCAACTGGTATCAGTGGAACTTTTTGCAACCAAACATGTATCTTTAGGAGATAATTTCCAATCAGCAAGATACACATTTCCTTTTCTAGTACCAGTCAGTAAAATTTTCTGTGAAGTATTGTCTTTCACATAACATAAGTTCTTTGAGAACTCAACACTGAATCCTTTGTCACAGAATTGACTGATAGAAAGCAAGTTATGCTTTAAACCAGACACATATGAAACACCATGGATATGAGCGAGAATCCACTTCAAGAGTTCCATATCCCCGGTTTATCCTTTTGAGTTGTCTCCAAATGTGATCCGAGGGCCTTTTTGCTCAACATAGTCGGTGAGTAGTTTCTTATATATCTGTCATATGTCTTGAACATCTCTTTGTCTAGATACCATCAAAGAGGTGCCAATTCATTTCCACTCATCGGTGTTATGTTGTATTTATTATTTCGGTGCCTTTTCTTTACTCGAAAAAAAGCGGTCGCTTTTTTTTTTAGGTACCCATTTAGTGTAGGGTCCTACTGTGTTAGTTTGTTCCTTTTGGAACCAAATCTGCTGATAACTCTAAGTACTTTAGAGTGGACCGATTTGTCTCCCATAAACATCTACGTACACATTCACTACCCTAGGTGCCTTGGCGCAACCTTGTCTATGAAAGTGCCGGCCTTAGCATGAACATGAGCCTTAGAGTTCTTCTTGGGTTCGGGGCTTTTTGTTCAAGTGCCTTAGCTTTGGTCTGGTGTTGGTCTCTGTCTCTCTCGACTTGGGTCAGAAACCTTTACCCTTAGACAAGTGGGGTTTCGTTACGTTATCTTGAAATTGAGGTCTTTCAATGTCGAGGACTTGGTCTTTTTTCGGTTGAGAATATCTCTGCTTTGAGTGTTTCTCTTCCGAAAATTCCTCGATGGTTGATCTTGAGATCTTTTCGAGTTGGTATTCTTCTACCGAGGCTTTTGAAATCTTGGCACGAAAATTTCCTCTTGAGTGTTCAGGGTTTTCTAGCCTTTTTCCGAGGTTTGGGCTTTCTTCCCTAAACCTCGGTTTTTTTCGAGACCATAGGTCCTTTACCATTGTCTAAAACTCTGGTCATTCTTCAAGAAGAAGATAAGATGCCCTTTGGTTTAACAAAGACGATCTTGGTCTTTACTAGAAGTAGCATTGAAGACCTTGTGAGGTTCCCCTGGAATGTATCCCAATCCGGCTTTTTATAGTTCTTGGTCTTTGATAACTCAATTTCATCTATTACTTTAGATCACGAGAATTCAAAAGAGCTAACTTTCTTTTCAAGACTATCCTCACATTTTCTTTAGAGTTTCATGCTTCTCAAAGATGTCATTGAACTCGGTTCGATAAGTAGAATCTCTTTAGTGGACTTCTCTAATTTTCCATTCGGGATCTCTATCACCACCTCTTTTTTCGAGAGTTGTACTTTCGTAACATCCAGTTCATCAATAGTTCCCATCAATTGAGAAGTGATCTCGATTTTTTAGAGTCTTTCCACTTGATTCTCGTGATCGGTTCCTTGTTACGCTCTTGAGTTTCAATGAGCGGTTCTTGTAATACGAATAGTCCTTCATAAGATTCTCCAACGAATTCATCAGTCAAAAATTATCATTTTACAGTTGAACTTGAGAACTCATGTGCTTGTGTAGGAGCAACAAACGAGAGATAGAAGAATTTACCTCCTCCACAACCATAAGCAGATATCATCCTTATCACTATTTGAGAAAATCTCATCCGAGGAACTGGAACCTTCTTGGAATGTTCTTCTTCCTCGGCAATCATCTTTCTTCTTTGGAGATCTTCTTGTCTCTCTTGGCTTGTCTTTCCTTTCTTTTCTTTAAAGCTTTTCATTTCGGGACAATCATATTGGAAGTGACCTTTCTTTTGACAGTTGTAGCATATGTTGGCATCATCATCCTGATCACTTTCCTCCTTGGTCTTGGAGTCCTTCCTTTTGGATGAGGATCCTTCAGCTTTGTGGTCCTTCCTTTTCTCAGTGTATCATCCTCGAACACGAAGTTTCTCTTGTACTGTGATTCTATAATATTTCTTATATTTCCCATGCTCTGCTATTGAGTCTTTCAAACCTCCTTGCCATCGATCTAGCTTATCCTCTTCATCATCGATTTCGCAAGTGAGTTCTCGAACTCTAGACTTCTGAGGATTTCTCTTTGGCTTTGAAAGCCACATTCTTGCTAGATGAAGAATCAACTTTGCTGTCAGATTTCTTAGTTTTCTTGTCAATCACAAACTCATAAGCTTTCAGTTCAGAGAAAACTTGTTGGTATGGCATGGAATCAATATTTTTGGTGTTTTCAATCACCACAACATTTATATCCCATTTCTTAGATAATCCTCTAAGAATTTTTCAGTGCCACTTCTCTCTGTGGGTATCTTTTCCTAAGAGCATTCAGATCTTTCATAATGCTAGTGAATCTGACCTCAATTTTGTCAATGGATTCACCATTTTTCATTTCAAAGCTATCAAACTTGCCAATAGCAACAGAGAGTTTGTTTTCCTTAATATGATCTAGGCCTTGACACATAACAACAAGTGTGTCCCATATTTCTTTTGCAGTTTCACAGTGAGAAATCATCCCCATAACACCATCAATAGTGTTATACAAAGTATCTTTAGCAATGTAGTCCAGATTGACTAACTTTCTCTCATCAGAAGTAAGTTGATCATCAGGCTTTGGAAATTCATCTCTGGGATCATTCCTCTCAATGATCGGTGATTCGGGATTCATAATGAAGAATTTGAATGGTCCTTCAGAAACCACTCTCCACATTCTTTCATGTTTTGAATACAGATGAGCCTGCATTCTCAATCTCCATAGGTCATATCTCTCAACAGAGAACATATGAAGTTTCTTAGAAGGCATGATGACTAAGCCTTGTAAGATATCAGCAAAGAAATCTATTCAATAGACCACCAAAGTCTTTTAGCAAATAGACTATGGCTACCAAAGCAAGTGGTCAAAATGAACCACTGTTCTGATACCACTTGTTGGTCCCGGTGCTAACGAGTCTCACACGTGTTCAGTAATTCTTAAAACTTTTATTGCACTGAGGTCAGATGGGTTAGGTTATCCTGATAATTTTGCCACGAGAAGCCGCGGACGCCTCGAGTCAAAGTCTCATCGAGACAATGATCCTGAGCTGCTTTTAGAAGCTTCAGATTAGCCCAACTGAACCTGAGTTTATCAGAGATCCTGAGGAGATTGGATTAGATAATTATCTTACTGAACCCTCGCAGAGTTACTTGATCGTAACTATCTTTCTAACTTACTCAAGTGTCGGAATGGTTGGCCCTAAGTTTATACTTCGTTTTAGCTTTTTTGAAAATCTTCCTTCGATAAAACAAAGTGATTAAAGGTCGTGACTAATTTTATGCGATTCGATTGGATTGGTTCCAACCGAATATCGATGAAATATGCTTTTTCAAATGAAAAACATGTAATGAGATAAAATCTGATCTGTAAAGCAAACAACACAACAATTATAGTGGTTCAGAGACTCAAGCTCCTACGTCCACTCTCTCTGATCTTCAGAGAAATTCCTTAACCACTTTCTAAAGCTTTCAGGCTAACTCACTGTAGCTTACTCACTTTTCTATCTTGAGTTTTCTGACTGATTCACTGCAACTTACTAACTCAAACACACACAAGTGTTCAGACTACTACAAGTAGCTTACTAACTTCTTCTAGAGTTTTCTGGCTATCTCACTTTAGCTTACTCACTCTTTACAACTTTAACTCACCAACAAAACACACACAAACTACCTTAACAAAGGGTTTGGGTTTTGGGTTGGTTTCCAACTATGGTGAGATATCCTTTACAATAAGAACTAATGCAAAGGCTAGGATATCTCTTCTAAGCTTTGGATATATCTATCAATCTAGGCTTAGAATAGTGAGCTCTCTCCAATGTGAAACACTTGGGAAATTCTAGGTTTTTCGAGTGCTTCAATTTGCAATAATACGAATGAGCTCTTGAGTTGCTTGAAATTTCCCGTAACCTCTCAATGTAAAAGGGTCATTGGTATTTAAGGCAACTTCACCAAGGTCACTCTTTGAAAACTATCCGTTGGAAGATATAGCTTTATGAGTTTCCTCTTACGGTGTTTGATGAAGCAATTTATATTTAGGGTTTGAACACTCCCTTGCATGTTTTAGGAAATATGCGATCATGTAGTCAATCACCAATTTTTGCGATCCGGAACTTAGTACTCTTGACATGATTGAAGGGTCTGTCGCTTTTCGATGGTCGATTAAATGCAGTGTTGTCTTATACGATTGGTTCTTGTCTTGATGTGAATGTAGACAAACAAAAGCGGCTCTTTTTGGTTAATCTCTCTAAATGAGACAACCTTAAACAACACTTAGACTTAGTTTCTTTTTTATGCACTTTAGAATGTTTTGGGCAATATCTACTTTTACGAACATGTGTGTTTTTCTCGGTTTTGTAGTCTTGAGATAGATATTATTGATTGCCTCTCGAACTTTTCGGGTTATCTTGAGTATTACGTATCTTCTTGAGACTTGAAAGAATTCTTGAGTCTTTAGTGTCTTGATAACTTCTTGAGTTATCGGTGTCTTGATTTCTTCTTTTGAGTCTTGATGTCTTGATTACTTCTCGAGTCTTTAGTGTCTTCAGCGACTTACTGAGTCTTCAGTATCTTTAGCGACTTACTGAGTCTTCAGTGTCTTGATTACTTCCGAGTCTTGATGTCTTGATTATTTCATCGAGTCTTGATGTCTTCGGCGACTTCTCGAGTCTTGATTGTCTATAGCAACTTCTCGAGTCTTGATGTCTTGAAAGAACTTCATCGAGTTATCAAGACTTATCCGAGTCTTCATTCCTTCAGCATCTTCAGTGTCTTTCTGAACATTCAGTTCTTCTGATTCTTCAGTTCTATTGTTTCTTCAATTCTACTGATTCTTCAGTTACTCAGTACCTTCGGAGTTCTTCAGTAACTTTAAGATCTAACCTGATCTATATCTGCTGACTATACATGGTGTAGATAACTTCCTGAACAATCTATGCAGAAACCTGACTCCGACTATCAAGATTATCCTGAACATGTCATACTTAGGGGCTTTTGGGATCTAATCAAAACTTTATTAAATTCATCTCCCAACACAGTTCATTCTAAACAAGTGACACTTATTAGAGAAACCGATAATACTAATCACTAATTCTTTTCATTCTAAACAAGTAAAATTTATTAGTGAAACAAATTGCACTAATCAACAAATATAAATCATTGTAAACAAGTGAAATATATTCGTAAAATCGATAAAACTAATGAACTAATAACTTTCATTCTAAACAAGTGAAACTTAATATTAAACATATATCACTAATAAACTAATACCTTTCATTTTAAACAAGTGACACTTAAAAAAGAAATCACTAATTCTTTTCATTCTAAACAAGTGAAATTTATTAAGGAAACCAATAACACTAATCGACAAATACCATTCATTGTAAACAAAAAATTGTTATCGAAAAATCATTAACTTTGAACTTGGTCGCTGGTTCAATTCCTACTGAACACATAATTTTAGAAAATTTTGAATTATGAGAGTCGCTCTACCTTCTCACTACTTTCTCTCTCTAGAAAGCGGTTCCTAAATTTCCGCCTTATTCTTCTATCTTCTTCGATGGATTCCGCACCGGCGACGGGGCCAAAGGATGGCGATAATAATTTCATCGCCTTGTGCTCTAAATACCCAAAGCTGATAGAGTTTGTAGTCAAGAATTTCTCGGATAAAGTCTCAACATGACGGTTATCGTCTCCAAACACGATCGTGGATCTTAATTTGGGATCGACTTTGCGCGATCAGAATCTTGTGAGCACGTTACCCAAGGAGGTCATCTTCACTGATTCGACCATTACCACCGGCGAAAGGATTTCTTTTGTTGAGGCCACGGAGAAATCGATTTATAGGCTTTACCCGAAACAAGATCCGGCGCCGATTTCTTCTCTGGCTCCGGTCAACGAAGGAGAGTTTTGCTCTGTGACAATCCCTGAGGAGATTTATCAGCATCAATTGGAGACTTTCAAGGAATCATTTCTTGGAAGAGTCTCATTTGAGAATCGGAAGTTTTCTCTCAAAAAATTTGAAGGACAAATTGCAGGCGATTTGGGGACTAACAGAGAAGACTGACACCTCTGGGCAGAGGTTTCTTCAACGTTTTTATTGCTGATGAGTTCGAAAGACATAGAGTTTTCAGCAAGAAATCATGGGGTTTGCAACCGGGTTCATTTCGTTTATCAAGTTGGTGCCCTGATTTCAATCCCTACAATCTGAGTTCTTCAAAGGCGCAGGTATGGATTAAATTTTACGAGCTACCTTTTGAGTATTGGGATTCTGCATTTATCTGGGCTTTGGCAAGTTCATTGGGAACACCGCTGCGTATTGATGATAATACGTTAAATTGTGAATACGGTCGGTTTGCTAGGGTGTTGGTTGAGGTAGATTTCAAGAATGAGGTTAGGGATAAAATTCTGGTTAAGAGGAAAAATCATAGCACTTTTACATATGTGGTTATTGAGAACGCTCCTGATTTTTGCAATCAGTGCGGTATAGTGGGTCATGGTTGGGAAAATTGTAGACACAGGATGAAGGTACCAGTTGAGCAGGCCCTAATTCCGAATAAGAGTGGGGATAAGGTTTGGGTAACTAAGGTGGACAACAGGGTTATTGATAGTTCTGTTTTGGTTAATGAAAGTGAGATAACGAAGGGTGTAGGGACAGATGTTGGGGGTTCCAACGTTGGAGGACTCTCGAGTGCGCCGATAATAAATTCTTTCGATGTTTTACACGGGCTCGAAACAGACGATGATGATGGGGATAAGGATTCTAGCATGCCTCCTTTAATGGAGGTTGATGAGCAGTGGATTGCCAAGATTTGTAGCACGGATGCACCGGTCTCGAAGGGGATTGAGACTACTCTGGATTCATCGAGCAATCTATCGCCGATTAGTAGCACGGAAAAACAGAGGAGACTCTTCCTAGAAAACTTTGAGCAATTTTTGCAGGATTAAGTGGTGGAACCTTTAACACCGAAGGTTCGGAAAGCTGCACAATCAGCACCTCTCAAGATGAGGCCTATTGCCTTGTGCGCACGTCCTGAAGACAGTCCGACAAGAAGGGCATTGAACATGGGTAGTACTCTGAATATTGTTTCAAAACATCACTCTCCGGCAGCAGCGGCTATGAATATAGCTGCAACAAGGGAGTTTAAGAGGCTTGATTCTATGAAACCACCTTGAAGTGGTACTTCGTAAGCATTTGAGTTTTGGGGAGTTACGGTATAGTTGATTTTTTCATTTTTTTGGTTCATGTTTGTATGTGTGTCGTTTCATGGCTTGTCGTGAAGCTGTGCTGTTTTTCCTGGTCCTTTTTCTGCTGATAGGGCTTGTTTTTTAGACTGGTTTGGGCCCATTAGTTGGCCTGGTTAGATCACTTAGATGGGTCTTTTTGATTAGGCTGTGTGCCTCCTTTGGGTATTGCTTGGATTGGGCTTTTGACGTGGGGCTGGCCCTTTTGGGCTGCAGCTTATTGTACTTTCACCTTGGACCGGGGTGTGGTCCCTACTTTTTCTTCGTTTTATAAGATCTTTCATTTAAGTGATACTTATTGGTGAAACCAATAACACTAATCAACTAATACCATTCATTCTAAAAAAATGACACCTATTAGTGAAGTTGATAACACTAATTAACTAAATACCTTTCATTCTAAATAAGTGAAATTCATTTATGAAACCAATAACATTAATCAACTAATACCTTTCATTCTAAACAAGTGAAACTTAATAGTGAAATTAATAATACTAATCAACTAATATCTTTCAGTCTAAACAAGTGAAACTTATTAGTGAAACCAATAACACTAATCAAGAATAACACTAATCATGGGCGATTTTCGGCGATATTGGGCTATTTCCAGCGAATTTTCTCTCACTGCAAATCATGTTTCCTCCTGAATTGTCCAATGCTTTCACCGCCTTTTTGGTTGAATTCACGAAAAACCCTACCGCGTTGAATACTTTTTTGGAGGCGGCCAATCAGTCCTCTCACACAGCACCTACTCCAGATTTCTTGGATCATCACAATGGTGCGCGATCACACTCATTCATTGATCGCCCCGCCATTGGCCCTAATCACGACTCAACTTGGGATCACCCCACGTGAGATCCTAGGGTTCCTCCGCCATCTCCTAGGGTTTCCATCGATAAGTCGGTTCCTAGGGTTTCTTGCGATCAACCATCTTCCATTGGGCATGCCGTCCAACGTTCGGCCGCTGATCTTCCACACCTCATCAACCCTTCTCCTGGTCCCACCAGGTGTTTCACTCTGAAGGCGGTTCGTTGCTCCTCCGCTGGTCAACAGCCTCCTCATGATGCGAGTCTCGTCTCGTTTGGCGATCCATTGGCTGGGGATAGCGTTCAGCTGGATTCCGGCACTACGGGTATCGAATCTAATTCTTCTTTTAATCCAGTTACATTTAGTTCCCTTCTCTCTCGTGGGTTTCCTCCTTTGAAGGGCACTAATTTTAACCGTAGCTGTTGCGGATCACAACCATGGTGGGACTGCAGCCACGCTTACAGACTCTATCATTACCGCTACAGGGCCTGCTCCCTCCGCTCTCATTACCGGAAGCTGCATAGCCAATGAGGTTGCGCAGCAAACGGGTACGTTGGCTGTTAATTCATTGTCGTTTGTGTCTTGTTTTGATAGTTCTTTACCTATCAATACTTTTGGACCTTCGTCCTTGCACGATACTGTTGTTTACATACGCAGACACTCTCTCTGCCCCTCCTCGGGGTCCCCCACACCCAACTTTGTCTGTGACTATTGATGATCATGCACATCAGCGGGGTGTTGAGGAATTTCAGCATGCACCGATTGCCCGTGTGCTATTGCGGCCCAAGGTGGAGCCCATGTCTGATGTTGTGCTCCGTGGCGAGATTAATGAGGTTTACCAGGTTCCTGGGGGCTGGATTTTTACTCCCATTGGTCGTGGTTATTACATCATACAGATTACCAATTATATTGAGCGAGATCGTATTCTGGAAAAATGTATTTGGAACTTTAAATATGGAACAGGTCGACTTCAACGTTGGACTCCGGAGTTCAATCCTTGGAAGGTGAATTCGCCTATTGCTCATGTTTGGATTCGCATTCACGAGCTTCCAATTGAGTACTTCTCAGAGCCAATTATTCGGACTTTAGCCTCTGCTATCGGTCCCGTGATTAACATTGATGAGCGTATTCGCACCCGACGGGTATGCAAATATGTCCGTGTTTTAGTGGAAATAGATCTACGTAAGGAGAAAGAGTACTCGGTTATGTACGAGTGCCCTGGCTATTGCTCTACTGTGTCGATCAGCTATGAAATCCACCCTAAGTATTGCACGAATTGCGGCATTCTTGGCCACACCATTAGTGATTGTCGTCGACATGCTCCACCTCCACCCGCTCCAAAGCCTGCGTCTCGTAGGCCAGATGCTCCATCTGCCCCCAATCAAGAGTGGCAAAAGGTGACTAGGAGGAAAGGGAAATCTACAGCAGTTGTTTCAACTCCTCTTTCTACGGCAGTGGACCCAGGCCCTTCTATGTCGGACTTTCCCCACACTTCTCTCGTCACGACGAACTCTTTCTCCAATCTTACTGAACAACATGATAAAATTCAATTCATTCAATTCAGCCTCGCAGGCTACGTCTAAGTCTTCGGATTTGGTAGTTGCTACTCCGACGTCAAATGCTTTTGCATCAATTGCAGAACTTGATAGCGAGACTAATACGGAAGTGGACTTGGAAGTCGTGGAAGCTTACCCTAATGATCCTATTGTAGATACTTCCACAGCATCTCCGGTTGATGGACGTGATTTATCTTATATCACGGTGCGCCAAAATAAGACCAAGTTGAGGGACTATGATATTCGTAATAAGCCGTTGTCCATTGACGAGGCTACCTCTCGCATTGCTGCTATTGCAAATCAGCCTTTCATGAGTGGGCTGATTACCACAGGAGAGTCCTTGATTTATAGCTGGGCAGATGCTTGTGAGACTTCCACGCCGCGGAAGCATGGCTCATCAGGGGTTTCTTAATGTTTATAGTTTCGTGGAATGCTCAAGGTCTTGGCAATGAACAGACCCGTAATGCCTTGACTGATATTTGTCGGGTCCATAAACCTATGTGGCTTGCTATTTTTGAGCCCAAGATTCTCTTTGATTCGCTTCGGCCCTCCTTCTGGGCCTCTTTCCAACTCACTCGAATTGCTGAAAATGCTAGGCCTAATTTACGTCCTAGTATTTGGGTTTTTTGTCATCACAGTTTTATGCCTTTTGTTACTGTACTAGTTACTTCTCCCCAGCTTATGGTGATCCGTTATACTGATCAGACAGCTTCATACGATCTTGGATTCGTCCATGCGGCGAACTCTTATATTCAAAGGAGAACCCTTTGGCCTGGTATTCAGGAGTCGGTTTCTGATAAATTTTGTGTTATGGGGGATTTCAACACTGTGTTGGGCGCTCATGAGAGGATTGGCGGGACTGGTTATCGTTGTGCTACTCAGGATTTTTCGGAACTAATCGATGATGCTGAGCTTTTTTGACATTGAGGCAGCGGGCTCTCCGTTTACCTGGTTTACACGCCGTGTGACGCAAGGATATTTGGCTGCGCGACTTGATCGTGTACTTGCTATGCAGGGTTTTCTCGATATCTGGCACGAGGTGAACCTTACCCATTTGCCTTATGTCTCTTCGGCACCATCCATTGCTTCTTCAACTACGTATTCTGCAGCCTCCTACTGCCCGCCCGTTTAGGTTTCAAAATATGTGGGTCACACATCCTTCATTTCTGGAGATGGTACGAGGTTCTTGGAATGAACAGCTGCTTCAATCGGATCCAATTTCACGCATCACCCTCAAACTTCGTCGGTTACGTGGCAAACTGAAGGCTTGGAACCTGGACACGTTTGAGAATATCTTTCACGAGCTAGATGCGGCGACAGCTGACCTTGATGTCATTCAGACTGACGTAGCATTGCATGGAGATTTGGACGCACGATTAGACACCGAGATGAATTATTTGTCTCGTGTAAACCAATTGCTTGAAAGAAGACGTATATTTATTATGCAAAGGAATCGGCTATCTTGGTTTTCTGATGGGGATAGGAACACTTCCTTCTTTCATCGTTTGCATGGCATTCGTAAGGCACGTCGCCTTATCTCATCTTTGTATGTCAACGGCGTCCTCTCTTCGGACATGGCTGTGATTGGTCAGCACGTCATGACCTATTATGAGGGGCTTTTCTCTGACTCTTCTGCTGCCCCAGATCTCTCTATTCTCGACCAGTTTGTGCACCGTGTTATTCCAGATCATCACAATGCCTCGCTAGTTGACATTCCTGATTATGACAAAATTCGACGAGTGGTTTTCTCAATGGATGCCAACAGTAGCCCAGGCCCGGACGGCTTTGGGGGCACATTTTATCAGAAATTCTGGGGCACAAGGAAAATTCCTGCTGGATTAAACTCTAGTTTTGTGACTCTTATCCCCAAATCAAATGATGCTTTGAGAGTTGAGGAGTACAGACCAATTGTGATGGGGAATTTCCTTTATAAATTTTTTACGAAGATTCCTGCCACACGTCTTGGGGCCTTCATTGGTGATTTTCTCTCGACCGCTCAGTTTGGTTTTATATCGGGTCATCGTATCCACAGCTGTATTGTGCTTGCTTCTGAGGCCGTTAACTGCTTGGATATTGGGGATGCTTAGAATATGGCTATCAAAGTGGACATAACGAAGGCTTTTGACACGCTTTCTTGGCCTTTTCTTTTGTCGGTTCTCGAGAAACTGGGGTTCTCTCTCAGATTTCTTGGCATGGTTCGTAGTATACTCGACTCTGCTCGCCTCTCCATTTTGATTAATGGGAGTCCTCAGGGATATTTTGGATGTTCCCGGGGTGTTCGGCAAGGGGACCCTCTTTCACCTCTGTTTTTCTGTCTTGCGGAGGATGCCTTAGCTCGCTGGATTCGTTTCTCAATTACTTCGGGGGTAATTCAGCCTAATCCGAAGATGCCGGATCTCCTGTTATATGCAGATGATATCATTTTCTTTATGCGGGCTACGTCCAGGAATATTCGACACCTACACGATATCCTGATTCACTATGGGGACATTTCTGGACAGGTTTTTAGTCCGTCTAAGTCGCGGGTGTTTTATGGTTCAAAGGTACATCGCCTAACTCTGAGTCTCATGCATCGGACGACTGGGATTGTCGAAGGGTCTCTTCCTTTTAACTACTTGGGGGTCCCTATCTTTAAAGGGATTCCGCATGCTTCCCATTTACAAGGCTTGGCGGATAAAGTTATTTCTCAAATCAGCCGTTGGAAGGGTAGCTCTCTTTCCCTTGCTGGAAGGCTGTGCCTCATTAATAGTGTCACGGCGTCTTCTTTGGTCCATTCGATGATGGTTTATCGATGGTCGTCTTCTCTTATCAATAGGATTGAAAGAGCGATGCGCAACTTCCTTTGGACGGGCAGCGTTATCAAAAAGGGTAGCGTTCGGATTGCTTGGTCTCGTTGCTGTGCTCCGGTTCAAGAAGGTGGACTTGGAGTGTGCTCGGTGCGTATTGCCAATGAGTCATTTTTGTGTCGTTTTGCATGGGAGTTATTGTCAAGAGCGGACTCGATGTTAGGGTTGTTGCACGATCGGTTTTTCACGGCCCGAGGTGAGGCGAGGGCATTTCGCCGTGTATCTTCGATCTGGTCCGGTGTTCGGTCGCTCTTGCCTACACTCTATGAGACTTCTCATTGGCTTCCTGGTGTGGGTTCTTTGACTCGTTTTTGGACTGATAATTGGCTGGGCTATCGTATTGCTGATAGGATTGGGGTTCCCCAATCTATTTCGACCGATTTGCTTGACACAATCAGTGACTTCTACTATGATGGGGTTTGGCATTTTAGCTCACTTTTTCTGGTTCGGTGTACTCAGGTTGTGATTGATATCCTCAATTACCGATTTCATGATGGTGAGGATTTTCGAATATGGCCCTGTAACCTTTCTGGTGATCTGTCCTCCAGGGATGCTTATGAGTTCCTACGACCTCCCATGCTCAGGAATAATTGGGGTCGTTGGATTTGGAGTCCGTTCATCCCTCCTTGTCGAAGTACCACGGCTTGGCGTGCGGTTCTTGGCAGGCTGCCTACGGCTGATGTGCTGTATGGGACGATTGGGCCTTCAGTTTTCCCATTATGCTTTTGTGCTGAGGAGTCTCTTGATCACATTTTCGCTGATTGTGGCTTCACTCGTCTTATTTATGATTCCATCACTTCTACTTTTGATGTGCATTTGTGCTATGATTTTGGTTTCCATCACCTTTTCTTGCAGGCTATCACACTCGGGTTCAGTCCTTTGATGCGGTCCTTTGGGCTATCTGGTATGCACGCAACAGACGCATTCATGATGATATTATTCCTACGGTCGGGGGTTGTTTGGTAAAGATCCTGGCTTAGGTTTCAGTGATGGTTCTGTTAGAGACCTATCGATTCTTCGTCGGCTTCTCATGCGTGGAGCCTTTAGACCTCCTTTGAAGACCATGGTGGTCCGTTGGCGTCCGCCAGATCCAGGCTGGTACAAGGTGAATATCGATGGAAGTGTGGATGAGTCTCCGGGGGACCTCTTCGGGGGTGCAATTTTTCGTAACTCTAGAGGTTTCTTTGTTGCTGCCTTCTCCAGAGCTGTTGGTTGGGGTTTTTCTTTAGAGGCTGAGCTGCCTACTGCATTACTGGCGATTCAATTTGCTCATGCCCGAGGTTGGTTGCGCTTGTGGATTGAGACGGATTTGAAAATGGTGGTCTGATTCCTACAAGCTACTTCTAGTGTGGTTCCCTGGCGCCTTCTTTCGTTGTGGAGATCGGTTCTTGTTTTACGGGATTCCATGGAAATTCGTATTACCCACATCTTCCGGGAAGGGAACTAGGCGGCAGATATTTTGGCAAAACAGCAGACTAACCATGTTTGGACCGGCGTGTGGCCAGATTGCATTGATTCCTTTTTGTTTTCGGATCTGCATAAGGATTATTTTCGTGTTATACGTGGTTCTTGTGGATTATTTCCGTGCTACGGTGTAATTCCTTGTAGAGGGGTATTACTTTTTCCCTCGTCAAATGGTTTTGCCCTAAGGAGGGTTTTACCTTAGAGAGGTTTTTAGTGGTGCCCCGGCCTCTGGGACGAATTTTGTCCTTATGGTCCTAGGTCTTTTCCTTTTTTCTATTTTGGTTTACTTTATTGGCCTATGTATTAAACAATTATTTACTGAAATAAATTGTTTATCATTGTTGCTTTAAATATTATTGAATGTTATATATATTTATTGCAAACCGTTCATAGCACGAGTTACATTGTAGTTAACGTGGTGATACTAGATCATAGAAGATCACGTTAACAGTGCCTTGTAAACGAGTGTGTGTTTCACAACTTAGATAGATACGAACAATCTATTTGTAGAAGTTGATGTGTAAGGCTCAATTGGCTTGTATTGACCAAGAGATTACACTAGTGCATTCGATGCGCTGAAGCGGACCTGCAGAAAGGATAAACTCATTCGCACTGACTTAAGGGATGAAGAGTTAAACCTCAGTGGTTGTTGATTTCTTAATCTCTGTCACTTAATAAGGACTGTGTGTGATTAGTAGTTATTGCTTTGACTTATAAATGGGAAGAGAATCATTGCGACTTCGATAACCAATATCTTGGGCAATAATATTAATTACACGACAGTTTCTAAATTAATACAGAGAATCGTGTGCTTGCAATGTCTTGCTTGATTGGTCCCCTTGGTGGGCTCGGAACCTTTATCATACCAAATCTTGCAAGTGGAATTAATTTTCCAGTATGGATAATAAAGTTGGGATGTCCTTACTCCAAGGATAAAGATATTAATTAATATAAAGCTTTTTAGTGGCTTAATTAATTAATGGACTAAATAATCTTAAACACGGGAAATAATGACCGGGGGCCATATTACCGTAATATGGGTTAAGTTGGATAGTGCAATATTAATTATATAGTGGCATTAATTAATATTAATGGGCAGAAGAATTATATTGTGGCTCAATGTTGGAATTCAGAAGCCCATTGGAAGGTCCATCTTAATTCTCCTAAAGGCCCCTCAAGTAGCCCAAATTATAGTTCAATAAATAAAATGTGCTTAAAATAAAATAAATTATTGTTGCATTATTTTTCCTTGAAATTTTCGAAAATATTAAAGAAATAGAGGGAAAAGATTTTCTTGGAAAGATTTTATGGAAAGGAGATAAATATTCTTGGAATACAAGATTATCCCATAAATTCAAGAAAACTCCCACTTGGCTTCTTTAAGAGGAAATTTTCCAAAATAATATAAAGAGAAAGGGAAGAAAGATTTTCTTGATTTTCTTGGAAAGATTTTATGGAGAAAGATATGTATTCTTGGAATACAAGAATATCTCATAAATTCAAGAAAGATCCAATCTTGCAAATCTTCTTGTAATTTTCGGAAATTAAGGCTAAATAAGGATGTGAGATTTTTGTGGAAAAATACACATGGAAAGAGGAATATATTGGATATATTCAAGATTTCTTGGAGATCAAGAAAAGATCTTTCCTAAGCCCTAATTTGTCTCAAATTTCGTCCCTCCCTCACTTATAATAGGGGATGAATTTTTCATCCCAAACTAGTGTTCCATGCGTTGGAAAAATTAGAAATTCACAAAGGTGGTGCGATAATTTTTTATTTTCCTTTGTTTTATTAATCGTTCATTGGAGAACCTTCCACCGGGGTTATTGGACGAGGACTTGGGAATACTTGAGAAGGACTTTTGGTGGGTATCCATATACTTGATCCTGTCTGTCTCAGACCGTCTCTCCAATGGGTACGTTTACGTAAACTCCTAGAAATTCCGCATGCTAGGATCTTTTACGTGAAATATTATTTGCATGTTGTTGTTGGATTAATTATTATTTGAATTTACTTAGGTAAATTCATTATAGTAATAATTGTTAATTTAAATTTGTGTTTATGAGGTCATCCCGATAGATCCTAGCATATGTTATCCCAACACCTAATACTTATTCTGAAGCAATATATGATATTGATTCAGGGAAGTGGCATGAAGCCATGAAATCCGAGATGGACTCGATGTACACCAATCAAGTCTGGGACTTGGTTGAGTTGCATAAAGGGGTTAGACACTTATGTTGCAAATGGGTCTTCAAGCGTAAGACTGATGCAAAATGACAAAGTACAAACCTACAAAGCTAGGTTAGTGGCGAAGGGCTATAGTCAACGCAAAGCATTGACTATGATGAGACCTTCTCACCAGTTGCAAAGATCAAGTCCATTCGAATTTATTTGTGATAGCATCACACTATGATTATGAGATTTGGCAGATGGTTGTCAAAATAACTTTCCTCAATAGAAACATTGATAAGGAAGTGTTTATGACTCAACCGGAAGGTTTTATATCTAAGCTAAATTCTAATCTAGTACGCTAGCTTAAACGACCCACTTATGGATTGAAGCAAACTTCTAGGAGTTGGAATATCCTTTTTGATGAGGCTGTCAAATCTTTTGACTTCATCAGAAATTCGGAAGATCCATTCGATTATCGTAAATGCAGCGGGAAGAATATTGTCTTCATAATTGTATATGTCGATGACATATTGATTATGGGAAACAATATCCCGCTCATGTAGTCCGTGAAAGATTGGTTATCAAAGACCTTAATGATGAAAGATCTTTGTGAAGCCTGCTACATCTTAGGGATTAAGATCCACGGGGATAGATCCAAGAAGATGTTGAGGCTGTCACAGTCCACCTATGTAGACAAGGTGTTGAAGTGTTTTGCGATGGAGAACTCTAAGAGAGGGTCTCTATCGGCAAATCATGGGATAAAGGTATCAAAGAAGGATTGTCCTTCTATTCAAGCTGATATCAAACATATGAAAGATGTCCCATATGCATCTGCAATTGGATCAATCATGTACGCCATGACTTGCACTAGGCCAGACGTGGCCTACGCTATCAACATCACTGGTAAATACCAACAGAATCCGGGTGAGCCTCACTGGATTGCTGTTAAGACCATTCTGAAGTATCTCAGACGACCTAAAGAATGTTTTCTTGTCTATGGTGGACAGTCAGAACTTGTAGTGACTAGTTTAGCTGACACAAGTTTCTAATCCAATTGTGATGATTACAAATCACTATCAGGTTACGTTTCACTCTCAATAATGAGGCGGTCAGTTGGAATAGTTCCAAGCAAAAGGACCACAGATTCAACAACCGAAGTTGAGTACATTGCTGTATCAGAAGCCTCAAGGAGGCTGTCTGGATTTTATAGTTCTTAAAGAGAACTAGGGATAGTTTCGAGTGCCAGTTGTATTAAGACAACATTGGTGCGAATGCGCAAGCAAAGGAACCGAGATCAGCAAACAGAAACAAGCATGTACCTTGACAGAAACAAGCAAGAAATGGAATTAAAATGTATTCCCACATATTTAATTTGGAAAATCATTTCACCAAAACACTGAGTGTTCGTATACACAATAGATATTTGATGGTCTAGGGGGTTAGACATGTAGGTGATTGACTCTAGTCCAAGTGGGAGATTGTTAGTGTTAGTGTCCTAGAGACAATCTATTGTAAGGACATAATACTCGATGATATTCAATGTTATTTAATATTATAGTTCACTTAATATTAATGTATGGCAATACACTTATTTGAATATTATGTTTGATTGTTTGCATTTATTCATGCAAGTGTTCCCATGAGTCATTGTTGTCATTGAGGTTGTGAGAACTCAGATGACTTAAGCATGATTCTCAAATATCCCCGATCAAGGATCATCAAGAATGGGATATTGATTATGCAATGGAGATTGGTGTGCGATCTGCATCATACTCTGAGAGTGTAGTAAGATCTCACTTACTACAAGATACTAGGTATCTCATGGTGGATGCACAAATACCTTAGAGGGAATTGGTATACCCATCCGAGAAATTGTTTGATGTAAGTCCACAATATGAGTCTATGGGTGTCTCGGTTAGTGGGAGCGATGCGATACTCCTTTGACTCCTTTGACTTGAGGTCAATACGCACGACATGTGTGGAGTGATGAACTTTGACCATGACCGACGCTTGCACCCGTCTATGGGTAGATTTGGCTTGGATTGGGCTCATCATGAAGTGCATGTGCGTGGTAGTTGAGCCAAGAATAGGATTCATTATTCAATGTGGATTTAGAGAGAATATTCATCTTCTCATAATAATTGGATCAAAGTCATCGGCCGATGCACGTCAACTTAGACTTTGTGGCTAAGTGTGACATACATGATCAATTAGTGATTAGAGATAATATGATTAAGTTATTTGAATAGACACTTCAACATGTTCAAGACTTAATCTTGTATTCGTGAATGAAAGGAGGAAATCGTAATAGCCCATGTTTTAGTTACAGGTAGTTGCACGTTTCTCGCAACGTACCTCATATATTAAGAATGTCTGATTTATTGTCTAGGGTTCAATTAGGACCGTTAGTTTGACTAATCGCTCGATATATCAGGGTCTATGGGTCACACAACAAGTAGTTCCTATTGGGAGATGAATTTAACATATAAAAAGATTTTGATTAGATCTCAAAACCCCTGAGTATGACATGTTCAGAATGATCTATGACAGATTAGAATACCAGTTTCAATATAGGATAGTTCAGGAAAATCTGTAAAATGTATAGTCAGCAGATATCTCTGAGTTTATAGGTTAGGCACACTATAAGGGGGAACTCAGGGATTTAACCAAGACACCTGAAGACTCTGAAGAATTCAGAATACTCAGAAGAACCTAAGTGACCGAATCAACCTGAAGACTCAGATCAACCTGAAGACCTGACCTGAAGATTCTCTACCTGAGGACAAACAGACAGAAAGTCTTACATTCATGAAGAATAAAAGTTGTCCAAATATTTGGTTGAAGACAAAAGGAACTAAAACTAAGTGTCTTTTAAGGTTGTCTCATTCAGAGAGATTGATCTAAAAAGAGCCATTTTTGTTTGTCTCTATTCACTGAAGTTAAGAACCAATCAAAGAGAGACAACACTGTACTTCACTGACAAAGAAAATGACGTGTCACTGAGAAGTCAGAAGTACTGAGTTCCAGATTGCAAAAACTTAGTGATTGGCTGCATTGGTTACTTATTACCCAAACCATGCAAAGGTTTGTTCAAACCCTAATATAGTCGTTCACCACTGATCAAATAAGGAAACCCTTGATACTATCTCTTCCAACGGATAGTTTTTCAAGAGTGACCTTGGTGAGTTGCCTATAAATACCAGTGACCTTCACCATTGCAAGGTTACGGGAAATCAAGCAACTCAAGAGCTCATTCGTATTCTTACGGGAAATCAAGCAACTCAAGTGTTTCATCTTTGAAGAGAGCTCATTTAACTAAGCCTGGATTCAAGCAGATATCCAAAGCTTAGTTAGAGATATCCTAGTCTTTTACCTTGTGTTCAAAATTGTAAAAGGATATCTCACTTTAGTTGGAAACCAACCAAACCCAAACCCTATTGTTTAGGTAGTTTGTGTGTGTGATTGTTAGAAAGTGAGAGTTGTAAAGAGTTAGTAAGCTGCAGTTGAGTTCAGCATGAAAACTCTAGAAAAGAAGTTAGTAAGCTGCTTGTGACAGCCTAAAAACTTGTGTGTGTTTGAGTTAGTAAGATGCAGTGTAGTTCAGCCTGAAAACTCATAGAGAAAGTTAATAAGCTGCTGAGTTCAGTCTGAAAGCTTGAGGTAGTAGTAGAAGTGTGTTAAGGAATTTCTCTGAGGATCAGAGAGAGTGGACGTAGGAGCTTGAGCCTCTGAACCACTATAACTTGCTGTGTTTTTGCTTTCTGTTTTGCATTATATATGTTGCATGTTTTCACTGAAAGCATACTGAGTTTTCTGATATTTAGTTGGAATCAATCCACTGAGTTTGCATTGAACTGATCACAGCCTTAACCACTGATTTACTCAGTGATAAAGATTTTCAGCAAGATAAAACGAGTATAAACTTAGGGCCTACACATTCCGCACACTAGATAAGCTAGTATAGATAGTTGTCAAACTGACCTAACTCATCTGAGTAGCCAGTAAGATAGTTATCTACTCCAAGCTTATTTAGACTCTGTTTTTTAAATCTCAGATCAGTTGGGCTAATCTGAAGTTATTGAAAGCCGCTCAGGGTTATTGTCTCAGTAGATTTTGACTCAGAGTAATTTGTGCTTCTCAGGGCTGTTTCTCAGGACAACCAGACCCACTGATTTCAGTTTTGTGAAAAGTTTGAAAAATCACTGAACACGTGTATTCCCCACCCCCCCCATACATGTGTAAGACTCGTTTACACCGGGACCAATAAGTGGTATCAGAGCAGTGATTCATTTTTTACCACTTACCTTGGTAGCCATAGTCTTGTTTACTGAGAGACTCTGGTGGTCTACTGAATAGATCTTACTATTGATATCTTACAAGACTCATTCATCATGCCTTCTAAGAAACTACCTATATTCTCTGTTGAGAACTATGACTTATGGAGATTGAGAATGCAGGCACATCTATACTCTAAACATGAGAGATTGTGGAGAGTTGTGTCTCAAGGACCATTTGAATACACTGTTGTGAATCTTAGAATTACTGATGCTGAGAGAGATGATCCCAGGGATGAACTTCCTAAGTCTGATGATCAACTTACTCCTGAGGAGAGAAAGTTAGTCAACTTAGACAATATTATTGCTAAAGATACTCTATATAACACTATTGATGATGGTGTTATGGGGATGATTTCTCACTGTGAAACTGCCAAAGAAATTTGGGATACACTTGATATCATGTGTCAAGGCACGGATCATATAAAGGAAAACAAACTATATGTTGCCATTGCAAAGTTTGACAGCTTTGAAATGGAAGATGGTGAATCTATTGATAAACTGGAAGTCAGATTCACTAGTATCATGAATGATCTAAATGCTCTTGGGAAAAGATACCCGAAAAAGAGAAGTGGCACTGAAAATTCTTAGAAGATTATCTAAGAAATGGGATATACATGCTGTGGTGATTGAAAACACCAAGAACATTGATTCTATGCCATATCAACAAGTTTTCTCTAAACTGAAAGCTTATGAATTTGTGATTGATAAGAAAACAAAGAAAATTGAAGAAAAAGAAAGATGAATCTTCATCGGGATGAAGCAGAGGATAAGAATGTAGCAATGAGGTTTCAAAGATATAAAGAAAAATCCAAAAATCTAAAAGCTAAAGAGTTCGATAACTCATTTGAGAAAGGAAGGACCGCAAAAAAATCGGGAGGACTCCGAAGAGGAAGAGGATCGGGATGATGATACCAAAGATCTTCTGTTGCAAAATGAGGTTTGAAAGACTCTAATAGAGATATGGAAAGTAAAAAAAAGTACTACAAAAAATACTAGATACTCTTGGAAGAACAAGAATAACTCGTGTTCGAGGACAAGTCCTATCTCGAGAAAAGTTATCAAGGATCTATAAAAGTGATAGATTCTTTAGAGAAGGGTCTTCATCCGTAAAAAGAAGGACTCCAAGATTAAGCCCCAAGAAAAGAAATGGAGAGAAAGATCGTGATGATGATACCAACAGATGCTAACAACTGCTCTTAGTAAAAAAGAAGTGGTCACTTCCAAGATGACCGATTAATGGGCCCCCGAATGCCAAGCCCCAAGAAAAGAAACGAAAAGGCAAGCCAAAAAGAGACAAGAAGAATTCACCTCTTTGAGAAAAGAAACTAAAAAGAAAAGAACATACCGGAGAAGAATCCAATACGCATCTAAAAGCGATAGAAGAAATGTTCTCGATAAGGATAAATTTGATGTGATATAATCTAGGGAACCTTTGTTGTAATTGAGGAGGTAAATGTCTTTATTCCAATGGTGTCGATCTTCCTAGAACAAGCACCGAAAGTTATCAAGTTCATCTAAAACCGAACATTTTGACCGGGCGATAGATTCTTTAGAGAACTGATGAAGGACTATTCGGAGGTTACAAGAACTTTCGCTCAATAAAAACTCAAGAGCAAAATGGGGAACTTAGTAGACATAAATCTCCGAGAAGCATTCAAGTGGCTGAAAAAGAACTAAGGCTACCGTGTTCATTTTTTTGAGATCACTTTCAATTAATGGGGAGCTATGTAGATTTTATGGATGAACCGGAGTAATTAGAGTTGTCGAATTTGGGTTCAAAAGGCTAACACTGGTAGGACCATAAAAGAGAATGTGATAGAGGCCCCGAAAAAAAGGAAAGTTAGAGAAACAAATCGAGGAAAATCAAAAAAGCGAACAAATAATTGCGTAATTCATGTGAAAAAAAGATCATAAATTCCAAAGTAAAGCATAATTAAACATTGTTGGTTTTGAGAAACATGAAACTCAATTTTTAAATTAAAGAAAAAGTGAGGATAGTTTATGAGAAAGGGAAAGCTTAAATCTATTCAATTTCTAATCTTTATTTAAATAAATCTAGCATCTAAAACTCTACGGATTTAATTCCCATATATGTTAAATAGATGAAATTCTAGAGTTATCAAAAGACCGTCAACTATAAATTTAATTGGATAATAATAATTAAGGATATAATCTAACCCGATTGGGGAAATAAAAAATATTAAACATTTAAATTAAATCAATGATTTATTTCTTCTAGTTGGCACTAAGAATGTCTTTGTTTAAATCCTATAATAATATTCCAGATATTATTATTATGGGAATTTATTGAAGAACAAATTTAATTAAATGTTTTTAACAAATTAATCTATTAAAGGACCTCGTAAATGCTAGAAATCCTTGAACATTTAACATTTAGTAGGAAATTTATGTCAAAGGGAACCAAGATCATGTTGTCACCAAGCCCCTAAGTTGGCGTTAAGAATACCAATTCAAGAAATGAGATATCTCTAACGCGTTTAGAAATTGCAACTATGAACCATCGAGGAATCTTGAGATGAAAGAGAAACAATTCTAATGATAAATTTCAAAACTCACGAGACCAAGTCCTCGACATCGAAGACCACAATTTCAAAGACAGGAACTTTTAAGGGTAAAGGTTTTTGAACCCAAAAACCATAAACCACCGCACCAAGGCTAAAAGCATTGAGCAAAGAGGCCCGAACCCAAGAAGAACTCTAAGGCTCATGTTCATGGATAAGGTCGCACTCATAGATTTTTATACTTTGGGGGATAATCGCCAAGGCACCTCAAAAGTCCCAGTGAATGTGTATGTAGATTTTTAATTGGAAGATAATGTAACTTGGTGTCTCGAACCCGGGACCTTTAAAGTCCAAATTAGAGTTGTGATAGGAATTGAACCTACGGGTTCCAAAAGGTGCAACTAACTTCCGGTCACCCATCTAAGACCATACACCAAATGGGATGCATTAGTCTAATGGTTTTACATTGGGAGATGAATTTAATATAAGAGATTTTGATTAGATCCCAAAACCCCCGAGTATTTTCATGATATCTTGAAGAGAAAAAGAATAGGTTGTATTCAGGATTATATGCACCTTGTATAGTCGGAAGATAACATTGTTTGGAAGTTTTAGAGGTAGGGGAACTCAATGTAAACGATGAACTTAATACGAAGAACACAAGAATTTAATTAAAAGATCAAAACAAAAAACTAAAAAATAATCGAATAATTAAATGATAAAAAAGACTCTAAACATAAAAGAGAATTCGTCTTAAGGATCTTATGTGAAGTCAAACAAAAAGAATCATTTGCTTGACGATATTTCTACTATGGTATCCAAGTAAGTGATTCCTCGCTCAAATGCGACTAATAAGTTGATCCAATTTATGAAACAAAAATAAAATTTGAACATGCAAAGTGCGTTCAAACCCGGATTGTTTTTGCTAGGAAAAATTTTTATTCTAAGTTTTTATGGAGAAATATGAATTAACGTTATTTGTGAATTCATCAAGAAAGCTCATAGTATATATAGGAAAGGACCAATCTTAAATCTTAAGTAGTAAGTAGTGAGTTGGGAAATAAAATTTTAATCTTTATTTAAATAAATCTGTTAAGATTTATTTCCCACATTTACTTAAATATTTCCCTCATCTTTGAGTTTTGATTTAATTGGAACCATATATGTCAAATCATTAAAACGATTTGTTTCCATATTTTAAAAGGAAATAATATTATTCCATATATTATTATATGGGAATGGGATTTAATTTCCATCTTTTTAATGTGGATATTAATAATAATTAATTCCAAATTTTCTATTATTAGTAAGTTGGTTATCCATAAATTAAATATTAAACTCATGATCATTTAACATTTAATCAACCAACTAATAATTGTCTCGTAGACTTTGACTCGGGAACTATTTTGCTTTTCGGGATTTAAACTCTATTTAAACTCATATATCGAAAGTTTTAAAGTTAAAAATACTATACACATGTATTCCTCCCCTAGTGTGTGAATTCGTACTTGGGACCGTGGTATCGAGTAGTGGTTCAGCCTGACCACTTGCTTTGGTAACCATAGTCTTGTTTACCAAGAAACAAATTGCGATATCTTCTCCTTTGGTCATTTATGTCTTCTAAGAATCTACTTATTTGACTTTCTAAAAATGAGAGACTTGGAATCAATCAGGACATTTGTATTCTAAAATGAGATTTGAATGTTGAATAACTTATCTTTTTGAGACTAATCATAAAGAATTACGTTATGTTCTTTCAGAGACCATTTGAGACTTTGTTGTGATAGAGGGACTCTGATCTTTGATCTTGTGAATGATCTCGAGATGAAAGATTACTTTGGATGAATTTCTAAGCTTCGATGACCATTCTAAATTAGAAAGATAGTCAATTTGGATTGCTAAAAGATACTCTATATAGCAAATTGATGATGGTGTTATGGAAATAACTCTTCTTTAAAAATTTATGTCAAATCAAAGAAAACAATGTAACCATTGCAAAGTTTGATGCTTTGATGGGGATGATTCTGAATCATTGAAAGCCCACTTGAAAAAGTTGGGACTAGCATTTGAATGATATGAATGAACTTAGGAAAAGATACCAAACAAAGAGTAACCATTTGGAAATCCTTGGGGACTCTTTGAGAAATGGGATATCATGTTGTGGTGATTGAAAACCCAAAGATGATTCACTATGACATATATGAAAAATGAAAGATTATGGTTATCATTCAACCAAAAAAAAAAAAGAGTCCAGAAGATGAAATCTTAAGTGTCTAGTAAAAAATGGGATATACAAGCAAAAGAAAAGAACCTCAGAAAACTAAAGATATTCCGAATAGGTGACAAAAAAAGATTAGCAAGAGGATAAACTATTCAAAGGTTTAAAAGATGAAAGTAGATATGGAAATGTAAAGATGAATTTATTATAAAGATTTTTTAGATCCCAAGAACACGAGGGATGATCATGTGAAATGAAAAAGGACTATAAAAATAAGGGATCTTAAAAGAAAAGATCGAGAAATAAGGAGGAAAGTGATTAGGATGATGATAAGACCGTTTCTAGAATGAAAAGACGAGAAAGACCACCATAATTGGTCCAAAATATTTAGACTCAAAAAGGAAAGAAAGAGGCCCAATAAAAGTCTTAAACTTATGTCAAAGAAAAATTTTAATTCTTCTTTGAGAAATGAATCTTTGAGAGGAAGGTTCAAAATCTAAAAAAGTCGAATAAGTCAAAAAGACCAAAAAAAGGCTACAAATTGCATTATCAAAAAAGGATGACAAACAAGATGTTCAAAAATAGTTAAGGAATTGTAAAAAATTTGATGAGGATTGTTTCTTCGTAGGAAGATGTTCTCAAATTTGCGAGGATGATGTAAAATCTTCTATTCTGTTGTAAAATAACTACAAAACAAGTACGAAGTTATCAAGTTCTTTTTTTAAAACAACCGATGGATTCTTTTGAGAGCACGATAAAAGAATATTAGGTATTCTGAAGGGCTCATTCATTAAAACTTCGAAGAGCAAAATGAGGAATTGATTCTTTGAAAATCTAATGTGGAAAAAAATCTAACTTGGAACTAATATCAACTTGCTCAATTAATGGGAGTTCTTGATGAACTTGATGTTACGAAAGTATGATTTTTCGAAAAAGAAAATCGAATTGATCAAAAGCCGGAAATTCAATGACCTCTTTGAGAAACATGAAACTCTAAAGAAATGTGAAGATAGTCTGGGAAGAAAGTTAGCTCTATTGAATTTTGCATCTAGTGCAATAGATGAAATTCAGAGTTATCAAAGACCTGCAACTATAAAAACTGGATTGGGATACATTTTAGGGGGAACATCACAAGGTCAACTTAATGCTGCTTCAACTAGCGGCACTAAGATGGTGTTTGTTAAACCCGCGGTTCGTACTGATCTTCTTATTGAAGAACAACCATGAATTTTAGACTAGGGTAAAGGACCTATGGTTTCAAAGAATGAAGGTTCAGAGTGGAAAGCCCAAACCTAAGAAAAAGGTTATAAACCACTAACACTCGATCGATAGGAAATGACTTCTTGAGCTAAGAATACCAACACAGGAGAAATAAAGAAAGAACCATCGAGGAGGAACTTTCGGAAGAGAAATTGGAGAGAGATATTCTGTTTGAAAAGACCAAGTCCTCGAGAACACACTAAAAGACCCCAAATTCAAGAAAGAAGACCCCGCCCCTTGCCAGGGTAAGGGTATAGGTATTCAACCCGGACCAATTTATAAAAGGGAAGAATTTGGGGAAAGGTCCTTGAACAAGGAGAGAACTCAAAAGCTCATCATTTATTGATGACCGAGTCAAAGCTCATGTTCATATTCTCATAAGGACGGACGTAAAATGTATGGGGATCTTAATAAGGCACCAAGAGTGGTGAATGTATATGTAGATGTTTATGGAAGACAAATTAGGCACTCTAAAGTAATTAGAGTTGTGAGGCAGATTTGGTCCAGTAGCACCTGTAAGCACTAATGGCAGAAAATATACACTTGTAGTAGTTGATGACTACTCCAGATATACTTGGGTCATGTTCTTATACCAAAAAAGAAACCCGACAAAAGCTGCTGAGTTCTTAATGGACTTCATGAATGAAAAGAACACCAGTGTGGTCAAAATTAGATCAGATAAAGACACTGAGTTTATCAACCATATTATTTCTGATTATTGTGAAGCAAATGAAATAAACGTGAAACAAATTTACGCAAGGACCCCTACAACAAAATGGTGTTCTTTGAAAAGAAGAAATATGACTAAAAAGAAAAACTAAAAAACAATGATTGTTGAAGCTGATATCCCTAAGAGATTTTGGGTTTGTATTTATGGAAAATGCAGGATCTTTACTCTTATAACAAATCCAAACGACAAAGAATCGAGGGAAAACAACATATGAACTATGGAATGAAAGGAAGCCTCTTGTTTATTTTTCTTTTCATGTGTTTGGTTGTAAATGTTCATTCATAATAATGGTAAAGATTAGGTTGAAAACTTTTTGATAAGAAAAAAGATGAAGGAATATTCTTTGGAGGAAAGAAATGTTGATGACGAAGTCGATAAAAGCTTTCACTGGAGTCTACAAAAAAGGACCCTTATTATGGAAGAAAGAAACTATTATGCAATGTTGTGTTGAAATTCTCGAACAATAAAACATAAAAATCTCATGAATGTTTGAAAAGAATCACTTGTGTTAAAAAGAATCATTTCATTAACTAACCAAGAATCACCAGATTAAAACGAAGAACAAAAATTGGAAAAATCATCCAAGGAGCACGAAAATAAGTCAATCACATTATATGAATGGAATGAATCGACTTCGATAAAAAAAGCTCGGGATGAAAATATTAGGACTTCGAAAAGGTGAACATCGGGATGATAATTATCAATGAAGAAAATTGAAACTCTAAAGAAATGTGAAGATAGTCGGCCCGGTTCATCATCGAATAAGTAATGTCGATGAAGATGTAATAGATGACAATGAGGCAAATTTTGAATCTATCAACCAAGGGGAACAAATGTCGCGACAATGTTAAGATGAAATTTCAAGGAAAGATGATTCCGCTTTCTCATTCTTGTTGTTTTACGAGTTTTAATGATTTACGCGAACCTAACATTTCGATAATGAGGATACCTTTTGAAAGAACAACAAGAAGATCTTGACTAGATAAAGGACCCTTCAAGTCGGATAGTTGGTGATCCATGGAAGGTGTTAAGACCCGGATGGTTCCATGGTGAAAGTGCTTTTAGAATTTGTTCCTTCCTATCGAGAAGAAAGAAGAACTCTTGAGATTGAAGAAGCTCTTCAAAATTCTTTTTTGGATTCTTTATTAAAGAAGTTAAATCGGGTTTACAATTAAATAAAGTAAGTATGGGAGTTGGTAGATAGACATAAGAAGCACAATGTGATTGGAACTAAATGGGTTTTAGAACAACATCATTGTAATAAACAAAGCAAGGCTAGTTGCACAAGGTTATTCCCAATAAGGCTTAGACTATGATGAAACATTTGTACCTGTTGCAAGACTAGAATCCATCAGATTGTTTCTTGCATATACTGCTCACATGAGGTTTATTGTATATCAGATGGATATGAAAAGTGCATTTCTGAATGGTGTACTTAAGGAAGAGGTTTATTTGGAACAACCTCCTGAATTCTGTCAAAATAACCAAGGTTACAGGCTCAGGAAAGCCTTATATGGTCTGAAGCAAGCACCCAGAGCATGGTATGATACCCTTTCTCAATTTTTTACTAACCATGGTTTTATCAAAGGAACTATTGATAGAACACTGTTCAGGATAGAAGATGGGAAATATATTTTACTAGTTTAGATTTATGTGGATGACATCTTTTTTGGATCTCCAAATCATCAGATGTGTGAGAAGTTTCAGCTCTGATTAAAGGAAAGTTTGAGATGTCAATGACGGGGGAGATGAATTTCTTTCTAGGACTTCAGTCAAGTAATCAAAGGAAGGGATATTCATCAACCAAGCAAAATACAATAGAGATCTGATTGCTAAGTATGGTGTACAACATTGCAATACAGTTAAGATTCCCATGAATACTAACTACAAGATGGATCCTGATCCTGAAGGCAAATCAGTAAACCACACTGATTTTAGAGGGATCATTGGATCATTGCTCTATGTCACAGCAAGTAGGCCTGATATTACTTTTGCTGTTGGGATATGTGCGAGATACCAAGCTAATCCTAAGGCTAGTCACATGGAAGCTGCCAAAAAGATCCTGAGATATCTTAAAGGCACAGTGAATAGAGGATTATGGTATCCAGCTAATGATAACCTTGACTTAATTGGTTATTCAGGTGTTGATTATGGTGGTTGTGGGATTAACAGGAACTCCACTTCAGGAACTTGTCAATTTCTTGGAAGTAAACTGATATCCTGGTTCTCTAAGAAACAGACTTCAGTTGCAACTAGTACTACTGAAGCTGAATACATGGCTGCTGGAAGTTGTTGTGCACAGATTCTTTGGCTCAGACAACAATTGAAGGATTATAAGATTATAGAACTACTGAAGCTGATATTATTCTTGGCATACCTTTCCTAACAACCATCTATCCCTTCAATGTGAATGGTAATGGTATCATAACAAATATAATGGGTAATATTACCATTGATTTTGTTAGTCCTATTAAGAAAAGAGAAATATCTTTGCTTCAAAATAATATGATTTTCCCTCAAATTAATTTGATTCAAAACAAAGAACTTCAAATTAAATCACTTCAGGAAGAAATTCCATATCTTAAGATTGAAGAAGATCTTAAAGATACTAATATTCAAATTAAAATTCGAGAAATCGAAGAAAGAATGAAGACAGAGATCTGCTCAGATCTTCCCAATGCCTTCTTGGAAAGAATGAGACATGAGGTCTCTCCCCCTTACATTCCCAATTTTAATGAAAAATCGATCCCAACCAAGGCTCGACCTATTCAAATGAACCATAGTCTCATGGACACTTGTAAGATGGAGATTGACTCTCTTCTTAACAAGAGGCTCATTAGACCTTCTAAGTCTCCTTGGAGTTGTGCAACATTTTATGTTAACAACCAAACTGAAAATGAACGAGGAGTTCCTAGACTTGTTATCAATTATAAACCTCTCAATGAAGTTCTGGAATGGATCACATATCCTATTCCTGACAAAAGAGATTTAATCAATCGCCTTCACAAGGCTAGAGTCTTCTCTAAATTTGATCTTAAATCTGGATTTTGGCAATTATTGACAATTATGATTCAATAAAACTAATCAACTAATACCTTTCATTCTAAAGAAATGACACTTATTAGGGAAACCAATTTTAGAGAAACCAATATTACTAATGAACTAATGAACTAATTCCTTTCATTCTAAACAAGTGAAACTTAATAGTGAAACACAAAATAAAAGCTATCATAAAAAGGAAAAAAGAAAAACCTAAAGCCATAAGGACACAGGTCGTCCCAGAGGCCGGCACCACTAAAAACCTCGCTAGGGTAAAACCCTCCTTAGGGCTAAAACCCCTAGTCGAGGGAAAAAGGAATACCCCTTTACAAGGCATTACCACGCGGCGCGAAGGTAATCCTCAAAATCAGCGAAAAGTACGAAAATAAGAAGAGTTCATATCAGAATAAAGTAAAGCATATAAAAAGTCGGGACAACCACCAATCCATGTATGATCACTCGATAATTTTGCAAGATGGTCCGTGACCTGGTTTCCTTCCCTCGGGATATGGGAAACCCGGATTGTCAAGTGAGTACGAATACACCAAGGAATCGAAGGGACCCTGGTCAGAAGCGCCTTAGTAGCCAAAGTAGAATCAGTCTCCACCTAGAGCTGAGTCCAGCCATGAGCATGTGCCATAAGAATAGCATGAAAACTAGCAGCTAATTCAGCATCGATCAGGAGGCCGAGACCAGCTTTTCTGGAAAAGGCCGCTTTGAAAAAGCCTCTACTGGAGCGAAAAATCCCTCCCAAATGAAGATTGTTTTCAATACAAATGCCGTCTACATTCACCTTAATCCACCTCGGTGGAGGGGGATGCCAACGAACCTCCGACGTCTTAAGCGATCAAAATATCTAAATTGCCCTTATGTATAAAATAATATGTAGATTTTGGATTTTAAATTTTACTAATTTTTTATTTATTTATCTTTCCTTTAATTAAAAAAAATCAAAAATAAAATATTAGCCAAAAAAATTGCATATTTCATATTTTAAATTTTACTAATTTTTTTAATTAACAATAATTTTATTTAATTAATTTTTTTAATATTAGTAAAAAAATTCTGCACATCCAACCTTTTTTTAATCATTTTGTCTTTTTATTTAAAAATTCTACACACCAGTAAAATATTTTGCACACTCAATTTTTTTTTAATCATCAATCCTTTTATTTAAAGTTCTGCTTTAAAAAAAATCTGCACACCCGTAAAAAATTATGCACACCATTTTTTAAAATCATTTGTACTTTTATTTAAAATTCTGCACACCCCAATATTTTTTTAAATTATATGTCTTTTTATTTAATTAATTTTTTTCAATAGTAAAACATTAGCCTAAAAAAAATCTGCACACTGAAAAAAAAATTTGCACACCTTTATTTCTTTTTAATCATCTGTACTTTATATTTAGCCAAAAAAAATTGCACACCCAAAAAATCTGCACACACATAAAGAATGAATTCCTAACACCAGTAAATAATTTTGCACTCTCCTAAAAAAAAATCTACACACTAGTAAAATAAAAATCTGCACACCCATAGAAAATTTATGCACACTCGTAGAAAAATTTCTACACACCCGACATTACAGCAGCCGGCCCCAAAAAAATCAAAATTAATACCATCTTAAATGTGCTCAAACATTAAAATACATCTACAACGTATTAGGTAAAAAAATTACAGAAAAATTACAAGAAAAAAATAAAAAATCCCTTCATCACCACCATTGCCATTTCCTGTACGGGTGACCATCCTCCTTTCTTGAAATCAGAATTCAAATAAGTGAACCATCTGTGTACAAGCACATTCAAAATCGAACACGGAGAAAGAGGTCAGAACATGATTCAATGTCAAGATTAGAGGTAGATGAGTACAACCATCAAATTTAATGTCTACCAACCTTCTTCTACATTGTCTTGTTGTTTTATCCTTGAACTTTGATGCAATAATTGCCCAATTATCACAAAAATCAAACCCAAAAATCTTCACTAATCCATTACAGATTGATAAATATCAATCTTCAAAATTAAATCACTCACAATGATCACACATTAATACTAATCAAATCAAACAAAACTAAGGAATCAAGATTCTTTACTTTTCAGTCCCATGTACCCTGATTTGCTTCAGTGGGGGCGCTGGTCGAGAGAGGTGAATGAGAGGGCGCAGGGAGAAGTTTACATCGCACGGCGGCGCTGCGGTTGGGGACAGATCCGTCGCCACCGCTAGCCGCCTAGTCTCCCCAAACAACCCCCGGCGTGCAGCTGTGCTCAGATCCTTCGTCAAGAGAGGGTTGGGATAATTGACAGAAATGATACAAGAAAAAAAGGGGGTGAGGGATTTATTTGGGTAGGTGGGTGGCGACCGGGTGAGTGGTGTAATTTGTGGATAGTGGGTTAGGGTAAAGTTGGAAACTTTTGCACCTTAGAGTAAGAGCAAAAATGTGTAGCACTTTTGAGTAAGGGTGTTTGAAAATTGGTACTTATGAGTAATTTTCCCTAAATCGCTTGCATGCGCAGTAAATTGAAATAACACCAGAATCCATATCAAAATAAATTTAAAAAACAATAGCACGACTACATTCAAAAATCCATACAACAATTAATTCACTCATATGTAAACGTAATCCATACAACAATTAATTCATCCATATGTAATCTAGTAAGGCAAAACGCACACTGTAGCACCGAGAACGATCGAATAATACCCAAAATAATTCATCGTACTCCAAAATTAGGAAATAAATACACAATTGAAGAATTTACCCTAGAACGGTTGATGAGAAGAGACAATTGAAGTGCCCGGATCGCAGATTCACCGATTACAGAGAATTGGAGCGCCGGTTACAGAATTGGAGCGAACTAAGAATTGAGAGAAGGTTTTTTTATAGAGAATTGGAGCGCCTGTTATTGAAGAAGATTTCATAAGGATTCGCCAGTTATCCCTAATTTTCCTGATTCGCCGATTATTGAGAGAAGGTTCCTGATTTTCACATTCTATCCAAGCAAATTTTTGGCTCTCAAATTTCTTTTATCCCAAATGAAGCAGCAGGCATCGGTCAAAATTTTTAGGCTCCGTTTGATGGATGAATTTGGAAATTTATGGATTTTACATACTTTTCAATGAATTTACAAATACTTAGATTTGAGAGTTTAGGAAAGAGAGTGAAGGGGGAGAGGGGGAAGGGGTAAAGATGAGGGGATTTCACAAATGACTAGGTTTTGATGAGGATTTGAATCTCTCAATTTTAAACTAAACTCTCAAATCTAAGTATTTGTAAATTCATTAGAGTGTAATGATTTGTATGTAAAATCCATGGATTTTAAATCCATCCATCCAAATGGAACCTAATAGTCAAGGGAATTTTACTTAATTGGTAAGTTGGTAAGGGGATTTTAATAAATCGAGTGGAATGATACGTATTATTGTGGTACATATTTGAAGCCTATTTTTTGGGGCAAAGTATAGTGTGAACAAGTTTCACGGTGAAACTGGTTAAGGAGTGTGACTTATATTACTAAAGAGTGTGATTTTTTACTGTAAAGGGTGTGACTTTTTACTTTAAAGAGTATTAAACATAAAAGTGAAGGGTGTGACTTATATTATAACAAAGAGTGTCGTAGTGATAACTGAAGGGTGTGACTTATATTACTAAAGAGTACGTCTGTAAAAAAAAATCAGTTTCACGGTAAACAAGTTTCACAGCATACCAACTCATTTTTTGGTGAGCATATCTCACGGTTATTCAGAAGGAAATTTTCCTAATTTTCCTGATTTGTTTGGATTTGGTCTTTATTCAAATGAAGTTTAATTTTTTAGTAACCCGCCAAACAACCTTTTTGCCTCCCAAATTTCATTAGTTCATAATAATTAATGGGGTTAATATCTTATATAATGAATTTTGAGTGTATGATTTATATATTGGAAATGTCTTGTATGCAATTCAAATATATCATTTAAAAATGTAAATTGTTTTATTAAAATATTCAATTTATTATGCTAAAAAAATGATATTTATTTTTAATGACACAAGTTGCATATTTTAGTGTAAATACGTTGAACGTTTCAATACAACAAGTAGCATGTTTAAAGATGTACTTGAATTGGACAATGTACATGGTGCACATAAGACCTACTCTTAAATATTTCACCGAAACTAATTTTACTCGAGCTGGGTCAAATAGGATGTTATTCAAACTTGTTTGAAATGTTATTGAGTTTTGTACATCATGCTTGAGCTTGTTTAATAATTAAGGGGTGTTTGCAAAAAATATACTTTTAAATTAGTGATTATGGGAAAACTATTTTATAGTAGAAGTTGATAGAGTTTTTTAAATCACTTATAATTTTCTAAAACACCCCCTTAATTGAGTTGAGCTCGAGTGAGCTTTAATCAAGCTGGGCATGAGTCGAGCTCGAGCAATTTCATATATTTACACTTAATTATCTTATCTTACTTATCGAGCTCGAGCCGAGCTTTAAAAGTGTTCTATAAGGTGATGAACGTTATATGGTGATCATATAATAATATATTTTTATTTACGAGAGGTGGTCATGTAGTTTACTTCTTCAGGCTTTAACAATAATCACTTCCAAAATAATTTCTAACTTTTAAAATAAGGAAAAATTTCTAAATTGTGAAGCTATTAGTTTACATAAAGTACAATGTATAATGAAAGATATTAGTTCATAAGAATTATAGTATTAGTTCATATGAATTATTGTATTAGTTCATATAAAATTATTTAAGCACATCTTAGGCCCATTTTTAAGCAAGATTTCAGCCCGAGACTAAAAATCAGAGGTGGCATTTGTCTCAATCAGGGTTGTGCTTTCAATGAGTCAAACAAGTCGTTCGACTTAGGCCCAAAAATATGAGACGGGGAACAAACAAACACAAATCAACACCCACCCTTCCAAAGTGTTAAAGCGTTAATGCCCAAATTATGCTTCATCTCACGCAAGTGTGCCTCATATATTTTATATGTGTTCAAATTTGTTAATACTCTATTGTTATGCAATTGGCTAAGTGGTGAGGAATTAACAATTATTCTTATGCCACATAAATCTAGCTAGGAGGGATTAACAATTATTCTTATGTCACAGTAAAAGGTTAAGAGAACCATTACATCTTATTTTATGCTACTTTAAAATAATAATAATAATAATAATAATAGTAATAGTAATAATAATAATAGTAATAATAATAATAATAATCTTGTTTTGTGCTAATAGTTACTATATAAAAACATCACTAATTTCTTTCAAACAATTCTTACAGAAAGTGTAAGAAAGGAGAGAAATATGAAAATTGGTTACTTCAAAAAATTGTTTGAGTTCAGAACAAAAGAGTAAGAGCAATAGTGTTTTTTTTTTTGATCGGACAGTAAGAGCAATAGTGTTGGGGATGAATATAGAGCATTACATTCAAAACTAAGCCAAGAGAATTTCAAATATATGGAACAAATCCATTTTGTTTTACACATCCATTTGAAGGGGGTCCTAAACATAACATAGATGAAAAAAATAATTCCAAAAATTTAATAAAAACATCACCACACAGACAGACTAGTATAAGAGACAAGATTGAAAAAAACAGTTGCAGCCAGCATATCACCCAAGAAGCTCCAGTAACATTTATGCCTGTATTAATAGTTACAAATTGTTCAAATAAGGATAAACAGGTAAACAGGGCTCGTAGAACTACTTTCTATAAATGCACATCAAGCAATCCCTCCCCTGAGGTAGCACAGGTGCTCTGGATGTACCTGAATGTTGGGGTTATACTGGAAAGTATGTTTTTACTTTGTATAATTAAACTAAATTTCTTATTTATTTTACTGAAATAAATTATTTATCACATGTTGCATTAAATATGAATGAATGTTATAAATATTTACTGCATACCCGTTCGATAAAGTCAGTACGTGTTACGTTGTAGTTAATTTGGTGATACCAGATTACAGAAGATCAAATTAATAGTTCCTCGTGACTAAGTACAAATTCACAACCCAGATGAAAATGAACAAACCATCATGAAAGGTTGAAATGTAAGGCTCAAATTGACTTGTCTTGACCAAGGGATTACACTAGTGCATCCTGATGCGCTGAAAAGGACCTACAAGAGGATAAATTCTTCGGTACTGAATATACAAAAATTAGACCTCAGTGGTGAGTTATTTCTTAATTTATGTTCCTTAAATAGGATTGTGTGAAATTAATAACTATTGCTTTGACTTATGATGGGAAGAGAATCAATGTGATTCAATACCTTATATCTTGGGCAATAGTATTAATTACATGACGATTGCTAAGATTTCATACGAAGAATCGAGTGCAAGTACGACTTGCTTGATTTGTCCCCTTGGTGGGCTCAGAATCTTTATCATACCAAATCTTGCAAGTGAAAATTTATTTCCGGTATGGATAATAATGTTGAGCTGTCTTTACTCCAAGGACAAAGATATTAATTAATATAAAGTTTGTTCAGTGACTTAATTAATTAATGGACTAAGATAATCTTAAACTCGGGAAATAATGACCGGGAACCATATTATTGTGAAGTCGTAATGTGGGTTAAGGTGGATAGTTCAATATTAATTTTATAGTGGAGTAAATTAATATTAATGGGCTTGAATAATATTTTGGCTAAATATTAAAGTTTCATAGCCCATTGGAGGTCCAATCTTAATTCTCCTAAAGGCCCCTCAAATAGCCCAAACTAAAGTCCAATTAATGAAAATGAGAAGAAAATATTTTGCCTAATTTTTCCTCTAATATTTTCGAAAAATTGGGTAGGAAGAGAGAAAAGATTTTCTTGAAAATATTTTATGGAATATGTATTCTTGGAATACAAGTTTATCCCATAAATTCAAGAAAAGTCAAAGATCTTATTTCTTTCCTAACTAATTGATATTTTCAAAAATATCTATAATATTAGGAGGTGAGATTTTTGTGGAATATTTTATTTATGGAGAAAAGAATATATTGGATATATTCAAGATTTCTTGGAGATCAAGAAAAAAAAGTTCCCATCTTATTCCTAGGGCAAAAAATTCGAACCCCTCTAGTATTATAAATAGCTCTAATGCACGGATTCTTAAAAAATTAACAGTATGCAGTATCGGATTCGCCTGGGATGAGATTCGGGTGGGATTCGCACCCGATTCGCCACGTGGCGAATCCCAATTTTTTTTTTATTATCGGATACGCGTATCCTGTTCCGAGGATACGCGTATCGGATACGTATCGGGATTTTTTTGTAAAATTTATTAAATTTTGGGGTTTTTTTTTTTGTAAAAAATTAAAACTTACTAATAATTTGAAGGACACGCTCTAAAACTTATTAAATATTAAAATTTATTAATCTTTTATTATGATTTATGACTTGTATGGGTTAATGATATTTGATTTAATTGTTATTTTGTTACTTATGGGATGAATTCCTTGATATTAGTACTTGTGTTTTAAATACTCTTGATATTACTACATGTGTTATATATAATTGTTGTAAATTTTTTAATATTATTACAGGTGATATATATAATTAAATTAAAAAAATTGACGTATCCTGGCCTTATCGTATCCTAAAAATTTGAAAATCTATGAATCCCCGTACCCGAATAGTATCGTATCTGCACCCCGCACCCGCATCCGTGCAACACGGATAAATAGGGGATGAGTTTTTCATCCCCAAGTGCAATTCCATGTGTTGGAAAAATTAGAAATCCACAAAGGTGGTGGCCAAATATTTTATTTTCTCCTTTAAGATTAAAATCGTTCGTTGATAATCCTCCCACCGGATTACGTTCGTGGACGTGAGACATATTTGAGAAGGTACTTTGGGTTGATCAATCGTCTCAGCGGTTGTCTCTACGAGAGGTTATTATTTACGTAATTCCTAAATTCTGCATGCTTAGGTTTTACGTGAAATACGTGTACGCATAAAGTTTATTTGTTCATTAATTATTATGTTGAATTGAATTAAGATTAATTCATGTTAGTAATTAATTGATTAATTTAAATATGTATTTAAATTCAACTCGAATAGATCCGGACACCCCTAATTTCCCAACACTGAAATCAACAAAAAATAAGTTCAGTAACATACCAAGCTAACCAGAGCATTTGGTACAGATCCTCAAGGTAAACAATCGACTAAGAATACTTACCAGTAGCAAATACAAGTAATAAATGATGAGCTTAATTTTATACCCTCAACAATATCAAGGTCATTATCTCCAAATTGTGATGCATATTTCGCAAATTACAGTGAAAATATTATGTACTCATTTACATCCAAAATCATGATTGGAGGGTTGCTTTCTACTTGAATGAGCTAAGTGTGGCTACTGATGTCGGAATAGAACACTTATTTTTCTTCAATTTCTTATAGTCAAGATCAATAAGAATAATGATGTAAGCAACAATTGCTGAAGCTATCACTGGTAGTACGTATTTTAAAAGCTTCTTCTTACTTGAAGGTGTGGACTGACTTCTTTTGCATGTACCCATTTTGAATTGAGTAACTATTAATGGAAACAAGATCTCCAAATACACATAAAGTTATAAAATCCTGAATGTTCTAATATTACCATTGGCATTCAACAAGAGCCAACTAAAATGGCTAAAATTGAACAGTACGGCTATCTGTGCAACTGGTCAACACTTATTGCTCCACTTGGCTCCGCAAGAAACTATCAGATAATCACATTTACATATAAAGTAGGTAGGATCAACACTACGGAGTCTTTTCAATGGATAGACATCATCAATAGATGCAAGCATGACAAGAAATGTCAGAAAGTGAGGCAATAGTTTGCTGAAAAATAGACTATTTGACCCAATCAATCCTCAAGTAAAGAATTCGGCACAAATAGTATCGAATAAGGTAAAAAATGAATTCATGATGAATACAATTTCAAAGATGCAAACCAACAAGGCCAATCATGAACTCCAGTATGTCATCCAAATATAAAACATGCAAGTAATTCAATCTTCAAATTCACTAGATAGATATATTTTACACAGACAATTTTAAAGAGAAAATTAATCAACATATTATCTCATGTTGTTTAGATGAGCAATTATAATGTAGCAACTGAGAATTGTATTATTGAGCTTTTTAATTGATGACTGCGTACTTATTCCCCAATTAATCTGCACTAATTTCTCAATGCCACCAACTAGGACTTTCTCGAATAACACCTTGCACTAGGTGCTCATCTCAAGTACCTTTAAAAACAAGATACAAACCAGATTAAGATATAAATAGCATCATACAGTTCACCATCACATGATTGTGGGCCACAGGTGTATAGCATATTCAACATCATAACTTCAAAAACCAACACTAACAGAAAACGAAGTTCCACGTGAGAATTATCATGTAATTAAAAGCCAGGAGGCATATGATACAAATTAGATATGTAACTAAATAAAAATTTTACTTCAAAAAAGGCTTGGGTATGAAGAGTTTGCGAAAAGTTCACAAAACAAAAATCTAGGCATAGCATTCATGAGAATATGTTAGGCTTTTAAACTGAACCCGGCCTTTTCACATTTACATTAATTCATATAAGCAAGGGGAATCCTACAATTAAATTGATAAATTAACTTAGCAATGATCCAAGAAAAATTAATTCCATTAATCAATTAAGATCAGGGGACATAAATCCCTGCACATTATTGAAAATTATTCCTTATGTTTTCTTCATCTTTTTTGGCCTAAACATATATATATATATATATTCGACTTTTATTTTCTTTTAAAAAATCTAACTGACCAAACCTACCACGCTTTTGAGCGAACTCTGATGTTTGGTCCCAAATTTCTACAAGCACTTGCATCTTCTTTCAACTCTAAAAATTGTAAATTCAGAGTTTAAAAGTTTCAGCTTTGAAAAACAAAATTGTACAACAGTTATCTGAATTGAACAAAATAGAATCTAGCTTGATGGGATAAATCTCACTCAGTCTCAAATCCAACAATTCATCTAAAATCAGAACTACCAATCTAATCATCATGGACTCTCTATAATTAAAAATAGAACTAACAAAAACACAGTAATATAGATGATCGGAAGTTATGAAGAAGCAATCATCAAGAATTAAAATTAACATAGGAAGCGTACCTATTACTGTTTTGCTCAATTCTTGGAAAAACTTCACTAATCAAGAACATTGACTCACAAACCCAAACTTCACGCCAATTGGGAAAAGAACCAATTTAGAGAAGAAACAATTGGGAATATAGAATTGGGAGAACGATTTCTGGTAGGAATGCGCCAAATTTCGTTGCGATTTCTAGTAGGAGTACAAAATTTTGTCGCGATTTCTGGTAGCTGAATGCGCAAACTTCACAAACACAAACTTCACGCAAATTCTATTTGATTCACGTCAAAATTGGGGAATACGTACGCAGGTTGGAAGAAATTGGGGATTTTGTAATTGCACCCTAATAATAATATGACGATTTCAACACAGAAACATAGAAATTAAGAAGCATGATACGGAGATAAACAATTTGCAGGGTAAAATAAGACTAATTACCTGCATACGCACAGTATTAAGAATCAATTTTGTAATTGGGGATTGCAAAATGGTGGTGGCACAGTCGAGAGTTCGAGCCTCTCTCACCCCAATTTTTTAGTAAATTGGGGATTCTATTTTATCATTTTTTTTTGAAAGAAATTATCATAATAAAAAAGAATATAATTTCGTTTTCAATAAACATGCTTTTTTTAGCTTAGTTGGGGAAAGACAAGTTATTTGTTGGAAAAGTCATAAGTTCTATTCTCATTGACGTATTTATTTTTTATATTGAAAAATTGATTCAAATATTTTTATTAAAATACTTAAGACAAATGTAGTGTTTGGTCTAGTGGTGTAGTTATCTTCTTAAAAGGGTCCTGTGTTCGAACCCTGATGGATGAAAATTTATATTTTTCAATTTTTTAAATATAATTTAGATTTTATACGGAAAAATTAATAAACAAATTTTTTTAATAAATTTTATATTCGCAGTTTTATTTAATAAAATCTATATTTTATATGAAAAAATTTATTAATCGTCACCATATATAAATATCGGTGACGAAATACTATGTCACTATTTACTATGAACAATTAATGACGAAATATAAAACTGTCATGAAAATTTTATATTATATGCCCAATATTGATCGTCACTAATTAAAATGAAGATCGTCACCGAATAATATTATGACGAAATAAGTGTGTCATTAAAAAATGATTATTAATCGTCACTATATATAAATATTGGTGATAAAAGAATATGTCACTAATTACTATGAACAATTAACGACGAAACATAAAATTTGTCATGAATTTTTTTTATTATATGACCAATAGTGATTGTCACTAATTAAAATTAAGATCGTCACTGAATAATATTGTGACGAAATAAGTGTGACATTAAAAAATGATTATTAATCGTCACTATATATCAATATTGGTGACGAAAGAATATTTCACTAATTACTATGAACAATTAGCGACGAAAAGTAAAATTGTCATGAAATTTTTATATTATATGACGACTATGATCGTCACTAATTACAATGACGATCGTCATCAAATAAAATTGTGACGAATTAAGTGCGCCACCAATTATTTTGAATAATTAATGACAAAATATATAGTTGTCACAAAAATACTATTTTTCATGACGTTGAATATCGTCACTAAATATTATGAATATCGTCACCAAAGTTTATTGTGACGAATTTCTTGTTTTTATCATGAAAATTTTAAATTAGTGACGAAAAAAATATCAGTGGTGACAAAAATAAAATTTGTCACGAATTCTCACTTTTTAGTGACGAAAATTAAATTTGTCACCTTTAGGTAACATATTGTGATGAATTTTAAGTCGTCACAAAAATTTCGTCACGAAATGTGTGATTTCCTGTAGTGTGATGATAACCTTGAATTAACTGGTTATTCAGATGCTGACTATGGTGGTTGTAGAATTGACAGGAAATCCACCTTAGGAACTTGTCAATTTCTTGGAAGTAAATTGATATCCTGGTTCTCTAAGAAACAGACTTCAGTAGCAACAAGTGTCACTGAAGCTGAATACATGGCTGCTGGAAGCCGTTGTGCACAGATTCTTTGGCTAAGACAACAATTGAGGGATTATAAGATGTAGCCAATGAAGTACCTATATTTTGTTATAATAATAGTGCAATTGCTATTTCACAAAATCTGGTATTGCACACCAGATGTAAGCATGTTGATATCAGACATCATTTCATTAGGGACCATGTTGAAAAGAAGGATATCAGGATGGAGAAAATTCATACTGATAAACAGAAAGCTGACATTCTTACTAAGCCTTTGGTTGAGTCAAGATTCCAGGAATTAACAGTTGAATTAGGCATGTTGGATCCAGGTGAGTGAATTCCTCCGGAAAAAATTGAAGGTTTTCAGATGCATGGAGTTTTCAGGATAAAACTGAAAACTCAGGACAATTGACCTTCATTTTGGGTATTGAAGGACTCATGGATTTTGGCCAGTTAGGACAAATCCACTGAACGTTGTCAAGGTTGAGATTCAGTAAGGCTGAATGGAAAATTTGCCTGAAGTAATATTGACTCACGCATTTAATACACTGCATTTATTTCACTAAGAGATTACTCAGTAATCATTTGAAATAAATACATAAGGCCTAAAGAATATTTGGGCGGGACGTTTCGAATTCGTGAAGGTCAACAGTTTGCAGATGACTTTATTGGATATTGTGCATAATCAACATTTTGGGTAACTAATTGCTGCAAGTTATTCAAATTGAGCCAGATTAATGCCTTAGTTAAGCTTAAAGACAAAACCTATCTTTAATCTGGGCCATTAATTTTCTGGTGTTGATCTCAACCATCCATCTTCGAAACTCTCTTATAAAAACCCCAAATTTCGCTGAAAACTGTTCATTTCCAATTGTACATCGTCGTCTTCAAAATACCAGCAATATTTTCTCTTACAAATATTCTGCAAACAGTCATTTTCCTCAAAATAAAAAATGACTCCACCTTCAATCTTCGCAAAATTAGCCATTTCAAACAAACCTCACTACGAAAATGTTGTATTTTTCGAAGGAACGGACAACGAAGTCTATGAGGAAGAAGCTCTGCGCATGATCCGACTTGCAAAGCTCACATACCTGGTTGGGAATAAACCAGAGGCAGAATGGACTCAAGAGGTATTGGAATTTATCACAAATCTTCTAGTATAAATGTTACTCAAGTTTCTGAAAGTGGGCAATTCATTGAAATTTGTTAGGGATCTTTACATTATTCCTAAGAATTTGAATGCAGTTTTTGAGTTGAAAACTACTAGGGAAGATCCGACTCTGTATATGTTTGGGCGAGAGCAGGATTATTTAAATAGGATTGTAGAGAAACCAGTCAAATTTGAAGCTACCTTACACAAAAGGCACTTGAAAAAGAAGTACATCGTGCTTCTGGATATTGTGTCCAAATGCCTGATGAGCGGGTCTGGCAGTTTGGAGCAAGTTAGCAAGCCAAAATTGAGATTGATGGCTGCCATTGAAGATTCTCCAAGAGTTGATTTCAACTGGCTACAGTTCTTGATCAAAATTATTGTTGATCAAACGAAACATATAACTAAAGAAGATGAATCCATTGTGGTGAAAGGCAAGGTTTTGCATGCCACAAAGATTGCATGCCACAAGCAATCGCAGTTCTTGATCAAAATTATTGTTGATCAAACGAAACATATAACTAAAGAAGATGAATCCATTGTGATGAAAGGCAAGGTTTTGCATGCCACAAAGATTGCATGCCACAAGCAATCGTAACCGATAATGAAAAGCAATTAGTCGACCTCAAGATCGACGCGTTCTTCAAGAAATGGAAGATATCAAAGCACTTCTCCACCCTTTAACATCCGCAATCCAGCGGGCAAGTTGAGGCGATTAACAAAATTATCAAACATACACTGAAAGCACGACTTGAAGGGGGGAAGGGCAAGTATTATGGTCGTACAGGACAACCTGCAGAACCTCCACAGGGGAAATACCCTATTCCCTCGCATTCGGAGCAGAGGCAGTAATCCCAGCGGAAGTCACCATACCAAGCCACCGAACAAGCAACGGAGCCTCAAACAGCAACAACATGGCTATGACGACTAGCTTGGACCTACTGGAAGAAAAGAGGATATAAGTTAACCTAAAAAATGCCAGCTACAAACGGCAAACAGAGAAATATTACAACGTGAAGGTCAAACTCCGACAGTTCAAGAAGGGCGACCTCGTCCTAAAAAAGGTACTCGGAGTACCCAAAGGAGTATTCGGCCCCACGTGGGAAGGCCCGTTCAGAATATCCAGATGCCTGACAAACGGAGCATACGAGATCGAAGACCCGGACGGCACACCGACACAATATCCGTGGAACGCGGCCCACTTAAAGAAATACTACCAATAGGGATTAACTAATAGCCTGTTTACTAGTTTGTCTATCACAACTTTGTAATAGCTCATAGCTTTCAAAGGAAACATTTTATAATAAATTGCATTTTTGAAACGCCTTGCAAGTTTTAGAATAAGTCGCCCAGGAACCATCCCAGGAACGGTCTGGACGACAAAGGTCGAGTCAGAAGAGTGGTCGCCGAATGCGTAAGCCGACCACCTACGACAGGAAGCATCACTTGGAACTCACGTCGACAAGGTCGTCATCACATTGGCCATCGGCCAAAACATGACGACCTTCTTGAAGACAACACGATAACACGACTAAGCCAAAGTTTAGACACATCGCATAAGATAAGACGATCAAAACACAGTCCAGATACATCACACCGTATTCAAACGACGATTAGGACATAGGCAAGACTCATAGTCGCCGGTGTATGTCCAAGTTTGCATGACCAATTTTCTAGAAACAAAGCAAGAAACTAGTACGTAAATGCATAGTGAGTGACAAGAAAGTGCAAAATTCCATTCATTAAAAAAGGCACACAGGCCATTTACAAGTTCGTACCCCGAGGGGCCGCGCAAACATGAAAATAAAAGAAAGTAAAACATTCAGAAAATGCCCAGCAGAAAGGGAGGCACTAAGCACGCTTCGTCGGTCGAGCCCCCCATTCCTACCGCGACCACCGCTTTCGTCGGGGCCAAGAATGACAAGTCGATGCCAAAATTAGCCAAGTCTGCCATGGGCAGTACCACATCGGCCTCAGGCGGGAAATCAACGACGAAGGCTTTAAAATCTTCCACGAGCACGGAGGCATCGACAGAAGGGTCGCGACGAATCTGACCGGAGGAGGACGCCGGGCGTAGTAACTAATGTATGAGAAGATCCCCAATACAAGGCCATCGGGCGCCCTGGGAGGGAAGCCTCCTTGACATCTGAAGCTCGAGGTCACCAACCCGAGCTTCATAATCAACCGCAATGTCACCACCGAGACGGGCGGCGAGTCAACTTCAAGGCCGCCAGGTTCACATCCGCCACCGGCAGAGCCGGGCCGACCGCCTCCCGAAAATTCTTCAGTCGGCCTCCCACGCGGGATACATACGGCCGCGGGCCTCCTCCAACTTCTTTCTATCGCCATCGAGGGCTTAGCAGGAGGTCTCCAAATCCTGGTCGTTTTGCTCAACGACCCACTCGAGGAACGTGGTCGCCTTTTGAGAATAAATCAGGGCGGGGTAGAGGTTATTCTCCTTGCTATTCGAGGAGGCGGCATGGTGGTCGTCCAGAGACCAGCACCGGGGCACGTCCCGCACGGAGTGCCGCATATATCGAGGCCAATCAGTCGAGACCCGAATGATGGGAGGCATCTTCGACCGAAGGTAGTCGGTGACGGGCGGCGGGAAGTTGATGAACCTGAAACAAAGCCGCCCAATTTAGAAAGTTATAGAAACGTAAGAGAAGAAATGATGGAGACAATAAGGCGGCGAGACTTATGACCCCGAGCGATCAATGTCGAACCCCACAAATGTGCAGTAGCCAGAAAATTGGCGACCAGGCGGGGGCGGCGGGGGCGGCGGAGGCGAGAATCGGCTCCCGCTGAGGAGTGCTCCCTACCCCAGGAGCACATGGGGAGTGGTCGCCCGTACGACCACGCTTCCGGGTAGGGGAGCCATCTAAGTGGGACGGGAAAGCACTCTCTCGCCCCTCTTTGGTCTTTCTCATCTCTTTTGAGCGATCTGTCCGAGAAGATCCCCCCGTCTCCACTACGCCCCCGCGGGACGAAGACGTGGGCGCAAACCCAATCCGAGAAAAGTTGAGGGCAGGATTCCGGTGAGAAGTCATCTGTGCAGCAGTCGGGGCGATCACTTGAACGGGTATATGAGAAGCTACAAGAAAGCGACCACAGTAGTTAAAGACAAAATTGCCAAAATATTCGACCCCTTTTAAAGAAGAGAGACTCACGAAGGCGACCGGTCTCACGAGGATACGTTTGTAACCCTCCCCACAATCTCACTAAGGAAGAATTATAGAGTTCGACGTGGCGGAATTCCCAGGGATAGTCGAAGATAATCCGGTGGGCAGTCTCAAAATCCCAATTCAGCTGGCTCTCGTCGGCAACAAGTAAACCTGCAAGAGGGACAAAGGAAATTAGATCAGTATGGAGATGTTCGACACCACCTCAGGAAGGAACCTTATGAGGAGCCCACTCTTGGAAATCGGTGGGTATAGGAATCTCCAAGACAGAACCCAGGGAGGCGCTCTGCCATGCCCCCCCCACAAACCACCATCGAGGGTGCCAGTTCTTGACTTTGTTGACTATCCCCCACACAATCCGCCGACCAGGACTGTTCTTCAAGGCGTAATGACCCTCTTGGCCATGTTGGGCGACCATCGACCAGTAGTCGTTCACCTCCATGGGTGTAGGTAGCCGGTAAAGACCGTCTTGGCCGAGCACAGTTAAGGTCGCCAAAAGATAACTCCACCCATTCGGAGTAATCTGTGCCGGGGCAAGGTGCCAGGATGCCAGAAAATGAGAGATCGCCGGGTGGAGCGGAAAGCGAAGTCCTGCGTCCATGTCCGCCTCATGAATGGAGATCATACCCTCTGGAGGCTGGTCGGCCCTCTCAGACCCCTCCAGACGTTAAAAAAATACATCGTTCGGAGTCTCATACTGGCGACGGGCTGTGTTCAGTTCGGCCTCCGACATTACGGAACGGTACTTTTCATCATTAATGAAAAATTTAGACTTGGTCGCAGCACGGATCACGGAACAGAGTGGTCGGCGGTTTTTGGGCCCAACCCGATAGGCTTGATAGTCGAAGTAGTCGGGGTGGTCGTGGTCGCGGCGAGCAGAGGCCTCCGGCTCTTCAGGTGGGCCGTCTCGAGGGGCTCTCACACCCTGCTCCAGCTTAAGAACTTCCAGGTCCTCGAGAAGACCGAACACGTCTAGGTCAATCAGAGAGTTCCCCCTGGTAGGACGAGAAATGCCTATGTCACTGGGAAAAACCCCGCCGCTCGATACTCCGGCCGATAATACTTCCCTCACCGGGGAACCCAACCCCAGTGAAACAGAGAAGGAAGGCTCCCCTTCCTCATCAATCTGACCCAGACGGCCACCAGGAGACATAGACATAATGCAAAGAGTGAAATAGGGGAGAAGGAAAGGCTACACTTACCAAGAGTCGTACAAAGCACCGGAAGACGAAGACAATTGCTTGCAGGGAAACACTCGAGGAAGTAAAGGTCCTAAGGTCTGAGGCGGAAAGGTCGATTTATAAGAGAGGGCAGGGGCTCGGATGCAAATATGTTTTTCAAAAAACGGGGGCAAATTTGCTAAATCCCGAAAGTTACAGACGCGTGACGACCACTCGCCATCATGACCTGCAAAATGACATCATCATCTGCCTTTTCGAGGCAACGGTTGGGCTCACCCGGGCCCACGGACAGACATCGCCCTAGGTGTTGGAGATCACGAACCAGGCCGACCAGCGACCACCTCGCTAGCGACCTGGGGGGCAATTGTTGTGGCCTCTCCACGACGAAGCGACCATCCCAGGGCGACCAGTGAATGAGGCGACCAAGCTATAGCGATCGACCTGGAGGCGACCACCTAAGCCTGGTCGCCTCAACCCAGTGACTTTCCCGTGGAGACGTGGTGGAAATATGGGATAAGACCGGGGACATTTATGGAGGCAGATCCTCAGGGCATAATCGGGGAAAGTCCAACTAAGGGCGAGATTCGTGCCGAGAAGAAAGGAATCTGTTCCCAGCCAGCGGAGAACCCTAAGAGGACGAGGGTTCCGACCCATGAAGAGAGAAAAACCTAGTTCACAGTCTATAAATATACGTTGTAATGCACATTGTAAAGGGAGGGAAAATCTTAGTTATTAGGCAGATATTATAAGAAATTCCTGGCTTGGTATTACCCCCAGACGTAGCCACATTTGGCGAATCGGGTCACCAAATCGTGTGTTCCCTCTTATCTATATTCGTTATCGCCATTTTGTGAGTGATTGTTCATACGATCGGATAATTCTGGCTATAACAGGATGAAAAAGGCATCCCTATTTATTTGAATTAGGGTGATCGAAATTTTAGGTGATTTAGGGCTAATGAGAAATTTACTTGTATCTTCTCCAAGATACAATCTTGAATATATCTCATATATTCTATTTTCCATTAATAATCACAAAAGATCTTTTCCTCCCATTCTTATAAAATTTTCGAAATCTATGAGTAAAAGAAACAAGATTTGGAATTTCTTGAATTTATGGGATAATCTTGTATTCCAAGAATACTTATCTTTCTCCATAAAATCTTTTCAAGAAAATCAAGAAAATCTTTTCTTCTTCTTTTCTCCATTATTTTAGAAAAAAATAGAAAAATAAGGCAATATTATTTTCTTCTCCTTTTCATTAATTGGACTTATATTAGGCTACTTGAGGGGCCTTTAGGAGAATTAATATTAGACCTCCAATGGGCTCTGAATTTCTAATATTGAGCCATAATATCATTCAACCCATTAATATTAGTTTACTTCACTATATAATTAATATTGCACTATCCATCTTAATCCATATTACGATAATATGGCTCCCGGTTATTATTTCTCGTGTTTAAGATTATTTAGTCCATTAATTAATTAAGCTACTGAAAGGTTTTATATTAATTAATACTCCCTCCGTCCCAGAAGACTTAGCACACTTACTTTTTGCTCGTATTTTTGCGTGCGAGTTGTTTATTAGTATTTGAAATAATAAAGTATTTTTTAAGGTAGGGTATGATAGTCTTTACCATCCTCTGTCATATGCATTTTTTAAAATTACTTTATCATTTCAAATAGTAATAAAAAACTCACTCGCTAAAATAAGAGCGGAACAGTAACTGTGCAAAGTGTTCCGGGACGGAGGTAGTATCTTTTTCCTTGGAGCAAAGACATCCCTGTTGGAATATAGAGGCACGTAAACACATAATACATGCGCAGCGAAAATTAAAGTTCACCAACAACGAACATATAATTGCATAAAACGATTACAATAATCGTAACAAGAAATCTTACAACAATTGAAGAGTAGATTTCTCAACTATGGTATCCACGTAATCCCCAATCACGGACTTGCACGAATTTGCCAGATTTGAATCTCGAGATGAATTTGCTAGGAAAATTCTAACTCTAGATCTTATGGAGAAAATATGAACTAACGTTGTTTGTGAATTCCCAAGAGCTTTCATACATAGGGAGGCCCAGCTTAAAACCAAAGCTAGCCTGTTGGGAAATAAAATCCCTTATTTTAATTAAATTAAACTCTTTTAATTTAATTCCTCAAATATAAATCTTTACGGATTTAAATTCCATATATGACAAATCTGTACAATTTGTTTCCATATATATTAAATCCTACAATGATATTCCAAATATTATTATTGGGAATTCTTATTAAATTAAATCCAATTTAATTTAATATTAATAATAATTAATTCCAAATTAATCTATTATTAATTACTTCTCCATAAATTAAATATTAAATCTAATTTAACATTTAATCAACCAACTATAATTCGTAAAAGGGAACTACTTGTTGTGTGACCCATTGGCCCTCAACTATCGAGCGATTAGTCAAACTAACGGTCTTAATTGAACCCTTGACAATAAATCAGACATTCTCAATATATGAGGTACGTTGCGAGAAACGTGCAACTACCTGTAACTGAAACATGGGCTATTACGATTTTCTCCTTTCATTCACGAATACTCGATTAGTCTTGAACATGATGAAATGTCTATTCAAATAACTTAATCAATTTATCTCCAATCACTAATTGATCACTTATGTCACACTTGGCCACAAAGTCCAACTTGACGTGCATTGGCCAATGACTTTGATCCAATTATGCTGAGAAGATGAGTATTCTCTCTAAATCCACTTTGAGGAATGAATCCTTTTCTTGGCTCAACTACCACGCACATGCACTTCGTGATGAACTCAATCCAAGCCATATCTACCCATGGAAGGATGCAAGCGTCGGTCATGGTCAAAGTTCATCACTCCACACATGTCGTGCGGGTCAAAGGAGTATCACATCGCTCCCACTAACCGAGACACCAGTAGACACATATAGTGGAACTACATCAAACGGTTTCTCGGATGGGTATACCAATACCCTCTAAGTTATTTGTGCATCCATCTTGAGATACCTAGTATCTCATAGTAAGTGAGATCTTACTACACTCTCAAAGAGTATGATGCAGATCGCACACCAATCTCCATTGTATCATCAATATCTCATTCTTGATGATCCTCGATTGGGGCCATTTGAGAATCATGCTTAGGTCATCTGAGTTCTCACACACTCAATGACATTAGTGACTCAAGGGAACACATATAAGAACAAATACAAACAATCAAACATAATATTCTAATAAGTGCAACGCCATATATTTAATATTAAATAAACAATAATATTAAATCAATACTGAATATTATCTGAGTATTATGTCCTTACAATAGATTGTCTCTAGGACACTAACACTAACAATCTGCCACTTGAACTAGAGTCAATCACCTGCATGTCTAACCCCTAGACCATCAAAATGTCTAGTGTGTACATGAACACCTATATCCTTAGTGAAAGGATCAGTCAGGTTATTCTCCGTGGGGATACGTTCTAACTCTATCTCTCCTCTAACGATTATCTCTCTTATCAAGTGATAACGCCTCGGTACATGCTTGTTTCTGTTATTGGATCTCGGTTCCTTAGCTTGCGCAACCGCACCAGTATTGTCACAATATAACTTTATTGGATTGTTGGCAGTCGGAACTACCCCTAGTTCACTTAAGAACTGTTTTATCCAGACAACTTCTTTGGCAGCTTCCGCCGCAGCAATGTACTCAGCTTCGGTTGTTGAGTCTGAGGTAGTCCCTTGTTTGGAACTATTCCAACTAATCGCCCCACCATGAGAACGAAAACATAGCCCGACTGTGATTTGTAATCATCATAGTCGGATTGGAAACTTGCATCAGCATAGCCAGTTGCAACTAGCTCTGACTGTCCTCCGTAGACCAAGAAGCAATCTTTGGTACATCTAAGGTACTTAAGAATGTTCTTGACAGCAATCCAGTGAGGTTCACCCGGATTCTGCTGGTATCTACCACTACCAGTAGTGCTAACAACGAAGGCCACATCAGGCCTTGTGCAAGTCATGGCGTACATGATGGAGCCAATTGCAGATGCATATGGTATATCCTTCATGCGCTGGATATCAACGTCCGTAGAAGGACAATCCTTCTTAGACAACTTTATCCCATGACATGCCGGTAGAGAACCTCTCTTAGAGTTCTCCATCGCAATCGCGTTAACACCTTATCTACGTTGGTTGACTGTGACAACCTCAACATCCTCTTGGATCTATCCCTATGGATCTTGATCCCTAAGATGTAGCAGACCTCACCAAGATCCTTCATCATGAAGGTCCTTGATAGCCATTCTTTAACTGACTGCATAAGAGGAATGTTGTTTCCCATAATCAGTATGTCATCGACATACACAACTATGAAAATAATATTTCTCCCACTGCGTTTACGATAAACGCATGGATCTTCCGAATTTCTGATGAATTCAAACGATTTGACAGCTTCATCAAATTGGATATTCCAACTCCTAGAAGTTTGCTTCAGTCCATAAATGGGCCGTTTGAGCTTGCACACAAGATTAGATTTTGGCTTAGATACAAAACCTTCCGGTTGAGTCATAAACACCTCCTTATCAATGTTGCCATTGAGGAAGGCTGTTTTGACATCCATCTGCCAAATTTCATAATCTAGATATGCTGCTACCGCAAGTAAAATTCAAATGGACTTGATCTTGGCAACAGGTGAGAAAGTCTCATCATAGTCAATGCCTTCGCATTGACTATAACCTTTTGCTATCAACCTAGCCTTGTAGGTTTGTACCTTGTCGTTTGCATCAGTCTTATATTTGTAGACCTATTTACAACATATGGGTTTTACCCCTTTCGGCAACTCAACCAAGTCCAAGACTTGATTGGTGTACATCGAGTCCATCTCGGATTTCATGGCTTCATGCCACTTCTTTGAGTCAACATCTAATGTTGCCTCAGTGAAAGTTCTGGGATCATCTTTATCCGGGATCTCCACGTCATCATGTTCCTCTACAAGGAAACCATAATATCTAGTGGGCGGATTACAAATTCTAGTGGACTTACGGAGTTGTGGTTGTGCAGGCTGTATATTCTGATCGTGAAAATTTTGTGGTGCATCGATTTCATCAATGTCCGGAGAGTCTTCAAGAGTGACACTTTCAGATGCCTCTTGGGCTGGAGTTTGAACTATGTTGTTCTCATTCAGCCCACTTGGAGTTTGTTGCGAAGGCAATGCAACTCCAATTATGCTCCCACTAGCTGAAAGAGGATCACTAAGTGATAAACTTCCACCATGAGAGCTGCTGAATGCTCCCACTGATTCCTTGTCACTTTTCTTTGACAAGATATCAGTCTCTTGGTTATCCTGTGGTTCTTGAATTTCTTCAAGTTCTATCATCTTACGACCTTGTTCCTTAAAGACATAGTCTTCTTTGAGGAACCTGGCCTGCCAAGAATCAATTACTGTTTGTTTCTCAGGTAGATAGAAGTAATATCCTTTTGTTTCCTTAGGATATCCCACAAATTAACCCTTTTCACCTTTGGATTCCAACTTATCGGTGAGCATCTTCTTCACCATCGCGGGGTAACCCCATGTTTTGATGTGTGAAAAGTTGGCTTCTTGCCACACCATAGTTCATATGGTGTAAGCTCAACCGATTTGGATGGAATCCTATTCAGAATGTAAATTGAGGTTTGTAACGCGTATCCCCATAAGAATGTCGAAAGAGAGGAAAAGCTCATCATGGACCTTACCATGTCCAACAAGGTTCAGTTTCTCCTCTCGGACACTCTGTTCATTTTCGGTGTTCCGATAGGAGTCCATTGTGATTGGATTCCATGTAACTTTAAGTAATCAGTGAACTCATAGCTAAGGTATTCACCTCCTCGATTTGATCAAAGAGTCTTGATACTTTTACCGAGTTGCTTCTCTACTTCACCTTTGAACTCCTTGAATTTCTCAAAAGATTTGTATTTGTGCTTCATAAGATACACATATCCATATCTTGAGAAATCGTCAGTAAAAGTGATGAAGTAGGCGAAGTGACCCCTAGCTAGAGTGGGCAATGGTCCACAAACATCACTGTGGATCAACTCTAGAACTTCTTTGGCAAGAACCCCTTTCCCAGAAAAGGGTTTATTGGTCATTTTGCCCTTGAGACAGGATTCACAATTTCCATAAGACTAAAAGTCGAATGGGGTTAAGTAGTCTAACTTCCTTAACCTTGCAATCCTATTCTCATTTGCATGACCAAGTCCACAAGTAAGTTGGGTTTTCATGATTACTAAGTTTAAGTAATTTGTTTTGTATATTAAAAATATTATGTCCACAATCCAACAAGTATAAACCATTCAATAAAGGAGCATTTCCATAAACTATTAAACAAAAAATAACAATTATTGTTTGCAAAATGGAAGGAAAACCCTTTAATGTCTAACATAGGAATAGAAATAATGTTGCGAGTAATAGAAGGAACGAAATAACAATTATTTAATTCAAGTCCAAAACCAGAGGGTAAGTCTAAAACATAAACTCCAACACGTTCAACAGCAACTCTTGCTCCATTCCCAACGTGTAGGGCGACTTCACCTGACCTAACTGCCTTGCTATGCTTGAGACCCTACACATTAGTACAAATGTGTGAGCCACAATCGATATCTAAATACCCAGCAGTTAGTATCATTTGTGGACATGTTTATCTCAATAACAAATATACATGTTCTAGTGGCTGAGACACCTTGTGTCTTCTTTTCAGCTGCTAGAACCTTGCAGTCCTTCTTCCAATGCCCATTCTGCTTGCAGTAGAGGCATACATCCTTATCCACCCTCTCCTTCTTTTGAATTTCACCTTTGGGCTTAAGGGAGCTTGGCTTGGAGCCTTTCTTTGCCTTGCCCCTTCGCTTCTTCTTGCCCCTTCACCATGAGCACGGACTTTTCCTTAGCAGTGGAAGACTCAAAGGTCTTTAGCATGTTATGCAGCTCGGGCATAGTCGATTCCGTCTTATTCATATTAAGGTTTACCACAAAACTCGAATATGAATCGGGAAGTGACTGAAGAATGGCATAAACAGCAACATTGGTCTTGAGCTCAATGCCCAAACGACCAAGTTTCTCGATTAGCCCAATCATCTTTAACACATGAGGAGAAACATTCCCTCCCTCAGACAATCGACATCTAAACAGATCTCTCATCACTTCATAAATATCAGAACGAGATTCAGAATCAAAGAGATCCTTCAGATGCTTAATCATCTCGAAGGGAAGCATCTTCTCATGCTGCCTTTGCAATTCGGGAGTCATCCCGAGTAGCATAACACACTGAGCCTGGAAAGCATCCTCTTGATGCTTCTTCTGAGCTGCAGCGTCAAACGCTTCAGCCTCTTCAGTACCAGTCTCCGGGGTAGCAGGGATTGGCGTGTCCAACACGTACTCAATTTTTTCTTGCCTATGCACCAAACGCACGTTTCGGTGTCAGTCAAGAAAATTTGGCCCAACCAATTTGTTCGTTTCCAAAACACTTCTCAGTGATAAGTTATTCATTTCAACAATCCTAGAGAGATAAAATAAAACGGGAATTAAAACCCATAATTCCTATGATCAATATTCAGTAGTCAAAATAAACATGGCCTTTCTTTTGTGTTTATTTTGTCTCTATTATTTTCACATACTCAACGACCTCATCGGAAGAGTACGAATTTATATCAAATATAAATTATAATAGACTAGGATCCACATTCATATTATTACAATATTTGCTTTGCCTGATTACTGCAATAATAAATTGGTAGGTCTCCAAACCAATTGCAAAATTGCAACAATTGGATGTCCCCTAACTTTCGTTTCCTTGCTTTGGCTGGTGAAACAAAGTCAAGTTGATTTACAACCATCAAGTGCCGACACTACGTGTCCCTATAAAAGTCCCGTCGAATGTAGATCCGAGCAAAAGACTTTGGTCTTAAATACCCATTGGAACGAAATCTCTGGTTTACTTTTAACTTTGATGGAAGACATCTTATCAAATTAATGAGAAAACCATATTTTAGTAAGGAACGTTTTAAAGGCGGTGTATTAATTGCTTAATCGTGATCCAACATGTTAATCTACATCACATTTGAGCAATTATTGGGCGCCGCCTACCCAAACATGATTTCATACGGACTAACACTTATATGGGCGCCGCCTACCCAAACAATTAATACGGTCCGACAAGTTTTGGGCGTCGCCTACCCAAACAGTTATAATGCGGACTATAAATGCATTAACGAGTTAATTAAAATAGTTAAACGAGTGGAAATTAATAATTCCTCATAAATCGAATTTCAAAATCCAATTTTAAATTCGATTTTAAATTATTAAAAGTTAATAATTAATCCAATTAATTACGAATAAAAGTCCAACCATTTATTACTATTTTAAAAATAATCCAATTAAAATTTTAAAATAGATTTTATTTATTAGTTCGACGAGGGGCTCATGTGCAAATTCTGAAAATTGCACGGAGGGGCCTGTTTGAAATCCAATTTGCAAAGCAGCCCTCCCTCATCATCGCCCGAACAACCCCTTTTCAATCGGGACAATCGAAACCAGCAATTGATCAACACTTTTCAGATTTAAACCAATTTAATCATAAACAGTCAATAATTTTCGTCCAGATTTCCCAACAAGTTCGAAAAATCCAATTAATTGAACAATCAAGCGCAAGAACAGAAAATCCAAAACAACCCAGTTAAAAGGAATTTCTGAACGACCAGAGGGTGGCGCGTGCAGGCGAGTCACCACCGCCACCAGGCGCGCGCGGGCGACTCGCCGCTGTAACCAAGTCAAGTCGCGGATCGTGAGCAATACGGCGGTTCGTCGCACGTCCCAGTGAAACAAAACGGCACACACCCCGCAAAAATAGATCGATAAACGCGGCGAGGAGGAAACGATGCGGTGGCGTTCCGTCGTGCGCTTCATCGATCCTTCGGCTTTGTCCAGTGAATCGAGATCGAAATAAGGACGCCGCCATCTAGGACGAAGAATCACGATGAACGCCGCTCGTAATCGCCACAATACAGGTCACGCTATCGCGGGTCCAACTCGCTTGGATTCTGCTTCGATGTGGCATTGCGCGGGCGTCGCGAGTCACAACGTCATGCCGTCGACTCCAGCGATGCCGCAGATGCTCGCTGTGAACACGGAATCGGCGCTAGACGAAGGCGAGGCATGTAAAAGGGATTTGCAGAAAACCCTAATTTCAGGCGTGCAAAAGAGATGAGAGAGACAAGGCAAACCAAAAGGGGTGTTTGTTTATCAAATAAACAACACGCCCAAAACCAATTGAAATCAAAGGTGCGGTTAATCAATTTGACCGAATCGGGTTTCAAAAAAATAAATTTTAAAACCAATTCAATTATGCAATCAAACAAGAACCTGAAACTCTGATACCACTGTTGAAATATAGAGGCACGTAAACACATAATACATGCGCAGCGGAAATTAAAGTTCACCTACAACGAACATATAATTGCATAAAACGATTACAATAATCGTAACAAGAAATCTTACAGTAATTGAATAGCAGATTTCTCAACTACGGTATCCATGTAATCTCCAATCACGGACTTGCACGGATTTGCCAGCGTTGAATCCCGAGATGAATTTGCTAGGAAAATTCTAACTCTAGATCTTATGGAGAAAATATGAACTAACGTTGTTTGTGAATTCCCATGAGCTTGTATATATATGGAGGCCCAGCTTAAAACCTAAGCTAGCCTGTTGGGAAATAAAATCCCTTATTTTAATTAAATTAAACTCTTTTAATTTAATTCCCCAAATATAAATCTCTACAGATTTAAATTCCATATATGACAAATCTCTACGATTTGTTTCCATATATATTAAATCCTACAATGATATTCCAAATATTATTATTGGGAATTCTTATTTAATTAAATCCAATTTAATTTAATATTAATAATAATTAATTCCAAATTAATATGTTATTAATTACTTCTCCATAAATTAAATATTAAATCTAATTTAACATTTAATCAACCAACTATAATCCGTAAAAGGGAACTACTTGTTGTGTGACCCATAAGCCCTCATATATCGAGCGATTAGTCAAACTAACGGTCTTAATTGAACCCTAGACAATAAATCAGACATTCTCAATATATGAGGTACGTTGCGAGAAACGTGCAACTACCTGTAACTGAAACATGGGCTATTACGATTTTCTCCTTTCATTCACGAATACTCGATTAGTCTTGAACATGATGAAGTGTCTATTCAAATAACTTAATCAATTTATCTCTAATCACTAATTGATCACTTATGTCACACTTGGCCACAAAGTCCAAGTTGACGTGCATTGGCCAATGACTTTGATCCAAATATGATGAGAAGACGAGTATACTCTCTAAATCCACTTTGAGGAATGAATATTTTTCTTAGCTCAACTACCACGCACATGCACTTCGTGATGAACCCAATCCAAGCCATATCTACCCATGGAATGGTGCAAGCGTCGGTCATGGTCAAAGTTCATCACTCCACACATGTCGTGCGTATTGACCTCAAGTCAAAGGAGTATTGCATCGCTCCCACTAACCGAGACACCCGTAGACACATATAGTGGAACTACATCAAACTGTTTCTCGGATGGGTATACCAATACCCTCCAAGGTATTTGTGCATCCATTATGAGATATCTAGTATCTCGTAGTAAGTGAGATCTTACTACACTCTCAAAGAGTATGATGCAGATCACAAATCTCCATTGTATCATCAATATCCCATTCTTGATGATCCTCGATTGGGGCCATTTGAGAATCATGCTTAGGTCATCTGAGTTCTCACACACTCAATGACAGCAGTGACTCAAGGGAACACATATAAGAACAAATGCAAACAATCAAACATAATATTCTAATAAGTGCAACGCCATATTAAATAAACAATAATATTAAATCAATACTAAATATTATCTGAGTATTATGTCCTTATAATAGATTGTCTCTAGGACACTGAGACTAACAATCTCAACATTATTATCCATACCGGAACTTAATCCAATTGCAAGATAAAACTTCTGAGCCCACCAAGGGGATAAATCAGACACGATACAAAGTGTTGGTCCTGTGAAAAACCATGTAATGCATATAAAATAGGGGTGAGGGAATAATGATTTCATATTTTTTTAAAACAATGTGTTTTGCTTATAACCAAATACATATGGCAAGTAAGAACATAAAGCAGTAAAGAACACACGATTTTATAGTGGTTCGGAGTCCAACTCCTACATCCACTCTTCCCTATCAGCAGGGACACTTACTTAACCAACTGGACTTAGTTTAATGTGTTAGTCCAACACCTTACAGATATTTATGGAGCTCTCACTCAACGGGATTTATCTCACTGACGGGATCGCCTATAGATGTTTAATGAGTTCTCACTCTCTCGGGACTTATCTCCCTCACGGGATTGCCTACCCTCCCTTACTAGATTGCTTCTTAACTACCTCACTTAACCACTAATTCAAGGGTTTGGGTTTGGTGTTATTTCCAACTAGGTGAGATTTTCCCTTACATTGTTTTAGCCTTTAAGCTAAGGTTGGGAAAATCTCTCTAAGCTTATGATATGACATTTGTTCTTAGATACAATGAAGAACACTCTTGGGTAAATTTGGATATTTAATACTCCGTGTTCTTGAATGGAGATGTTATGCTTGAATATTTGACTTTAATCTTCACTTTGCAGCATCCTCCATCTTCTTCTTTTGAAGATAGTGTAATGTATTTATAGTGTGGATTTGAATATTACCTTTGGAAAGTAAATTCAAATCCATACTAATAGTCTTCCAGCTTTTCTTTATCCTTTTGCACTGTTGCTTTCAGCTTTATGTCACATCCATATATGTGTTGACATCTTCTTATTGGCCAACTTTTTGTGTGTCTAACAGATCTGATTTCAACTGGCCTGATTACTGCTCAGCTCTTCTGATTCTGGTCGCCTAATTTATGTTCAACCTCATCTGATCTCGATCACGTCGGATCTCGATTAGTCTCATCTGCTCCTCTTCTGATTAGCTTGTCTGCTCTTATGGTTATCGATCAGTGCGCCTTTGATCTGGTGGCCTGATTCGATCGCTTTATTTCGTCTTTGATTCAGGTCGTCGATTTCAGTCGCTTTGTTTTTGGTCATCGATTCTGGTCGTCGATTTGGTCACCTCGCTTGTTGATCGGCGCATCAAGACTTCTTCTTCACAAATCATCATGCTTCTTCTTGTTCATCTCATCAGTTTACATGGAACTCATCTTACTCATCTGATCTCGATCAGCCTCGTCTGCAGCCTCATCTGATCTCGATCATCTTCGTCTGATTTCATGAGTTCCCTCTTAACTTGTTCTCTCGTTCTCCCTCAACTTGTTATCTGTAGATTAGCTTAAATAACACAAGTTGATAATGTTTTGGCATAATTAATCAAAACTAAAATATCCCAACAATTTCACCCTTTTTGATAATGACGCCAAAACATTAAACTATATGCACTTTTACAGAAAATGGGTTTTTAAAAAAAGATCAGTTCAGATGGTCACATTGAAAATAGTGAACTTTTGAACTCCCGCTTTGATATCAATTGTTGGTCCCGTGAAAAATCATGTAATGCATATAAAACAGGGGTGAGGGAATAATGATTTCAATTTTTTTTAAAACGATGTGTTTTGCTTATAACCAAATGCATATGGCAAGTAAGAACATAAAGCAGTAAAGAACACACGATTTTATAGTGGTTCGGAGTCCAACTCCTACATCCACTCTTCCCTATCAGTAGGGACACTTACTTAACCAACTAGACTTAGTTTAATGTATTAGTCCAACACCTTACATATATTTATGGAGCTCTCACTCAACGGGACTTATCTCCCTCATGGGATCGCCTATAGATGTTTAATGAGTTCTCACTCTCTCGGGACTTATCTCTCTCACGGGATTGCTTCTTAACTACCTCACTTAACCACTAATTCAAGGGTTTGAGTTTGGTGTTATTTCCAACTAGGTGATATTTTCTCTTACATTGTTTTAGCCTTTAACCTAAGGTTGGAAAAATCTCTCTAAGCTTATGATATGACATTTGTGCTTAGATACAATGAAGAACACTCTTGGGTAAATTTGGATATTTAATACTATGTGTTCTTGAATGGAGATGCTTGAATATTTGGCTTTAATCTTCACTTTGCAGCATCCTCCATCTTCTTCGTTTGAAAATAGTGTAATGTATTTATAGTGTGGATTTGAATAGTACCGTTGGAGAGTAAATTCAAATCCATACTAATAGTCTTCCAGCTTTTCTTTGTCCTTTTTGCCTTTGTTGCTTTTCAAATTTTATGTCACATCCATATATGTGTTGGCATCTTCTTATTGGCGACTTTTGTGTGTCAAAGCGGATCGATTTCAACTTGCACGATTCTTTATTCGACTCTTCCGATTTCGGTCGCTTCGATTTCTGTTCAACCTCATCTGATCTCGATCACGTCTGATCTCGATTAGTCTCATCTGCTCCTCTCACTAATACACATTTGGGCTTGGACAGCTCTGAAAAATGACCTTGGAGAGCTGTTATAACCGCTCTCAAATAATAATTTGTCAAGCAGGCCGGTGATAAAACTGTTGCCCAAGAAATCGCTTGATTGGACGGTTTTTTTAACCGCGATACAAGGAAGTCATTGGAGAGCGGTTTTCAACCGCTGTCCAAGCATATACACTTGGACAGCGGTTTTTAACCGCTCTCCAACACTTTTTAAAAAAAATAAAATAAAATTTAGGCACGGACCCACCAAGCATCTCATATATAAGCCACCAAGTCTCCCAATTAATTGAGGCAATTATTCGCTCCCATGGGGGACCGAACACGGGACCTTAGGTGCCTGAGCGGAGATCAATTCCGCTCGGGCACTAGCTTTCTTGCGTTTACTTAATGAAATTAATTCTATATGTCCTAGAATTCGGTTTTTTTACAGTTTTTCTTTTAAAATTCTTTATTTCAATTATCTTATTTATTAATTCAATCACACTTTTTTATATAATAATAATTTTTTTATATAAATTTAAATTAAATTATATTAAAATTATATTTTTTACTTGTTTTTTTTTAAAAGTACACTACGTACCTTTCTTTTAAACTTGTAATATTTTTCCTTCTAAACAAGTAATATACTTTTTTTTATCTTAATAAGTAATGTTTTTCTTTAAACAAGTAATACTTTTTCTTCTAAACAAGTAATATATATATTTCTTTAAACAAGTTATACCTTTCTATTTAAACAAGCTAGTAATACTTATCTATTTAAACAAGTAATTCTTTTCTTTAAACAAGTAATACTTTTTCATCTAAACAAGTAATACTTTTCTTGCGTTTATTTAATAAAATTAATTCTATATGTTCTAAAAATTGTTTTTTCTTACAATTTTTTTTTTTAAATTCTTTATTTCAATTATCTTATTTATTAATTCAATCACATTTTTATATAATAATTTTTTTTATTTAAATTTAAATTAAATTATATTAAAATTATATTTTTTACTTGTACTTTTTTAAAAAAAAGTAATACCTTTCTTTTAAACTTGTAATAATTTTCCTTGTAAACAAGTAATACTTTTCTATCTAAATAAGTAATATTTTCCTTTAAACAAGTAATACTTTTTCATCTAAACAAGTAATACTTTTCTTTAAACAAGTTATACCTTTCTATCTAAACAAGTAATACTTTTCTATTTAAACAAGTAATATTATGAACAAATTTTACATAAGAGTTTGTGTTAATCTAATTATATACGACGAATATTAAAAAGAAATAACACGAGAATTTAAAGAATAAAATATTTGAATTGTACCTAAAAAGAATTTACAAATTAAAACAAAAAAATAAAACAAAAAATAAAAGCTTTACAAAAAAAAATATTAATTCACTTGGAGAGCGGTTCAAAACCGCTCTCCAATTACCCTTGCACAGCGGTTATGAACCGCTGTCTAAGCTTTGATCTTGGACAACGGCTTTTAACCGCTGTGTTTTTTTTTTTTAATAGAACCGCTCTCCAAGGAACCACTTGGAGAGCTGTTCGAAAAAAGGGCTGTCCAAGTGGAGCTCTCCAAGCTCAAATGTGTAGTAGTGTCTTCTGGTCAACTTGTCTGCTCTTCTGGTCATCTGATCTGGTCTGCCTGATCTGGTCACTTGATTTCAAGTCGCCTATTTCTGGTCGCCTGATTCTGATCGCCTATTTCTGGTCGCCCGATTCAAGTCGTCTGATTTCAGGTCGCCTGTTTTCTGGTCATCTGATTTCAGGTCGTCTGATTTCAGGTCACCTCGCCTGATCAGACTGAATCAACACTTCTTCTTCACAAATCAACATGTTTTTCTTGTTCAGCTCATCAGTTTACATGGAACTCATCTTACTCATCTAATCTCGATCATCCTCGTCTGCAGCCTCGTCTACAGCCTCGTCTGATCTCGATCAACTTCGTCTGATTTCATGAGTTTCCCCTTAATTTGTTCTCTCGTTCCCCTTCAACTTGTTATCTGTAGATTAACTTAAATAACACAAGTTGATAATGTTTTGGCATAATTCATCAAAACTAAAATATCCCAACACAAAGTATAGAATCACTCTCTGATTCTAAACCGAACGTAGATCGAAGCAATAAATACTAATTACACACAATCCTATTTAAGTGATAGTGATTAAGAAATCAACAACCACTGAGGTCTAATTCTTCATCCCATAAGTCAGTACAGAAGCATTTATCCTCTCTGTAGGTCCTCTTCAGCGCACCACAATGCGCTAGTGCAATCCCTTGGTCAAAACAAGTCAATCTGAGCTTTGCACTTCAACTTCTACCAATGGAGTATTCAATTCCATCTAGGTTGTGAAGATGTACTTATTTACAAGGAACTGTTAATGTGATCTTCTGTGATCGGGTATCACCACATTAACTACAATGCAATATGTACTAATATTGAACGGTTTGCAATAAATAAATAACATTCATTCATATTTAAAGCAACAATTATAAAATATTTATATTCAATAAATAAGAGTACATGAGTTTGTTATTACGTAAAAACATACTTTCACGTATAACCCCAACAGAAAGGGCCTATAGTAGAACTCTCAAAATACGTCCCTCCATGATAATGTTCACAAAGCACAATAAGAAACTTAGATTCAAATTGGAATATGCATGATAAATTTATGCTATTTATGAAAAACACAAGTATGGGACAAACTAAAATGAAAAAATATTCAATTGAGCATGAGACAGATGGAGTATTAAATATTAAAGACAAACATAGGATACTTGCCTTTAAATGATTGAAATTTTTTATTCATCAACATCCTGTTTTGCCTCATCCCAGAAGCAGAACCTGGATAACATAACTATAAAACCTGAAAAGTTGGCTCTACTACGAAATGAGGAAATAGTATATGATACGAAAATAATCTTTCAACCAGTAAGTTGTCCGTTCACAATAAACATGTAGAGCATGACTACTTGACTGAACAATAAGTGTTGGGAGTTCCCTACGAAGCAAGAAGGACACCGATTAACCAATATTAACATTATGAACCTAGAGAAGAAACAAAGAGCATATCTCAAGCACAAGGTAAAAAATCATGCTGAGGAATGCAAGTGTAAATGCATTTACATATGAAGTAAGTGAGTGATATTTTGGAAAAAAGCAATTGAACAACAACACGTATCACATAGTGGGACAAAAGAATTTCATATTCATTATTACATGGTATATAACTAAATTTGTGTGCGTGTGTGTTTTTTTCCCATGCTTTTCTTATCTTAATTCAACGGTTCATCTCCATTAGGTACACAAATAAAGCCTACAAAGTTTCAATAGTGAATTCATTATGCACATCTCTTTCCCCACAAAGAGTTAGATTCTTACACGTGTACCTTATGCCAAGTAAAAGGTTGCTCTGGGCTGCAAGTGAACCCTTCATCCAGTCAACTTAAGAAATGACATTTGGTGACGAGACCCGTGGCATCTCCCTTGAGCCGAACCTGAGTAGGATGTGATCATGAGAGCATTTTCGAAATTAAACATGTTAGTGGGAAATTGTGATAACATATATAAATACCTGGTAGGTCCACTTTGATAAAGTCAAACCCCATTTTTTATTGTTAAGTCCTAGCAATTACAATGGACCAAGACTCAAGTACTCCATGTCTCATAATGAATACCGACATTCGCCATTGAATGTTTCATTATTATCTGCAGAATCTGCTTCTTCTTGAATTCATCACCCTTTATTTACCTTTCCTCTTTTTCCCTTTTTCCCTTTTCCTTTTTTTTCTTCATTCTTTTAGGCCTTCTTCTCCTTTTTTTTTTCTTTTTTTTGCCTTTTTTTCCCTTCTCATTTTTTTAGCTTTCTTCTCTTCTTTTTTTTTTTATGCCTTTTACTTTTTTATTTAGCCTTTTTTAAACCTGTCTTTTTCTCGTCGTTCTTTAAATTTTCCTACGGTCGATGTCTTGTAGAATTCCTCAAGACTATTAATTCATTTAGCATCAGTACTGAATCTATTAGACAGGAATATAGAAAATTCAAGAGGTATTATTAAAGACAAACATTTGATACTTGCCTTTCAAACATTGAAACTTTTTATTTATCAACATCTTGTTTTGCCTCATCCCAGAAGCAGAACCTGGATAACATAATTTAAAACTGTGAAAATTTGGCAATACTATGAAATGATGAAATCGTATATGATATGAATATAATATGTCTACCAGAAAGCTGCCCATTTACAAAAAACATGTAGAAGATGATCAGTTGACTGAACAATAAGTGTTTAGAGCTCCGCACCTTGCAGGAAGGAGGCCGATAAACAAATATTTACACTTTGAAAAAAGAGAAGAAACTAAGAACGTAAATCAAGCATAAGGTAAAAAAATCTTGCATATGAATGCAAGTGTAAATGCATTTGCAGATGAATTTATGTCAGTCATATTTAAAAGTGATTGAACAACAACACATATTACAAGATGCGACAAATGATTTCATATTTCTCTATTACTACATATGTGTGTATGTGTGTTTTCCCTTGCTACTTATCAGGGACGGATCCAGAAATATTTTATGACGAGGGCACAAAACAAATACAAATATACATTAAGAAGTTCTTCATTCCATATCAACTCAAGTGATCTATTACAATTGAAATGTACAGGTTTTCATAGATTGAAATATTTGCATGTTTAACACATTATCAACACTATTAAAAACTTTTATCTCAATATATACAATTAAACTATCACTCATCAATTAATCTCTCGTCCAATTGTGTAACGAGTCTTTACAATATTTATGACAGAAAATATTCTTTCAACTGATTTGGGATTCTGGAACTGACCAAATTCAACAGGGAGCGAGTTCATGATAAACTGAACAAGAAAAGTTGCACTCACATCAATTCCCACAAGCTTGAATTTTGCTGCTAGGTTGGACATTTTAGTTACATGATCATGGATAGGCTTAGACCAATTAAATTTCTTCGTAGTAAGTTCACTCATAAGGCTGCCCACAATTGATTTGTCAGCTAAGATCCGACTTAAAACACTCTTTAAGTTTTAGCATAAATTCTTTTGAATTTTCCGTCTTCGGCATTGAAGGTTTAATGGTTTAATGCTCGTATATAGACTTGTCAGCTTCCGAGCTAGTCTCTGTAATGGTTGGGGGTCTCTCATTAGTAACTATGGCAAAGTCCAAGACAATAACACCCAAGTGAAAATGGATCTATTTGGACCAATCAACATAGTTCAATCCATTGAATTTGACCACTGCATTTCCCGATGAGAAAAGATTCACTGGAACTGAAAAATTTCATATATGCTTACCTATTAGTGCCATGAGCTAACCATAATTAATCTAAAACTTTAAGTATATACTTTAGAGCATGAATTTAAATTCACCTTTGGGCAATACTTAAATATATGTACCAAAATTGATGCTCGAACAAAATTTAATAGTCAATCACAACGTACATTCGTTAATTATGCAAATTTTTTTTGGATGAACTTGCAAACTTAACCTAAACAGTATGACCAATCTCTTTTATCTTATAAATAAATTATATACAATGGTCCGCCTTTGGGTGACTTCCTAGTAATATAATATATAATCTCAATTGTTCAATCAACTCATTTCATTCTTTTAATAGCATCAAAATATCACGAACAATTGAATTTATACACTTAATAATTTACCTCCTAAACTAGGAAATAAATAAAAGCTCAATTCACATAATTTTATTCCTTCACTTAAGTTGAACACGTGCACGTCTGCCTTAAGGAGAAATAACTAACACACCTATTTTCTTGTTTGCCAATTCAACCAGGAACAATAATAGGTCATATAAACAAGAAAATATAAAATCCTAAATCTATAATACACGAGTGGATCTCGTGTGCACCCGGGTGCACCGTGCACTCATAGTGCATTTTAGAAGCGTGCAATTATACAAAACAGAAACGTGCAACTATTCCAAACAGAAGCTTGCAACTATGTTCTCATATTAACAGTTGCACTTTTCTGTGTACATAAGTCGCACTTTTCAGCATAACAAGTTGCACGCTTTTAAAATGCACTATGAGTGCACGGTGCACCCGGGTGCATACAAGACCTATCCATAATACACAGTTTTTAGCGCTTTTATAATCTAATATCAAATATCCATAAACAAGAACTCACAACAATATTAATTAGGAAAATTCACCATACAGTACAGATCTATCAGATTCGCAGAGACTTATGCCAGAAAACAACGGAAATCCAAAATAACACTTTCATGGTGAAACATAGACGTCTGAACCAAGGGTTCTGATACCAACTGTAAGTATATTTCATGAATTCCTTAAATTTATTTTAGAATTACTAAATATTTTATTTACCCAAGGATCTTACGTCTTATGATGTGTTATCTCTTTATTGTTGTTTACTCAATTTATTTTCTCCCTCTTACGTTCTCTTTTCTTTCTTATTCTTGGATGATACGGGTAAGTCTTTTGGCAGAGGGAGAGGGGAGTTATAAACCAAAATTGCCTGGAAGTTTGTAATCAACCCATGTTTTATATTCTATAATACTCCGTCAATCATCATCACGGGAAACTTTAATATTAAAACATAAAATACTTTAATTAATATAATTGTGAACTTAATTAATTATATTATTAGATCTTTAAATACAACCACATTTATATGTTATAAAATAATAAAAATTCAACAATAAAAAATCCAAATGTATAATCGTAATCCAAAATCCTAACCTCGCCTTGTTTACGCAGATCAACACACAGAGATGTAAAAAGCACAAATATATCATATATGTGTCCTTCTCGTACAAGTTCACGCAGCGTAACGTGAAAACGAACGACTTCAGAATCACATGTTGGGCCTCTTACATAACGCATTCACCATCTTTCAAAAATAAAAATCTACATTTTGATCGGATAATTAAAAAAAATTAGAAAAATGGAGGACAAAAAATACTCGAAAGAGTTGAATGTGGCGGTGAGGGTGGTTCACATGGCTTGTTCACTGTGCGAAAAGGTGCAAAATGAATTGATTCCCACAAATTCTGATCAGGTTAAGTCGAAAGATGACGATTCGCTTGTTACTATTGCAGGTACTGCTAATTCTTTCGCATTCTTTTTCTAGAATTGAGCTTTTCACGAAATAATATCTTAGTTATTTTTAATCTTTGTGGGTTCTTAAATAATCCTTACTGTACAAGTGGTCTTCCCAATTTTCAATTCTTCGTCCTGTGTTCGTAATATGGGAAACAATAATGATTCTTATCTGAGAAACAATGCATGGAATGGACGAATAATGCTTTTCTTGTTTGAGGAAGCCATAGTAAAATCTCTTATCTTGTATTTGCTATTATTTTTTGGGCTTGTTTGGTGTGTGTTTATTGTGTGTATATGTATATGTATGAATTATCCCAACAAGACTAATTAATTAATTGGAGGATTGGGATAGTGATGCACTAAGTAAGATGTTCTTGCTTATTGAAGGGTATTGTGAAAAAATAAGGATATATAATACTATGTTCATATATGAAGTGCATGGTTTTTTAATCACTTTACAAAAAGATATAAATGGCCAATTGACTTAATTGTTGTAGCATCAGTATTCAGGAACCAGCTACATCGTCATATCATAATTATCCTATATTGAGTTGTTGCATGAGTTTATTGCACTTTTGGTCCCACAGGAAACGCCTCCTCACGCTTTTGGTCCCAAAGCTTACACTTTTGGTCCCAAAGTCGAGATTTTTGACACTTTTGGTCCCAAAAGCTTACACTTTTGGTCCCAAAAGCTTACACTTTTGGTCCCACAGGACGCACGATTTGGGACCAAAAGTGTAAAAAATTTCGGCTTTGGGACCAAAAGTGTCAAAATTTTCGGTTTTGGGACCAAAAGTGTAAGCTTTGGGACAAAAAGCGTGAGGAGGCGTGTCTTGTGGGACCAAAAGTGCAAAAAACTCGTTGTTGCATATATTCTCCTCCACCCCCACATGCTCTGTTGGTTAATTTGACCCTTGCATATAATTGATGAATGTAAAACTAAAAGAGTGTTTTGTTTGATCTTGTAATTCCCTCTCATCTTTTTGTGCATTTTCTATCCATATCATATACTTTGAAGTTTGATTATTTATGTATTCTCTTTGAAGTAAGTAGTCAGAGTTTTGTAGGTGTAAATATTTGTGGAGGCTTATTGTCCCGGGTGTTCTTTGGTCTATTTGGTTGGAAAGGAATAGTAGATTGTTTGATAATAGTTCAGAGTCTATAGACGAGGTGTGGGATAGGGTTAAATTTAGAATTACCCTATGGGCTTCTAGTCATAAACTGTTTAGGGGCTCCTTATTGTTCGAATTAACTAGGAGTTGGAGTTTTGACTTATATGATCTCTAGTTATGCATATTTGTTATACTTTGAGGGATCCCTCATCCTTTGTACTTTTAAAACCTTATGAATAAATTTTTGTTTCTTGTATAAAAAAAAAATAAATTATGATTGTTCACTCAAATATAGATCTTATTAAAAATCAAAAAATCCTAAAGCCATTAAACCACAGGTTGGTTTAGAGGCCGAGCCCCCGCTAAAAACCTCGCCAAGGTAAAACCCCCTTGGAGCAAAACCTTTGGTCGGAGGGAAAAATAGACAACCCTCTAAAGGTGCAACAAATTAATACAACTGAAGAGCAGCATACTGCTCAAGAAAAAGAAGATAAGAAAGGGTCAAAATACACAACCCTAAACAAGAACAAGAGACCTCAAAAGGGGTAACCAGAAGCCCACAAGACCAAAGTAAAGGGGCAGAACAAACAACACCAAGAAACAACAAACCACACTTAAGTTCTAACATAAGAATTACATTGGTCCCTATCAATAAATTCCTCTAATCAAAGAGGAGCTTGATTCCACCAAGTGAACTGCTCATCAGCTGTGTAATCCGCCAATTTATCAGCAGCACTGTTGCCTTCCCTGTATATGTGAGTAGCAAACCACTTCATGCTCTTAAGTTAATGTCTGATCCAAGACCATTTCTGCAGGAATATCCACGGTACCTGCGCACTCAAAGCGTTTAAAATGTTGACAACATATAAAGAATCGCATTCAATCCATAAACAGTGCCAACCCCTCTCGAAAGCAATCTCAATGCCCATTAACAAAGCAGCAAGTTCTGCCTCAAATGCAAAACCATGCCCTAACTTAGTAGAAAAACCCCCAGAAACTCCTCTGTATTATTACGAAAGAGACCCCCCCCCTTTTATCACACTAGGTGCATTAGAAGCACTGCCATCATTATTGAGTTTAACCCAAACCCCCCTAGGAGGCTGCCAAATATCAGTGATCAAAGGCCTTTGAGGCTTAGTATTCTCTTTGATCCAGAAAGTGTTAAACACCAAATGATCAGTCAAATTATCCAAAGTACCATGCTGAACGTTATTCAGCTCTCTCATATGAGCCCACATTCTGGCTTTGACCTCAGTTTGTGAACAAATCAAGCCATCAAACATTACTTGATTGCGCACAAACCATACCAGCCAGACATAGGTGATAATGGCATATCTCCATATGTTATAAATCTGCCCCTCAGCTTTGAAACCCATAGCCTGCATCAGAAAAGTATTAAAGTCAGTTGTGTCAAAATTAGCAAACCCAAATGCTGTGCAAATGGACTAAAGAATAGGGGCAGTAAAAGGACAAAGAAGAAATAGGTGATCTAAGTCCTCCTCATTGTTGTTGCAAAGATAGCAAAGTGAAGGCCCCTCAATACCCCAATTTCTGAGAATATTCCAGGTAAGCAGCTTATTATGGATAGCTTTCCAGACTGTCATAGACCTGCAAGGAGGAACAAAGGCACACCAAATCCATTTTCCCCAAGTAACATTAGGATAATGGTGGCTCAAAAGAATATAAGATAGTTTGGCTGAAAGATCCCCATGGAGGGATTTCACCCAAACCCTTCTATCTTTTGAACCATCCATGAGCCTATGCTGTAAAATATCATGCACAATCCCAGGAAAATTAGCACAAAAGACCTCCTCCAATAACCAGGTACCATTCACAAAATAATTAGAAACAGTATAGTTAACATGCCCTTAAGGTCCAAATGAATATGCAACCTATCAGCAATGACATAACCCAACTAGTTATCATGCCAAAAGGAAACATCAGAGGGAAAACCACATAACCACATGGAATTAACAAGAACATGGTTCCAAGAGACCTTGATACCAGGTCTAATGGAAGAAGCAGAGTGAGAACCCCTAATGTTACCTTTCTTAGTAAAAGTTCTACTCTTAATAAACTCATTACCCTCATCCTGGGAAGTTAAAATTTTCCAAGTAGAGTTCAACAATAAAGACTTATTCAGAACTTTTAAAGACTTGACATTAATCCCACCCTCAGCATATGTAGAGCAAACTTTACACCAGCTAACAGTAAGTTTCCCTCTGGAAACAGTAGTACCATTCCATATAAAACTCCTCGTAGCTTTCTCAATTTTAAGCAAAAGAGTAGGAGGGGACATATAGACTTTCATAGTATGTATAAGAGAAGAGACAATAACAGAATTCACTAAACAAACCCTACCAGCCATAGAGAGGGTGCAACCCTTCCATCTAGAAAAATTGCAAGTAATATCATCAGACATCTTTCTAAAGAACTCAGACTTGGGAGCCCCTCTGAAAATGGGAACACCCAGATAAGTAAAGGGGACAGCTCCCTCCATAAAACCAGTTTTATTTTTAGCAAAAAATTTGAAGGCTTGAGTAATACCATTACCAAAGAAAATCTTAGACTTGCTGGCATTAATGTGCTGACCAGGGATAACATCATACCCATCCAAAATAGTCGTAATACTATTCACATTCTTTTTAGTATCTTTCATAAACAGAACAACATCATCAGCATACAACAAAAAGGAGGAATTAGAAGTTTATTACCAGTAACCGCCTGAATCATCTGTTTGGAACGAATGTTTTGTTGGATCCAAAGTGCAAGCACCTCTTCAACCATACAAAACAACAAAGGGGACAAGGGGTCCCCCTGTCTAACTCCCTGAGAACAAGGAAAATAGCCGTGGGCCACCCCATTTATAAGGATAGACAGCTTGGCAGAGTCAAGAATATTCTGCACACAAGTAATAAACCTGTCAGAAAAACCCATAAGCTTTGCAACCAGAAGCAGGAATTCCCAGTTAATGGTATCAAAAGTCTTTCTAATGTCAATTTTCATAGCTAAACCACCTTTGTTGCCATCGTTGTTAAGGCTATTAAAGCCTTCAGAGGCCAGTGTAATACAGTTAGAAATCTGCTTACCAGGGATGAAGCCATACTGAAAAGGGGAAAGAATTCTAGATAATATGTGTCCTAGTCTACAGGAGATAATTTTAGTGAAAATTTTAAAAAGGAAGTTGCCCAAAACAATGGGTCTAAAATCATCCACCCTGAAAGGACCCTTAACCTTAGGGATAAGAGTGACAAAGCTGGAGTTAAGGCCATAAGGTATAAAAAAAGGTTTTATAGAAGTATTGCACAACATTGATGATATCATAACAAATAACATCCCAAGCCCTATGGAAGAACAAACCAGGAAATCCATCCGGGTCTGGAGTGCTATCAGCAGCCAGACTGAACATTGCAGCCTTAATCTCCTCTGGAAAAGGAATGTGATCCATAGTATGCCTCTCTTCTTCAGTAATAGTCCTGAAACCAAGAGAGGGTAGGGCAGAATAGTCAATAGGGGCAGCATTCTCATTATTAAACAAAGAAGTATAAAAAGCAAGAATGTGGTTAGAGATAACTACGTGGTCCATCTCCCTAACATTGTCACAATATCAAGAGAAGAGATGTTCACTCTGCACTTTGATTTGGTGTGCATGGCATGTAGGAAGCTAGAGTTCCTGTCTCCATCCTTCAACCAGTCCGTTCTGAACTTCTGGGTTCTGAGAGAGTCCCATCTCTTCAGGGTTGCATCAAGCTGAGCATGAGCATCCACTTACTCCTGGAAGCCAGTGGATTGACCCCAAACAGTATCATTGTATATCCTACACTGGATGTCTCTCAACTTGTCACGGGCCAGATTGATAGTGTTGTTGACATGCTTAAAGGTGGTCCTATTCCAAGTTTTCAGCTCATATTTCAGCCGCTTGAGCTTCCTAATACAGACAGTAATGGGATCTCTTGCAGAAACCTCAATCACCCACGACTTCTTTATAAGATCCAAGCAACTGTTGTCCTCAAACCACATGTGCTGGAACCTGAATGTCACCCTTGAAGGGACCTGCAACCTGGTACCTTTATGGAAAATAGGACGGTGATCCGATTTGTGCCTGTGAAGGACCTCTCCAGCTAAGGAGACCCACATGTTTAAAAAGCCCTGACTAACCAAAATTCTATCCAATTTTGAAGCTTTAAGATGCCCCGAGTTCCCAGGGGAAATCCAGGTGTAGAACGGACCGGCTGTATGAACTTCAATGAGGTCCGCATCCTCCACAAAGCTCTTAAACTCAGTGCAGGCAGTGTAATTAGGAGGGGCCAACCCAATCCTCTCATGAGCCCCCATCACCGCATTGAAGTCACCCATCATAGCTATCCCCTCATTACTAAACGCAGAGAGGTCACTCCACAACCCCCTCCTCTCTAAATGACTGTTACTCGCATGATCAAAACCAAAGTGACAGACAAAATCTGGATGAGAAACCTTAATAACCACACTCTGAGTAGAGGAAAAGACCACCTCAACCACCATAGAGCTCACTTTCTTAGCCAAAACCCATAAATTGGGTAACATGTTAGGACGATTGTTCGCCACAATGAATTCCATTTGTAAAGCATTCCAAAAACCAACACTAACCGCATTAGGCAACACCCTGGGCTCAACAATGGCAAGAATCAACGGTTTATTTTGTAAATAGATATCAACCAAGGTTGATCGCGAAAATCAAGTATCCCATTCATATTCCAGAACAGCGCACTCATTTGAAACTCCCATCAGAGCTGTGCTTCGGCAGCTTAACGTCACTAGAATCACTCCAACTCTTAGAGGCAACCATATTCATAGCCTTAAAAGTTGCTCCCTCTGTGGCCTTCACAATCTGTAAATTCTCCCCTTGTGTGACATTCTTTTTCAAGCTGTACTTTAAGGGAAGTGTTCGAGAGCCCCCCTTCGCTTCTGTTTCTTCCGTAGGAGTAGCGACTCCCATGGGTTCAGAGTGTTTGAGTTCCATAGCCGATTCTAACTGTTCTTCCGAAAATGAAGAAAAAGAGTTGGAAGTATTAACGAAACCTGAAAAACCCAACGGTTGGCTCACTACTGTTATGCTATCAACCGTTTGTCCCACATATGGCACCATCTTTAGTCCGGGATCATCAGTCTCCCCATTCTTGTTCACCAAATTAGAAAATCCCACTGGGTCCGAATCCGCGGCAGAGACCGAGTTTGACACCGATTGACCTATCTTAAGCAACCCCGAGCCATTAAATCCTTCTTGGAGCTCTGCGCCCTGGGAGATTTCTGCTTCTTGGCAGTTTCCTTCGATTTATCCACACCGGCCCTGAAATGGCAAGCCGCAAGACTGTGGCCTGTGATACCACAATGGGACCAACTGGTCCACCAATAAAACTACAATCTTTGGGAAAATTGAAAAATCGTGTAACCATGTTTGGAGGAAGTCAAGTTACTTGCAATTGAAGCAGATTTTCACCTTTAATTTTGGTTGGCAAAACGTGCTTGTGGAAGCTTTTTGAGACCACCTAGTATCCTTTGTTTTTATACTTTTATCTTTTTTCATCCCTTATGATTCTTATTTTTCTCTTCATCAACATTTTACACTTGATTTTGAGTGTCAAGACTTTACGTTATAGCTAATATGTCACTTTGCTTTTCATAGTGGGTATTATTGTTTCTAGATATACAAACAATGGTTGTAACAGATCATGGAGGTATGATTTTCATAATGGAAAGAATTGTTATCTAGAATATGTACTTTTTTTTTTTTCACACATAGTATGATTTTTTTTTTTTTGTTACTGGTTACAAAGACATATCATCCACAATAAGATGTTGAATCATTTGATGATATTTAGCTGATCATTAACAGACTGGAGTGTGCAAGCAACAGTAAGCTGGATGTTATCCAAATGTTTTGGTAGGGGAAACATCTCGATTGTTGCTGAAGAGGATATTAAAACTTTATCCAAGTCTGGATTGCTAGAACTTGTTGTGAGTACTGTAAATGGATGCTTAGTTGAGGCAACGCGGTTTGGTCTGGAAGGGCCGGATGAAAAATTAAGCTCTTCACAAGTTTTAGATGCAATCAGTGAATGTAACTCGGTTGGTGGGCCCACAGGTCAGCATTGGGTCCTTGATCCAGTTGACGGGACCCTTGGTTTTGTTCGTGGAGATCAGTATGCTGTTGCACTTGCCATGATAGATGATGGAGAAGTTGTGATTGGAGTGCTTGGGTGCCCTAATTATCCCGTGAAGGATGATGGCTTAAAGTTGAAGAATGTGAAAGAGGAATTAGGATGTGTGATGTACACAAAGAAAGGTAGTAGAAAAACTTGGATGCAACCCTTAATCCATCGTGATAAGAGGCTTGAGTGGCCGAATTCTGCAAGACTTGTTCGGGTTTCTTCCATTGGGGATCCTGCTCTAGCAACATTCTGTGAACCTGTTGAAAAAACTACTACCAACCATTCTTTCACTGCTGGTGTCGCTACCACTGTTGGGCTGAGGTCAATGTCTGATTTTTTGATTCGATATTTACAAAAGAATCTCTTTAAATTAATACTATCGGGACCGTGAAAATTTATGAATTTAGAGAGGTATTTATTAATTAAAAGAGGTATTTTGTATTCAGTTAATTTAGAATTAAATGAACATAGGAAAATACATGATTATTAAAACTAGGAACTTAAATCTAGTTATTCCATGTACTACAACTAAATTTGTTTGATTATAATGATGAAAGAACTACTTCCTATATAAACAAATGTTTTGAAAATCATATCCAATAATACAAAGGTGTCTCATCTAAATGTTAGAGCAATTTGATTTAAATTAAAAAAATAAATAATAATACATTAAAATTTTACTAAATTACCATAGCTATCTTTAAAATTTAGGAGAATATTAATTTATGGTGCTAATGAGACATATAGTTATATAGGGTCTTCAGAAAAGTTATTATCTTATTATTTTATCGCAATTATTAATTTACATAATTATTAAGTCAGGAAGGAGGCGAAACTACTATGGGGTCAAGGGGGTCACTGGCCCCCCTGACCCCTTTGAAATTTATATATATATAGTAGAAATAAAGTGTATAGTAGAAATCATTAATTTGTTTTGTGACTAAGTGGTATGAGAGTGGTCTTAAAAGACAAATGTGTTAGTAATCAAGTTCCAAGCACTGTATTTTTTTTAAACTCCAAAGTGTGCCTTTTTTTTATGTGCACCATGTACTCATAGTGCATTTTAGAAACAAACGACTTGTTATATTGAAAATTGTAGCAACTATTAATATGGAAAAATAATTGCACGGTTCAGTGTAAATAAGTTACACTTTTTTGTATAACAAGTCGCACGATTGTAAAATGCACTATGAGTGCACGGTGCACATGAGACCTTGGGCCCCCCTCGACGAATTTCCTGGCTCCGCCACTGATTATAATCCCATTGTATTAAATTTGAATGCAGAAAAAAGCCGTTGCGTGTTTATAGCATGGTGAAATATGCAGCCATAGCTCGAGGAGAAGCAGAGATTTACATGAGATTTGCAACAGGGGGATATAAGGAGAAAATATGGGATCATGCAGCTGGCGTTCTCCTTGTGCAAGAGGCTGGTGGAGTTGTCACTGATGCTGGGGGATGCCCACTAAACTTTTCTAGTGGATTATACCTAGAAGGCCTCGATCGTGGAATAATTGCTTGCTCCGGCCTTCACTTACATGACATAATTGTTCAAGCTGTTTATGCTAGCTGGGAATCGTCCAACTTGTGAGAAAAACAGACCTATCTCCTATTTCTTAATGTAAATTGCAAGGTAAGACCACTTCATACATGCTATTCTCCTTTTGTTTGCAATTTATTGTCACCTGTATGATTCAATATTGGCAAGAAACTGTATTTTGACAAGGGATTGGCTGGGAATGAGAGCAAGTTTGGATATTTTGTTAGAAAGATATATTCTTGGCATTGTACATGTTTTGGTAGTAGTATTGCTGGGTAAATATCTTGTATACCAGGTGCACCGTGAAATTTATCTGCATTTTTTAATGTATTAGTTGTTTTGCAATGAATAATATTAGTTGTAACAGTATCTGGTGCACAACTAATATTGTGCAATGAAAATAATTAATATTGTTCAGTGAAAATAATTAGTACTATTTAAAAAATGCACTTGAGTTGTATGATGCACCCCGTGCAAACGATACCTTATCTTATTGTTGTTGTCTGGTCAATAGAAAACGTTTTCAACAACTGAATGCCTTGCAATTCTCTCTCCTTGTAATTAAAGTATTTACATTTTGGAGAATGAGCATAATATTATTATACAATTGTGTCTTTAGAGAAGAAAATGAATATTTGAAATTAAACCAAGTACAGCGTTATGTGATTTATATGCATCTACATTTATACTAAAGCCTAATAGTATGGATTTGATACTCCTAAAATTATTTTTTTCCATCATTTTGCGATTTCATTCCAAAGTTTTAATATCTCAAATCATTCGCTTGTTTTGGATCAAGTTTCCGTTTGCTCGTAGTTGTGCTCGTACAGATTCTCACAAGTACATACGTGATGTTTATTTAATCTTAAAAGCAAGAATTGAGTTACTGCAGGTTAACTTGCTCTCCTGTTTCTACTACACAAAGAAGCTGGTATTCAAAACAACTTAGACTCCATTTGGATATAGAGGATTTGCAATGAATTGATTTAAAAATAATAAATGTAAGAATAAATATATTTTAAATCATGAATTGTCAAGAGATGAGAGAGAAGTGGAGAGAGTGAAGGGAGGAAAGAGAGAGGGAAGAGGTAGAAAATGACGGATTTCAAATGACATGGTTTTGATGAATATTTGAAATCCCTCTATTTTAAATTAGACTCAAATCTAAGTATTTGTAAATTCATTTAACTCAAATGAAGAGAGTGGTGATTTGTATGTGAAATCCACGAATTTCAAATCCAACCATATATCTAAACGGAGCCTTAGAGAATTTGTTTTGATATAATAATTATTATTATAGATGAAGAATTTTACCATGCAGAGTTTGCCATGTTGTGATTATGACGCAGAATCAAGTTACATTTTTTTTAGATTTGGTTTCAATTTTCTCAGTATTAATGTTACGAATGGTATATTGTTTTTATAATTCGTGTAAATATAACAATTAACTAATGAATTGCTGGGTACTCGATGAGTATAATAACACATATTTTACAGGATAGATGAGATAAGTCGCGAAAGGGATCTCTCATTCTACGGCCATACTTGTTGAAGTATTGTTTATAACTTCTTAAGCTATTATTTGATGTTCGTTGAGGTATTGTTCATCACTTGTGCTTGTAATTCGTTAAAGTACTGGATTATTATTACTTGAAGTATTATTTGTTACTTCGTATAGTATTCTTCGAAACTAATATGAATCATGAATTACATAAAAGTATGTTTCAGTAAAAATTCCTATGGGAATACTCTATATAAAAATAATCTTTTTATACTAATAAAAATTTACGTTCCCAATTTGAGACCTGTTATATTTAAAAATAAACTCCTAATTATAATAGGTCATATATATTTTGGGTATCGCACTATAAAAATTTAGTGAGGGGAGCCACAGACCCTGTGTTAACAATGGCAAATGTGCCCTCAATATTAACGAGGGCAAAACTGCCCTCGCTAAAACACAATTTTGAAATTGCAAAATTTTTGCTTGTAGCAGAGGTCGAATCCGGGACTTCTTGTGGGCAAGTGAACTAACATTGCCGTTAGGCTAGATGATTAATTTAAATTCTCACTTTTAATAAATATATATATGTAATATTTTCTATATTTTTAACGGAGGAATTATGCCCTCGCTATTAATAAGGACTATTATGGTGATTGTTAAAGCCTTCAGTATTAACTAGGGAAGATTTATTGCTTCGTTAGGGTTATCAAAACCCTCTTTAAAGCCCTTGTTATTAACGAGGGATTTTATAGCCCTCGTTAATGCCCTAGTTAGATTATAATTTTTTCGTAGTTTCGTCTCAAGGATTTATGCCTCAATAATCAATATAGAAATAAATAATATTATTAATATATATATATATATATATATATATATATATATATATATATATCACTAACAATAAATTTTAGATGAACTAAAACATTTATCTATAGTTGATTGTGAAACATCTTAACTTTATGGCTTATCACTACATCATTCAACTTGCGAGTAAGTAATAACTCTTTGATTTGTTTATACTTATTTTATATTATCAAAGTGCATGTATTTATTTTAGTAAAATTTATATTAATTAATTACATGAATTTCTTAATAGATTTACAAATGTGTCATACAACATATATTGTATTGAATATAAAGAAAAAAAAAATCGAACTAAAATTTTATTTAGGAATAATCTTCCTGTAATAAAATTTTTTCAGGATCCCGATCATATATGTCTACATGGAGTTTTTTTCCCATATTTGGATAGATGAATATGCAAATCAATGTCACTCCAGGAGAATATTCCCTATTTAATTAGGAATAGAGAGGGTCTCCAATATCCTATGCAGCAGGTGCACCGTGCACTCTATAATATATTTTAAAATTTTGTAATTTATTATATTGAAATTTGCGACTTGTTACACTAAAATGTTCCATCCGTGTTCGTAAAACATAAGTATACATTTTAATATAACAAGTCGTAAATTTTAATGCAACAAATTGCAAGTTTCTAAAATACACCATGAATTGCACAGTGCACTTGATCTATACAAGACCTAACTTTATGAATAAACTCAAGTCTTGTATATAACTAAATCCATATGGAAGGAAATTAAGTCTTGTGTGGAATCTCTAATCAAGAAATCTTAGATTAAGAAAAACTAACTAACTAAAAAAGTCAATTATCTTGTGAAATGATTCATCGGCGTTTGTGGCTGGACTTTCTAACACTTTATGCCTTTGCAATAATATGAGCTAAGCATCGTTGCGCTAAAAAAATGTGTTGGTCCCGGTGAGAACGAGTCTTACACGTGTATGGGGGGGGGGAATACACGTGTTCAGTGATTTTAAAACTTTTTTCTTCGAGGTCACTTGGGTCGAAAATCTCGAAGATTAGGTTCGAGAAGCACAGATCGCTCCGAGTCAAAGTCTCATCGAGACGGTGATCCTGAAATGCTTTCAGATACCTCGAGATAATCCCAACCGAGTCCCGAGTGTCGAGATCTGGGTTGCTTGGATCGGATAACTAACTTCATCAATCCTCGGATGAGAGTTCGGTTTGGTAACTATCTGTTCTAGCTACTCGATCGTCTTGAATGGTTGGCCCTTAGATTATACTCGTTTTAAGCTTTCTTTGAAAAACTTCCCCTTATGAAATAGTGATTAGGTCGTGAATCACTTATGCAACTTCGATTGGATTGATTCCAATGAATATCGATTGAAAAGTATGCTTTCAAAATCAAGTTGATGCAACAATTAAGCACAAATAAGGAAAGCAATAAAGAACACAAAGAAGATTATAGTGGTTCGGAGACTCAAGCTCCTACATCCACTCTCCCCGACTCTTGAGAGAAATTCACTATCAAAATCGAAGCTTTTCGACTACCTCGTAGTTTACTTACTCAACTTCGGCCTCGAAGTTTTCGACTACTCCACGTAGTTTACTTACTCAACCCGCCTTGAGTTTTTTCGACTACCTCCGTAGTTTACTTACTCAATCATACACAAGCTTTCAGACTACCCCTGTAGCTTACTAACTTCTTCTCTAGAGTTTTCTGACTACTCCGCGTAGTTTACTAACTCTTTACAACTCTACTCACCAACAAACACACTCCAACTACCTTCTCAAGGGTTTGGGGTTTCTTGGTTGGTTTCCAACTAGGATGAGATATCCTTTACAATAAAGCACAATGCAAAGGGTTAGGATATCTCGACTAAGCTTTGGATAAATCTTATCAAGCTAGGCTTAGTAAAGTGAGCTCTCTTCAATATAAAAGCACTTGGGAAATTCAAGGTATTTCGAGTGCTTTAACTTTTGCAAGAATAAGTTTGAGCTCTTGTTGCGTATAAATTTCCCGTGACCTTACTATGTAGAGGGTCATCAGTATTTATAGGCATACACCAAGGTCACTTTTGAAAACTATCCGTTGGAGAGATAGCTTCGTGAGTTCCCTCTTATGGTGTGTGAGAAACGACTATATTTAGAGTTTGAAACTCCCCTAGTACGTTTTTTAGGCAATAGTCCTTTCATGTAGCGGTCTTCACTTTTTTTGCGATCTGGAACTTTTCGTGACATCGACATCTTTTTTCAATGGCTTGTCCTTTGTCATTGTCGGTATGGTGCAGTGTCGTCTTCCTCTTTTTGACTTTTGTCTTGAGTTAAGGGTAGACACCTTTTAACGGCTCTTTTGATTACAAACTCGAGTTTGATATAACCTTAACAATACTTGACTTAGTTCCTTTTATGCGCATTTGAATGTCTTGGCAATATCTAACTTTCTAAGGCATCGCGTTTCTCTCGATATTGCATCCTTGAGGATAGATATATTTAGTGCCTCGGAACATTAGGAGTTCATCGAGAGCATTCAATATATTCTCGAGTCTTCAATAATTACTGTGCTTTTAGTATTCTTGATCTTCAGATACTCAGTCTTCAGTCTTGTGTCTTGAGTCTTGAGTCTTGAGTCTTGAGTCTTCGAGTCTTGATTTATCTTGGACCGATTATCTTGAGTCTTCATCTTTGAGTCTTGATCTCTCGGTTTCATCTTTGAGTCTTCAGAGACTATTCTGAAACTATATCTGCTGACTTATACATTTTGCAGATAACATCCTGAATATTCTAAAACTGAATCCTGACTCAACTATCAAGATCATTACTGAACATATCATACTCAGGGGTTTTGGGATCTTAATCAAAATCATATAATCTTTTATTAAATTCATCTCCCAACAAAATGTAATACATTGGTGATTGGGGTGTAACTCATCTATTCATATCTTACAAAATGGTTAGATCTCTTGTGAGAAGTTGGTTAAAGCTAGTTGTTGGTCCCGGGGTAAACGAGTCTCACACGTATGGATGGAGGGGGGGATACACGTGTATAGTAATTTTTCAACTTTTAAAACTTTGTCGTCGGTGAGTCGGAGTTTTCCTAAGTCTAGTCCTGAAAAGCACAAATCACCCTGAATAAAAGTCTACTGAGACAGTCACCCTGAGTTAGCTTTCAGTCCTTCAGATTAGCTCAACTGATCCTGAGTGTGAGAGTGTCCTGAGAAGCTTTTCACAGATAACTATATTTCTGAATACTCAGGTGAGTTGTTCAGTTTGACAGCTATCTACACTAGCTTTTCTAGGGTGCGGAAAGTGTAGGCCCTAAGTTTATACTCGTTTTACTTTGCTAAAAATGCCTCTTCCTTATGAAAACAGTGATCAAGGCTGTGCTCAGTTTAATGCAAGTTCAGTGGATTGGTTCCAGCTGAATATAAGAAAACTCAGTATGCTTTCAGTGAAATATGCAACAAGTAAATATGCAGTACAAAAAGCAAACAACACAACAAGTTATAGTGGTTCAGAGGCTCAAGCTCCTACATCCACTCTCTCTGACCTTCAGAGAAATTCCTTAACTCACTACTACTACTACCTCAAGCTTTCAGACTGAACTCCTGCAGCTTACTAACTTTCTTCTATGAGTTTTCAGGCTGAACTACACTGCAGCGTACTAACTCAACTTACACAAGTTTTCAGACTATCTCAAACAACTTACTAACTTCTTCTCTAGAGCTTTCAAGTTGAACTCAACTGCAGCTTACTAACTCTTTTACAACTCTCACAATCTCCAACGATCACACACAAACTACCTAATAAAAGGGTTTGGGTTTTGGTTGGTTTCCAACTAAGGTGAGATTTTTTTTTACAATAAAAACAAATGCAAAAGGCTATGATATCTCTTACTAAGCTTTGGATACTTAACATATTCTATGCTTAGTAAATGAGCTCTCTTCAAAGATGAAACACTTGGGAAATTCTTAGGGTTTTGAGTGCTTCACAATAATACTTGAATACGAATGAGCTCTGGAGTTGCTTGATTTCCCGTAACCTTGCAACGTTGAAGGCAACTGGTATTTATAGGCAACTCTCCAAGGTCACTCTTAAAAAACTATCCGTTGGAGGAGATAGCTTCAAGGGTTTCCTCTTTTGGTTAGTGAGAAACGACTTTATTTAGAGTTTGAAACTCCCTAGTACATTTTAGGCAATAGTCCTTTCATGTAGCCGGTCTTCACTTTTTGCAGTCTGGAACTTTCGTACATCTGACATCTTTTTTTTGGCTTGTCCTTTGTCATTGTCGGTATAGATGGCATGTTGTCGTCTTCCTTTTTTGACTTTTGTCTTGATTAAGGGTAGACACCTTTAGCGGCTCTTTTGATTACAAACTCTGAGTTTGATATAACCTTAACAATACTTCTGACTTAGTTCCTTTTGTCTGCATTTGAATGTCTTGGCAATATCTAACTTTCTAAGGCATCGCGTTTCTCTCAGTATTGCATCCTTCAGATAGATATATTTAGTGCCTCGGAACATTCAGGTTCATACTGAGCATTCAGTATATTACTGAGTCTTCAATAATTACTGTGCTTTTAGTATTCTTGATCTTCAGATACTCAGTCTTCAGTCTTGTGTCTTGAGTCTTGAGTCTTACGAGTCTTGAGTCTTCGAGTCTTGATTTATCTTGACCGATTATCTTGAGTCTTCATCTTTGAGTCTTGGTCTCTCGGTTTCATCTTGAGTCTTGAGACTATTACGAAACTATATCTGGCGACTTATACATTTTGCGAGATAACATCCCGAATATTCTAAAACCTAAATCGACTCAACTATCAAGATCATTACTGAACATATCATACTCAGGGGTTTTGGGATCTTAATCAAAATCATATAATCTTTTATTAAATTCATCTCCCAACAATTTCCCCCTTTTTGATGATGCCAAAACCTATCTTGTTACAAGTATATAACCTATTCTCAGGTTTCAGTTTTATCTATTACAAGATTGGTTATGTCCCAACAGTTTCCTGAATCAGAGAATCTCCCAAAAAAATTTCAGAGAGTCTCCCAAGAATTTCATCACCAAACAATCGATGAATCGGGCATATCAAAAGACATGTAAAATAAGATAATGAGATATTATCTTTTGAGCATAATGATAAATCTTCATTGATGATAAGTGTAGCTTTACAGATTACAATGAATTTATCAAACAAAATCAAAAAGACAAACTTTTGAAGAAATACAAAATCTTCTGAGTCTTCAGTTTTTAGTCTTCAGATTTGGCTCTTCAGTCTTCTGCTCTGTTTGCTTCATTTTCGATTTCATCAGTGGGCACTTCCAGATCAAACATTCCGAAGAATCTCTTCTTGACTCATTTTTCCCTCGATGATGTCCGGATCAATTTGTTTCCGATTAGTCCCAACCGACCAAACAGATCGAAAGCAATTTCTTGCGTAATGGCCTTTTCATTTACCAAGCCATTACCAAGTTTCGGAGGAGGATAGGAATATGGACCGGGGGCTACTATCTGTACTCCACCTTCATCCGCAAGGTTAATCCAGCTTTGTAGATACTTTGGATAAAAGGTGAGAAGATGTTCAATGAAAGCTTCGTTCTGATCTGAGCCTTCCCTTCTCCATTCCCTGAGAACATCAAAATTGAACCAGAAGGTTCTCTTCACTTCTTCCCACATGTCGTTGAGTTTAATGGGCATCCATTTATCAACATGGGGCCACTTCAGCGCTTTCGATGTTCCCTTCCTCTTGCTTGCAAACCTCCTGAAGTCACTCCTTCACTTCTGCTCTTCGTCTATCTTCTTTCTGATCACAGAGGTTCCTGAGACTGAAGCATTAGCTTTCTTAGCTTGTTCTTTTTGGAGTGTCATCAGAGCCTCTCTGGAGTTGAAGACTTTCTTCTGAGGTTGAGACTCAGATTCTTCTGCATTTTCCAGAATCAGTTTTCTCTGGGTTGGCTTAGAAGCTTTCGCACGCTTGCTTGCAGGTTGAACAACGCCCAAGGCTTTCCTCTTCATAGGCAGTTCAGCACCAGCCTGGCTTGTTCCAACCTTAGTTCTAGCACTCAGTTTCTCTCTTGCAACCTCAAGCTTGGTTTGCTAAGAAACTCGAATGTAGACAGGCTTCTCTACTTGAGCAAATTTTAACTTCTCAGTAGCATCGACTTCTTTAAAGGCTTGGGCTAAATTGTACATTTCAGCATCTTTCTGAGCCTTCTTTTCCAAAGTACGTGCCATGAACTTCCTGAGGTCTGCACCTTCCCTTTCCCCCTTCTTGGCACCGTAGTTTGGAAGAAGTCTGGAGAGAGCTGTGTCCATATGATACTGTTCTTTGTTCACACAGCGGATCTCTCCTGCTAGCTGATCTTGCTCATCTTCCATTCTTCTAATGTGGTTCTTAGCCACAGACAGTTCTTCAGAAATGTGGGCAAACTGGCCAGAGAGTGCATCTTTAAGCATCTCTGTCATCTTGGTCATGAGCACTGAGCTCATTTCCTCAACAGCAGATTTGATCCGTACCTCATATTTCTCTGTCAGTTTCACCTCTAGCAATTCAGTCGACTCCTGGTGCTTTTGTTTCATTTCATCACTTATCTCTGCATTGACTCCTCCAAACTTTCTTTTAGCTTTTCTTCCATGGAGGTCATCCGAGTGGTCGAGTGTTTTTATATCTGCACCGATTCGAAGAATGGCTAAGTCCTTCCATTGTCCGAGCTTGATTGGCCAATGTTTCTTCCATCGAGCAATTTTGATTGCCATTGGCTCAATCTTCTCAAGTTTCTCCATTACGGGAGTGAGATCAATCTCGTGACCTTCGCGACCTTCAATTTTTGTTTGATCATCTGAGCTTCGCTTCATCTGAGCTCCGACCTCCAATTGAGCCTCGGTCGTTTATCGGACATTTGAGAATTAAAGATAGTACTTTCGGTAACTCGCATCATTATCAATAGTGCAAAAGGTACTGAAGAGTGCTAGCTTCGATCCGAGGTTGATCGACAACGAAGTCTCTATTTCGTTTTGAGACCGATCCTCAACTTCTCCTGTTGGTCCCCATCTCCATCTTTGGATTTGTCTCCATTTGCTCGGGGCACTCAACCTCATTTGCTTTCTTCTCATTAAGCTTCCTCTGAACCAGCTCATCAAAATCGGAATTTTTCAATCGAGGCTTTGTCCTTGAACCACGAGAAGTCGGTCGGGAAGGTGTCTCTCCTCATTCCACCGGTCTTCCCCTCGAATGCAAAGGCAATATCAAGCATCTCGGGGAAGAGTCCGATTGAGGATATACACTAGCGTCGTCCTTAATCAAGAATATATCTTGCAGATCGGGGTATGAAATTTGAGCTCGGTGTCGGTCGAGGATGAACCGTTCCTTGCTCCTCCATTCGCCTTCTTGACCTCGCCTTTCTTCCATCTCGGGCTCTCTGGTTCGATGAGAGGCTTACGCTAAGGGATCAAGCGGTGGGTCACTTTCGGGGAGCTCATCGAGTATATTTTGCTCCCGAGCCTCGGTAGTATCTGAAGCTTGTGCATTCAGTCCTCGGTTTGCATCGAGTGGGTTACGAGACTGGTGGCATTTCCTCGATATAGTCGAGTTGGCTTGCCGATTACGAGCACGCACATCTTGGATCGACTACGGCAACTCTTGATCTGAAACTTTGTTCATCCGAGGTAGGCATTTAAAGGTCTCGAGCTCCTTTAAAATTTCTTGAGAAATTTTATCTCTGGTGAGTGATGTCTCCGGCACCTCGAGAGAAGACCGCCTTCCTCGATCGATCCTGTGTCCTTGAGATAACTGAGCAAAGACTTGTAATGGTGAACTTTGAGCGGTTTTGGCCCTCGAGTTGTCTCTCCTCAGAATCACTGCTACCATCGTCGGTGAGAACCACCAATCTTCTGCGCTTTGGAGCGAGGTTCTTCTGCCTCAACAGTTTTGCTCCTTCCCTGGTTTGTTGAGTCTCTTTCTCAGCAGCCACAGAAGGTGATTCTACCTTCTTTTCTCTTTTCCCTCGAATAGCCTGCTTCTTCACAGCAGTGGGTTTGAAGAGAATTTTGGATTTAGGGAATGGGGTTGAGTTGGCGAAGATATCCTCTTCCTCTCTGCACATCTCCAAAATATAGGCAATTTTGGTGGCATGGTGGATCTTGCCTTTCATTGTGATTTCCCCATTGACTCTTTTTATGATCTTGGCTTGCTCCGACACCATCTGGACTAAAATTTCAGCCGGTTGAAGTCGGTGGTGGGAGATGCCTCGTCGCCGCCATCGATCGAGCTTGGGGGTACTAATCGCTCAAAAATCCCAAGATAACTCATGACGCTCTTGCTCACAATATCCATCAGCACACGATATTGTGGCTTTAGGTGCTTCTTGTTCAAAGTTGCCTCAAACTTCACAGGATTCTCAGCAATCCTATCTAGGTACTCCTGCTCTCTTCCCGACATATACATCGCAGGATCCTCTCCTCTATCACATAGCTCAAACACATCATTGATTTTTTCGGAATAATGCACAACTCCCTCTCAAAGTCGGCGTATTTTGATGAGTGATCTAGATGAGATACTGATAATCGAAGAGTGCATACAATCTTCTTCATGTTTTTCAAATTGCGGATGAATTCGATTACCTCGCTGCGAACTCTGGTGCGGGTCGACTAGCGACTAGACGGGTGAGTTTGGCCAGTCGGATCATATTCAGAGCCTCCTCTTCTGGCTTTGAGTTGGTTGAGCTCTCAAGTGGTACAATGAACTCGTACCATGGCTTATTGGTTATTACCAATCTCTCGTACACGGTTGGAGCCATTTTAGAATGTGATTGAAGAATTTGAAGCTTTAGGGTTTTGCGATTTCTGGGCAAAAGGGGATTTTAGTTACAAAGTATTTGGGAACGAAGGGTTTGATAAAATTTTGGCTTGAATGGCTTGAAGAGGTATAGATAGCTTCGAGATCGTGGGGAATCGTGTAGGTTAGGTGAAAAGCAACGGTTGATATTAATCTCCGATTAATCGGGTATATGAACTGACGATCTCCGAAAAGTAAGCCGCCAAAATATCCTCTGTGGTCAATAATGTGGCAGAGCATTAAATGACTATCCTTCTCCGGAATTTAAAACGATCCCGCCCAAAACATTCCTCAGGTGTTTTGTATTTATTGCAAATGATTACTGAGTTTTACTTAAGCAATAAATGGCTCACATGAGTCATTACTTCTTCAGACTAATTTCCTTCTATCAGTCTTACTGAGTACTGACCTTGATAAAATGTCAAGATAATATCGAAATCTTGAAAAGGGTTCAAAGATGTTTCTCGAAATCTCGCCTATCAAGAATCTGAGTTTCTTGAGACTCGATTCAAGATTTCATTTTATCCCCGAGTTTCTCAAGAGAATTCGAGAAAGCTTCATGTATCTGAAAATCTTCAATTTTCAGATTTACTCTATACACCTGGTTCTAACATCCCTAATTCAACTGAAAGTTCCTGAAATCTTGATTCAGCCAAAGGTTTAGTCAAGATATCAGCTCTTTGCCTATCAGTATGAATTTTCTCCATCCTTATGTCCTTTTTTCTCGACATGATCTCGATGAAGTGATGTCGATATCCACATGCTTGCATCGGTGTGCAATACCGGATTTTGTGAAATAGCAATGGCACTATTATTGTCACAAAATATTGGTACTTCATTGGCCACAACTTTATAATCCCTTAATTGTTGTCGAGCTAAAGAATCGAGCCTGGCCTGACTTCCTCGCGACCATGTATTCAAATTTTGATAGTCTTGGTTACTCTCGAGGTCTTTTTTTGAAAACCAAGATATCGGTTTGCTTCCTAGAAATTGACAAGTTCTGTTGTGGACTTTCATGTCAGTCGCAACCTCCATAGTCAGCATCTGAGTAACCAGTTAATTCAAGGTTATCATCAGCTGGATACCATAATCCTCTATTCACTGTGCCCTTAAGATATCTCAGTATCTTTTTAGCAGCCTCCATGTGACTAGTCTTAGGATTAGCTTGGTATCTTGCACATATCCCAACAAAGAAATGTTATATCCGCCTACTTGTCGTGAGATAGAGTAATGATCAATGATTCCTATATAATCGGTATGATTTCTTGATTTGCCTTCCGAATCGGGATCCATCTTGTAGTTAGTATTCATAGGAATCCTAACTGCATTGCAATTTTGTACACCATATTTGGCAATCAGATCTCTGGTGTACTTTGCCTGGTTGATGAATATTCCTTCCTTTGATTGTTTCACTTGAAGACCTAGAAAGAAATTCATCTCTCCCATCATTGACATCTCAAACTTGCCTTTCATCAGTGTTGAAAACTTTTCACACAGCTGATGGTTTGGAGATCCAAAAATGATGTCATCAACATATATCTGAACCAGTAAGATATCTTTCCCATCCTCTATCCTGAACAGAGTTCTATCAACAGTTCCTTTGACAAAACCATGGTCAGTAAGAAACTGAGAAAGAGTATCATACCATGCTCGGGTGCTTGCTTGAGACCATACAAGGCTTTTTTTGGAGCTCTGTAAACTTGGTCATTCTGTTTGACCAGGAGGTTGTTCCACATAAACCTCTTCTTTAAGCACACCGTTCAGAAATGCACTTTTCACATCCATTTGATAGTCTGTGAACTTCATGTGGGCAGCATATGCAAGAAACAATCTGATGGCTTCTAGTCTTGCAACTGGTGCAAAGGTTTCATCATAATCCAAGCCTTCTTCTTGGGAATAACCTTGTGCAACTAGCCTTGCCTTGTTTCTTACAATGTTGTTGTTTTCATCTCTTTTATTCTTGAAAACCCACTTGGTTCCAATGACATTGTGCCTTTTCGGTCTATCTACCAACTCCCATACTTCATTCCTTGAGAATTGATTCAAATTTCATCTTGCATAGAAGTAATCAATCTGAATCTTGTAGAGCTTCACCAATCTCTGCGGAGTTCTTTCTCCGATAGGAAGCGTGAGAATAGTGCACTTTCACCATGGAACCTTCTTGTCTTAACACCTTGGGTTAGATCACCCACAATCGACTTGTAGGATGACTATCTAACCATTTCCTTCTTGATGTTCCCCCTTCTTCAATAGTATCCTCAACATTTGAAATGTTAGGTTCAGTTATATCGAGAAACTTCGAGGGAACAACGAGAAAAGGAGAAAGTGAATCATCTTCCTCGTGGGAAATTCTATTCGGGACATTGTCGAGAGACATTTGTTCCCCTTTGGTTGATAGATTGAGAATTTGCCTCATTTGTGACCACATCTTCATTGGCATCACATACCGAGTCCGAGGCGGTGTCTGCTCGGATTGTTTACCTTTGGAGTCTTTGGTTTTCCGAGTCTCACCATCCGATTTCCATTACGAACTTCTTTATTCGAGTGCGAGTCACTCCAATCATAGATTGTGACCGACTTACCTTTTCGAGTTCGATAGATGATTTTTCTTTTTGTTTTAGGCTTAATCTGGTGATCCTCTTAGTCAGTTCATCTGCATCATGTTCCTGTTTCTTCTGAACACAAATAGTTTCATCAAAAACAACATGAGGTGTTTCCTCCACAATAAGAGTCCTACGATTTGTAAACTCGAAAGCTTTCTTCGACTTGAGAATATCCTAAGAATATTCCTTCATCAGCTTTACTATCAAAAGTTTTCAACTGATCTTTACCATTATTGTGTATGAAACACTTGCAACCAAACACACGAAAGAAAGAAACAAGAGGCTTCCTTTCATTTCAAAGCTCATAAGGTGTTTTGCCTTGACTCTTAGTCAGCATGGATCTATTACGTGAGTAGCATGCGGTGTTGATTTTCAAATTTCAAAATCTTTTAGGAATATCGACTTCATTTATCATTGTCCTTGCGAACTTCTTTCGTAGTCCTGTTCCTTCTTTCAAAGAACACCATTTTGTTGAGGGGTCCTTGCAGCTGATGTTTCATGAGAAATTCCATTTGCTGCACAATAATCAGATATAATATGATTTATAAATTCAGTTCCTTTGTCAGATCTGATTTTGACCACACTCAGATTCTTCTCAATACTGAGCCTTTTCAGTAGCTCTGGCAGTTTTACCTGAGTTTCTTTCTTACTAAGTAAGAATATGACCCAAGTATATCTCGAGTAGTCATCAACTACTACCAATGTGTATTTCCTGCCATTTGTGCTCACAGGTGTTATAGGACCAAAAAGATCCATATGAAGTAATGAAGTATTCTTTCAAAGAGAAACCTCAACTTTACTTTTAAATGATGCTTTTTATTTCATTTTCTCGCACACATCACAAATATGTTCCTTACTGAACACTTCGTTAGGTAACCCTCTCACAAGAGCTAATCTTGCAAGCTTGTTCAGGGTTTTGAAATTTAGGTGATTCATTCTTTTATGCCATAACCAACTGGTATCTGTGGAACTTTTAGCAACTAAACATGTATCTTTAGGAGTTGAACTCAATCGACAAGATACACATTCCCTTTTTCTTGTACCCGGTCAATAATACTTTTTCGTGATGTTTCATCTTTCACAAAACATAAGTTCTTAGAGAACTCAACATTAAAACCTTTATCACGAAATTGGCTAATTGAAAGCAAGTTATGCTTCAATCCGGATACATATGAAACACCATGGATATGAATCGAGTCGATTCCCAAAGTTCCATATCCTTTTTGATCATCCTTTGGAGTTATCTCCAAAAGTGATCTGTGGGCCTCTTTTGTTCAACATAGTCTTTGAGTAACTTCTTGTATATCTGTCATATGTCTTGAACATCCTTTGTCCAAGATACCATATATCGAGTTTTTTTCATCTCTGCTCATCGGTGCCATGTGATCTTTAGTCGGTTTAGTGCCCTTGTTTTCCTCCCGAAAAACAAATTAATTCTTAGGTACCCAATTTGTGTAGGGTCCTACAAGGTTAGATGTACCTTTTCGGAATCCAAATCGCCGACAACTCTCATTACTTTAGAGTGGCTGATCTGTCTTCCGTAAACATCAACATATACATCCACTACTCTGGGTGCCTTAGCAGTTTTCTGTATATGTGTGCTAGCTTTAGCTTGAACATGTGCCTTTGAATTCTTCTTTGGTTCAGCCTTACATTTGGATGCTTAGGCTTTTTGTGCTGCCGGTCTAAATCTTTGTTGATTCGGGTTCGAGATAACCTTTACCTTTAGGCAAGTAAGGTTTAGGTTATGCATCTTTGAAATCTGGTCTTCAACAGATCTTGAGGACTTGGGTCTCTTGATTGAGAATATCTCTTGAGTGTTTTCTTCTTCGAAGATTCCTCGATGGTTCGGTGTAGATCCTTTCAAGTTTGCATTCTTAGCCTGAGGTTTTGAAGTACTTGCCTGAAATTTTCTAACTGGCTGCTCAGGTTTTCTAGCCTTCACTTGAGGTTTGGGCTTTCTAACCTGATTATTCGGGTTTTCTTTGAAACCATAGGTCCTTTTCCTTATCTACAACCTTGGGCATTACTTGAGTTTGAAGTGTAGGTGCCTTTGGTTTTACAAAGATTGTCTTCTTGCTACATGATGCAAAGATTGAGATGACCTTGTGAGGTTTCCCTGGAATAAATCCCAATCCAGATTTTTATAGTGGGCAGATCTCTGGTAACTCTGAATTTCATCTATTACTTTAGATGCATTATTCAATAGAGTTAACTTCTTCTGTGCACTATCCTCACAGTTCTGTAGAGTTTCATGCTTCTCAGAGAGGTCATTGAACTTAGTTCTGATTAGCTGAGTTTCTTCAGTGGATTTCTCTAGCTTTTCAGTTAGGGTCTCTATCAACTTCTCTTTCTCTGAGAGTTGTACTTTCAGAACATCTAGTTCATCAGTAGCTCCCATAAATTGAGAAGTGATTTCAGTTTTGCTAGAGTCTTTCCATTTTAGATTTTCAAACATTGATTCCTTTATATTCGCTCTTGAGTTTTATTTAGCAGATCCTTAAAAAAAAGATAGTCCTTCATCGATTCTCAAAAGAATCCATCAAAGTCAAAATGATTTGTTTTTCAGTGGAACTTGAAAACTCTTGTGCTAATGTAGGAGCAATAACAGAGACAGAAGAGTTTACCTCCTCAATGGCCATCAGACAGATGTCATCACTATCACTGTCTGAGAATATCTCATCTGAAGAGCTAGATTCCTCCTCAGAATGTTCTTTTTCTGCAACCATGGCCTTTGAGAACTTCTGGTCTCTTTTACCTTGTCTTTCTCTTCTCTCCTTAGCACTCAACTCTGGACAATCATACTGGAAGTGACCTTTCTTCGGCAATTATAGCATCTGTTGGCATCATCATCCCGATCATTTTCTTCTTTGGACTTGGAGTCCTTCTTTCGGATGAAGATCCTTCAAACTTTTCAGTCCTTCTTCTTCTCAGTTGATCTGTCCTCAGGTTTCTTCTGGTACCTGTTGTTCCTGTAAAAGCTTTTGTATTTTCCAAATCTACTATTAAGTCTGTCAAACCTCCTTGCCATCAGTGCTAGCTTTTCCTCAAGCTCATCCTGATGTTTGGCATGGGGGGTTCTCAGACTCTTTAGTTTTCTGAGGTTTTATCTTTTTGCTTTTAAAGCCACATTTTTACTTGATGAAGAATCATCTTTCTTTGTCGACCTTTTTGGATTTCTTATCAATTACAAATTCATAGGCTTTTCGATTCGAGAGAAGACTTGTTGGTATGGCATTGAGCCAATGTTCTTGGTGTTTTCAATCACCCTTTGCATGAATATCCCATTTTTTTAGAAAGACCTCTAAGAATTTTTTAATGCCACTTCTCTTTGTGGATATTTCTTTCCAAGTGCATTTAGATCATTCATGATGCTAGTGAATCTGACTTCCAATTTGTCTATTGATTCACCATCATCCATTTCAAAACTGTCAAACTTTCCAATTGCCACTGAAAGTTTGTTTTCTTTTATATGATCGTGCCTTGGCATAAAATGCCTAGTGTATCCCATATCTCTTTAGCAAGATATTACGGTGAGAGATCATTCCCATCACACCATCATCAATTGTACTATATAGTGTGTCTTTTGCCATGTAGTCTAGATTGACTAACTTCCTCTCCTCAGGAGTTAGTTGGTCATCAGACTTAGGAAATTCTTCTCTAAGGTCAATTCTCTCCTCTTCTGTAATTCTGGGATTCACCACAGTAAATTTGAATGGTCCTTGAGAAACCACTCTCCACATATGCTCATGTTTGGAATACGGATGTACTGCATTCTCGGTCTCCATAGATCATAGTTCTCTCATCGAGAACATGGGAAGTTTTTTAGAAGACATTTTTTCGATCTTTTTTGAAAAAAACGAATTTCAAACAAATAAGATCGATTCGGATAGACCACAAGTATTTTTAAAAATAAAACTTTGGTCAACACAAGTAGTGGTCAAGTTGAACCCTTTGCTCTCGATACCACTTGTTGGTCGGTGAGAATGAGTCTTACGTGTATGGGGGAATACACGTGTTTGATGATTTTAAAACTTTTTTTTCTTCGAGGTCACTTTGGGTCGAAAATCACTCAAGATTAGGTTCGAGAAGCCTGGATCGCTCCGAGTCAAAGTTCATCGAGACGGTGATCCCGAGTCGCCAGATACCTCAGATAATCCCAACTGAGTCCTGAGTGTCAGAGATCCTGAGTTGCTTGGATCAGATAACTAACTTACTGAATCCTCAGATGAGAGTTCAGTTTGGTAACTATCTGTTCTAGCTACTCAGTCGTGTGGAATGGTTGGCCCTTAGATTATACTCATTTTAAGCTTTCTTTAAAAAACCTTCCCTTATGAAATAGTGATTAGGCTGTGAATCACTTATGCAACTTTCAGTGGATTGATTCCAACTGAATATCAGTGAAAAGTATGCTTTCAAAATCAAGTTGATGCAACAATTAAGCACAGATAAGGAAAGCAATAAAGAACACAGCAGTTATAGTGGTTCAGAGACTCAAGCTCCTACATCCACTCTCCCTGACTCTTCAGAGAAATTCACTATCAAAACTGAGCTTTCTGACTACCTCGTAGTTTACTTACTCAACTCGGCCCTGAGTTTTCTGACTACTCCACGTAGTTTACTTACTCAACCCGACCTTGAGTTTTCTGACTACCTCCGTAGTTTACTTACTCAATCATACACAAGCTTTTCGGACTACCCTCAGAGCTTATTAACTTCTTCTCTAGAGTTTTCTGACTACTCCGCGTAGTTTACTAACTCTTTACAACTCTACTCACCAACAAACACACTCCAACTACCTTCTCAAGGGTTTGGGGTTTCTTGGTTGGTTTCCAACTAGGATGAGATATCCTTTACAATAAAGCACAATGCAAAGGGTTAGGATATCTCGACTAAGCTTTGGATAAATCTTATCAAGCTAGGCTTAGTAAAGTGAGCTCTCTTCAATATAAAAGCACTTGGGAAATTCAAGGTATTTCGAGTGCTTTAACTTTTGCAAGAATAAGTTTGAGCTCTTGTTGCGTATAAATTTCCCGTGACCTTACTATGTAGAGGGTCATCAGTATTTATAGGCATACACCAAGGTCACTTTTGAAAACTATCCGTTGGAGAGATAGCTTCGTGAGTTCCCTCTTATGGTGTGTGAGAAACGACTATATTTAGAGTTTGAAACTCCCTAGTACGTTTTAGGCAATAGTCCTTTCATGTAGCCGGTCTTCACTTTTTGCAGTCTGGAACTTTCGTACATCTGACATCTTTTTCAATGCTTGTCCGCCATTGTTGTCGGTATGGTGCGTGTCGTCTTCCTCTTTTTGACTTTTGTCTTGATTTAGGGTAGACACCTTTAACGGCTCTTTTGATTACAAACTCTGAGTTTGATATAACCTTAACAATACTTCTGACTTAGTTCCTTTTGTCTGCATTTGAATGTCTTGGCAATATCTAACTTTCTAAGGAATCGCGTTTCTCTCAGTATTGCATCCTTCAGATAGATATATTTAGTGCCTCGGAACATTCAGGTTCATACTGAGCATTCAGTATATTACTGAGTCTTCAATAATTACTGTGCTTTTAGTATTCTTGATCTTCAGATACTCAGTCTTCAGTCTTGTGTCTTGAGTCTTGAGTCTTCCGAGTCTTGAGTCTTCGAGTCTTGATTTATCTTGTCGATTATCTTTGAGTCTTCATGCTGAGTCTTCAGTCTCTCAGTTTCATACTGAGTCTTCAGAGACTATTCTGAAACTATATCTGCTGACTTATACATTTTGCAGATAACATCCTGAATATTCTAAAACTGAATCCTGACTCAACTATCAAGATCATTACTGAACATATCATACTCAGGGGTTTTGGGATCTTAATCAAAATCATATAATCTTTTATTAAATTCATCTCCCAACAAAATGTAATACATTGGTGATTGGGGTGTAACTCATCTATTCATATCTTACAAAATGGTTAGATCTCTTGTGAGAAGTTGGTTAAAGCTAGTTGTTGGTCCCGGGGTAAACGAGTCTCACACGTGTATGGAGGGAGGGGGGGGGATACACGTGTATAGTAATTTTTCAACTTTTAAAACTTTTTCGTCGGTGAGTCGTTTTTTCCTAAGTCTAGTCTGAAAAGCACAAATCACCCCGAGTAAAAGTCTCTTGAGGGCAGTCACCCGAAGTTAGCTTTCGGTCCTTGATTAGCTCAAGCCCGATCTGAAAAGCGAGAGTGTCCTGAGAAGCTTTTCACAGATAACTATATTTCTGAATACTCAGGTGAGTTGTTCAGTTTGACAGCTATCTACACTAGCTTTTCTAGGGTGCGGAAAGTGTAGGCCCTAAGTTTATACTCGTTTTACTTTGCTAAAAATGCCTCTTCCTTATGAAAACAGTGATTAAGGCTGTGCTCAGTTTAATGCAAGTTCAGTGGATTGGTTCCAGCTGAATATAAGAAAACTCAGTATGCTTTCAGTGAAATATGCAACAAGTAAATATGCAGTACAAAAAGCAAACAACACAACAAGTTATAGTGGTTCAGAGGCTCAAGCTCCTACATCCACTCTCTCTGACCTTCAGAGAAATTCCTTAACTCACTACTACTACTACCTCAAGCTTTCAGACTGAACTCCTGCAGCTTACTAACTTTCTTCTATGAGTTTTCAGGCTGAACTACACTGCAGCGTACTAACTCAACTTACACAAGTTTTCAGACTATCTCAAACAACTTACTAACTTCTTCTCTAGAGCTTTCAAGTTGAACTCAACTGCAGCTTACTAACTCTTTTACAACTCTCACAATCTCCAACGATCACACACAAACTACCTAATAAAAGGGTTTGGGTTTTGGTTGGTTTCCAACTAAGGTGAGATTTTTTTTTACAATAAAAACAAATGCAAAAGGCTATGATATCTCTTACTAAGCTTTGGATACTTAACATATTCTATGCTTAGTAAATGAGCTCTCTTCAAAGATGAAACACTTGGGAAATTCTTAGGGTTTTGAGTGCTTCACAATAATACTTGAATACGAATGAGCTCTGGAGTTGCTTGATTTCCCGTAACCTTGCAACGTTGAAGGCAACTGGTATTTATAGGCAACTCTCCAAGGTCACTCTTAAAAAACTATCCGTTGGAGGAGATAGCTTCAAGGGTTTCCTCTTTTGGTTAGTGAGAAACGACTATATTTAGAGTTTGAAACTCCCTAGTACGTTTTAGGCAATAGTCCTTTCATGTAGCCGGTCTTCACTTTTTGCAGTCTGGAACTTTCGTACATCTGACATCTTTTTCAGCGGCTTGTCACTGTCATTGTCAGTATGGTACAGTGTCGTCTTCCTCTTTTTGACTTTTGTCTTCAGTTAAGGGTAGACACCTTTAACGGCTCTTTTGATTACAAACTCTGAGTTTGATATAACCTTAACAATACTTCTGACTTAGTTCCTTTTGTCTGCATTTGAATGTCTTGGCAATATCTAACTTTCTAAGGCATCGCGTTTCTCTCAGTATTGCATCCTTCAGATAGATATATTTAGTGCCTCGGAACATTCAGGTTCATACTGAGCATTCAGTATATTACTGAGTCTTCAATAATTACTGTGCTTTTAGTATTCTTGATCTTCAGATACTCAGTCTTCAGTCTTGTGTCTTCAGAGTCTTCAGAGTCTTCTGAGTCTTCAGAGTCTTCTGAGTCTTCAGATTTATACTGACTGATTATACTGAGTCTTCATGCTGAGTCTTCAGTCTCTCAGTTTCATACTGAGTCTTCAGAGACTATTCTGAAACTATATCTGCTGACTTATACATTTTGCAGATAACATCCTGAATATTCTAAAACTGAATCCTGACTCAACTATCAAGATCATTACTGAACATATCATACTCAGGGGTTTTGGGATCTTAATCAAAATCATATAATCTTTTATTAAATTCATCTCCCAACAATTTCCCCCTTTTTGATGATGCCAAAACCTATCTTGTTACAAGTATATAACCTATTCTCAGGTTTCAGTTTTATCTATTACATGATTGGTTATGTCCCAACAGTTTCCTGAATCAGAGAATCTCCCAAAAAAATTTCAGAGAGTCTCCCAAGAATTTCATCACCAAACAATCAGTAATCAGGCATATCAAAAGACATGTAAAATAAGATAATGAGATATTATCTTTTGAGCATAATGATAAATCTTCATTGATGATAAGTGTAGCTTTACAGATTACAATGAATTTATCAAACAAAATCAAAAAGACAAACTTTTGAAGAAATACAAAATCTTCTGAGTCTTCAGTTTTTAGTCTTCAGATTTGGCTCTTCAGTCTTCTGCTCTGTTTGCTTCATTTTCGATTTCATCAGTGGGCACTTCCAGATCAAACATTCCGAAGAATCTCTTCTTCAGCTCATTTCTTTCCCTGATGATGTCTGGACTGTTTCCAGTTAGTCCCAACTGACCAGCGTACTGAGCAATTTCTTGCGTAATGGCCTTTTCATTTACCAAGCCATTACCAAGTTTCGGAGGAGGATAGGAATATGGACCGGGGGCTACTATCTGTACTCCACCTTCATCCGCAAGGTTAATCCAGCTTTGTAGATACTTTGGATAAAAGGTGAGAAGATGTTCAATGAAAGCTTCGTTCTGATCTGAGCCTTCCCTTCTCCATTCCCTGAGAACATCAAAATTGAACCAGAAGGTTCTCTTCACTTCTTCCCACATGTCGTTGAGTTTAATGGGCATCCATTTATCAACATGGGGCCACTTCAGCGCTTTTGATGTTCCCTTCCTCTTGCTTGCAAACCTCCTGAAGTCACTCCTTCACTTCTGCTCTTCGTCTATCTTCTTTCTGATCACAGAGGTTCCTGAGACTGAAGCATTAGCTTTCTTAGCTTGTTCTTTTTGGAGTGTCATCAGAGCCTCTCTGGAGTTGAAGACTTTCTTCTGAGGTTGAGACTCAGATTCTTCTGCATTTTCCAGAATCAGTTTTCTCTGGGTTGGCTTAGAAGCTTTCGCACGCTTGCTTGCAGGTTGAACAACGCCCAAGGCTTTCCTCTTCATAAGCGATTCAAAGACCGGCGGGCTTGTTCCAACCTTAGTTCTAGCCTTTTCGGTTTCTCTCTTGCAACCTCAAGCTTGGTTTTGCTAAGAAACTTCGAATGTAGACAAGGCTTCTCTACTTGAGCAAATTTTAACTTCTCAAGAAGCATCGACTTCTTTTAAAGGCTTGGGCTAAATTGTACATTTCAAAGCATCTTTTTCGAGCCTTCTTTTTCCAAAGCACGTGCCATGAACTTCCCGAGGTCTGCACCTTCCTTTCCCTTCTTCTTGCACCGTAGTTTGGAAGAAGTCCGGAGAGAGCTGTGTCCATATGAATCTTGTTCTTTGTTCACACAAACGGATCTCTCTGATCTTGCTCATCTTCCATTCTTCTAATGTGGTTCTTAGCCCACGAGGCAGTTCTTCGAAATGTGGGCAAACCGCCGAGAGTGCATCTTTAAGCATCTCTGTCATCTTGGTCATGAGCACTGAGCTCATTTCCTCAACAGCAGATTTGATCCGTACCTCATATTTCTCTGTCAGTTTCACCTCTAGCAATTCAGTCGACTCCTGGTGCTTTTGTTTCATTTCATCACTTATCTCTGCATTGACTCCCTCCAGCTTTTCTTTTAGCTTTTCTTCCATGGAGGTCATCCGAGTGGTCGAGTGTTTTTGTATCTGCACGCATTCGAAGAAGAATGGCTAAGTCCTTCCATTGTCTCGAGCTTGATTGGCCAATGTTTCTTCCATCGAGCAATTTTGATTGCCATTGGCTCAATCTTCTCAAGTTTCTCCATTACGGGAGTGAGATCAATCTCGGTGACCTTCTCGCACCATAGGTCTTTGTTTGATCATCCTGAGCTTCTGCTTCATCCTGAGCTCCAGCCTCAATTGAGCCTCAGTCTGTTTATCAGACATTTCAGAATTAAAGATAGTACTTTCAGTAACTCTGGCATCATTATCAATAGTGCCAAAAGGTACTGAAAAGAGCTGCTTCGATCTGAGGTTGATCGACAACGAAGTCTCTATTTACGTTTTGAGGCCCGATCCTCAACTTCTCCTGTTGGTCCCCATCTCCATCTTTGGATTTGTCTCCATTTGCTCGGGGCACTCAACCTCATTGCTTTCTTCTCGGCTAGCTTCCTCTCGAACGGCTCATCAAAATCGGAATTTTTCAATCGAGCTTTGTCCTACGAACCACGAGAAGTCGGTCGGGAAGGCATCTCCTCATTCCACCAGTCTTCCCCTCTGAATGCAGCAATATCAAGCATCTCGGGAAGAGTCTGATTGAGGATATACACTGTCGTCCTTAATCTGAAGAATATATCTTGCGGATCGGGGTATGAAATTTGAGCTTTCGAGGGTATCGGTCGAGGATGAACCGTTCCCCTTGCTCCTCCATTCGCCTTCTTGACCTCGCCTTTCTTCCATCTCGGGCTCTCGGTTCGATGAGGCTTCGCTAAGGATCAAGCGTTAGGTCACTTTCGGGGAGCTCATCGAGTATATTTTGCTCTGAGCCTCGGTAGTATCTGAAGCTTGTGCATTCGAGGTCCTCGGTTTGCATCCCGAGTGGGTTACGAGACTGGTGGCATTTCCTCGATATAGTCCGAGTTGGCTTGTCGGTCGAGCACCGCATCTTGGATCGACTCTGGTAGCTCTTGATCCCGAACTGTTCATAAATACGAGGTAGGCATTTCGAGGTCTGAGCTCCTTTAAAAATTTCTTGAGAAATTTTATACGGCTGAGTGATGTCTCGGCACCTCGGAGAAGACACTTTCCTCGATCGATCGTGTGTCCTTGAGATAACTTTGAGCGGCACTTGTAATGGTGAACTTTGAGCGATTTTGGCCCTCGGGTTGTCTCTCCTCGGAATCACTTTGCTACCATCGTCGGTGAGAACCACCAATCTTCTGCGCTTTGGGCGAGGTTCTTCTGCCTCAGCAGTTTTTGCTCCTTGCTCTATTTTTGCCTCCAAGAACCTTCCCCTGGTTTGTTGAGTCTCTCTCTTTCTCAAAGACCCGCAGAAGGTGATTCTACCTTCTTTTCTCTTTTCCTCGAATAGCACTTTTGCTTCTTCAAGTGATGGGTTTGAAGAGAATTTTGGATTTAGGGAATGGGGTTGAGTTGGCGAAGATATCCTCTTCCTCTCTGCACATCTCCAAAATATAGGCAATTTTGGTGGCATGGTGGATCTTGCCTTTCATTGTGATTTCCCCATTGACTCTTTTTATGATCTTGGCTTGCTCGACACCATCCGGACTAAAATTTCAGCCGGTTGAAGTCGGTGGTGGGAGATGCCTCGATCGCCGCCATCGATCCGAGCCGGGGTACTAATGCGCTCAAAAATCCCTTGAAGACTCATGGCGCTCTTGCTCATAATATCCATCAGCACACGATATTGTGGCTTTAGGTGCTTCTTGTTCAAAGTTGCCTCAAACTTCACAGGATTCTCAGCAATCCTATCTAGGTACTCCTGCTCTCTTCCCGACATATACATCGCAGGATCCTCTCCTCTATCACATAGCTCAAACACATCATTGATTTTTTTGGAATAATGCACAACTCCCTCTCAAAGTCGACGTATTTTGATGAGTGATCTAGATGAGATACTGATGTCGAAGAGTGCATACAATCTTCTTCATCCGTTTTTCAAATTGCAGATGAATTCGATTACCTCCTTTTGCGAACTCTGGTGCGGGTCGACTAGCGACTAGGCGGGTGAGTTTGGCGATCGGATCATATTGAGCCTCTCTTACGGCTTTGAGTTGGTTGAGCTCTCAAGTGGTACAATGAACTCGTACCATGGCTTATTGGTTATTACCAATCTCTCGTACACGGTTGGAGCCATTTTAGAATGTGATTGAAGAATTTGAAGCTTTAGGGTTTTTGCGATTTACGGGCAAAAGGATTTTTTAGTTACAAAGTATTTGGGAACGAAGGGTTTGATAAAATTTTGGCTTGAATGGCTTGAAGAGGTATAGATAGCTTCGAGATCGTGGGGAATCGTGTAGGTTAGGTGAAAAGCAACGGTTGAGATTAATCTCCGATTAATCGGGTATATGAACCGACGATCTCGAAAAAAGTAAGCCGCCAAAATATCCTCTCGCGGGTCAATAATGTGGCGAGCATTAAATGACTATCCTTCTCCGAATTTAAAACGATCCGCCCAAAACATTCCTCAGGTGTTTTGTATTTATTGCAAATGATTACTGAGTTTTACTTAAGCAATAAATGGCTCACATGAGTCATTACTTCTTCAGACTAATTTCCTTCTATCAGTCTTACTGAGTACTGACCTTGATAAAATGTCAGTATAATATCGAAATCTTGAAAGGGTTGAAGATGTTTCTCGAAAGTAATCTTGCCTATCAAGAATCGAGTTTCTTGAGACTCGCCAAGATTTCATTTTATCCCGAGTTTCTCAAGAGAATTCGAGAAAGCTTCATGTATCTGAAAATCTTCAATTTTCGATTTACTCTATACACTGGTTCTAACATCCCTAATTCAATCGAAAGTTCTGAAATCTTGATTGACCCAAAGGTTTAGTCAAGATATCGACTCTTTGCCTATCAATTATGAATTTTCTCCATCCTTATGTCCTTTTTCTCGACATGATCTCTCGATGAAGTGATGTCGATATCCACATGCTTGCATCTGGTGTGCAATACCGGATTTTGTGAAATAGCAATGGCACTATTATTGTCACAAAATATTGGTACTTCATTGGCCACAACTTTATAATCCCTTAATTGTTGTGCGAGCCAAAGAATGAAAGCGGCAGACTTCCTGCGACCATGTATTCAAACCGATAATCTTGGTTGCATCGAGGTCATTTTTTTGAAAACCAAGATATCGGTTTGCTTCCTAGAAATTGACAAGTTCTGTTGTGGACTTCTGTCAATTACGCAACCTCCATAGTCGAGATCGAGTAACGGTTAATTCAAGGTTATCATCAGCTGGATACCATAATCCTCTATTCATTGTGCCCTTAAGATATCTCAGTATCTTTTTAGCAGCCTCCATGTGACTAGTCTTAGGATTAGCTTGGTTTCTTGCACATATCCCAACAGCAAATGTTATATCTGGCCTACTTGCTGTGAGATAGAGTAATGATCCAATGATTCCTCTATAATCAGTATGATTTACTGATTTGCCTTCCGAATCGGGATCCATCTTGTAGTTAGTATTCATAGGAATCCTAAGCGCATTGCAATTTTGTACACCATATTTGGCAATCGGATCTCTCGGGTGTACTTTGCACGTTGATGAATATTCCTTCCTTTGATTGTTTCACTTGAAGACCTAGAAAGAAATTCATCTCTCCCATCATTGACATCTCAAACTTGCCTTTCATCAGTGTTGAAAACTTTTCACACAGCTGATGGTTTGGAGATCCAAAAATGATGTCATCAACATATATCCGAACCAAGAAGATATCTTTCCCATCCTCTATCCGAGCGAGTTCTATCACAGTTCCTTTGACAAAACCATGGTCAAGAAGAAACCGAGAAAGAGTATCATACCATGCTCGGGTGCTTGCTTGAGACCATACAAGGCTTTTACGAGCACGTAAACTTGGTCATTCTGTTTGAACCCGGAGGTTGTTCCACATAAACCTCTTCTTTAAGCACACCGTTCGAAAATGCACTTTTCACATCCATTTGATAGATGTGAACTTCATGTGGGCAAAGCATATGCAAGAAACAATCGATGTCTTCTAGTCTTTGCAACCGGTGCAAAGGTTTCATCATAATCCAAGCCTTCTTCTTGGGAATAACCTTGTGCAACTAACCTTGCCTTGTTTCTTACAATGTTGTTGTTTTCATCTCTTTTATTCTTGAAAACCCACTTGGTTCCAATGACATTGTGCCTTTCAGGTCTATCTACCAACTCCCATACTTCATTCCTTGAGAATTGATTCATTTCATCTTGCATAGCGATAATCCAATCTGAATCTTGTAGAGCTTCACCAATCTCTGCGGGTTCTTTCTCCGATAGGAAGCGGCGAAATAGTGCACTTTCACCATGGAACCTTCTTGTCTTAACACCTTCAGTTAGATCACCCACAATCTGACTTGTAGGATGACTATCTAACCATTTCCTTCTTGATGTTCCCCCCTTCAATAGTATCCTCAACATTTGAAATGTTAGGTTCAGTTATATCAGTAAACTCAGGGAACAACAGAAAAGGAGAAAGTGAATCATCTTCCTCAGGGGAAATTCTATTCAGGACATTGTCAGAGACATTTGTTCCCCTTTGGTTGATAGATTCGAGAATTTGCCTCATTTGTGACCACATCTTCATTGGCATCACATACCGAAGTTTCGGCGGGTGTCTGTTCAGATTGGTTACCTTTGGAGTCTTTGGTTTTCTGAGTCTCACCATCGATTTCCATTACGAACTTCTTTATTCGAGTCTCGAGTCACTCCAATCATAGATTGTGTGACCGACTTTCGAGGAGTTCGGTAGATGATTTTTCTTTTTGTTTCAGGCTTAATCTGGTGATCCTCTTAGTCAGTTCATCTGCATCATGTTCCTGTTTCTTCTGAACACAAATAGTTTCATCAAAAACAACATGAGGTGTTTCCTCCACAATAAGAGTCCTACATTTTGTAAACTCGAAAGCTTTTTGACTTGAGAATATCCTAAGAATATTCCTTCATCGAACTTTACTATCAAAAGTTTTCAACCGATCTTTACCATTATTGTGTATGAAACACTTGCAACCAAACACACGAAAAAGAAAGAAACAAGAGGCTTCCTTTCATTTCAAAGCTCATAAGGTGTTTTGCCTTGACTCTTAGTCGGCATGGATCTATTTACGTGAGTAGCATGCGGTGTTGACGACTTTTCAAAAATCTTTTAGGAATATCGGCAATTTATCATTGTCCTTGCAGCCTTCTTTTCGAGTCCTGTTCCTTCTTTCAAAGAACACCATTTTGTTGAGGGGTCCTTGCGGTGATGTTTCATGAGAAATTCCATTTCTTTGCACAATAATCGATATAATATGATTTATAAATTCGGTTCCTTTAATAGGATCGATTTTGACCACACTCGATTCTTCTCAATATTGAGCATTTTCAAGTAGCTCGGCTTTTTTTACGAGTTTCTTTCTTACTAAGTAAGAATATGACCCAAGTATATCTCGAGTAGTCATCAACTACTACCAATGTGTATTTCACGCCATTTGTGCTCACGTGGTGTTATAGGACCAAAAAGATCCATATGAAGTGGCGAAGTATTCTTTCAAGTAGAAACCTCAACTTTACTTTTAAATGATGCTTTTTTATCTGTTTTGCCTTTTTCTCGCACACATCACAAATATGTTCTTCTTGAACACTTTCGTTAGGTAACCCTCTCACAAGAGCTAATCTTGCAAGCTTGTTCAGGGTTTTGAAATTTAGGTGATTCATTCTTTTATGCCATAACCAACTGGTATCTGTGGAACTTTTAGCAACTAAACATGTATCTTTAGGAGTTGAACTCCAATCAGCAAGATACACATTCCCTTTTCTTGTACCAGTCAGTAATACTTTCTGTGATGTTTCATCTTTCACAAAACATAAGTTCTTAGAGAACTCAACATTAAAACCTTTATCACAGAATTGGCTAATTGAAAGCAAGTTATGCTTCAATCCAGATACATATGAAACACCATGGATATGAACTGAGTCGATTCCCAAAGTTCCATATCCTTTAGTCTGTCCTTTGGAGTTATCTCCAAAAGTGATCTGTGGGCCTCTTTGTTCAACATAGTCACTGAGTAACTTCTTGTATCCTGTCATATGTCTTGAACATCCACTGTCAAGATACCATATATCAGGAGTTTTTTCATCTCTGCTCATCAGTGCCATGTGATCTTTAGTCAGTTTAGTGCCCTTGTTTTCCTCCTGAAAAACAAATTAATTCTTAGGTACCCAATTTGTGTAGGGTCCTACAAGGTTAGATGTACCTTTCGGAATCCAAAATGCCTCGACAACTCTCATTACTTTAGAGTGGGCGATCTCGTCTTCGTAAACATCAACATATACATCCACTACTACGGGTGCCTTAGCGGTTTTACGTATATGTGTGCTAGCTTTAGCTTGAACATGTGCCTTTGAATTCTTCTTTGGTTCAGGCCTTCTGTTCAGATGCTTAGGCTTTTGTGCAGCCGGTCTAAATCTTTGTTGATTCGGGTTCAGATAACCTTTACCTTTAGGCAAGTAAGGTTTAGGTTATGCATCTTTGAAATCTGGTCTTTTCGATTGTCTTGAGGACTTGGTCTCTTGATTGAGAATATCTCTTTGAGTGTTTCTCTTCTAAAGATTCCTCGATGGTTTGGTGTAGATCCTTTCAAGTTTGCATTCTTAGCCCGAGGTTTTGAAGTACTTACTTGCTCGAAATTTTTCTATCCGGGCTTTCTCGGGTTTTCTAGCCTTCACTTGAGGTTTGGGCTTTCTAACCTGATTATTCAGTTTTACTGAAACCATAGGTCCTTTTCCCTTATCTACAACCTTGGGCATTACTTCAGTTTGAAGTGTAGGTGCCACTGGTTTTACAAAGATTGTCTTCTTGCTACATGATGCAGCATTCAGATGACCTTGTGAGGTTCCCCCTGGAATAAATCCCAATCCAGATTTTATAGTGGCAGATCTCTGGTAACTCTGAATTTCATCTATTACTTTAGATGCATTATTCAATAGAGTTAACTTCTTCTGTGCACTATCCTCACAGTTCTGTAGAGTTTCATGCTTCTCAGAGAGGTCATTGAACTTAGTTCTGATTAGCTGAGTTTCTTCAGTGGATTTCTCTAGCTTTTCAGTTAGGGTCTCTATCAACTTCTCTTTCTCTGAGAGTTGTACTTTCAGAACATCTAGTTCATCAGTAGCTCCCATAAATTGAGAAGTGATTTCAGTTTTGCTAGAGTCTTTCCATTTTAGATTTTCAGCATTCAGTTCCTTATTCTGCTCTTGAGTTTTATTTACTTGATCCTTGCAAAACAAAGATAGTCCTTCATCGATTCTCAAAAGAATCCATCAGTCAAAATGATTATTTTTCGATTGGAACTTGAAAACTCTTGTGCTAATGTAGGAGCAATAACAGAGAGGAAGAGTTTACCTCCTCAATGGCCATCGAGGCAGATGTCATCACTATCTTTGTTCGAGAATATCTCATCCGAAGAGCTAGATTCCTCCTCGAGAATGTTCTTTTTTACGCAACCATGGCCTTTGAGAACTTACGGTCTCTTTTACCTTGTCTTTCTCTTCTCTCCTTAGCACTCAACTCTGGACAATCATACTGGAAGTGACCTTTCTTCTGGCAATTATAGCATCTGTTGGCATCATCATCCCGATCATTTTCTTCTTTGGACTTGGAGTCCTTCTTTGCGGATGAAGATCCTTGACTTTCAGTCCTTCTTCTTCTCGGTTGATCGTCCTCGGGGTTTCTTTCGGTACTGTTGTTCTGTAAAAGCTTTTGTATTTTCCAAATCTACTATTAAGTCTGTCAAACCTCCTTGCCATCGATCTTTAGCTTTTCCTCAAGCTCATCCCGATGTTTGGCATGGGGGTTCTCGAACTCTTTAGTTTTTGAGGTTTTATCTTTTTGCTTTTTAAAGCCACATTTTTACTTGATGAAGAATCATCTTTCTTTGTCGACCTTTTTGGATTTCTTATCAATTACAAATTCATAGGCTTTCAGTTCAGAGAAGACTTGTTGGTATGGCATTGAGCCAATGTTCTTGGTGTTTTCAATCACCACTGCATGAATATCCCATTTTTTAGAAAGACCTCTAAGAATTTTTAATGCCACTTCTCTTTGTGGATATTTCTTTCCAAGTGCATTTAGATCATTCATGATGCTAGTGAATCTGACTTCCAATTTGTCTATTGATTCACCATCATCCATTTCAAAACCTGTCAAACTTTCCAATTGCCACTGAAAGTTTGTTTTCTTTTTATATGATCGTGCCTTGGCACATAACAGCTAGTGTATCCCATATCTCTTTAGCAGTATTACAGTGAGAGATCATTCCCATCACACCATCATCAATTGTACTATATAGTGTGTCTTTTTTGCCATGTAGTCTAGATTGACTAACTTCCTCTCTCCTCAGGAGTTAGTTGGTCATCAGACTTAGGAAATTCTTCTCTAAGGTCAATTCTCTCCTCTTCTGTAATTCTAGGATTCACCACAGTAAATTTGAATGGTCCTTGAGAAACCACTCTCCACATATGCTCATGTTTGGAATCTGAGATGTACTGCATTCTCGGTCTCCATAGATCATAGTTCTCTCATCGAGAACATGGGAAGTTTTTAGAAGACATTTTTCCGATCTTTTGAAAAGAAACGAATTTCAAACAAATAAGATCGATTCGGATAGACCACAAGTATTTTTAAAAATAAAACTTTGGTCAACACGGTAGTGGTCAAGTTGAACCACCGCTGCTCGATACCACTTGTTGGTCCGGTGAGAATGAGTCTTACACGTGTATGGGGGGAATACACGTGTTGATTGATTTTAAAACTTTTTCTTCTTCGAGGTCACTTGGGTGAAAAAATCTCGAAGATTAGGTTCGAGAAGACAGATCGCTCTCGAGTCAAAGTCTCATCGAGGCAGTGATCCCGAAGCTTTCAGATACCTCGATAATCCCAACCGAGTCCCGAGTGTCGAGATCCTGGGTTGCTTGGATCGATAACTAACTTATTGAATCCTCGGATGAGAGTTCGGTTTGGTAACTATATTCTGTTCTAGCTACTCGATCGTCTTGAATGGTTGGCCCTTAGATTATACTCGTTTTAAGCTTTCTTTGAAAACCTTCCCCTTATGAAATAGTGATTAGGCTGTGTGAATCACTTATGCAACTTTCGATTGGATTGATTCCAATCAATATCGATGAAAAGTATGCTTTCAAAATCAAGTTGATGCAACAATTAAGCCACGAGATAAGGAAAGCAATAAAGAACACAGCGATTATAGTGGTTCGAGACTCAAGCTCCTACATCCACTCTCCCCGACTCTTGAGAGAAATTCACTATCAAAAGCGAGCTTTTCGACTACCTCGTAGTTTACTTACTCAACTTCGGCCCGAAGTTTTTCGACTACTCCCGTAGTTTACTTACTCAACCCGACCTTGAGTTTTTCGACTACCTCCGTAGTTTACTTACTCAATCATACACAAGCTTTCGAGGACTACCAGAGCTTACTAACTTCTTCTCTAGAGTTTTTCGACTACTCGCGTAGTTTACTAACTCTTTACAACTCTACTCACCAACAAACACACTCCAACTACCTTCTCAAGGGTTTGGGGTTTCTTGGTTGGTTTCCAACTAGGATGAGATATCCTTTACAATAAAGCACAATGCAAAGGGTTAGGATATCTCGACTAAGCTTTGGATAAATCTTATCAAGCTAGGCTTAGTAAAGTGAGCTCTCTTCAATATAAAAGCACTTGGGAAATTCAAGGTATTTCGAGTGCTTTAACTTTTGCAAGAATAAGTTTGAGCTCTTGTTGCGTATAAATTTCCCGTGACCTTACTATGTAGAGGGTCATCAGTATTTATAGGCATACACCAAGGTCACTTTTGAAAACTATCCGTTGGAGAGATAGCTTCGTGAGTTCCCTCTTATGGTGTGTGAGAAACGACTATATTTAGAGTTTGAAACTCCCTAGTACGTTTTAGGCAATAGTCCTTTCATGTAGCCGGTCTTCACTTTTTGCAGTCTGGAACTTTCGTACATCTGACATCTTTTTCAGCGGCTTGTCACTGTCATTGTCAGTATGGTACAGTGTCGTCTTCCTCTTTTTGACTTTTGTCTTCAGTTAAGGGTAGACACCTTTAACGGCTCTTTTGATTACAAACTCTGAGTTTGATATAACCTTAACAATACTTCTGACTTAGTTCCTTTTGTCTGCATTTGAATGTCTTGGCAATATCTAACTTTCTAAGGAATCGCGTTTCTCTCAGTATTGCATCCTTCAGATAGATATATTTAGTGCCTCGGAACATTCAGTTCATATCTTGAGCATTGAGATATTCTTGAGTCTTCAATAATTTCTTGTGCTTTTAGTATTCTTGATCTTGGATACTTTCGATCTTGATCTTGTGTCTTGAGTCTTGAGTCTTACGAGTCTTGAGTCTTCCGAGTCTTGATTTATCTTGTTGATTATCTTCGAGTCTTCATCGAAGTCTTGATCTCTCAGTTTCATACTGAGTCTTCAGAGACTATTCTGAAACTATATCTGCTGACTTATACATTTTGCAGATAACATCCTGAATATTCTAAAACTGAATCCTGACTCAACTATCAAGATCATTACTGAACATATCATACTCAGGGGTTTTGGGATCTTAATCAAAATCATATAATCTTTTATTAAATTCATCTCCCAACAAAATGTAATACATTGGTGATTGGGGTGTAACTCATCTATTCATATCTTACAAAATGGTTAGATCTCTTGTGAGAAGTTGGTTAAAGCTAGTTGTTGGTCCCGGGGTAAACGAGTCTCACACGTGTATGGAGGGAGGGGGGGGGATACACGTGTATAGTAATTTTTCAACTTTTAAAACTTTGCTGATCAGTGAGTCAGGTTTTCCTAAGTCTAGTCCTGAAAAGCACAAATCACCCTGAGTAAAAGTCTACTGAGACAGTCACCCTGAGTTAGCTTTCAGTCCTTCAGATTAGCTCAACTGATCCTGAGTGCGAGAGTGTCCTGAGAAGCTTTTCACAGATAACTATATTTCTGAATACTCAGGTGAGTTGTTCAGTTTGACAGCTATCTACACTAGCTTTTCTAGGGTGCGGAAAGTGTAGGCCCTAAGTTTATACTCGTTTTACTTTGCTAAAAATGCCTCTTCCTTATGAAAACTTGGTGATTAAATATTGCTTTCGGTTTTAATGCAAGTTCAATTGGATTGGTTCGGTGAATATAAGAAAAACTTCAATATGCTTTTCGGTGAAATATGCAACAAGTAAAATGCGATTACAAAAAGCAAACAACACAACAAGTTATAGTGGTTGGAGGCTCAAGCTCCTACATCCACTCTCTCTGACCTTCAGAGAAATTCCTTAACTCACTACTACTACTACCTCAAGCTTTCAGACTGAACTCCTGCAGCTTACTAACTTTCTTCTATGAGTTTTCAGGCTGAACTACACTGCAGCGTACTAACTCAACTTACACAAGTTTTCAGACTATCTCAAACAACTTACTAACTTCTTCTCTAGAGCTTTCAAGTTGAACTCAACTGCAGCTTACTAACTCTTTTACAACTCTCACAATCTCCAACGATCACACACAAACTACCTAATAAAAGGGTTTGGGTTTTGGTTGGTTTCCAACTAAGGTGAGATTTTTTTTTACAATAAAAACAAATGCAAAAGGCTATGATATCTCTTACTAAGCTTTGGATACTTAACATATTCTATGCTTAGTAAATGAGCTCTCTTCAAAGATGAAACACTTGGGAAATTCTTAGGGTTTTGAGTGCTTCACAATAATACTTGAATACGAATGAGCTCTGGAGTTGCTTGATTTCCCGTAACCTTGCAACGTTGAAGGCAACTGGTATTTATAGGCAACTCTCCAAGGTCACTCTTAAAAAACTATCCGTTGGAGGAGATAGCTTCAAGGGTTTCCTCTTTTGGTTAGTGATAAACGACTCTATTAGGGTTTAAACAAGCCCTTGCATAGTTTGGGTAATATATAACCAATGCAGCCAATCACTTGGATCTGCAGACTGGAACCCAGCAACTCTGACTTTCTCAGGGACCGGTCGCTTGCAGTGTCAGTAAAGTACAATGTTGTCGTTTTCTGATTAGTTCAGATCTTCAGTGAATACAAACAAAACGACTCTTTAGGTCAACTCTTCTGAATGAGACAACCTTAAAAGACACTTAGTTCCAATTCTTTTTGTTTGCAATCAACTTTTGGACAACATTTATTCTCTATAAATGTTCAGGACTTTAATTCAGTCCAGATGTCCTCAGTGAGATAATCTTCAAGTCTTCAGGTCATTAGGTCTTCTAAGTCTTCAGGTCTTCTGAGTCTTATAGAAATACTGAGTTCCCCCTCAATGTATTCTTCCTATCTAATCCTGAGTAATATCTGCTGACTATACGTGGTGTAGATACTCCCTGAATTAAACCTAAACTAAAACCTGTATACTGACTATCAAGATTATTCTGAACATGTCATACTTAGGGGTTTTGGGATCTAATCAAAATCTCTTATATTAAATTCATCTCCCAACAATTCCCCATTTTTGATGATGTCAAAACCATCTTGTTACATTTCAAGATAAAAACTAACCTAACAACAAGTTTTAGTTTCTACAAGTACAAGAAGATTTAGCAACATTATGAATGACAGAAAAACATTAATTGAAGATAATGCGATATTATCTTTTGAACACACAACAACAATAAATTTTATTGATGAAGGATAAGAGTTTTACAGTTTACAATGAAAATACTGAAAAAAAAAAAAAGATAAACACAGGTCTCATTCTTCTTCCACTTCATCTTCAGGGACTTCCAATCCAAACATCCCAAAGTATCTTTTCTTCAACTCATCTCTCTTCTGAATAGATTCAGGATCATTTGCAGTCAGGCCAAGTTGCTCAGCATATTCAGAAATTTCTTTCAAAATTGCTGCTTCATTTATAAAGTCTGTGCCAAATCTTGGTGGAGGGTATGTGTAGTGACCTGGAGCCTTCATCTGATAGCCATGTTTGTTAAACACGTTTATCCACTTCTGGAGATACTGAGGATAAAACGTCAGGAAGTACTCCAAGAAGGCTTCATCTCTATCAGAACCACATCCTCTCCATTCTTGTAGAATGTCATAACTGAAATAGAACTTTCTTTTTTACCTCCTCCCATGCATCATTGATTTCTATTGGCATCCATGAGCCAATGTGTGGCCATTTCATGATCTTTGCTTTTGATCCTCTTCTTCTGTTCATGAATCTTTGGAATCCTCCAGTTCTCCATCTCTCTTCACCTCTTTTCTTCTTTGTCAGCTCAACACCAGAAACAAACATAGCATCTTTTCTTTTCTTCTCAGCATTTAGCATAATCAGCTTGTTATGCCAGTCGAAGTCTAGTCTCTGAGTGCTAACATCATATTCACCAAAACCTTCTTTCAGTAATTCTTCTATTTCATCTTCAGGTTCCTTCTCAGGTTCAGTGAATTCTTCGATTAGCTTCTGTTGGGAGATGAATTTAATAAGATTTTGATTATATCTCAAAACCCCTGAGTATGACATGTTCAGGATAATCTTGATAGTCTGATAGTCAGGTTTCAGTGTAGAATAGTTCAGGAAAAATCTGCACCTTGTACAATCAACATATATTTCTTAGGATTAATGTTAAGACATATGTTAACTAAAGACTCAGAAGACACTGAAGACTCAGAAGACTCTGAAGACTCAGAAAACCCAGAAGACTCTGAAGACTCAGAAAACACTGAAGACACTGAAGACTCTGAAGACACTGAAAAACTCAGAAGACACTAAAGACTAAGACGACACTGAAGACTCATAATACACTGAATACTCAATGGGAATCTAAAGACTATCTACCTGAGGACATATAAACTGAGGAAGATTTTCACATTTATAAGAAATAAATGTTGCCCAAATATTCAATTGCAGACAAAAGGAACTAGAACTAAGTGTTGTTTAAGGTTGTCTCAATCGGAGAGATTGACCTAAAAGAGTTGTTTTGTTTGTCTACATTCACTGAAGACAAGGACCAATCAGAGAGAGACAACACTGTACTTCACTAACACAGAAAGCGACATGGCACTGAGAATGTCAGAAGTACTGAGTTCCAGACTGTAAAAATTTGGTGATTGGCTGCACTGGTTACTTGTTACCCAAATCATGCAAGGGCATATTCAAACCCTAAAATAGTCGTTCACCAATAACCAAAAGAGGAAACCCTTGATGCTATCTCTTCCAACGAATAGTTTTTCAAGAGTAACCTTATAGAGTTGTCTATAAATACCAGTAACCTTCACCATTGCAAGGTTACGGGAAATCAAGCAACTCCAAAGCTCATTATTAGTATTCTTGCAAATTGAAGCACTCGAAAAACCTAAGATTTCCCAAGTGTTTCACATTGAAGAGAGCTCATTCACTAAGCCTAGAATTGTTATATATCCAAAGCTTAGTAAGAGATATCCTAGTCTTTTGAATTTGCTCTTATTGTAAAAGGATATCTCACCCTAGTTGAAACCAAACCCCAAACCCTATTGTTAGGTAGTTTGAGTGTGTGATTGTTGGAGAGTAAGAGTTGTAAAGAGTGAGTAAGCTGCAGTTGAGTTCAGCCAGAAAATTCTAGAGAAGAAGTTAGTAAGCTGGTTGAGACAGTCTGAAAGCTTGTGTGTGTTGAGTTAGTAAGCTGCAGTAGTCAGCCAGAAAACTCAATGTAGAAAGTTAGTAAGCTGCTGAGTTCAGTCAGAAAGCTTTAGGAAGTAGTAGTAGTGTGTTAAGGAATTTCTCTGAGGATTAGAGAGAGTGGACGTAGGAGCTTTGCCTCTGAACCACTATAATTTGCTGTGTTGTTTGTTTTCTATTTTGCATTTTAACTGTTGCATGTTTTTCATTGAAAGCACTGATCTTCCTGATATTCAGTTGAAATCAATCCACTGAACCTGCATTGAATTGATCACTGCCTTAACCACTGATACTAAGGAAAATATTTTCAGCAAGATAAAATGAGTATAAACTTAGGGCCAACACATTCCGCATCCTTGATAAGCTAGAACAGATAATTACCAAATTGAAAAAACTCTACTGAGTATTCAGTAAGATAGTTATCTGATCCAAGCTTCTCAGGACTCTGATAAAATCTCAGAATCAGTTGGGCTAATCTGAAGCCACTGAAAGCTGTTCAGGATCACTGTCTCAGTAGACTTTGACTCAGGGCAATTTGTGCTTCTCAGGGCAAATTCTCAGGACATCCTGACCCTACTGATTTCAGTAAAGAAAAGTTTTAAAATCACTGAACACGTGTATTCCCCCCCATACACGTGTAAGACTCGTTACACCGGGACCAACAAGTGGTATCAAAGCAGTGGTTCATTTTGACCACTTGCTTTGGTAGCCATAATCTTATTTGCTGAAAGACTTTGGTGGTTTACTGAATAGATCTTACTGTTGATATCTTTCAAGGCTCATTCATCATGCCTTCTAAGAAACTTCCTATGTTCTCTGTTGAGAACTATGACCTATGCAGATTGAGAATGCAGGCACATTTGTATTCTAAGCATGAAAGAATGTGGAGAGTGGTCTCTCAAGGACCATTTAAGTACACTATTGTGAATCCCAGAATTACTGATGCTGAGAGAGATGATCCCAGAGATGAATTTCCTAAGTCTGATGACCAACTTACTCCTGATGAGAGAAAGTTAGTCTACTTAGACTATATTGCTAAAGATACTCTATACAACACTATTGATGATGGTGTTATGGGGATGATTTCTCATTGTGAAACTGCTAAAGAAATATGGGACACACTCGCTATCATGTGTCAAGGCACAGATCATATCAAAGAAAATAAACTTTATGTTGCCATTGCAAAGTTTGACAGCTTTGAAATGGAAGATGGTGAATCCATTGATAAACTGGAAGTCAGATTCACTAGTATCATGAATGATTTGAATGCTCTTGGGAAAAGATACCCAAAAAGAGAAGTGGCACTGAAAATTCTTAGAGGATTATCTAAGAAATGTGATATAAATGCAAGAATATTGATTCTATGTCAAAAATCAAGATGAGCAAGAGGATAAGCTAGTACTGTGGCAAGGAGGTTTGAAAGACTCAATAGCAGATATGGAAAGTACAAGAAGTACTATAAGAACAACAAGTACATGAACATGAATAACTCAGAAGCTGAGGACAAGTCCACTGAGAAAAGGAAAGACCACAAAGCTGAAGGATCCTCATCCAGAAAGAAGGACTCAAAGACCAAGTAGGAAAGTGATCAGGATGATGATACCAACAGATGCTATAACTGCAAAAAGAAGGGTCACTTCCAGTATGATTGTCCTGAGCTGAGTGCCAAGCAAAGAAAGGAAAGGCAAGCCAAAAGAGACAGAAAGAATTCAAGCAAGAAGGCTATGATTGCTGAAGAAGAAGAACAATCTGAAGAAGGATCCAGCTCTTCAGAAGAAATGTTCTCAGATAGTGACAGTGATGATGTCTGCCTTGTTGCTATTGAGGAGGTAAATTCTTCTATCTCTGTTGCTGCTCCTACACAAGCACCTGAGTTATCAAGTTCATCTGTAACCAGTAATTTTGACCTGATGGATTCTTTTGAGAATCTTATGAAGGACTATTCTGTGTTACAAGAACTGTTCATAGAAACTCAAGAGCAGAATAAGGAACTGACTGCTGAGAATCTGAGGTGGAAAAATTTTAATTTTGCTGAGATCACTTCTCAATTAATGGGAACTACTGATGAACTGGATGTTCTGAAAGTACAACTCTCAGAAAAAGAGAAAGTGATAGAGATCCTGAAAGGAAATTAGAGAAATCCACTGTGGAAAATCAGCTTATCAGGATTGAATTCAATGACCTCTTTGAGAAACATGAAACTTTAAAGAAAAGTGAGGATAGTTTGCGGAGAAAGTTAGCTCTATTGAATTTTGCATCTAAAGCGATATATGAAATTTAGAGTTATCAAAGACCTGCAACTATAAAGGCTGGATTGGGATATAATCCAGGGGGAACCTCACAAGGTCTTCTGAATGCTGCTTCTTCTAGTAGTACTAAGACTATTTTTGTTAAATCGGTGGTTTGTACTGATCTTCTTATTGAAGAACAACCCCGTGTTTTAGACAAGGGTAAAGGACCTATGGTTTCAGAAAAACTGAAGGTTCAGGAAAGAAAGCCCAAACCTCTGTAAAAGGCTAGAAAACATGAACACTCAGTAGGAAATCCTCAGGCCAGTACTTCGAAGCCTCAGGCTAAGAATACCAACCTGAAGAAATCTACACTGAACCATCAGAGGAATCTTCAGAAAAGAAACACTCAGCAGAGATATTCTCAACTGAAGAGACCAAGTCCTCAGGATACTAAAATACCACAATTTCAGTACAGGCAACCTAAACCCCACTTGCCTAAGGGTAAAGGTTTCCTGAACCCAAGTTAGCAAAGACAGAGACCAGCTGCACCAAGGCCAAAGCATTTGAACAAGAGGCCTGAACCCAAGAAGAACTCTAAGGCTCATGTCCATGCTAAGGCTGTCACTCATACACAGGGTACTACCAAGGCACCTAGGGTGGTGAATGTGTATGTAGATGTTTATGGAAGACAAATCAGCCACTCTAAAGTAATTAGAGTTATCAGGCAGATTTGGGTTCCAAAAGGTACAGCTAACCTGGTAGGACCCTACACCAAATGGGTACCTAAGGCCTGATCTGTTTTTCAGATGAAGGAAAAGGGCACTGAGCTAAATGAAGACAATATAGCCCTGATGAGTGGAAGTGAAGTAGCTCCTGTTGTATGGTATTTGGACAGTGGATGTTCAAGGTACAGGATAGGATACAAACATTTACTCACTAACTATGTTGAGCAAAAAGACCCTCAGATTACTTTTGGAGATAATTCCAAAGGACAAACTGAAGGATATGGAACTCTTGAAGTTGACTCTGTTCATATTCATGGTGTTTCATATGTTTCTGGTTTAAAGCATAATCTGCTTTCTATCAGTCAATTCTGTGACAAAGGATTCAGTGTTGAGTTCTCAAAGAACTTATGTTATGTGAAAGACAATGCTTCACAACAAATATTACTGACTGGTACTAGAAAAGGAAATGTGTATCTTGCTGATTGGAGGTTAACTCCTAAAGATACATGTTTGGTTGTAAAAAGTTCTACTGATACCAGTTGGTTGTGGCACAAAAGGCTGAATCTTTTGAACTTCAAAACCCTGAACAAACTTGCAAGATTAGCACTTGTGAGGGGGTTACCCAATGAAGTGTTCAGTAAAGATCATGTATGTGATGCTCGTCAGAAATGAAAACAAATCAGAGCATCATTCAAAAGTAAAGTAGAAGTTTCTACTGACAGAATACTGTAACTGTTACATATGGATCTTTTTGGTCCAGTAACACATGTGAGCACTAATGGCAGGAAATATACACTTGTGGTAGTTGATGACTACTCTAGATATACTTGAGTCATATTCTTACTCGGTAAGAAAGAGACTCAGACAAAACTGCCTGAATTACTGAAAAGACTCAGTATTAAAAAGAATCTAAGTGTGGTAAAAATCAGATCAGATAAAGGCACTGAATTTATCAACCATATTATATCTGATTATTGTGCAGCAAATGGAATAACTCATGAAACATCAGAATGGTGTTGCAGAAAGAAGGAATAGGACTCTGAAAGAAGCTGCAAGAACAATGATTGCTGAAGCGGACATTCCTAAGAGATTTTGGGCTGAAGCTATCAACACTGCTTGCTACTCTCAGAACAGATCCAAAGCTAATGAAGGGATATTCTTAGGATATTCGCCTTCAGAGTTTACAACTGTAGGACCCTTATTGTGGAAGAAACACCTCATGTTGTTTTTGATGAATCTACTTGTGTTCAGAAGAAACAGGAACATGACTCAGGAGATCCGACAAAGAGAATCACCAGACTAAGCCTGAAGAAGAATGATAAAACATCCTCTGAGTCTGAAAAGAAGAAATCAATCACTTTCTATGAATGGAGTGAATCAGACTCAGACAAAGAAGCCCAGGATGATAGTTCTCCACTAAAGGAAAGCCAACACACTGAAGCTGACCAATCTGAACAAACACCAGTTCAGACTCAAGTATGTAATGCCGATGAAGATGTGGTCACAGCTGAGGCAAACTCTGAATCTATCAACCGAGGGGGAACAAATGTCGCTGGCAATGTTCTGAATGGAATTTCCCCTGAGGGAGATGATTCACTCTCTCCTTTTCTGTTGTTCCCTGAATTTAATGAACTGTCTGAACTTAACATTTCTAATGTTGAGGATACTACTGAAGGGGGAACATCCAGGAGAAGATGGCTGGATAGTCATCCTACAAGTCAGATTGTGGGTGATCTATCAGAAGGTGTTAGAACAAGAAAGTTCCATGGTGAAAGTGCTGTATTCTGCTGCTTCCTATCTGAGAAGGAACCAACTGAGATTGAAGAAGCTCTTAAGGATTCTTTTTTGATTACTGCTATGCAAGAGGAGCTGAATCAGTTCACAAGGAATGAAGTTTGGGAGCTAGTGGATAGACCTAATAGGTACAATGTGATTGGAACTAAGTGGGTATTCAAGAACAAGAGAGATGTAAACAACAACATTGTAAGAAACAAGGCAAGGCTAGTTGCACAAAGTTATTCCCAAGAAGAAGGCTTGGATTATGATGAAACCTTTGCTCCTGTTGCAAGACTAGAAGCCATCAGATTGTTTCTTGCATATGCTGCTCATATGAAATTCACAGTCTATCAGATGGATGTGAAAAGTGCATTTCTGAATGGTGTGCTTAAAGAAGAGGTTTATGTGGAACAACCTCCTTGATTTTGCCAGAATGACCAAGTTTACAGGCTCAGAAAAGCCTTGTATGGTCTGAAACAAGCACCCAGAGCATGGTATGATACCCTTTCTCAATTTCTTACTGATCATGGTTTTACCAAAGGAACTGTTGATAGAACCTTGTTCAGGATAGAAGATGGGAAAGATATCTTACTAGTTCAGATTTATGTGGATGACATCATATTTGGATCTCCTAATCATCAGATGTGTGAGAAGTTCTCTGCTCTGATTAAAGGAAAGTTTGAAATGTCTATGATGGGGGAGATGAATTTCTTTCTAGGACTTCAAGTGAAACAAACTAAGGAAGGAATATTCATCAATCAGGCAAAGTATACCAGAGATCTGATCGCTAAGTATGGTGTACGGAATTGCAATGCAGTTAGAATTCCTATGAATACGTACAAGATGGATCCTGATCTTGAAGGCAAGTCAGTAAACCACATTGATTATAGAGGGATCATTGGATCATTGCTATATCTCACATCAAGTAGGCCTGATATTACCATTGATGTTGGGATATGTGCAAGGTACCAAGCTAATCCTAAGGCTAGTCACATGGAAGCTGCCAAAAAGATTCTGAAGTATCTTAAAGGCACTGTGAATAGAGGATTATGGTATCCAGCTGATGATAACCTTGAATTAACTGGTTATTCAGATGCTGATTATGGTGGTTGTAGAATTGACAGGAAGTCTACTACAGAAACTTGTTAATTTCTTGGAAGTAAGTTGATATCATGGTTTTCAAAAAAACAGACCTCAGTAGCAACCAGTACTACTTAAGTTGAATACATGTCTGCAGGAAGCTGCTGTGCACAGATTCTTTGGCTCAGACAACAATTGAGGGATTATAAGGTTGTAGCAAATGAAGTACCTATATTTTGTGACCATAATATTACAATTGCTATTACACAAAATCCGGTATTGCACACCAGATGTAAGCATGTTGATATCAGACATCACTTCATCAGAGATCATGTTGAGAAGAAGGATATCAGAATGGAGAAAATTCATACTGATAAACAGAGAGCTGACATCTTGACTAAACCTTTGGCTGAATCAAGATTTCTGGAACTATCAGTTGAATTGGGTATGTTGGATCCAGGTGAATAATTATCTGAAAAAATTGAAGGTTTTCAGATGCATGAAGTTTTTCAGGTTTCACTGAAAAACTCAGGATAAAAATAAGGTTTTTCATCACCGAGTCTTGGGAAACTCAGTAACCATAATTTATTTATCAAAACATACACTGACTTTTTATCAAGGTCAGAACTCAGTAAGACTGCTAGTCAAAAATTGGTCTGAAGTGGTTAATGACTCATGCACCTCATTTATTGTCTAACTAATTTCTCAGAAATCACTGGGCATAAATGATAAAACACCTGAGGAAATAAATGGGCGGGACTTTTGAAATTCTCGGGAAAAGTCAACAGTTTGTTTCTGCGCGATCTTGTAATTGATGTAGAAAAATGGCGGCTAGTACTGATGTAGAGGACTTTCTGCACGATCTTATTGGTGTAGAAAAATAATCAACGGTTTGTCAAGATCTTGTAATTGATGTCTTTGTCTGACATTTCTCGTCCAAGTTCCCGTAACTTGTTGACTGACATGGTGATTCTTCCATCGAGCTCATTGATGGTTTCATTTGGTAGCATCTTAAGTTTTTCAAATTTCACCAGTTCAGCTTGCAGTCTGCTATCTTTAATCAGATCATTTCCTACACACATTTCAGCAAGCGTATCCCACATCTGTTTGGCTGTCTTGAGATACTTTATCTTTTCTCTGGTTATCTTGTCCATGGTCTTCATGATTATGTGCCTGGCTATCGTATCCAGAGTGTACAGCTTTCTCTCTTCAGCATCCATCAGGGCAGGACTCTTTCTGACAAGGCTTCCAACTGGAAAGTCTGGATCACCTCCTACAGCTGGGTTGTCATAGTAGATGATGATGGGTCCTCGTTCAAGAACTTCCATCATCCTGCTGCTTATCGGTCCCAGATGATTGCTCATGTATATCGTCCAGTCTGCATACTCATCAATGGAAAATTTAGGCAAATCATGATACATACCCGAAGTATTATCCATGCTGATCGTGAGTTTGAAAACAAATGAGATTTGAAAAAGGTTTTTCAAGATCAGTTCAAGTGACCACAAAGGTTCTTCCTCAAGAATCGATGATATTCAAAGTCAGTGGTCCGTAGAACCACTGTTCTGATACCACTTGTAGGTCCCGAACGGGTTTTCGTGAGGGCAGAAGTCTAGAGGGGAGGGGTGAATAGACTTCTGAAAACTTTTTCGTGCAGATCAGGTGTGATTGCAGTTTGCCTGATCAGAGTGCAAGTGAATCAGTTTGGACTGATATCCAACTTACTGATCGCCTGAGGGCATATCAGTTCGGTATCTATCAGTTTAACTGATTGTGCGGAAGCTAGTTTATACCCGTGTGAAAAACCAGTTTATAACAAATCAGATTCCAAAGCTGTTTTCAATCAGATGACTATGGAGTAAATCCGATCAGATCAGTAGCTTGGTGCTCGCTGATCCTAACTCAGAATATGTATGCAGATTTAATTAAGTTGTGTGCAATAGTGTGAAGCAGTTAATCAATCAGGTAAATGCACACAAGATTTATAGTGGTTCGGACAACCAGTCCTACATCCACTCTTCCCTATCACAAGGGGCACCAACTTAACCAACTTAACCAACTGGACTTAGATTATTGTGTTAGTCCAACACATTACACCAACATATATTTATAGAGCTCTCACTCAACCGATCCCAGAAATCAGAACTAGAAACCCTAGTCTGAAATCTTGCTAAACAAACTTAACCTAACTTTGGGTTTTGGGTAAGATTTGTTGTTTGTTCCAACTTTGAAATCTATCCTAATATTTAAGTAGCCTAGCAGCTAGAGGATAAGATTTATGTGCTAAGAACTATGGGATGAACACTTAGAAAAATTAATCTTCAAGGTTGTGTTCTTCGTGCGGAAATTTGGCTATAGTATGAGCTTCTTGATAATTTCCGTCATATTTACTCTGAAGAGTAATCCCATATTTATAGACCCCGAAATCAAAGAGCCGTTGGAGAGCAATTTGAATTTCCGGCTATATTTGGTAGATATGTAGGATTTGATGTGACGTGCTTCAGGGACGGCACGGCCGAAAGCATGGATAGTTGTATTTTATAGCCGTTTGACCAAGTAGCACCAAATCTCGTATTGTCGGCTCCGTTCATACGTGTCTTGTTCTTATTGGTTAACAAAAACACTTTTCAGTGTTTGTTCTACCAACTAAAGTTGACATTCTTCTTGTTCAGATCAACAACGTATGACTTGGTGAAACATCAGTTACCACCTGGTGTGAGCTGACTTGATCAGTTACAACTGATCAGTCTACCTTATAGAGTCTTATGGTGCCAGTTGTCTTAGCTCAACTAGCAGACCCGACTGATGTAGGTCTTCTGGTCTGATCTTCTGGTAGTCACCTGATCTTCAGGTCTTCTGAATTTGAGCTTCATGATTTCACTCAGATCATCTGACTTTATCAGATCGTCTGATCTTCTGTCTTTCCCTTGCCTTCTGGCCTTCTGACTTCAGCTGGTCTTTTGTTCACAGCTGGTCTTTAGATCTGACCTATACATATTGAGTTCCCCCTCAATATGTGACCTATCTTATACATCAGTTGTTCTATATAATAAGTATCATCTGGTCATCTTATAACTGGTATTTAAAAACATCAGTCAACTAACAGGTCTGACTGGTCCTATTACATGTGTTTTGGAACTTTCATCAAAACTCTAAATTTCCCAACAATTTCCCCCTTTTTGATGAAACCAAAACACTTGAGAAACCAACACAGTTGATAAATATAAAACAGTAAATAACACATAATTAGAAGACAATGAGATTTTGTCTTAGGATCAGAAAAAGAATAAACTTTTCATTCAGCAGATTTATCGATTACAGGTTACATCAGAAAAGTTTGAGTTTAAATTCAGCTGATCCTAAACAGTCTTCTGATCTTTAATCTCTTGGTTTATATCCCTCTGGCATTTCTCGTTGATCCTGAGGAACGTTGAATATCCGGTATAGCTTCCATTTGACATCATTGATCTGCTGAGGACCAGTTATGCGAGCTTTGTTCAGGATGTCAAAATAAAACCTTTGAAATGCCAGTCTGTCAAATGAGCCATCTGCCTTCTTCGAGTAGTCCATCACATCATACTCTTGACGAGATATTCTCACATTGATTATTCTGGCCTCATTTTCCAGATATTTCAGAAAATCTGGGTGCTTGTTCTCCAAACCAGTTGAGAAATTCCGCATCTGGTGATTCTTCTTGTGGCACTAGGTCCAGAACAAATGCATCCAGAAGCCATTCACTTCTGATGTTATTCCATTCCTCGAACCTATCAGCATGAGCAGCAGTTTTCGGAATGATTTCATCAACTCTTGCTGGCAATTGAGTTTCTGCTCCAGATTTTCCGGCTCTGCCTTTCTTCGCCCTCGATCTGTATTTCTTTTTGGTCTTACGCCTCGCCAATTATTACGCCCTTCTTTCTTCTTCACTATCTGAGCTTCTTGACAATCTGCTCCTTAGTCGATTTCTCGGCCCGTTTCTTATCGGCACATATCTGGCTATTTGTGTTTCTCGTGACTCTCTTAGTCCGAGTGGGTGATGCGAGTTTTGATGTCGGCACCCTTGACTAACTTTCTTGCCTTTGACTTCTCCATCTTCCCAGAAACTTCATTAGCAAACAGATCCAGATGGTCTAGTCTCTGGCCATAGGATTCAACTGTCTGAATCACTTCTTCTATTGTTCTGATGAAGTCAGTTGGTTTCTCAACCTGCCCTTCCCCCTTTTTGGTTTGATCAAAAAGAGCATTGAGGTGGGAAGTCAGAGATCCAAAGCTGACTGATATGGCCTTGTTAAGATCTTCAACAGATAAACCTTGAGCTTGAGTAGATAGATTTTGAATCTTTGAGATCAACTTAATCTTGACAGATTCAACGGCAGTAGAGAGGGTAAGAATGAGTTTATCAAGTTTTTCTTCATCATTTCAAGCTTTTCAAATTGACCATCGGAAGAGAAACTTGTTGTTGATCAACCTGGACAAGCTTTTCGTCAACTGTCTTTTTAAATTCAGCAGTCAGGTTGGTCACGGTTGAGAGAACTGATCTTTGATTGCTTCAATCTGGGAAATAGCCAATTCCCGTTGATCCGTTATTTCTTTGAGGCCAATCTGCCTTTGATCAGCTATTGTGTTGCTAAGTTCATTAGCCAACACTCCCTCAACTTCTTCTTTTAGAAGATCTTTAAAACAAGATCTGATCTCCTTAAGTTGATCAGTGGTGATGTGTGTTGCAGGAATATTTTGCATCACCTGATCATTTCCAGTTGTTTGCGCCTCCAGTGGCTGGTCATGAACTGCAGCACCAGTTCCACTATCATTGGCAACTCCCACATCCTTCATAGGATCATCTTCCTTAGGAGTTTCTGCAACAGCCTCCAGATCAACTTGTTCAATTATTCGACTTTTACGTGGATCGAGCTTTGATCGCTTCCAGCAGATTATCGATTAAATTTGGTGATCTACTGAAAGCGATTTCTTCATGTCGAAATCAAAATCTGCGAATGCATCAGCACCTCCCATCATTCAATAATGATCATGAAATCGAGAAGTTCTTCAAGCAGAGATCTTTCGGTGAGGATCTCCATTACTTCTTCGAATAACGGGATGGGCTTCAACGCCGGGTACAACTCATCAATTTCGCGTTCAATTCTCATTTCGACCATTTTCGGTGATGGTCTTGGATGATCTGGACTCGAGAATCAACTATTCGAGATCGACCCGAGTTCAAAGTTGATGAGATGTAGGGGTTACGGTGGCGTCGCGAGTAGTTGGATGTTGGTGATTGGCGAATCTGTAGGGGTTCTGCATGTCGGCTCGTGCATCTGGATTCTGCGGCGGTGATCTTCTTGGTTTCGTGAGCAGGTGAACTTCGGGTTCGCGGCGGTGAAGGGAAGGAGAGATATGCTCGATAGCTAGAAGTCGAGTGGTGAATTAAGCGAGATTGGGGTGATGGAGATCTTTCATCCCTTGCTCGCCCTCGATTCTTTCTGGCGAGCTCTCAACTTAGGAAGCTTTGCTGTCGATTTTTGGTGATCTCGTGGCGCTTGTCGAGGCTGATCTGGCGCTCCTTCTTCATCGACTCGTCTTCGAAAAAAAAAAGTCATGGTGGTCATTTTACTTTCTTTGGCCTCTTCTCTGAGCCTTTACGTTTTCTCTTCTTCTTTTGAGGAGCATCGATTCTGAGCGTAAAGCTGCCTCCTTGTTCTTCCCTTTCTTAACCTTAGGGGGTGGGCTGCATATCATCATCGTCGGCCCATAGATGGCGATTGTGGTTGAGAGAAAGGCATTGTAGGACTTGATCCGATTCGATCCCAATCAGCATTGGGCATCTTGTCCTTCAGAATGACTGCAACCTTGTTGAGATTGCTGATTCTCTTCTTCAGATAGACTTGTCTCTGTTCACTAACTCCAAATTTGTTATGTTCTTGGAGCAGAATAACCTTCAGAAAACCATGCCAATTAATATTTTTGGCTCCATCGATAATAGCAGCCATACTATACATTTTGACAAGTTATTAATCCATTTCCATTTGAAAAGAGATACCCATAATTGTTTTTTTGAAGAATGTCAAACAACAGAGCAGTATTTCCTTTTCAACATAGGCGACAACAAAGCCTACGATGCGGGTGTTTATCAGCCTCTCTGAAGAGTTCATTTTTGATCAGTTTGTCTTCATTCTCCCTGTAGTGAGCAGGAGAGATTTTTCCTTTGGGCAGGTTGAACAGTCGAGTTATATCAGCATTTGTAAGTCTGATATCCTCTCCATTTACTGAAGAAATCAGTTCGTCTCCAGGATTTTCCGTGTCCACCTTCAAATTCCTCAAGAATTCTAGTGCCTCATACTGCATTATTGGATTGCAGTGAGCAACTCAGTATTTTTCGAGATCGCACCCTCTCAGAATTTGTTCTACCTCCATTGATTCTGGATCCCGTGTAACACCAAACCTTACAAATTTGTCTTCAACAATTTTGGTTGCCAAATCCGCATAGTTACACATAATTTTGCCCAATCCGTGAGTAGCCATCTACAACAAGATAGATTCGATTAAAATTTGTGCATAACTATAAAGATATCACATATTGATTATCAGACCTAGTAACCGATGGATACATACATATACCAAGAGATGATAAGGCATAACACAGGATAACATAAATAGACGTAATCTATATGATCAATGGATATTAGGAAAGTAATTCATCAAATAACCAGAAATTACCAGATTCTGCTTTTCGATTTTAAAATAGGTTGAATCGCAAGAAAAACTTTGAAGCGCAGAAAGGTAATTGTGAGTTTGCAGAGAATAAATCGCAAGAATATTGAGAAAAATATTCTGGTAGGGTTTTGATGAAGCTTATAAAAGGAAGGAGGGAAAACCGAGACTAGAAGATCAAACGTTTGAAAAGGATAAACGATCCAGATTGAGCGGTTTTGATCGTGTGGTCAGGATATGCACGCGCAATTGCCTTTTGGATTTAAAAACACATTTAGTGGCATTTAATACATATACCCTACGTCCGCATTAAATACTTTGCAGGGTATGCGTCACAAAAGTATGTGTACAGTAAAGACAAATATTATCAGATAATTTCAGATATGTAAGCAGTAGACAAAGAAACAGAAATGCGTATCTGGTTGACTGATATTGTAATCAGTCAATACCACTTGAAGTCTGTTTGTACCACTTGTTTATCTTAGTTTTCTGCCTAATCCTTATAATTTCCCAACTGTCCCGTTTAACTGATCCGTTCCACTTTACGTCTGATAATCCCTTTTTCTGATCCTTCCTGATCAGTTGAAGTTCCCCCTTCAACTGTTATCTCTGATTACTTATTGACTGATTTATCTGATTTGTTGAGGTATCATACTCAACTGATCTTCCTCATCTGATCAGTCTCTTATCTAATCAGATTTCAGTTTGACCTAATCTGATTCTACTCAGACCAAGTCAATTCTTGGGATAAGTGTTACCGCCAAAACTTAGTCTTGGAAAATCGGATAGTCGTCTCGATTCCCTAAGTCAGCACGATTTGACATTCGTAATAATAGTCTGGATAATTTGGGATATCAATCGCCGTAAGCTTATCCAATCATCAGTCGCGTGTTTCCTACTCGCTGTCCTTGCGGTGCCAATTTCTCTAAAAGGCTTTGAGAAATCAAATTTGCATTTGCACCCCTGCTTGGCCTCTATAAATTGGACCAATGATTTACACAACATAACCCATTCACCATACTTATCTTCTTTAAGTTTTGTAAACCATGTATTCCGGTGAACCCTTATATCCGATGAAACTTTCGGCAAAAACCTTTAACCCTTTTCAAATGATTTCAGCTTCTCAAATCAACCCTGTGTGTCCCTTATTACTGCTTTCGTCGTCATCGAAGATTACACATACAATTATTGCCAAGCTTCTCTACCACCTAGGCGGCGGATCTGCTATCGCAAATGAGAAGACACTTCTCCTAACCGTATGCACCTTGTGTGCCTATCGAGATGACAGAATTAGCATCAATAGACTCATTCTGATACAAAACATGAGTTTGGTATTCGATCTTGATCAGACAACAGCTGATCATCGTATATCAAACTCAATATTTGCATGTGACACTTGTGGCCATGTGGTCTTTGCACCACATCTTTGGCACTTGTGTCCCATTTAACAGCTGGAGAGCCCATTGATTTTAGGACTAGGGGCTCCTGGCTTAGAAATCCTTCAATGCCGCTCTCGCTCCTCACTCTGAAGCCTTGAGGGTGGCTTTAGGATTATTTCAAAGTCTCTCACACCCCTTTTAGGGTTGGGGGAAAATGGGAGCATCAGACTCTAAAATGTTTAAAGCCTCTCTCCCCCTTTCTAGGGTTAGACTTAGGGTTTATGGTTTAAGGTTTATGTACTGACCTCCGGGTCCTTTTGTACTTGTAACTTGTAATGTAAATTCGACCTCCGGGTCTTTATTAATGAAAAGTTATATTATTTCATTGTTGTGTATTTTTTGTTTCCTTATGCAATTGAAGCTTTAATCTCATGTAACTTGCTTGTTGAACATTAGCTTAATCGACTTACAAAGTATGAAACAACCAAACTGACCAGTTCCTTTAATCTGATAATTCTTTAATCTGATCAGTTCCTTTAATCTGATAAAGCCTTCTCATATCAGTTCCTTGACTGATCTTCTGATCAGTGAGATACCTAACTCAACTGATTCCTCTTAACCTGGTTAGTCTCTTAACCAGCAGGTTCTGGAGATCAGTCCACCAAACATTTCTGGTGCATTTTCTCCAAGATTCAGAAGCCCTAGCTCATTGCATAATTCTCTGAATCTGATCTCAGCTAGTGGCTTGGTTAAAATATCAGCTTTCTGTTTATCAGTATGGATCTTTTCCATTCTGATATTCTTCTTTTCAACATGATTTGTAGGTCCCGAACGGGTTTTGTGAGGGTGGAAGTCTAGAGGGGAGGGGTGAATATACTTCTAAATTTTTTCGTGCGGATCAGGTGTGAACTGTAGATTACCCGATCAGAGTGCTAGTGTATCAGTTTGGACTGATGTTCAATCTTACTCGATGCTCGAGGGCGGTCGATTTGATATCTGTCGACCTTAAGCGAATGGTGAGGAAGCTTGTTTTTACCCGTGTGAAAAACCGGTTTTATCAATCGATCAAGTCGATTTTCAACCCGGTTGACTAAGGTGTCAATCTGATCAGATCAGTTGCTTGGTGCAGACTGAGCTTAACTTAGAATATGTATGCTGTTTTAAACTCAGTTGTGTGGCTTGTGTAAAGCAATAAGAAAGCAAGTAAATGCACACAGACTTTTTATAGTAGTTCAGACGAAATCCGTCCTACGTCCACTCTTCCCTTAACACAGGGGAACCTTAACCTACTCTGCGGGACTTATATCCTTTTCAGGATGGTCGAGTTGTTTACCGAGTTCCCACTCAAGCTTAACCTGCGGGACTTATATCCTTTTCAGGATGGCCGAGATGTTTACCGAGTTCCCACTCAACCTTAACCTGCGGGACTTATATCCTTTTCAGGATGGACGAGATGTTTACCGAGTTCCCACTCAAGCTTAACCAGCTGGACTTATATCCTTTTCAGGATGGCCGAGATGTTTACCGAGTTCCCACTCAAGCTTAACCTATGGGACTTATATATTTAAAAAGGATAGCCGAGATGTTTATCGAGTTCCCACTCTACAAACGTAACCAGCGGGACATATATCCTTAAAAAGGATAGCCGAGATTTTTAATGAGTTCACACTCTACAGACTTAACCTAACTTGCGTTTGGGTAAAGAATGATTGAGGGTTCCAACTGGAAATCTATCCTGATGCTTTAGGTAGCCAAAATGCTAGTGGATAGGATTTCTTGCTAAGAACTAATGGGATGAACAATCTAAGAATAATCTTCAAATGTAGTGTTCTTTGAACGGAGATTTTGCTGTAGCTTTAGCTTCTTTTGCGGTGTCTCCGTGTTTGTTCTTGCTTTTATCTCTGTTGGTGCTTGTTAATCAATGTTGGTCCTTCTTCTTCAAAATGAAGATCGATCCCATTTTATAGACCTCGAAATCAAAGAGCCGTTGGAGAGCAATTTGAATTTCGGGCTATATTAGGTAGGCTGTAGGATATGATTGTGACGTGCTCCGATTATCGGCGTGGCCGTAGGCATCATTAGCGTCATTTTTGTCCGCAGCGTCGTATCCCGCAATGTCAGCTCTTTTTGTGCACGTGTCGCTTTCTCCTTGGCTTCGTGAGGCGGTACTTCTGAATTTTGTCCGTTAGACGATTGATATTCTTTTTGTAGAAGATTCATCTTGTCTGGTGTATCTTTTTTATTGTCACCAGGTGTGAGCTGACTTGATCAGATAACTGATCAGTCTACCTTGTTGAGTCTTCAGATGCATATTGTCTTAGCTTCAATATGCAGACTCTGCTGAATGTAGGTCTTCAGGTCTTTTGATCTTCAGGTGGCTCTGAGCCTCAGTGTATTCAGTCATACTGAGTCTTCAGGTTTATCTGAGTCTTCAGGTTCATCTGAGTCTTCAGTGTTTATCTGAGTCTTCGGGTTCATCTGAGTCTTCAGTGTTTTCTTGTCTTCACCTGATCTTCTGACTTCTTGTCTTCTAATTTGAGCTTAGTCTTCTGATCATCTGACCTTATCTGGGTTATCTGATGCTTCGACCTGACCTATACATATTGAGTTCCCCCTCAATATGTGACCTATCTTTTACTTCAGCTATCTATACACTTCAGCTGGTCATCTTAATCTGATTCTAAGTCATCAGTCAGCTAACAGGTCTGACTGGTCCTATTACAACCTGTTTTGGAACTTCCATCAAAACTAAGTTACATATTTCCCAACAATTTCCCCCTTTTTGATGGAACCAAAACACTTAACCATACTTAATCAGAAAAACAGATACCATGCATGGAAATGTAGAAAATGCAAATGGTACATACTTCAGAAGACAATGAGATGTTGTCTTAGAATTAGTGCGATGAAGAATTTTATTCAGATAGGTGTGTGCATTGTAGAATACATGAAGAGCGTACCTATCATCTGATTCCAAGTTGTCTTCTTCAGGTGTACTTGAACATTTGCAGTTCTTTGGGGATGCCAAACATCTTGTACATCCTTTGCATTAGTTTGTCCAACTCATCTTTTCTATGGATTCCTACTTTTTCAGCAAGTCCATAGTAGATATTCTTGAATTTAATAGGATCTAGCTTGTTGTCTGGACGCAAAGGTGGAAGGAGTGACTCAAAGGGTGGAGCTTCTGGTATAAGTGACATGATCTTGCCTTCTTTCATCACTGTCTGGTAGAAGTCTGGATACTTTGTTTCTAACCAGTTCCGGAATTCATCATCATTTTCAGTCTGATCTTGATGAATTGGAATCTTCTCCAGGATGTAGACGTCACATAACCATTCTCCTCTGATTTGATCCCATTCTGGAAGCAAATCTTGCCGTGCACAGAGGATGCCTTTAACAGGTGCCAGAAGGGCATTCTTCTCCCAAGCAATCTCCTCTTCTGCAGCTTTTCGTTCTTCCTTTTCCTTCAGATGTAAGCGATGTTCAGTCCCTTTGCCTCTGCTAACTTCTGCTTCTTGATTGCGGCCTCTCTTATTCTCTGTATTGTTTGCTCTTGAACTTGTTCAGGAGACATCTGACTTTTGATGGAGAATAGCTGGCCTTGTCTCTGATCTTCCGCATTTGCTTTCATCATCTTGCCTTTGCCTTTCATCCTTCTCAGAGTCTGCTCAGGTTCATCTTGTTCATCTTCTTCAGCTAATTTCTTAGCGAGTTCAAGGCTCGTGGCCTGATCATCAGTTTCCATTCTTTTCTGAACGGATGAAGAGAAGTCTTCAATTTTGTCGACTCTGGCAGTAATCTCTGAAAGAGCACTTTTCTGCTCAGCGATCTCTTTACTGTGTTGCTCCACAGTTTCTTTCATTTCAGCAACGAGATCGGTAGATGGAGTGGCTGGCAAGTCAGATACTGTGGTTTTTGGTAGAGATGAAAATTTTACCAACTATGTCTGAGTCTGTTTTTCTTCTTTCTCTTTGTTCTCTTTTTCTTGAGTCTGTTTTTCTGTATTCTCTTTTCCTTCAGACTCTTTTTCAGACTCTTTTCCTTCCCCCTTTTTAGTTTCATCAAAGAGGTTGGACATCTTGCGGTTCAGAGTTGTTAATTGCCTTGAGATCTCCTCTTTGAGTTCCTCGACAACAAGAGGAGTGATCTGAACGGTGGCAGAAGGTGCAGGCGTGAAGAAGCGTCTGAGAGCAGTTTCGATCTCCTGTCTTGCTCGTTCTGTAGAAGCTAGAAAATGTTTCCAACCCGTATCTAAGTGGTTGTTGGTCTTGTCCAAGGATGCCCAGACACTTTCCAAAAGTACCTGTGTCTGATTGAGCATCTCTGTCTGAACTGTGAGTTTGTCAGACTGGAGCCTGAGCTTCTTAGCAAGAGGATATACTAGTTGCATTACTTCAGCAAGGATGGCATTGTGCATCCCAACAGTGTGACTTCGTTCCTTGTCAACTAGTTTCGCTTGCTCATCTTCAAACCGCTTCATCAGATCTGTCGTGAGTGCTACGAATTTGTCTTCAAATGCAGCCTTGATCCCATCCTGAATCTTCTAAGAGTGATGATCTAGGGTATCAGAGCTCATCGTAGCAGTCTGTTCAGATGTTGAAGCCTTGCCAAATTGGGTCTCATCTGCAATACCCATTCTTGGTTCATCGGCAGTTCCCTCATGATCTGTATGAGGTTGAACTGTTTCCTCCCTGTTATCAGCAATTCCGAACCTTTCGTGAATCAGCCATCTGATATCATCGTCAGATGTCAATTCAACAGCACTTTCAATCCCAGCATTGTGTAGACATTTCAACTCCAAGTCTACAAAGAAATCTGATCCCAGAGTTGTCATTAGAATCAAAAATTCTTCAATGCTCTTGATCGATATCCCTCGTAACACTATTTCTTCTATACATTCTTTGGATGCCGGGATGTTGATCCAATTCGGGGCATAGATCCAAAGCAGAATCTTGTTTTGATCTGTTGCTTCATTATCTTTAAGATGGGGCTCTCTGGAGCAGGTGAAGCAAGTACCGTTCTGGTGTTGAAGGGATTATGAGAGATGGACACACGTTCGTCGGATCTCTCAGGTTCTTGAGACTGGATCGGGGATTGGGATGTTTGTAGTTCAGGTTCGTTTTTCGGCGTGTTGAGGGTGTTCAATTTCCTGAACGGGTTCATTGATTGGTGGTGTGGGAGATTTTGTTCTGAGAGGTGAGGGTGAGGGTGAGAAGGTTTTGTGGGGAGAGGGTGGAGGTGATGATTTTCGAGGAGAGGGTGATGGTGTTTGGAAGTGGGCATTGGCGATCTTGCTCTCTGGAAGATCTTGGTTAGAGGAAGAGAATGGATGGATGGTGATTCTTCCTCAGTTACCTGCGTGTTCCGGCAATTTCTCTCCTTCACTTTGTGATCATCTGTTCTTCCTTGCTTCTCGATAGGTGGCTCGGATCGGATTGCTATCTCTCTTCGATTCTTCTTGCATCAGATCCTCCCATTCTGCTTCATTTTTTTGGCAGAACTTGGAGCGATCTTGAAGGAGATGAGACTCTCTTCCGACGCGTTTCGATTGAGCATCTGGTTTCTTGCCAAATCCTTCCTCTTCATCCTCTTCTGCGGAATGGCCTTTTCGCACTTGACGCGATGTAGTTGCCTTATCTTTTTCCTTTCTTTTCTCCCTTGGGTTTGGGCACATAAAGTCGGATCCTCATCGGCTTGTCTGGTAGAGACTCATCCTTGCCTTGATATGGCCTTGTGCTTTGCTTGGTAAACCTTCGCTCCATTCTCGTTCCATTCATAATTGCATGGCGGCTTATCGTGAGAATGATAGAATTTTTGTGTATGAATGAGCATTTTGAAGATAAGCACACTTCATCTCTCTGGGTCAGTTCGAACTTCCCGGAGTGTTTTCTCAGTCTTGCTTTGACCATACCCAACCAATCGATGTCTGAAGCCTTCTTGATTATTGCAGCCATGACACTTATCTTGTAAGAAGTGACCGCATCAATCAAGGTAAGTTGAGCACATGATCACCTTTACGAACAATTTCAAGAAGAAGGCGATACTTTCTCTTCGAGATAGGAGGCTTTGGCGTTAAATCGTGTTCTCCTTATTTGCTGGTCTCAACAGTTCGGCTTCAAGAAACTCCTTTTCTCCTACAGTAGTCGTGTAGGTCTCTGGATTGATGCTTCCTCGAGTTAGGTCGAATATCCTCTGTAGATCATCATTCGTCACTCGAACTTCCATTCCGTCAACGGAAGAAATCAGGTCAGCATCATTGTCTTCATCCCTCTGCAGATTGTAAAGAAACTCCAGGGCTTCATGGGTGTGAACGATGTTCTGATGAGTAGAGCAATATCGTTCTAGTCCACACTCTCGAAGGCACTCCAGAATTTCCAGCGATTCCGGATCTGAGGTGATGTTGAAGACGACGTACTTTTCATCAATGATGTCTTTCTTCATCGATGCAAAGTTGCAGTACTTCTTTCCTTGGCCTGGTCTTGAAACAAGGTGTGCCATTTCTGTACGATATGCAAATTGATGTTTAGTTTGAGTAAGATAATTCAATAAATTCAGTCAAACTAGCAATTTCATCATCAATTTTGCAAGTAAGCGTTTAGATCATATACGAATTACAGAAATACAACTTGTAAAACCTAGGCACCATAGAGAAATTGAGATCATATAATTAAGAGAAATTTCCAGTATTTGATTCAAAAGATTTTGAAATCGGAAGTGTAGAATCAAAAAATTTCGAAGGTAATTCTCAGAGGGTTTTAAACGAATGATCTTTTAAGAATTTTTGAGAAGACGAAGTAGTGGAAAGCGGTTTTCTGAGAAAAAAATTGGATTTTGTAGAATACGAGGGAAAACCTTTTTGTACAACTTTCCAAAGTACTCAAGTATCCGTGTTTTAAAATCGATGGCTGAGATTAGTCGGCCAAAAAGTATTTTGATCGCACGGTTGAGAAAAGTAGTCTTCTCGTTTTCCGGACTCGAAAAATCGCAATAAAACGTTTTGAAAACATTTTCCCAAGTCCACATTAAAAGCTTTGCAGAGCATGCGTCATGAACAGTGTAAAATAAATCAATTAAAATAAATAACGCATATAAAGTATTCAGAAAGAGATGAATAAGAGAGCGTATCTGACTGATTGATATTGTAATCAATCAGTTACCACGGTGATCTGATCTGGTACTTTGTTGACTTATCTGATGGTTGCCTTATGCATTTCCCAACAATATCTCACTTATCTGATCAGATTCTTGCTTCAAACACTTCGCCACTTATCTGATCTTTTCTGATATTCTATATCCTCCAGTCTTCTTCTAAACATTCTTCTAAACAACTCGCATTTATTGAAGTCAACTCCCGCCAAAACTTTTACTTCGGGGAGTCCAAAAGTCGCCTCGATTCCCAAATCGGCGCGATTTGACATACGTAATAATGGCTTAGATACGCTGTGATTTAATCACACCGTTAACTCATCCAACCATTAGCCGTGTGTACCTAACGCGTTGTCGATGCAAATTTCTCTTAAGATTTTCTGAGAAGATAAAATTTGCATTTATACCCCTAATTTCCTTCTATAAATTAGCCTGGGGTGTTAGGCAAACAACACAATCATAAACCATTTCATCTTCTTTAGCATATCCTTCATGCTTTTCCGATGAGTTCCTTATTTCCGGTGAAACTTCCGGTGGGAACCTTTAGCCCTTTTCCAATGAAATCAGCTTCTCAGATCAACCCTGTGTGTTCCTTCACACTGCTTTCGTCGTCATCTAAGATTTCACATACGATCAATGCTAAGCTTCTTTACCACCGTGGAGCCGGATCTACTAAGGCAAATGAGAAAGCACTTCTCCTAACCGTATGCACCTTGTGCGCCTATCGAGATGACGGAATTAGCATCAACAGACTTAGTCTGAAACAAAATATGAGTTTGGTATATGGTCTGCAGCAGTCAACAACTGATCTCCATATATCAAGCTCAATTTTTGCATGCGACACAAGTGTCTGTTTGGTCCTTGTGACCAAACCTTTGGCACTGTGCCCCATTTAACAGCTGGAAGTCCTGTTGATTTTACGTCTGAGGGCTTCCGGCTTGGACATCCTTCAAAGCCTCTCTTGCTTCTCCTTCCGAAGCTTTGAGATTGGCTCAGGATTCTCGAAGCCTCTCTGACGTCCCTTCTTAGGGTCGAGGGAAAATGAGAGCGTCATACCTTGACCTCTCTCTCGCGTTCCCTGCCTAGGGTTGTCTTAGGGCTGATGGTTTATGCTTTGACCTTCGGGTCTTCTTGTACTTGTAATACCACTTGAAGATAGCTGTAGCATTTGTAGCTTGTGATATCACTTGTAACTTGTAAATCTGACCTCCGGGTCTTTATCATGAAAAACTCTGTTTATTCCATTGCTGTGTTGTTTCTTCTGACTTATGCGATCTGTAGCTTTTTAATCTTGATTTGCTTGTTGACTGTAGCTTTAATCGACTTATGAAGTAATCTTCCAATCTAATCAGTTTCCCGTAATCTGATATATCTTGAACTGATCTGCCCTTTGTCTGAACTTCAGATCGGTTACTTATCTGACTTTCTGATCTGCTCCCTATCTGAACTTCAAATCGGCTCCTCGTCTGGTCGTCTGATCAGTTCAGATTCCTAACTCAAATGATTCCCACTTAACCTGGTTAGTCTTTTAACCAACTGATTCTGGAGATCAATCCTTCAGCCATATCTGGTGCATTTTCTCCAAGATCCAGAAATCCTAGCTCGTTGCATAACTCTCTGAATCTGATCTCAGCTAGCGACTTGGTTAAAATATTAGATTTCTGCTTGTCTGTATGGATCTTTTCCATCCTGATATTCTTCTTTTCAACATGATCTCTGATAAAATGGTGTCTGACATTCACATGCTTGCATCTTGTATGTAGAACAGGATTCTGAGTGATTGCAATAGCACTATTACTATCACAGAATATAGGTACGTTCTTAGCTACGATGTTGTAATCCCTCAGCTGCTCACTTAGCCAGAGCAGTTGGGAACAACAGCTTCCTGGAGCCATATATTCTGCTTCAGTAGTAGATGTCGCAACTGATGTCTGCTTCTTCGAAAACCATGAGATCAGCTTATTTCCCAGAAACTGACATGAACCTGAGGTTGACTTTCTGTCGATTCTGCAACCTCCGTAATCTGAATCAGAATACCCACTGAGCTCTAGATTGTCATCTGATGGGTAAAATAAACCAAAGTTTACAGTCCCCTTCAGATACTTGAGAATCCACTTAGCTGCTTCTGGGTGGCTTTGCATTGGATTTGCTTGAAATCTGGCACATACACCTACTGCAAACGTAATGTCTGGTCTGTTGGCAGTCAGTTATAGTAGTGATCCAATTAGAGCTCTATACTCCTTCTGATTCGTTTTCTGACCATCTTCGTCTGGATCCATCTTGAACCCGGTCATCATGGGAATTCTGGCTTCCTTGCAATGTTGAACTCCAAACTTTGCCTGTAGATTCCTTGTATACTTCGCCTGGCAGATGAATATCCCTTATGTACTCTGCTTGACTTGTAAACCCATAAAGTAATTCATCTGACCCATCATGGACATCTCAAACTTCCCTTGCATCAACTTGCTGAACTTCTCACACAGCTTCTTGTTGGGAGATCCGAAGATGATGTCGTCCACGTAGATCTGAACCATCAGAATATCTTCTCCATAAACTATTCTGAATGTCAAGAACTGAAAGAGTGTATCATACCAAGCTTGAGGAGCTTGTTTCAGTCCGTAAAGAGCTTTCCTTAAATGGTACACTTGGTTGCCTTTTTCAAAGCCTGGAGGTTGTTCGACATAAACTTCCTCTGCTAGTACCCCGTTTAAGAATGCACTCTTTACATCCATCTGATACACAGTGAACCCTCCCTGGGAAGCATATGCCAGAAACAGCTGAATGGCTTCTAGGCGAGCGACTGGTGCAAAGGTCTCATCATAATCAATTCCTTCTGATTGTGAATACCCCTTAGCAACAAGTCTTGCCTTATTCCTGGTTATGACATTTTTCTCATCTCTCTTGTTCTTGAATACCCACTTCGTGCCAATTACGTCTTGATGAGTTGGTCTGTCCACCAATTCCCAAACTTGATTCCTCTCAAACTATTCCAGCTCCTCCTGCTTGGCTAGAATCCAGCTTGCGTCTTGTAGAGCTTCCTCTACTGTAGTTGGTTCCTTCAAAGACAGATAACAACAGTACATGGCACTTTCACCAATCTGATGTCTAGTTTTGACTCTATCAGATGGGTCTCCGATAATCAGACCAGTTGGATGACTGGTAATCTAGGTCCTTCTGTTCTGATGTGCATCAGTATGGAGAACATCATCCATATCCGATAGTTCATTACTAGTGATTGGGAGTGGTTCGGAGTTATGATCCACTTGATAAGAACATGTCTCAGCTGATGTTGGACTCATCATGTGCTGATGTCTGTTCGTAGGAACTTCAGGAGTTCCCCCTGAACCAGATGGTTCAGTTGATACTGTCTCAGCTGTAACAGCTTCTTCACTGACAGTCGTGCGTACCTTAGGGTCTGATTGACCTATTGAATCAGCAAGATCAAGTTCTGGGATGTACACTTTTATGTGTTCAGCTTCTTTCTCCTTGATGCTTAGTTGATCCATTTTCTGCGTGTCAGGTATCGATTGATCTGGTACGGCTTGTTCTGAGGCAGCTTTCTCTTGTTCAGAAGATGTCTCATCAAAGACCACATGGGGTGTTTCTTCCACAACTAGGGTTCGTTTGTTGTAAACCCTGAAAGCCTTGCTGGATGAGGAATATCCTAAGAATATACCTTCATCTGACTTGGCCTCAAAAGTCTTCAACTGAGTTTTCCCGTTGTTGTGAATAAAACACTTGCACCCAAAAACATGGAAGTATGAAACACGAGGTTTTCTGTCCTTCCACAGTTCATAAGGTGTTTTGAAGTGAGTCTTAGTCGAGAGAACATCTTACGAGTATGGCATCTTTGTGTTGATTTATACGCTTGAAAACGGCTTGGTGTAGCATGTTCCGCTAACATAGTGCGAGCAGCTTCCTTGAGAGTTCTGTTTCTCCGTTCTGCTACTCCATTTTGTTGTGGTGTTCTTGCAGCTGACGTTTCATCTTTGTATACCAAACTCGAGTCTAAAAATCAGTAATAAAGGAATTCGGGAACTCTATACCTTTATCGTCGATTTTTACTATCTTTGACACCCTTCTCGTTTTGTAGCTTTGAGCAACTTTCGGGTATCTTAGTCGTTGTCTCGTTCTTCTTGTATATTGAATACAACCCAAGTAAACTTGGAATAATCATCCACGATTAAAAGAGTATATTTGCGTCCATCGAGACCGATGGTGGTGTAATCGGGTCCGAATAGATCCATATGGAGGCGGTTGCAATACTCTCTTGGATCTTTGGTCTAGTATTCCCTTGAATGAGGCTTTAACTTGTTTTCCTTCCGACATGCGGCACATGTCCGATCTTTGGAGAATATCTCATTCGAAGTCCCTCAACCAAAAAGACATCCTAGCGATCTTGTTGAGAGTTTTGAAGTTCAGATGACTCATTCTTTTATGCCAGAGCCAACTGCTACTTTTAGAACTCTTAACAATTAAGCATGTATTCTTAGGGTAACTGTTCCAATCTGCTGTGTAGATTGTGCCTTTCCTTGAACCAGTTAGCAAAATTTGTTGAGTGGCTCGATTCCTTATCGTACACTTGTCGCTCGAGAACTCAACGCTGAATCCATTGTCGCAGAATTGTGATACTAATAGTAGATTGTGCTTCAATCCTTCGACATACGAGACTCCAGTTACTTGTACATCATCATTCTCTAAGGTTCCGAATCCCTTGGTAAAACCAAAGTTATCATCACCGAAGAGTACACGTGGGCGTTCTTGTTCTTTGTAAGAGCTAAGGAGATATTTGCTTCCAGTCATGTGCCTTGAGCATCCACTATCGATGTACCAGATAGTTACTTGTGTACCTCCTTTGTTGGTGGGTCCCCACGCGAACACACGCAATCAAATCGGGCTTTAGGTACCCCCTTTGGAATTGGGTCCTGGGGGGTTAGTGGTGGATTTAGGGATCCACACAAACAGAGCACTTCTATGAAAATCTGATAGATTAGAAGGTCTAATTTGTCTCCCATACATATCAACATAATCATACATCTCTTTATATGCTTTCTGATTAGTATGATTATTCGTGTGAGCCTTGGTTGACTTAGAAGACTTGGGATTATTCTTTATATTTTGTCTTCTTTTAATCCAGTGTGGCTCAGGTGCAGTAGCCCTAGATCTCTGATTATAAGGGTAGGTACGACTGCTACCATCAAAAGATTCATATCTTTTTGGCATAGGTGGTCTTTGCAGTTTACCTATAGCTTGCTTATTAGGCAGCTGACCTTGATTGGGTTTGATTAGATTTCCTTCTTCTACAGTTGTTGTCTCTTACGATACCTAATCTGGCGATCAAAGTTGAGGTCTCGGAAGAATCGGGTTCTTCTGTTGATTCTCGGTGATGCTTTATCAGTTGGGGTTCATTTCTGTTCCCTTTCTGATTAGGCACTTGTCTTACTTGCTCAATGTGTCTTTTTTTCCTTATTAGATACAAGTTTAGCTTTTTAGTGTATCTTTGTCAGAGACTCGTTTGATTACACCCTTTACGAAGTGAATCAAGCGGGGCTTTTTGAGGATGTAGAAGGGTTTTTTCATACCCGATTCCCTTCTTGTTAGTCGGCGTTCGAAAATAGGTGTTCATTTCTTGAACGGTTTTAGATGACTTCTTGAAAACCTCTATTTTCTTGCGCAAACTATCCTCAGTAGTTTTTAGACTCTCATGTAGTCGGAATAGCTCATCAAATTTAGCTTGAAGGATTTTGAAATTATCGAACTTGTTTGTTTGTTGATTGCTAGTCGATCTTTGATCTCGCTTCTCTGATCGAGAAGATTTAACTTTCGAATGTTAAGTTCTTGATTACCGGAAAGCGATTTCGTGGATTTCAGTTTAGTAGCTTTACTGAGAGCGTTCTCTTTAACAAGTTGATTATTTCTGATCCTTAGCTTGTCATTTTCAGCTTCCACTATTGTATAAGTGTCTACTGCATCAGAGAGATCATCAAGCAATTGCTCAGAGTAGAGCTGCAAGTCAATCTCTCCAGCAGGTGTGCTAATAATAGCAGATGTGGAATTTGAAAAAGCAGAAGGTTTGGAGGTTACCTCAGATTGGTCCTCCTTGGCCTCTGAAGAGAATATTAGATCTTCTTGCTCGTGGAAGTCAACAGCACTGCTTATCAGACAGAAGTCTTCTACTGAAGAGTAGCCAGAGTCCTTAGAAGGCAGATAGGAATCATCAATTCGGATGTAGCCGACTACGGGGCTTTCCTATCTACGGCGTTGCTCTCTTTTGTTCCGATTTTTCTTCTCTTTTCTCGGTCGTCGGTAAAGGCGATCGGTCTTTGTAGTGACTGGTTTCTCATAGTTGAAGCATGATCCTCGATCTCGGAACTTCCTCTGCCGGTGAGTCACGCCGTCTGTAGGATCTGTCGGTGACTTTCCTTTACGATAATGTCTGAGCTCATACAGCCGGATCTGTTATCTCTTCTCTCATCTGCCGGATCATCTATTTTCTTTTCTTCTACGTGATCTCTTGATCATCGGATCTGGTTCTTTCTCGTGATCGTCGGGTTGGCCTCCTGTTTCTTTGATAGTCCTTTGTAGAATCTCGGATACTTACCAAGTTGAGTATTTGTTCTTTCAAGTTTTCTGGTAGCGAGCGATCATTCAGATGACTTATTATGTTTCCAACGGGTTCGGATGGCCTCGATCTGCTGCTGGTTGCTTTAAATGCAACTGATTTAGACGTTGAGGCTTCAACAGGCGTCTCATCTTCATCTGCTTGTCCTCTTTCGATTAAATCGAACTCGTGAGCTTTAAGGCTTAGGAACAAGCTACTCGGCTTCATCTTTGAAATGTCTTGGCAATCCTTGATTACCGTGACTTTCATGTCCCATTTCTTGGTGAGAGATCTTAAGATCTTATAGTTGATATCTTTGTCTGACATCTCTCTACCAAGTTCTCGTAGCTTATTTACTGACATGGTGATCCTCCCATTGAGCTCGTTGATTGTCTCGTTGGGCAACATCTTTAACTTTTCGAACTTCACCAGTTCAGGTTGTAGGCGGCTGTCTTTGATCTGATCATTTCCTTCGCATATCTCAGCAAGAGTATCCCACATTGCTTTTGCGGTTTTGAGATACTTTATCTTCTCCTTGGTGACTTTATCCATTGTCTTCATGATTATATACTGGCGATTGTATCTAGAGTATATACTTTCTTTCCTCTGCATCCATCAAGGCTGGGCTTTTCGCACAAGACTTCCCGTGGCAAAATCTGGATCTCCTCCAACTGCTGGGTTGTCGTGATATATGATGATAGGTCCTCATTCGATGACTTCCATCAATCTGCCGCTTATCGATCCTAGATGGTTGCACATATATATAGCCCAATCTGCATACTCATCAATTGAAAACTTAGGCAAATCATGATACATACCAGAGGTATTATCCATGCTGAGTGATTTTGAAAACGAATGAGTTTTTGAAAACAGTTTTTCAAGATCTGTTCAAATGACCACAAAGATTCTTCCTCAAGAATCGATGATACTCAAAAGCCGATTGGTCCAGAGAACCACTACTCTGATACCACTTGTAGGTCCTGAACGGGTTTTGTGAGGGTGGAAGTCTATAGGGGAGGGGTGAATAGACTTCTAAATTTTTTTGTGCGGATCAGGTGTGAACTGCAGATTACCCGATCAGAGTGCTAGTGTATCAGTTTTGACTGATGTTCAATCTTACTGAGTGCCCGAGGGCAGATCAGTATGATATTTGTCAGCTTAACTGAATGGTGCTGAAACTTGTTTTTACCCGTGTGAAAAACCAGTTTTATCAATCGATTCAAGTCGGGTTTTCAACCAATTGACTAAGGTGTCAATCGATCGGATCGATTGCTTGGTGCGGATCGAACTTAACTTAGAATATGTATCTTTGTTTTAAACTTCGGTTGTGTGGCTTGTGTAAAGCAATAAGAAAGCAAGTAAATGCACACAAGACTTTTTTTATAGTGGTTCGATTTAAACCCGCCCCACGTCCACTCTTCCCTTAACACGGGGGGAACCTTAACCTACTTTAACCTACGGGACTTATATTCTTTTCGGGATGGGCGAGATGTTTACCGAGTTCCCCCCTCTTACAAACTTAACTGTGGGACTTACATCCTTTTCGGGATGGTGAGATGTTTCCGAGAGTTCCCACTCAAGCTTAACTTTGTGGGACTTATATCCTTTTCGGGATGGCGAGATGTTTACCGAGTTCCCACTCAAGCTTAACTCGCCGGACTTATATCCTTTTTCGGGATGGCCGATACCCGAGACAAGTTTAACCTACGGGACTTATATCCTTAAAAAGGATACCGAGATGTTTATCGAGTTCCCACTCTACAAACATAACGGGCGGGACTTATATCCTTAAAAAGGATAGGCGAGATGTTTAATGAGTTCAAGACTCTCTGCGGACTTAACCTAACTTTGCGTTTGGGTAAAGAATGATTGAGGGTTCCAACTGGAAATCTATCCTGATGCTTTAGGTAGCCAAAATGCTAGTGGATAGGATTTCTTGCTAAGAACTAATGGGATGAACACTCTAAGAATAATCTTCAAATGTAGTGTTCTTTGAACGGAGATTTTGCTGTAGCTTTAGCTTATTTTGCGATGTCTCCGTGTTTGTTCTTGCTTTTATCTCCATTGGTGCTTGTTAATCACTGTTGGTCCTCCTCCTTCAAAATGAAGTTCGATCCCATTTTATAGACCTCAAAATCAAAGAGTCGTTGGAGAGCAATTTGAATTTCGGGCTATATTAGGTAGGCTGTAGGATATGATTGTGACGTGCTCCGATTATCGGCGTGGCCGTAGGCATCATTAGCGCCGTTTCTGTCCGCAGCGTCGTATCCCGCAATGTCAGCTCTTTTTGTGCACGTGTTGCTTTCTCCTTAGCTTCGCGAGGCGGTACTTCTGAATTTTGTCCGTTAGACGATTGATATTCTTTTTGTAGAAGATTCGTCTTGTCTGGTGTATCTTTTTTATTGTCACCAGGTGTGAGCTGACTTGATCAGATAACTGATCAGTCTACCTTGTTGAGTCTTCAGATGCATATTGTCTTAGCTTCAATATGCAGACTTTGATGAATGTAGGTCTTCAGGTCTTTTGAACTTCAGGTGGCTCTGAGCCTCAGTGAATTCAGTCATACTGAGTCTTCAGGTTTGTTACTGAGTCTTCAGGTTCATCTGAGTCTTCAGTGTTTATCTGAGTCTTCAGGTTCATCTGAGTCTTCAGGTTCATCTGAGTCTTCAGTGTCTTCTTGTCTTCACCTAATCTTCTGACTTCTTGTCTTCTGATTTGAGCTTAGTCTTCAGATCATCTGACCTTATCTGGGTCATCTGATGCTTCGACCTGACCTATACATATTGAGTTCCCCCTTAATATGTGACCTATCTTTTACTTCAGCTATCTATACATTTCAGCTGGTCATCTTAATCTGATTCTAAGTCATCAGTCAGCTAACAGGTCTGACTTGTCCTATTACAACCTGTTTTGGAACTTCCATCAAAACTAAGTTACATATTTCCCAACATGATCTCTTATAAAATGGTGTCTGACATCCACATGCTTGCATCTTGTATGTAGAACAGGATTCTGAGTGATTGCAATAGCACTATTACTGTCACATAATATAGGTACGTTCTTAGCTACAATGTTATAATCCCTCAGTTGCTGACTAAGCCAGATCAGTTGGGAGCAACAGCTTCCTGCAGCCATATATTCTACTTCAGTAGTAGATGTCGCAACTGATGTCTTCTTCTTCTTCCAAAGCTACGAGATCAGTTTACTACCTAAAAACTGACATGTACCTGAAGTTGACTTCCTGTCAATTCTGCAACCTCCATAATCAAAATCAGAATACCCACTAAGCTCTAGATTATCATCTGATGGGTAAAATAAACCAAGGTTTACTGTCCCCTTCAGATACTTAAGAATCCGCTTAGCTGCTTCCCGGTGGCTTTGCATTGGATTTGCCTGAAATCTGGCACATACACCTACTGGAAAAGTGATATCTGGTCTGCTGGCAGTCAGGTATAGTAAAGATCCAATGAGAGCCCTATATTCTTTCTGATTAGTTTTCTGACCATTCTCATCTGGATCCATCTTGAATCCAGTCAACATAGGAAATATGGATTCCTTATAGTTTTGAACTCCAAACTTAGCCAACAAACTCCTAGTGTACTTCGCCTGGCAGATGAATATCCCTTCTGACTTTGCTTAACTTGTAGACCCAGAAAGTAATTCATCTGACCCATCATGGACATCTCGAACTTCCCTTGCATCAGCTTGCTGAATTTATCACATAAACACTTGTTGGGAGATCCGAAGATGATGTCGTCCACATAAATCTGAACCATCAGAATATCTTCTCCATCTTCTATTCTGAATAAGGTTCTGTCCACTATTCCTTTAGTGAAACCAGTGTCTATCAAGAACTGAGAGAGTGTATCATACCAAGCTCGAGGAGCTTGTTTCAGGCCATAAAGAGCATTTCTTAAACGGTACACCTGGTCGCCTTTTTCAAAGCCTGGAGGTTGTTCAACATAAACTTCCTCAGCTAGTACCCCATTTAAGAATGCACTCTTAACATCCATCTGATACACAATAAACCCTCTGTGGCAGCATATGTCAGAAACAGCCGAATGGCTTCCAGACGAGCGACTGGTGCAAAGGTCTCATCATAATCAATTCCTTCTGATTGTGAATACCCCTGGTTATGACATTATTCTCATCTCTCTTGTTCTTGAATACCCACTTTGTGCCAATCACATCTTGATGGGTTGGTCTGTCCACCAGTTTCCAAACCTGATTCCTCTCAAACTGTTCCAGTTCCTCTTGCATGGCTAGAATCCAGTTTGCATCTTGTAGAGCTTCTTCTACTTCAATTGGTTCCTTTAAAGACAGATAACAACAATACATGGCACTTTCACCAATCTGATGTCTAGTTTTAACTCTATCAGATGGGTCTCCGATGATCAGATCAGTTGTATGACTGGTTACCCATGTCCTTCTTTTCTGATTTGCATCAGTTTGGAGAACATCATCCTCTTCTGATAGTAGTTCATTACTAGTGATTGGGAGTGGTGCAGAATTATGATCCACTTGACATGGACAAGTCTCAGCTGATGTTAGACTCATCATGTGCTGATGTTTGTCCGTAGGAACTTCAGGTGTTCCCCCTGAACCAGATGGTTCAGTTGATACTGTCTCAGCTGTACCAGCTTCTTCATTGACAGTTGTATATACCTTAGGGTCTGATTGACCTGGTGAATCAGCAAGATCAAGTTCTGGAATATACACTGTTACGTGTTCTGATCCTTTTTCCTTGATACTTAGCTGATCCATTTTTTGTGCATCAGGTACCGGTTGATCTGGTACTGCATGTTCTGAGGTAGATTTCTCTTGTTCAGAAGATGTCTCATCAAAGACCACATGAGGTGTTTCTTCCACAACTAGGTTTCGCCTGTTGTAAACCCTGAAAGCCTTGCTGGATGAGGAATATCCTAAGAATATACCCTCATCTGACTTGGCCTCAAAAGTCTTCAACTGACTCTTCCCATTGTTGTGTATGAAACACTTGCACCCAAAGACATGGAAGTAAGAAACCCGAAGTTTTCTGCCTTTCCACAGTTCATAGGGTGTTTTGTAGTGAGCCTTAGGCAGAGAGCATCTGTTCTGAGTGTGGCATGCAGTATTGATGGCTTCTGCCCAGAAACGGCTTGGTGTTGCATGTTCAGCTAACATAGTGCTAGCAGCTTCTTTGAGTGTTATGTTTCTCCATTCTGCTACACCATTCTGTTGTGGCGTTCTTGCAGCTGATGTCTCATGTTGTATACCAAACTTAGTGCAAAAATCAGTAATAAAAGAATTCAGAAATTCTGTACCTTTATCTGATCTGATTTTCACTATACTGACACCCTTCTCATTCTGTAATTTCTTGAGCAGCTCGGGTATCTTTGTTGTTGTCTCATTCTTCTTATACAATAATACAACCCAGGTAAACTTGGAATAATCATCCACGATTACCATAGTATATTTGCGTCCGCTGAGACTGACTGGTGTAACTGGTCCAAATAAGTCCATATGGAGCAGTTGCAATACTCTGCTGGATGCTGGTCCAGAGATTCCCTTGAATGAGGCTTTAACTTGTTTTCCCTTCTGACATGCGACACATGTCTGATCCTTAGAGAATACCTCATTCGGAAGACCCTCAACCAAAGACATCCTTGCTATCTTGTTAAGAGTTTTAAAGTTCAGATGAGTCATTCTCTTGTGCCGGAGCCAACTGCTACCTTTTGAACTCTTAACAATCAGGCATCCATTTCTTGGACAACTGTTCCAATCTGCTGTATACATCGTACCTTTCCTTGAACCAGTTAACAAGATTTGTTGAGTAGCTCGATTCTTGATAGTACACTGATCAGTCGAGAACTCAACATTGAATCCATTGTCGCAGAATTGTGAAACTGATAACAGGTTATGTTTTAAACCTTCGACATACGAGACTCCAATAACCTGTACATCATCATTCTCTAAGGTTCCGAACCATCTGGTATAACCAAAGTTATCATCACCAAAGAGTACATGCGGGCCTTTTTATTCTGTGTAAGAGCTAAGGAGATGTTTGCTTCCAGTCATGTGCCTTGAGCATCCACTATCGATGTACCAGATAGTTGCTTGTAAACCTCGTTTGTTGGCCAAACCCACGCGAACCTTCAATTAAATCAGGCTTTAGGTACCCCTTTAGGATTGGGTCCTGACAGGTTAGAGTTGGTTTTAGGGATCCATACAAACAGGGCACTTCTATCGTAATCAGATAGATCAGAAGGCCTGATTTGTCTCCCATAACATCTACATAATCATACATCTCTTCATATACATTCTGATCAGTATGATTATTTGTGCGAGCCTTGAGTAAATCAGAAGACTTGGGATTTTTCTCTGCTGTTTGTCTTCTTTTAACCCAGTGGGGCTCAGGTGCAGTAGCCCTAGGTTTCTGATTGTAAGGGTAGGTACGGCTGCTACCATTAAAAGATTCATATCTTTTTAGCATAAATGGTCTTAGCAGTTTACCTTTAGCTTGCCTGTTAGGCAGCTGACCCTGATTAGGTTTCAGATTTGATTTCCTTTTGATAGGTTGTCTTTTCTGATATCTAATTTGCTGATCAGGTTGAGGTCTCTTCAGAAGAACTGGGTTCTTCTGTTGATTCCTCCGTTGATGCTTAATCAGTTGGGGTCCATTTCTGTTCCCTTTCTGATTGAGCACTTGCCTTACTTGTTCAGCAGGTCTCTTTCCCTTATCAGATACATATTTTACTTTTTGTGTATCTATATCAGAAACTCGTTTGATTACACCTTTTTGAAGTGAATCAGACGGAGCTTTTGAGGATGTAGAAGGGTTTTCATACCCAATACCCTTCTTATTAGTTGTCGTACGAAAATAGTTGTTCATATCCTGAACGGTTTTAGAAGATTTCGTGAAAACCTGTATTTTCTTACGTAAACTATCCTCAGTTAATTTCAGACTCTCATGTAGTCAGAAGAGTTCATCAAACTTAGCTTGTAAGATTTTAAAATCATCAGCTTGTTGTTTATTGATAGCTAGTTGTTCCTTAATCTGCTTCTCCTGATCAGAAGAATTATCTTTCAGAACATTCAGTTCTTTAGTTATCTTCTGAGCAGCTTCAGCTGATTTTAGTTCAGCTGCTTTACTGACAACATTTTCCTTAACAAGCTGAGTATTTTCAATCCTTAGCTTATCTTTTTCGGCTTCCACTATCGTATAAGTGTCTACTGCGTTAGAGAGATCATCAAGCAATTGCTCAGAATAGAGCTGCAAGTCAATCTCTCCAGCAGGTGTGCTAATCATAGCTGGTGTGGAAACTGAAAGAACAGAAGGTTTAAAGGTTACCTCAGACTGGTCTTCCTCCTTAGCCATGAGACAGATGTCTTCATCAGATGAGAACATCAGATCATCGTAGTGATAGAAATCATCAGCGTTGCTTATCAGACAAAAGTCCTCTACTGATGAGTAGCCAGAATCCTCAGAAGGCAGATAAGAATCATCGATCTTAGATGTATCAGCAACCATGGCTATTCTGTCTCTGTATCTTTGTTCTCGTCTGTTCCGCTTGTCTTCTCTTTATTTTGGAGTCAGGTCCGGGCATCCTTATGCCAGGTGAGTCATTTCGTCTATAGAATCTGTCAGGTGACTTACCTGTCTGATTGTAATCTGAATTTCTTCTCTCAGATCTGTTGTCTCTTCTTTCATCAGACCGATCATCTCTTTTCTTATCTTCTCTGCTATCTTCTCTACGATCATCAGATCTGGTCCTTTCTGGAGATCTGTCAGCTGGCCTCCTATCTCTTCCTCTGCTATTTTCATAATCCCTGTAAAATCTGCCATACTTACCAAGTTGGATTTCAAGTTTTCTGGTTAGCAAAGCAATCTGTTCAGTTTGGCGTATAATATTTCCAACAGGTTCAGTAGATTTTGAGTTGCTGCTGGCTGCTTTGAATGCAATAGATTTTGATGTGGTAGGTGTGGCTTCAGGAGGCGACTCGTCTTCTTCTTCTTGCCCTCTTTCGATCAAATCGAACTCATGGGCTTTAAGACTCAGGAACAGGTTGCTTGGCTTTATCTTAGCAATATCTTGACAATCCTTTATTACAGTGACTTTCATATCCCATTTCTTAGTCAGAGATCTCAAGATCTTGTAATTGATGTCTTTATCTGACATTTCTCGTCCTAGTTCCCGTAAGTTGTTGACTGACATGGTGATTCTTCCATCGAGCACATTGATGGTTTCATTTGGTAGCATCTTAAGTTTTTCAAATTTCACCAGTTCAGCTTGCAGTCTGCTATCTTTAATCAGATCATTTCCTACACACATTCAGCAAGCGTATCCCACATCTGTTTGGCTGTCTTGATATACTTTATCTTTTCTCTGGTTATCTTGTCCATGGTCTTCATGACTATTTGCCTGGCTATCGTATCCAGAGTGTACAACTTTCTCTCTTCAGCATCCATCAGGGCAGGACTCTTTATGACAAGGCTTCCAACTAGAAAGTCTAGATCACCTCCTACAGCTGGGTTGTCATAGTAGATGATGATGGGTCCTCGTTCAAGAACTTCCATCGTCCTGCTGCTTATTGATCCCAGATGGTTGCTCATGTATATCGTCCAGTCTGCATACTCATCAATGGAAAATTTAGGCAAATCATGATACATACCCGAAGTATTATCCATGCTGATCGTGAGTTTGAAAACAAATGAGATTTGAAAAAGGTTTTTCAAGATCAGTTCAAGTGACCACAAAGGTTCTTCCTCAAGAACCGATGATATTCAAAACCAGTGGTCCGTAGAACCACTGCTCTGATACCACTTGTAGGTCCTGAATGGGTTTTCATGAGGGCAGAAGTCTAGAGGGGAGGGGTGAATAGACTTCTGAAAACTTTTTCGTGCGGATCCGGTGTGATTGCAGTTTGCCTGATCAGAGTGCAAGTGAATCAGTTTGGACTGATATCCAACTTACTGATCGCCTGAGGGCAGATCAGTTCGGTATCTATCAGTTTAACTGATTGTGCGGAAGCTAGTTTATACCCGTGTGAAAAACCAGTTTATAACAAATCAAATTCCGAAGCTGTTTTCAATCAGATGACTATGGAGTCAATCCGATCAGATCAGTAGCTTGGTGCTCACTGATCCTAACTAAGAATATGTATGCAGATTTAATTAAGTTGTGTGCAATAGTGTGAAGCAGTTAATCAATCAGCTAAATGCACACAAGATTTATAGTGGTTCGGACAACCAGTCCTACGTCCACTCTTCCCTATCACAAGGGGCACCAACTTAACCAACTTAACCAACTGGACTTAGATTATTGTGTTAGTCCAACAGATTACACCAACAGATATTTATAGAGCTCTCACTCAACCGATCCCAGAAATCAGAACTAGAAACCCTAGTCTGAAATCTTGCTAAACAAACTTAACCTAACTTTGGGTTTTGGGTAAGATTTGTTGTTTGTTCCAACTTTGAAATCTATCCTAGTATTTAAGTAGCCTAACAGCTAGAGGATAAGATTTCTGTGCTAAGAACTATGGGATGAACACTTAGAAAAATTAATCTTCAAGGTTGTGTTCTTCGTGCGGAAATTTGGCTATAGTATGAGCTTCTTGATAATTTCCGTCATATTTACTCTGAAGAGTAATCCCATATTTATAGACCCCGAAATCAAAGAGCCGTTGGAGAGCAATTTGAATTTCTGGCTATATTTGGTAGATATGTAGGATTTGATGTGACGTGCTTCAGGGACGGCATGGCCGAAAGCATGGATAGTTGTCTTTTATAGTCGTTTGACCAAGCAGCACCAAATCCCGTATTGTCGGCTCCGTTCATACGTGTCTTGTTCTTATTGGTTAACAAAAACACTTTTCAGTGTTTGTTCTACCAACTAAAGTTGACATTCTTCTTGTTCAGATCAACAACGTATGACTTGGGGAAACATTAGTTACCACCTGGTGTGAGCTGACCTGATCAGTTACAACTGATCAGTCTACCTGATAGAGTCTTCTGGTGCCAGTTGTCTTAGCTCAACTAGCAGACCCGACTGATGTAGGTCTTCTGGTCTGATCTTCTGGTAATCACCTGATCTTCAGGTCTTCTGAATTTGAGCTTCATGATTTCACTCTGATTATCTGACTTTATCAGATTGTCTGATCTTCTGTCTTTCCCTTGCCTTCTTGCCTTCTGACTTCAGCTGGTCTTTAGATCTGACCTATACATATTGAGTTCCCCCTCAATATGTGACTTATCTTATACATCAGTTGTTCTATACAATAAGTATCAACTGGTCATCTTATAACTGGTATTTAAAAACATCAGTCAACTAACAGGTCTGACTGGTCCTATTACATGTGTTTTGGAACTTTCATCAAAACTCTAAATTTCCCAACAAATTAAATGCATGAGTCAAAATTACTCCAGTCTAATTTTCAATATCAGCCTTACTGAGTTTTGACATTGACAAATTTCAGTGGACTTGCCTCATCTGTCCTAAAGTCCCTGAATTCTTCAGTACTCAGTTCGAGGAGTTTTTGTCCTGAGTCTCAGTATACTGAAAACATCATGCATCTGAAAACCTTCAATTTTCCAGATTTTTCACTCACATATGTCTAACATCCCTAATTCAACTGATAGTTCCTGAAACCTTGACTCAGCCACAGGCTTAGTCAGAATGGCAGCTCTTTGTTTATCAGTGTGAATTTTCTCCATTCTGATATCCTTCTTCTCAACATGGTCTCTGATGAAGTGATGTCTGATACCTACATGTTTACATCTGTTGTGCAATACCGAGTTTTGTGTAATAGCAATTGCACTATTGTTATCAAAAAATATAGGTACTTCATTGGCTATAATCTTATAATCCCTCAATTGTTGTCTGAGCCAAAGAATATGTGCACAACAACTTCCTACAACCATGTATTCAGCTTCAGTAGTACTGATTGCTACTGAGGTTTGTTTCTTAGAGAACCAGGATATTAATTTGCTTCCAAGAAATTGACAAGTTCCTGTAGTGGACTTCCTGTCAATTCTACAACCACCATAATCAGTATCTGAATAACCAGTTAATTCAAAGTTATCATCAGCTGGATACCACAATCCTCTATTTACTGTGCCCTTAAGATATCTCAAGATCTTTTTGGTAGCTTCCATGTGACTAGCCTTAGGATTAACTTGGTATCTTGCTCATATCCCAACAGCAAAAGTGATTTCAGGCCTACTTGTTGTGAGATAGAGCAATGATACAATGATCCCTCTATAATCAGTGTGGTTGACTGATTTGCCTTCAGGATCAGGATCCATCTTGTACTTAGTATTCATGGGAATATTAATTGCATTGCAATTTTGTATACCATACTTAGCAATCAGATCTCTGGTATACTTTGCTAGGTTGATGAATATTCCTTCCTTTGATTGCTTGACTTGAAGTCCTAGAAAGAAATTCATCTCCCCCATCATTGACATCTCAAACTTTCCTTTCATCAGGGCAGAAAACTTTTCACACATCTGATGATTTGGAGAACCAAATATGATGTCATCTACATAAATCTGAACTAGTAAGATATCTTTCCCATCTTCTATCCTGAACAATGTTCTATCAACAGTTCCTTTGATAAAACCATGGTCAGTAAGAAATTGAGAAAGGGTATCGTTCCATGCTCTGGGTGCTTGCTTCAGACCATACCAGGCTTTCCTGTGCATGTAAACTTGGTCATTCTGGCAGAAGCCAGGAGGTTGTTCCACATAAACCTCTTCCTTAAGCACATCATTTAGAAATACACTTTTCACATCCATCTGATACACAGTGAATTTCATATGAGCATCATATGCAAGAAACAATCTGATGGCTTCTAGTCTTGCAACAGGTGCAAAGGATTCATCATAGTCCAAGCCTTCTTCTTGGGAATAACCTTGTACAACTAGCCTTGCCTTGTTTCTTACAATGACAATGTTCTCATCTCTTTTGTTCTTGAACACCCATTTAGTTCCAATCACATTGTGCTTCTTAGGTCTATCTACTAACTCATAAACTTCATTCCTTATGAACTGATTCAGCTCCTCTTGCATAGCAACAATCCAAAAGGGATCTTGAAGAGCTTCTTCAATCTCAGTAGGTTCTTTCTCTCATAGGAAGCAGCAGAACAAAGCACTTTCTCCATGGAAGCTTCTGGTCTTAACACCTTCTGATGGATCACCAACTATCTGACTTGAAGGGTGGCTATCTAGCCAAGATCTTCTTGATGTTCCCCCTTCAGTGGTATCCTCATTATCAGAAATGTTAGGTTTAGGTATATTATCAAATTCAGGAAACAACAAGAAAGGAGAAAGGGAATCATTTTCTTCAGGGGAAATTCCATTCAGAACATTGTCAGAGACATTTGTTCCCCCTTGGTTGATAGATTCAGAGTTTGTCTCAGTTATGACCACATCTTCATTGGCATTACTTACCTGAGGTTGAAATGGGGTCAGTTCAGGTGGTTCAGCTTCAGTGTGTTGATTTTCCTTTAGTGGAGAATTATCGTCCTGAGTCTCACCCGCCTGTGTTTTATCATCCTGAGCTTCTTCCTCTGAATCAGACTCACTCCATTCATAGAATGTAATGGTCCTTGGTCAGGCTCCTTGGATGATTTTTCAGAATTTTTGTTCTTCGGGCTTAATCTGGTGATTCTCTTGGTTAGTTCTCCTGGGTCAATTTCCTGTTTTCTATGAACACAAGTAGACTTATCAAACACAACATGAGGTATTTCTTCCACAATAAGGGTCCTACAGTTGTAAACTCTGAATGCTTTACTGACTTCAGAATATCCCAAGAATATTCCTTCTTCAGCTTTGCTATCAAATATTTTCAACTGATCTTTACCATTATTATGAATGAAACACTTACAACCAAACACACGAAAGAAAGAAACAAGAGGCTTCCTTTCATTCCATAGTTCATATGGTGTTTTTCCATGATTCTTTGTCAGCATTGATCTGTTCTGAGAGTAGAATGTAGTGTTGATATCTTCAACCCAAAATCTTTTAGGTATATCAGCTTCAGCAATCATTGTCCTAGCAGCTTCTTTCAGAGTCATATTTCTTCTTTCAGCAATACCATTCTATTGTGTGGTCCTTGCAGCTGATGTTTCATGAGTTATTCCATTTGCTGCACAATAGTCAGATATAATATGGTTGATAAATTTAGTGCCTTTATCTGATCTGATTTTGACCACACTCAGATTTTTTTCATTACTGAGTCTTTTCAGTAGTTCAAGTAGTTTTGTCTGAGTCTCCTTCTTATTGAGTAAGAATATGACCCATGTATATTTGGAGTAGTCATCAACACTACTACAAGTGTATATTTTCTGCCATTAGTGCTCACAGGTGTTACTGGACCAAATAGATCCATATGTAACAATTGAAGTATTCTTTTAGTAGACACTTCTATTTTGCTTTTGAATGATGCTCTTATCGGTTTGCCTTTCTGACAAGCATCACACACATGATATTTACTAAATACTTCATTGGGTAACCCTCTCACAAGTGCTAATCTTGCAAGTTTGTTCAGGGTTTTGAAGTTCAAGTGATTCAGTCTTTTGTGCCACAACCAACTGCTCTCAGTGGCTTTCTTAGCAACCAGACATGTATCCATAGGAGTTAATCTCCAATCAGCAAGATACACATTTTCTTTTCGAGTACCAATCAGTAATACTTGATGTGATACATTATCTTTCACATAACATAAGTTCTTTGAGAACTCAACACTGAATCCCTTATCACAGAATTGACTGATAGAGAGCAAGTTATGCTTTAAACCAGACACATAAGATACACCATGGATATGAACAGTATCAATTTCAAGTGTTCCATATCCTTCAGTCTGTCCTTTGGAATTATCTCCAAAAGTTATCTGAGGGTCTTTTTGTTCAACATAGTCAATGAGAAGGTATTTATATCATGTCATATGTCTTGAACATCCACTGTACAAATACCATGCAACAGGTGCAATTTCATCTCCACTCATCAGGGCTATGTTGTCTTTATTCTGCTCAGTACCTAACTCCATTACATGAAACAAAATCAGGTCTTAGGTACCCATTTGGTGTAGGGTCCTACCAGGTTAGCTGTACCTTTTGGAATCCAAATCTGCCTCACAACTCTAATCACTTTAGAGTGGCTGATTTGTCTTCCATAAATATCTACATACACATTCACCACTCTTGGTGCCTTAGCAGTATCTTGTGTATGAGTGTCAGCCTTAGCATGAACATGAGCCTTAGAGTTCTTCTTGGGTTCAGGCCTCTTGTTCATATATTTTGGCCTTGGTGCAGCTGGTCTAGGTTTCTGCTGACTTAGGTTCAGAGGACCTTTACCCTTAGGCAAGTGGGGTTTGTGTCTTCTGTACTGAAATTGGGGTCTTTCAGTGTTCTGAGGATGGACTTGTCCTTTTCAACTGAGAATGTCTCTGTTGAGTGTTTCTCTATTGAAAATTCCTCTGTGGTTTCAGTGCAGATTTCTTCAGGTTGGTATTCTTAGCTTGAGGCTTAGAAGTACTGGCCTGAGGATTTCCTACTGAGTGTTCAGGGTTTCTAGCCTTTTCCTTAGGTTTGGGCTTTCCACTCTGAACCTTCAGGTTCTCTGACACCATAGGTCTTTTACCCTTGTCTAAAACTCGTGGTTATTCTTCAATTAGAAGATCAGTACGAACCGCGGTTTTTATAAAACCCATCTTAGTGCCACTAGTTGAAGCAGCATTAAGTTGACCTTGTGAAGTTTCCCCTGGATTATAGCCTAATCCAGCCTTAATAGTTGCAGGTCTTTGATAACTCTGAATTTTATCTATTGCACTAGATGCAGAATTCAATAGAGCTAACTTCCTCCGCAGACTATCTTCATATTTCTTTAGAGTTTCATGTTTCTCAAAGAGGTCATTGAATTCAGTTTTGATTAGCTTACTTTCTTCAGTGGATTTCTCTAATTTTCCATTCAGGACAACTATCAGCTTCTCTTTCTTTGAGAGTTGAACTTTCAGAACATCTAGTTCATCCGTAACTCCCATCAATTGAGCAGTGATCTCTGCAATTTTAGAGTTTTTCCACTTTAGATTTTCAACAATCAATTCCTCATTCTGCTCTTGAGTTTCAATGAACAGTTCTTGTAACACAAAATAATCTTTCATCAAGCTCTCAAAAGAACCCATCAGATCGAAATTACTGTTTACAGAAGAACTTGAAAACTCAGGTGCTTGTGTAGGAGCAGCAACAGAGATAGAAGAATTTACCTCCTCAATAGCAACAAGGCATACATCATCACTGTCACTATCTGAGAACATATCTTCTGAAGAACTTGAATCTTCTTCTTCAGCATCATTTTCCTCAGCAGCCATTGCCTTTTTGCTAGAGTACTTCTTCTCTCTTTTTGCTTGTCTCTCACTTCTTTCCTTGGAATTCAACTCAGGAAAATCATATTGGAAGTGACCTTTTTTCTTGCAGTTGTAGCATCTGTTGGTGTCATCATCCTGATCACTTTCTTCCTTTGATTTGGAATCCTTTTTTTCTGGATGAAGAACCTTCAGCTTTGTGATCCTTCTTCCTGTCAGCAATCTTGTCCTTAGTTTCTGAGTTGTTTATGTTCTTGTACTTGGTATCCTTTTGTACTTTCCATATCTGCTATTGAGTCTTTCAAACCTCCTTGCCATCAGGGCATATTTTTCATCTTATTCATCCTGATCTTTAGCAGGTGGATTCTCAGACTCTTTAGCATTACAGATTTTTTCTTTGTCTTTAAAGGCCACATTTTTGCTAGATGAAGATTCATCTTTGCTATCAGATTTCTTTGGTTTTCTTATCGATCACAAACTCATAAGCTTTCAGTTCTGAGAAAACTTGTTGATATGGCATAGATGCAATATCTTTGGTGTTTTCAATCACCACAGCATGTATATCCCATTTTCTAGAGAGTCCTCTAAGGATTTTTAGTGCAACTTCTCTTTTTGGGTATCTTTTCCCAAGAGCATTCAGATCATTCATGATACTAGTGAATCTAACTTCAAGTTTCTCAATAGATTCACCATCTTCCATTTCAAAGTTGTCAAACTTTGTAATGGCAACAAATAGTTTATTCTCCTTGATATGATATGTGCCAATGACTATGAAATAAAAGGAAAAAAGAAAAAAACCTAAAACCATAAGGACACAGGTCGTCCTAGAGGTCGGGGCACCACTAAAAATCTCGCTAAGGTAAAACCCTCCTTAGGGCAAAACCCTTAGTCGAGGGAAAAAGGAATACCCCTCTACAAGGCATTACCCCGCGTCGCATGGGTAATCCTCAAAAAGTACGTACAAGACGAAAATAATCAGAATGTAGATCAGAGTACAGAAGATGATCAATAAAGTTAGGCCAAACTCCGATCCATTCTTGCGATTGGCGTTGCTTCTCCAACAGATCAGCAGCCTGATTAGCTTCTCGAAAGATATGAGTCACTGAAAGTTCCATAGAGGACCGCATAACCAAAAACTCTCTCCATAAAGATCGCAGACGCCATGGAATTATAGTATGACTGGCATTGAGGAAGCGAACTACCATCTCTGTGTCGGTCTCAATCCACAAACGGAGCCAACCCTGAGTAAAAGCAAATCGGATAGCCCAGAGTGCAGCAGCCAATTCTGCCTCCAGAGGCAACCCCCACCCAACAAGGCGAGAGAACGCAGCCACAAAGAAACCCCGACTATGGCGGAAAATAGCACCGCCAAAGATCAAACCTGGAGAACCGTCGGAACTACCATCCACATTCACCTTGTACCAACGAGCAACCGAAGGACGCCAACGCACCACCATCGTGTGCAAAGGTGGCCGGAACTTACCGTGTAGAAGAAGACGTCACAACATTGTAAAGTCCCAAACCGAGCCATCACTGTAACCTAAGTTAAACGAATCGGCCTCTCGGATCATGCCTAACAACTGAACAAGGCAAAATCCAAAAGTTGGGCGCACCCCGTCGTGAACCAAACGATTATGTGTCCGCCAAATTAGCCAATTCACTGTGACTATAGTAATCCGCCATATATTCCGAAGCAAAGGGCTGAGAGGAATACGAGTAGCCTGCAAGAAAAAATTATGGAAACCAAACTCGTAATGCATGGTAACATCAAAAATATAAGCAATATAATCATAAATACGACGAGTGAAAGTGCAGTTCGCAAAGAGATGGTCAATAGTTTCCCCATCAGCAAAACATAAGGGGCAAACCGAGGGCCAGGGGACCCCCATCTGGCGAATCGCCTCCATAGTGGGCAGACGACCCAAAATAACTCGCCAAATCGTAGTACTGCGACAAGTCGTATCCCAAATTTCCCCATCATCAATAGTGTTATATAGAGTATCCTTAGAAATATAGTCTAAGTTAACTAACTTTCTCTCCTCAGTAGTAAGTTGGTCATCAGACTTAGGAAATTCATCTCTGGGATCATCTCTCTCAGCATCAGTAGTTCTGGGATTCACAACAGTGTACTCAAATGGTCCTTGAGAGACAACTCTCCACATTCTTTCATGTTTAGAGTACAGATGTTCCTGCATTCTCAGTCTCCATAAGTCATAGTTCTCAACAGAGAACATAGGTAACTTCTTAGAAGGCATAGTGATCAGCTTTGTAAGATATCAGCAATAAGATCTATTTAGTAGACCGCCAAAGTCTCTCAGCAAAACAAGACTATGGCTACCAAAGCAAGTGGTCAGTTGAACCACTGCTATGATTCCACTTGTTGGTCCCGGGGTAAACGAGTCTCGCACGTGTATGGCGGGGGGGAATACAAGTGTATATTGATTTTCTAAATTTTAAAACCTTGCTAATTAGTGAGTCAGGTTTTCCTGAGTTTAGTCCTGAAAAGCACAAATCACCCTGAGTAAAGTCTACTGAGATAGTCAACCTGAGTTAGCTTTCAGTCCTTCAGATTAGCTCAACTGATCCTGAGTGCGAGAGTGTCCTAAGAAGCTTTGCACAGATAACTATCTTTCTGAATACTCAGGTGAGTTGTTCAGTTTAGCAGCTATCTACACTAGCTTTTCTAGGGTGCGGAAAGTGTAGGCCCTAATTTTATACATAGTTTTACTTTGCTGAAAATACCTTTTCCTTATGAAAACAGTGATTAAGGTTGTGCTCAGTTTAATTCAAGTTCAGTGGATTGGTTCCAACTGAATATAAGAAAACTCAGTATGCTTTCAGTGAAATATGCAACAAGTAAATATGAGTACAGGAAGCAAACAACACAGCAAGTTATATAGTCAACACACATTGTATATCTTTGAATGGTTATATAGTCAGTACATACTATAATTGTTTTTAATGGACTTTGATCTTTGAGTTTCAATTTAGTATCAATGTATCAGGATTTAAACCAAAATCATCCTATAACTTTGCACTTTTATTAAAATGGTCTCATAATTATCAATTTTTCCAATTTAATCCTACATGTATTTAATTTGTTCAAATTTAGATCCAAACCGCCAGAGGTCGCTCAAAATTGCCCAAAATGACGTCATTTTGGACACATGTCTTACATATTCAGATCAAAATTGGGGGCGTGTGTACGACATGCACCAAAAACAACGTTGTTTTGGGCAATTTTGAGCGACCTCCTGCGGTTTGGATATGTGGGATTAAATTGAAAAGTTCATAATTATGGGACCATTTCAATAAAGGTGCAAATTTATGTGGCTATTTTGATTTTTTCAAGATAAGATCTATTTTTTTCTAATCCAAATACTATGACAAGTAATTCTTTTTTAGGGGTGGAATAGTTCATTTGAGCATTTAAGAGTTTTACTTGCATAATATATCACATCACATAAGGTTTCTTATCTTTTCTTTATCATAAAACTGCTCCAACATCATAATCACTAGCATCACACATAATTTCAAAAGGCAAAGTCCAATATGTAGGTTGCATAATAGGTGCAGAAGTTATCATTTATTTGAGTCTTACAAAAGCCTTTTCACAAGAATCAGTCCATTCAAATACTGCATCTTTTAATAAAAGGTGACATATTGGCCTAGAAGTTGTGCTAAAGTTTTTTATAAACCTTCTATAAAAACCTACATGTCCTAAAAATGATCTAATATCATTAACTTATTTTGGTGTGTTGGCAATTAGGTCAATTTTGGACCTGTCCTCTTCTATTCCTTTTGATGAAACAATGTGTCCTAATACAATTCCCTCAGTTACCATAAAATGACATTTTTTTCCAATTAAGAACAAGATTTTTCTCCTTACATCTAGTCAAGACTTTAGCTAAATTCATTAAACACTCATCAAAGGAGTTTCCAAATACAGAGAAGTCATCTTTGAAATGTTGTTGGGGCATTACATAATCCAAATGGCATCCTTTGATATGGAAAGGTTCTAAAAGGACATGTAAATGTTGTTTTTTCCTAGTCCTCTAATGCAATTGTAATTTGATTATACCCTGAATATCCATCTAGGAAGCAATAAAACTCATGTCCAGCAATTTTTTCTAGGATTTGATCCATGAAGGGCAAGGGAAAAATGATCTTTTCTAGTCATTGAATTTAATTTTCTGTAGTCAATGCACACCGCCCAATTAGTAACAGTCCTAGTTGGAATCAATTCATTATTATCATTTTTAACAACAGTTACTCCAGACTTCTTAGGTACAACTTGAGTAGGATTTACCCATTTACTTGTTGGGGAATAGGGTGTCCGGATCTATTCGAATTGCAATTAAATACATATTTAAATTATTTTAATAACTAGCATAAATTAATCCTATATTAATTCAAATAACAATTAAAAGCCAACAACAACATCATACGTACAATTAATCTCACGTAAATCCTATACATGCATAATCTAGGAGTTACGCAAAACATACCTCTTGGAGTGACAACCGTTGAGTAGATGGATCAACCCAAAACACCTTCTCAAATATCTCTCACGTTCTTGCTCGCAATCCGGTGGAAGGATTCTCATGAACAATTTTAACAAAGGAGAAAACCGAAAATATATTGCACCACCTTTGTGGATTTCTAATCTTTCCAAGACTGGAAATGTGTTAGGGATGAAAATTTCATCCCCTATTTATAAGTGTAGGGGGCGAAAATTTGTGCCCTAGAAGGGATATGAGAAATTTCTTTGTATCTTCCCAAGATACAATCTTGAATATATCTCTTATATTCTATTTTCCACATAAATCACAAAATATATTTTCTTCCCTTTCTTATAGTAATTTTCGAAAATATCTAGGGAACAAGAATCAAGATTTGATTTCTTAAATTTATGGGATAATTTTGTACTCCAAGAATACTTATCTCTTTCCATAAAATCTTTTCAAGAAAATCAAGAAAATCTTTCCTCTTATTTTTCCCATAATTTTCGAAAAATTAGGAACAAATTAGGCAATAATATTTTTCTCTCATTTTCATTAATTGGACTTATATTGGGCTATTTGAGGGGCCTTTTTGAGGGGCCTTTAGGAGTATTAAGATTGGACCTCCAATGTGCTCTGAATTTCTTAATATTGAGCCACAATATTATGATGACCATTAATATTAATTTATTCCACTATAAAATCAATATTGCACTATCCATCTTAATCCATATTACGATAATAAGGTTTCCAATTATTATTTTCCGTGTTTAAGATTATTTAGTCCATTAATTAATTAAGCCACTGAAAAACTTTATATTAATTAATATTTTTTTCTTTGGAGTAAAGACAACACAACATTATTATCCATACATGAAACTAATTCCACTTGCAAGATTGGTATGATAAAACTTCTGATCCCACCAAGGGGACAAATCATACAAGACTTTCCTTGCACACGTTGCTCTGTATTAAATCTTAGCAATTGTCATGTAAATAATATTGCCCAAAATGCAAAGTATAGAATCGCTATCTAACTCTAAACCCAACGCAGATCAAAGCGATAAATACTAATTACACACAATCCTATTTAAGTGACAGAGGTTAAGAAATGAATAACCGCTGAGGTCTAATTCTTCATCCCATAAGTCAGTACGGAAGAGTTTATCCTCTATGTAGGTCCTCTTCAGCACACCACAATCTGCTAGTGCAATCTCTTGGTCAAGACAAGCCATTCTGAGCCTTGCACTTCAACCTCTACCAATGGATTGTTCAATTTCATCTAGGTTGTGAAGTTGTACTTTTATTTACAAGGAACTGTTAATGTGATCTTCTGTAATTGGGTATCACCACATTAACCACAATGTAATATTGTACTAATATTGAACGGTTTGCAGTAAATAAATAACATTCAATCATATTTAAAGCTACATTGATAAAACAATTTATATTCAGTAAATAAGAGTACATTAGGTCTGTTATTACGTAAAAGCATACTTTCACGTTGTTGGTCCCGAATAAACCCGATTTAAAACTCGTAAAATCTCAATGGAAGGTGACTTTAAAATTTTTGCGAATGTGTTATGCAGATTTGCTAAAGTATGTATGACAGTTAATATGAAAGCAAAAAAGAACACACGATTTTATAGTGGTTCTGAGTCCAACTCCTACATCCACTCTTCCCTATCAGCAAGGGCACTTACTTAACAAACCACCTTAGTTTAAAGTCTTAGGCACACCATCGGGACTTATCACCCTTACGGGATCGCCTATAGATGTTTAATGAGTTCTCTCTCTCTCGGGACTTATCTCCCTCACAGGATCACCTATAGATGTTTAATGAGTTCTCACTAAAACCCAGAAAGTAAGTTAGTCCTACTAACTTACAATCCTTGCTTAACAAAACTTAACCTATCGGGAGGGAAAGATTGTTTGTTGTCCAACTAGGTTGAGATTTTCCCTTACAATTGTTTAGCTTCAATGCTAAGGTTGGAAAAATCTCTCTAAGCTTAGGATATTACATTTATGCGTAGATCTAGGATAGAACACTCGGGTAAATTTGGATATTTAGTAATCTGTGTTCTTGAATAGAGATGCTTGAATATTTGGCTTTAATCTTCACTTGCTGCATCCTACATTATTTTCTTTTGAAGATAGTGCAATGTATTTATAGTATGGATTTGAATATTACCGTTGGAGAGTAAATTCAAATCCATACTAATAGTCTTTCAGCTTTTCTTTGTCCTTTTGCACTGTTGCTTACAGCTTTATGTCACATCCATATATGTATTGTCATCTTCTCATTGGCCAACTTTTTGTGTGTCTAACGGATCAAATTTCAAATTATTTCGATTACTATTCATCTCTTCCGATTTTCGTACCGATTTTTTCAAGACGCTACCCCGATCGGATCGACGGTACCTAATCAGATCGCATTCTTCTTCTGATTTATGATTTGTTCACAACGTTACATCATCTTTTCTTCTTCACAAACCAGCATGTTTCTTCTTGTTCAGCTCATCAATTTACATGGAACTAATCAGTCTCATTTTGTTCTGATCAGCCTCGTCTTCTCTTGATGAGTTCCCCCTCAACTTGTTACCTGTAAGAATACAACTAAGTCTAGAAACGCAAGCTTTCTTTACACCTTAACTTGTCCTATTACAAGGTGCTTTGGCATAATAATCAAAACTAAAATTATCCCAACATACGAGAAAAATAGCGTTAGTTAAACAAGTGAAATGATGAAGAATGTTGTATGTATTTAAAAAAATGATGAGAAGATGATTTTCAACCTCCATGAATTTTATAAAATTTATGTATTTTAAACTTAATGGGTTTAAAAAGATCAGTTCAGGTGGTCACATTAAAATCTAGTGAACTTTTGAACTCCACCTTTGATACCAATTGTTGGTCCCGAATAAACCCGATTTAAAACTCGTAAAATCTCAATGGAAGGTGACTTTAAAAATTTTCCGAATGTGTTATGCAGATTTGCTAAAGTATGTATGGCAGTTAATATGAAAGCAAATAAGAACACACGATTTTATAGTGGTTCGGAGTCCAACTCCTACATCTACTCTTCCCTATCAGCAGGGGCACTTACTTAACAAACCACCTTAGTTTAAAATGTTAGACACTACCGATTATCACCCTTACGGGATTGCCTATAGATTTTAAATGAGTTTTCACTCTTTCGGGACATATCTCCCTCACGGGATTGCCTATAGATGTTTAATGAGTTCTCACTCAAACTCAGAAAGTAAGTTAGTCCTACTAACTTACAATCCTTGCTTAATTAAAGTTAACCTATCGGGAGGGAAAGATTTTTTGTTTTCCAACTAGGTTGAGATTTTCCCTTACAATTGTTTAGCCTCAATGCTAAGGTTGGAAAAATCTCTCTAAGCTTAGGATATTACATTTATGCTTAGATCTAGGATAGAACACTCTTGGGTAAATTTGAATATTTAGTAATCGGTGTTCTTGAATGGAGATGCTTGAATATTTGGCTTTAATCTTCACTTTGCAGCATCCTCCATTATCTTCTTTTGAAGATAGTGCAATGTATTTATAGTGTGTGTTGGGCCCGGGGTAAACGAGTCTCACACGTGTATGGGGGGGGAATACACGTGTATAGTGATTTTTCAAACTTTTAAAACTTTAATGATCAGTGAGTCAGGTTATCCTGAATGTCAGCACTGAGAAGCACAAATTGTCCTGAGTTAAAGTTCATCGAGACAATAACCCCAAACGACTTTTCGGTGACTTCAAATTAGCTCAACTGATCTGAGTGAAATTAAAACAGAGTCCTGAGAAGCCTGGATCAGATAACTATCTTACTGAATACTCAGTTGAGATTGTTCAATTTGACAACTATCTGTTCTAGCTTAACAAGAGTCCGGAATGTGTAGGCCCTGAGTTCTAAGCTCGTTTTAACTTGCTGAAAATCTATGTCTTTAGTAAAATTGTGATTAAGGCTGTGCTTAGTTTAACGCAAACTCAGTGGATTGATTACAACTGAATATCATAAAACTCAGTATGCTTTCAGTGAAAATATGCAACACAAAATAATGCAGAGCATAAAGCAAATAACACAGCAATTATAGTGGTTCAGAGGCAAAGCTCCTAAGTCCACTCTCTCTGAATCTTTAGAGAAATTCCTTAACACAATTCTACTACTACCTTAAGCTTTCAGACTGAACTCAGCAGCTTGCTAACTTTCTTCTACGAGCTTTCAGGCTGAACTACACTATAGCTTACTAACTCAAACACACACAAGCTTTTAGACTGTCACAAGCAGCTTACTAACTTCTTCTCTAGAGTTTTCGGGCTGAACTCAACTGCAGCTTACTAACTCTTTACAATTCTTACTTTCCAACAATCACACACACAAACTACCTAAACAATAGGTGTAATACCCAAAGATTTTACAAAATACACATATGTATTTGATTTATTTATTTTTCAATATTATTTTTATTCCCAAAATATAAAAAAGCCAATTTGACATTTAAATTCTAATTCTTATCTCATTAAGCCCAATCCTAAATCCAATCCTATTACGCTTATATATTTGAGATTATACCTCATACTTTTCATATTCTCATGATATACACGGCTTAAACCCTAGATATGATTTCTTCTTCTGCAAGAGTTCTTACGGTGACGATAATCACGAGGAGGATTAAAACTACAATTTCATCATCAAGTATCATTCGACTTTGAGGTGGGGATTTCTATCTATTATGTTTGTCTTTATTGAATATGATTTGTGATTTTATTGACATTCATGTGAAATATGTTTGAGAATATAGGTCTTCTGACCTTAATGAACGAGGAATAGGTCTTCTGACCTTAATAAACGAGGAATAGGTCTTCTGACCTTAATAAACGAGGATAGGTCTTCTGACCTTAATAAACGAGGATAGGTCTTCTGACCTTAATAAATGAGGAATAGGTCTTCTGACCTTTATAAACGAGGAATATGTCATATGCCCTTTATAAAAGAGTAGGTCTTCTGACCCTTATAAACGAGAAGAGAAGAAGTGATGTTACATAATTTATATGTTAATGTGTTTGATGATTTAATTGCTAATTATATTTAGTTTTGACAAACATGTCCCCACTGAGCTATGGTTTGCTCACCCCTTCTTATTTTCTCACTTTCAGATTAAGAGCCGACGTGGTATGACGGAGGATGCATAGCTCGAAGATTTAACGAACTCCAGTTTAATTTTACCTATTTTAAGATTAAGTGCATGTCTTCCATTATTGTTTAAATTCTTAATGATAAGTATTTTACAATGGTTTTTTTTTTTTAATTTTAGTCGATATTATTTAGAATTTATTTTATTTTAAAAGTTATGCAGAGTTTGATAGTTAAATATTTCTTTTTGGTCATGTCGTTGAACTTATTTCTACATATAAAGATTCTTATTAAACTCTTTTTAAATTAGTTAAATTGCTTTTTAATGTACGAGTTTTATTTATGAAAAATTGGGGCGTTACAATAGGGTTTGGGTTTGTTTGGTTTCCAACTAAGGTGAGATATCCTTTTACAATTTAGAACACAAGGTAAAAGGTTAGGATATCTCTAACTAAACTTTGAATATGCTTTGAATCTAGGCTTAGTAAATGAGCTATCTTCAAAGATGAAACACTTGGGAAATTCTTAGGGTTCGAGTGTTTCACAATATAAACTTGAATACGAATGAGCTCTTGAGTTGCTTGATTTCCCATAACCTGGCAATGGTGAAGGTCACTGGTATTTATAGGCAACTCACCAAGGTCACTCTTGAAAAACTATATGTTGGAGGAGATATCATCAAGGGTTTCCTTATTTGGTTAGTGATAAATGACTATTTTAGGGTTTGAACACGCCCTTGCATGGTTTGGGTAACAAGTAACCAATGCAGCCAATCACTAAGTTTTTGCAAATGCGGAACTCATTACCTCTCGATATCTTAGTGATGTGTTAAACTTTACGTGTCGATTGAAATACAGTGTTGTCTCTCTCTCATTGGTTCTTGACTTCAGTGTATAGAGACAAACAAAATGGATCTTTTAAGGTCAATCTCTCTAAATGAGACAACCTTAAACAACACTTAGTTATAGTTCCTTTTGTTTGCAATCAAATATTTGGACAACATTTATTCTTTATAAATGTGCAAGACTTTCTCAGTCTATTTGTCCTCAGGTAGATAATCTTCAGGTCAGGTCTTCAGGTTGATCTGAGTCCTCAGGACGATATGGATTCAGGTTTATCTGAAGTCTTCTGAGTCTTTAGGTATTTTGATCATCTTACTGAGTTCCCCCTCATTGTGTCTAACATATACACTCAGAGATATCTGTTGACTATACATTTTGTAGATATTTCCTGAACTAACTATACTGAAAACTGTATTCTAATCTACCTTAGATCATTCTGAACATGTCATACTCAGGGATCAACAAACAATTTCCTTATATTAAATTCGTCTCCCAACAATTTCCCCCTTTTTGATGATGTCATAACCATCTATTACAATTTTGAGAAAACCTATCACATGTTTCAGTTTATCTTAGCTTAATAGACACACCATCAAGTCAGTATGACAAATAATTTATCACGAAGATAATGAGATATTATCTTTTGTTTGAACACCACACCAAAATGAGTTTTTCATTGATGTACGATAAAGAGTTGCAGATTACAAAGAAAATTTTCAGAAGACAAAAGGATCAACAAACATCAGAACAAATTGAACATCATCTTTAGTCTTCTTCAATCTCATCTTCAGGGACTTCCAGATTGAACATCCCAAAATATCTTCTCTTCAGTTCATCTCTCTGCTTAATGATCTCAGGATAACTTCCAGTTAGTCCCAACTGAGCAGCAAATCCAGCAATTTCCTGAGAGATGATAGCTTCATTTACAAATCCATTTTCAAATCTTGGAGCAGTAAATTTGTATGACCCAGGAGCAATAATCTTAGCTTCGTGCTCATCTGCGAGATTGATCCATTTTTGTAGATATTTGGGGGTAGAAGGTCAGTAGATATTCTATGAAGGCTTCATTAATGTCAGGACTGCTTCCTCTATATTCCCTCAAAATATCATGATAGAACCAGAATGTTCTCTTGATCTCCTCTCATACATCATTGATTTGAATAGGCATCCATTTGTCAATGTGTGGCCATTTCTGCACTTTGACAGTTCCTCTCCTTCTACTTATAACTGAAGACTCCTCTTCTCTTTTGCTCTTCTTCTTGCTTCTTCTTGGTCAGTTCAGCACCAGATACTGAAGCACCAATTTTATTTTCTTTCTCAACTGTAAGAGCCTTCAGAGTTTTCTTCACATCAAACTCTCATATCTTAGCTTTCTCAGTTTCTTCTTCAGATTCAGAAAAATCAACCACCAATTTTCTCTGAATCGGCTTGGAAACTTTCTTCTTCTTCCTCCCAGTTTCAATAAAGGCCATTGCCTTTCTTTTCTCAGGTCTGGGGTGAGCTTCTCAAGTCTTGCTTGAATCAATGGCTCTTCTCTGAAGCATCTTTTCAGCAACAACTTCCTAAGTAGTTTTTTCATCAGTCTGAGTGAACACGGGTTCTTCAGGTTCTTTGAACTTCAACTTTTCAGAAGCTTCAATCTCATCCAGAGCCATCAGGATCTTCTTTTCTTCCACTTCTTCTAGAGCTTTCTTCTCCAAGGTTTGTGCCAACAACTTATCCAACTCACCCTTTGAAGAATGGGATGTCCTTTCCCCCTTTTTGGCATCATACCTTGGAAGAATTTGTGACAATCCAGCATCCATATGAAATTGCTCTTTGCCCATGCTCCTTACTTCACTAGCCAAGTGATCATGCTCATCTTCCAATCTTCTCAGATAGTTCTTGGCCATGGAGACTTCGTCAGAAAGTGGAGCAAACTTTGTTGAGAAGGCTTCATGCATCATATCTATTGTCTTGGTCATGAGTAGAGTACTCTGTTGGGGTTATACATGAAAGTATGCTTTTACTTTGTATAACCTATGTATTAAACACTTATTTACTGAAATAAATTGTTTATCACTGTTGCTTTAAATATGATTGAATGTTATATATATATATATATATATTTATTGCAAACCGTTCATAGCATACGTTAGATTGTAGATAACGTGATGATACCAGATCATAGAAGATCACGTTAACAGTGCCTTGTAAATGAGTGTGTGTTTCACAACTTAGATAGATCCGAACAATCTATTGGTAGAAGTTTATGTGTAAGGCTCAGATTGACTTGTCTTGACCAAGATATTACACTAGTGCATTCGATGCGCTGAAGCGGACCTACGGAGAGGATAAACTCATTCGCACTGACTTAAGGGATGAAGAGTTAGACCTCAGTGGTTGTTGATTTCTTAACCTCTGTTACTTATAAGGACTGTGTGTGATTAGTAGTTATTGTTTTAACTTATAAATGGGAAGAGAATCATTGCGACTTTGAAACCATATATCTTGGGCAATAATATTAATTACACGACAGTTGCTAAATTAATACAAAGAATCGTGTGCTTGCAATGTCTTGCTTGATTGGTCCCCTTGGTGGGCCCGGAACCTTTATCATACCAAATCTTGCAAGTGGAATTAATCTTCCGGTATGGATAATAAAGCTGGGCTGTCCTTACTCCAAGGATAAATATATTAATTAATATAAAGCTTTTCAGTGGTTTAATTAATTAATGGACTAAATAATCTTAAATACGGGAAATAATAACCTGGAGCCATATTACCGTAATATGGGTTAAGTTGGATAGTGCAATATTAATTATATAGTGGTATTAATTAATATTAATGGGCTGAATTATATTGTGGCTCAATATTGGAATTCAGAAGCCCATTGGAAGGTCCATCTTAATTCTCCTAAAGGCCCCTCAAGTAGCCCAAATTATAGTCCAATAATTAAAAGGTGCTTAAAATAAAATTAAATATTTGTTGCATAATTATTCCTTATTTTTGAAATTTATTAAAGAAACAGGGGAGAAGGATTTTCTTGAAAAGTTTTTATGGAAAGGTGATAAGTATTCTTGGAATACAAGATTATCCCACAAATTCAAGAAATCTCCCACTTGGTTCCTTTAATGTGACAATTTCGAAATATATGGGGATAAGGAGAATAAAAGATTTTCTTGATTTTCTTGGAAAGATTTTATGGAAAAAGATATGTATTCTTGGAATATAAGAATATCTCCTAAATTTAAGAAAGATCCAAACTTGGTAAATCTCTCTTTATTTTAATAAATTAGGGACTAAATAAGGGTGTGGGATTTTTGTGAAAAAATACACATGGAAAGAAGAATATATGGGATATATTCAAGATTTCTTGGAGATCAAGAAAAGATCTTTCCTAACCCTTTCTTAGCCAATATTTTCGACCACCCCATATGTTATAAATAAGGGATGAATTCTTTTCATCCCCTACAGTTCCATGCGTTGGAAATATTAGAAATCCACAAAGGTGGTGCAACAATTATTTATTTTTCCTTTGTTTATAAATTGTTCATTGGAGAACCTTCCACCGGGGTTATTGACCGAGGACTTGGGAATACTTGAGAAGGACTTTTGGTGGGTATCTAGATACTTGATCCTGTCTATCTCAGAGCGTCTCTCCAACAGGTACGTTTACGTAAACTCCTAGAAATTCCGCATGCTAGGATCTTTTACGTGAAATATTATTTGCATGTTGTTGTTGGATTAATTATTATTTGAATTCACTTAGGTAAATTCATGCTAGTAATAATTGTTAATTTAAATTTGTGTTTATGAGGTCATCCCGATAGATCCTGGCATATGTTATCCCAACAACTGGTATCAGAGCCCTGGTTCGGGCTCTGTCTGATCTTTTAAACTGTAATTTAAATTGTTGTTCATTAAAATTGAAATTGGATAGTAGAACTGTTAGATCTGTTTTGCAGGTATCCAATTGTCATGGTATTTTAATGTGCTTATTTACATGCAAATAAATTGTGGTTTTTTAATTCGATTCGTTCGAATTCATTTTACCTCGTGAGAAAATTCACGAGTAGATTAGAATTTGTTTGATTTGTTCAATATAATAGACTAGTCTAGATCTATGTTTATTTATTTTTCGTAAACAAATTGTAACCGAATCGTGAACGAAGACTGAGACGGAGATTAAAAGACGGACGTCCAAATACCCGGACGTACGCGAGCCAAGGCGGAGCATGCGGGCTAGGCTGAAAGCCTAGCGACCACATGCACCACCAGGCGGTCGCACACGGGGCAAGGCGCTAGCGTGCATGGCGCGCGAGGCCGACTTGGGGTCGAGGGCAGCAGTGCACGGCGTGCGCAGACGGACGCGCGCATGCTGGGCTGTTTCGGGCGTGGGGCGAAGGACCCCGGATGCGGATGCGTCCAAGCGATGCTCTGCACGAATGTGTCATAGGCGATGGGGTGAGATTAGTATTGTTAAACGGGTCGGCCCTAACCCATTAGGGCCAGCCCTACAGGGCTACGGGTCAAACGGTCCCGGGCCTTATGCGGTTCATTTTAAACGGGCCTCTAATAGTTGAGACCTAACCCTAACCCTAGCGGGTTGCGGGCTAAACGGGCCACCTAACGGGCTCCGAAAAAAATTAAAAAAAAAATGTTCAAACATTAACATTACATAATGACAAAAATTTTGATCCAGACTGCCCCATCATCTTTAATAACAAATGTTCAAAATATAAAATTAGTTCCCATCATCTTTAATAACATAATTGAGTAAAGTTCTCATGAAATTAGTTAATAATATAAAATTTGTATCATCACATTTATAAATTAATACCATAATATTAATTTATAATTATAATGATATCAGTTTCATATTATGAACAAATTTCATAATATAATTTATAAAAATATTATATTATTATTTTATATTGGATTAATATTTTACTTATTTATTCAATTCAATATAAATTCAAAACTGTTAAAAAATATTGAATTGGAGAGGATTAATTATTAATTGACTAAATCAAATAGAAATATTTAATTTGTAATTGATTGGCCATAATTGATTTTTGCCTTATTTAAATTTGTGAAAAAACTTAAAAAAAAAAAAAATTAAAAAATTAGAAAATAAAAAAAATATAAAAAAAATTGAGTATATATAAATATAAACGGGCTAAACGGGTTGACCCGGTTAACCCGCGGGCTAGCCCGTTTAGCCCGCGGGCTAATCGGTCCGGGCCAAAAAGACCCGATTTTAAACGGGCCTCTCATTGCTCGGCCCTAACCCTGCATATAATAGGTTTAAACGGGCCGGCCCGTTTAGCCCGGCCCGGATTAACAATGCTAGGTGAGATGGCCGATCCGGACCGTGGCGTGCGCCTAGGCGCATGCGACTTGTGTTCCGAGTCGTAAGCTACTCGTTTTCCGGACGTCGTCCTAACCCGAAATGGAGGACAATAATTTTTTGAAGAATTGTTGCGGATTCAGTGAGAGCCTTTCGAGACGAACGATGAAGGCAAAAGAAGAGACGATTTCTCAAGATCAAGATTTGGAATTATTTGTTAAATGTGTTTGCATGATTTATTTTGTCTTGATGCTTGTTTTAAATTCGTGCAATTTTTATTTGTTAAATGTGTTTGCATGATTTAGAATTGTCACTTTCGAAAATTACTAAGTATGTTTTATTGACAAATTTTATTCCGGATAATAAAATTACGTCAAATTGACCTCCATGATTTATTTATTTGTGAATTCTTTTGGAGAAATTTCCCCCACGGAACGGCCAAAAGATATTTTCCACATGAATAAATTCCCAAAAGAATGATTGTGAATTATTATTAGTGGCAACGATGACCCTCCCCATGAGGCTCGTACAAAGCAAAGTAATAATTCTGTATTTAATCATGGTTATTACTTAGGTATAAAATTGATCTGCATATACTTTTCCGAAGTCCCTGTCAATTTTATATTGGTCAAGTGGGAGCCGACTATTAATTTTGAATTAAAGGTTTGTAACTGTTCTTGTTTGTAACCTGCTTGAATGTGTTTAAATAGACAGTTCACCCCACGTGACCTATTTAAATTGTTTTGAGATGTCGGTTGATGCATGTTCATATTGTTTTGAGATTTTGATATGAACAACGTGATCGAATTGAGTGATAATTTTTGTGCCTGCACAAATTGTTATTTATTTCAGTTCAACATGTCGCAACCTTTTAATCCACTGTATTCTATACTTAAAGACCATCAATTAACTTGTGAAAATTATGTTGATTGAAAACGTAAACTTATGATTGTCCTAACTGCACAAGGATCCAAATGGGTGCTTGACACACCAAAACTCGAAAACCAGCTGAGGATGCTGGTATATGGGACGAGATGGAACATAGTGAATGGGAGCTGACAAATGAATTGGTAAAGGACACAATCTTGACAAATATGTCAGATTTGTTGAAACGCCTTCATCAAGGATTTGAATCAGCTGCAGACATTATGCGAAATCTCGAAGCGATGTTTGCACATCCGGCCCATATGGCAATCCAAAGCATAAGGCATGAAATGGCCAAGATAAAAATGGAAGAAGGAACGACCGCAAGGAAGCACGTTCTTAGGGTTATGGTTTTATTAGAGGAACCTGAGATTCTTGGCGAAAAATGTGATTTAAAAACCAAGGTTGATTTCATTCTCCATATTCTGCCAAAGAGCTATGATCAACCCTATCTAAAGTACCTAATGGAAGATCTAGATTTCACTGTGGATGATCTAGTGAATGTTCTTACATTGGTTGAAGAGGAAGCGGAGCGCAAGAAAAAGTACTTGGTCACAAAAGGGTCTTCTTTTCTTTCTAGGCCAATTGGTGGTACGAACGATGAGAAAGAGAGGCTAAACCAAGTGGGCTCAACGTCCTTCAAAAGTGAAAGTTCAAGCAAGAGAAAACATTTGGAGTGCGGAAGTTCGGGACAATGGAGGTCAGCCTGTTCCAATCCTAAGGGGAATGGAAAGAAAGGTAATTCTCACGCACTAGTTGTTGAAACTTGTTTAGCAGCGTATGCTACCCACTTGTGGGTAATGGATATGGGATCCACTGATCATGCTTGTTTCACATTACAGGGGTTCAAATTTGTTAGTGTTAGTGTCCTAGAGACAATCTATTGTAAGGACATAATACTCGATGATATTCAGTTTGATTTAATATTGTAGTTTACTTAATATTAATGTATGGCAATACACTCGTTTGAATATTATGTTTGATTGTTTGCATTTATTCATACAAGTGTTACCATGAGTCATTGGTGTCATTGAGGTTGTGAGAACTCAGATGACTTAAGCATGATTCTCAAATGGCCCCGATCAAGGATCATCAAGAATGGGATATTGATGATGCAATGGAGATTGGTGTGCGATCTGCATCATACTCTTAGAGAGTGTAGTAAGATACCACTTACTACGAGATACTAGGTATCTCATGATGGATGCACAAATACCTTAGAGGGTATTGGTATACCCAACCGAGAAACCGTTTGATGTATTTCCACTATATGTGTCTACAGGTGTCTCGGTTAGTGGGAGCGATACGATACTCCTTTTACTTGAGGTTAATACGCACGACTTGTGTGGGATGATGAACTTTGACCATGACCAACGCTTGCACCCTTCCATGGTTAGATACGGCTTGGATTGGGTTCATCACGAAGTGCATGTGCGTGGTAGTTGAGCTAAGAATAGGATTTATTCCTCAAAGTGGATTTAGAGAGAATACTCATCTTATCATCATAATTGGATCAAAGTCATCGGCCGATGCACGTCAACTTAGACTTTGTGGCTAAGTGTGACATACATGATCAATTGGTGATTGGAGATAACATGATTAAGTTATTTGAATAGACACTTCATCATGTTCAAGACTTAATCGAGTATTCGCGAATGAAATGAGGAAATTGTAATAGCCCATGTTTTAGTTACAGGTAGTTGCACGTTTCTCACAACATACCTCATATATTGAGAATGTCTGATTTATTGTCTATGGTTCAATTAAGACCATTAGTTTGAATAATCGCTCGATATATGAGGGTCTATGGGTCACACAACAAGTAGTTCCCTTTTACGGATTATAGTTGGTTGATTAAATGTTAAATTAGATTTAATATTTAATTTATGGAGAAGTAATTAATAATAGATTAATTTGGAATTAATTATTATTAATATTTAATTAAAATCAATTTAATTAAATAAGAATTCCCAATAATTATATTTGGAATATAATTGTAGGATTTAATGTATATGGAAAAAAACCGTAGAGATTTTCATATAAGGCATTTAAATCCGTAGAGATTTATATTTAGGGAATTTAATAAAAAGGAATTAATTTAATTCAAGATTAGAGATTTTATTTCCCTAATTGGGCTAGCTTGGGAAATAAGCTAAGCCTCCTTATATATACAAACTATTGGGATTCACAAATTGTATCACTTCATATTCCTCCATAAAATCTAGATTTTGGTTTTGCCTAGCAAATCTGTCTCGGGATTCAACGCTGGCAAACCCGTGCAAATCCGCAATTGGGGATTACGTCCGCAATTGGGGATTAAGTGGATACCGTAGTAGTTTGCAATTGGGGATTACGTGGATACCGTAGTAGAGAAATCTACTCTCGAGTTACTATAAGATTTCTTGTTATGATTATTGTAATCTGTATGCAATTAATTGTTCGTTGTTGGTGAACTTTAATTTCCGCTGCGCATGTGATTACGTGTTTTACGTGCCTCTAAATTCCAACAGTGGTATCAGAGCTTCAGGCTCTTGATTGATTAATTGCATAAATTTTATAAATAAATGATTGGGATGCTGCGTCGCTTTTTAGATTAGCCGCACTGATTAAATTTATTTGATTTGATGTGCATATGTATTGCACCGTATATGTGTTATTATTGGTGCGAATTGTGTTTTGGCTGATTTACACCCCTATTTGTTTCGTTTGGCCACTCCCTTCTTCGTCTTGCTCAAAAGGGGATAAGGGTTTTCTGGGAAAACACCCTCCGCCGTTCTCATCCGCACCTCGACCCACACCTGCATCGCCCAGCAGTGAAGAGTGAATACGATACCGCTTGAGTCGGCGACTTCAGGCCGCGACTCGCGGTCTTCGTGCTAGCCTGACTCGCTGTGCGCGACGGTGGTTTTTTTTATTCGTCTTTTCGCTTCGATTCGCATCGCCGATGCCTGGTTATCGCCTCGATTGATGCATCACAGCTCTCGTTTTGAACGAATCGTGACAGCGCTTTGCATATTTGACCCGATTCCGTGCAGAGGCGTCACCGATTTGACGCGATTCAAGGTGGCCCCTTTTGATTCTTCTGAGATTCGAGGCGGTGCGCCATGTTTCGATTCGATTCGCGGTGACGCGCCGCCGGTTTCGTGTCGATTCAGTTTCTGTGAAGAAGTCGCGGCTCTGCGCGTGTCTCTGTTTCTCTATTGCGACGGCGAGTCACACGTACGCGCCTGGCGGCGGCTGTGACTCACGCGCAATGGTCCATTCGTTTTAATCGATGTGCTTGTTTTGTTGCCTTTTCCTATTTTGGTTTTGTGCAGCTTACTCCATACGATTTTGGTTTTTTTGGATTAGTTGGACTAATTTGAACTGAATAACGAAACTGAGTTCCAATATTAACTGTTCATATGATTAATTAGATTGATACTAATGAACTGAGTTGAATTATTGGTTTTGGTTGTCCCGATCGGTAAGACGGTATCTGGGCTATGATGAGGTAGGGGTTGTTTTGCAAATTGGATTTCAAACGGACCCCTCCGTGCAAATTTAATAAATTGCACTTGAGCCCTTGGCAAATAAACAAATAAAAATCAATTTTATAAAAAAAAAATTAGTAATAAAAGTTGGACTTTTATTTATAATTAATTGGATTAATTATTGAAGCTTAATAATTTTAAAATCGAATTTAAATTGGATTTTGAAATTTTGTTTAAAAGGAATTATTAAATTCCACTTGTTTAACTGATTTTAATTAATTCGTTAACGTTTTTATAGTCCGCATCATAACTGCTTGGGTAGGCGGCGCCCAATAATTATTGGACCGTATTAATTGTTTGGGTAGGCGGCGCCCAATAATTGCTCAAATGTGATGTAGTAAACTTGTTGGATCTCGATTAAGCAATTAATACTCCACCTTTGAAACGTTCCTCACTAAAATATGTTTTTTCATTAGATTGAAACGATGTCTTCCATCGAAATTAAAAGTAAACCGGGGATTTCGTTCCAATGGGTATTTAAGACCAAAGTCTTTTGCTCGGATCTACATTCAACGGGACTTTTATAGGGACACGTAGTGTCGCCGCTTGATGGTTGTAAATCAACTTAACTTTGTTTCACCAGCCAAAGCAGGGAAACGAAAGTTAAGGGACATCCGATTAAACTGGGTTTAATCAACTTGGAATTGCAAATTTTGCAATTGGTTTGGAGACTTACCAATTATGCTATTGTGATATTCAACCAAAGCAGGGATCATGATAGTAGGAATGTGGATCCTAGTCCATTACAATTTATATCTGGTATAAATTCGTACGCATCCAATGAGGTCGTTGAGTATGTGAAAATAATGGAGACAAAATAAACACAAAAGAAATGCCATGTTTATTTTGATTGCTAAATATTGATCATAGGAATTATGTGTTTTAATCTCCGTTTTATTTTATTTCTCTTGGTTAGTTGAAATATATAATTGTTATTGAGATGTGTTTTGGAAACAAACAAATTGGCTAGGCCAAATTTTCTGGACTGGCACCGAAATGTGCGTTTGGTGTTAAGGCAAGAAAAATTTGAGTACGTGTTGGACACGCCAATCCCGATTACCCCTGAATCTGGTTCTTTGAGGCAGCCATGTTTGACGTAGTAGCTCAGAAGAAGCATAAAAAAGGATGCTTCCCAGACTCAGTGTGAGATGTTGCTCGGCATGACTCCCGAGTTGCTTAAGGCAACATGAGAAAATGGGTCCCTTCTAAATGCTCAAGCATCTGAAGGATCTCTTTGATTCTGAATCTCGTTCTGAGATTTATGAAATGATGAGAGATCTGTTCAAATGCCGGTTAGCTAAAGGAGATAAGATTTTACCTCATGTGCTTAAAATGATAGGCCTAATTGATAAACTTGGTAATTTAGGCATCAAGCTAAAAGACCAACGTTTTTCATTTATGATATCCTCCAGTCGCTCCCGAATTCAAATTCTAGCTTCATTGAGAACTATAATATGAATAAGACAAATGCGACCATGCCGGAACTTCACAACGTGCTCAAGCCCTTTTGAATTCACTATCGCTAAGATGGTGTTCAAAAGAATGAGCTGGTAAACAATGATGTGTGCCTCTACTGTTAGCAGAAGAGGGCACTGGAAGAAGGACTAAAAGGTTCTGATTACTAAAAGGGAGGCACTGAGTGCTTCTGGCACTAGAACATGTATGTTTTTTATTAAGATAGACATGTCCATAAATAGGCTAACTGCTAGGTATTAGATACCGGATGTGGCTCACACATTTGTTGGGATTATACTGGAAAGCATGCTTTTACTTTGTATAATCAAAACTGAATTTCGGACTTATTTACTGAAATAAATTGTTTATCACTGATGCTTTAAATATCATTGAATGTTACATATATTTATTGCATAACTGTTCAATAAATAGTACGTGTTACATTGTAGTTAATTTTGTGATACCAGATCACAGAAGATTAAATTAACAATCTCTTGTAACTAAAAGTATACCATTCACGACCTAGATGGAAATGAACAATCCATCGTGAAAGGTTGAAGTGTAAGACTCGGATTGGCTTGTCTTGATCAAGAGATTACACTAGTGCATGACTGATGCACTGAATAGGACCTACAGGAGGACAAATTCTTCAGAACTGAACAAGGAAGAATTAGACCTCAGTGGTTCATTATTTCTTAGTCTTCGTTCCTTAAATAGGATCACGTGTGGTTGGTAACTATTGCTTTGACTTATCATGGGTAGAGAATCAACGAGATTCAATACTTTTTATCTTGGGCAATATTACTGGTCACATGTGATTGCTAAGATTTAATACGGAGAATCGTGTGCAAGTACACTTGTTCGATTTGCCCCCTTGGGAGGTTCATAAGCTTTATCATACCAAATCTTGCAAGTGGAACTAGTTTCCGGTATGGATAATAATATTGAACCGTTCCTTAACCAAGGACAAAAGATATTAATTAATGGAAAGTTATTTCAGTGGCTTGAATTAATTAGTGGGCTAGATAATCTTAAACACGGAAAATAATAACCGGGAGCCATATTGACTGTAATATGGGTTAAGATGGATAGTGCAATATTAATTATGTAGTGGGATTAATTAATATTTATGGGCTTGAATAATATTGTGGCTCAATATTGATAATTCAAGATCCATTGGAAGGTCCAATCTTAATTCTCCTAAAGGCCCCCTAAGTAGCCCAACATAAAATCCAATAACTGAAAAAGGTGTTTAAAATAAAATAAATATTGTTGCGTTATTTTTCCTAATATTTTCGAAATTTATGGATTAAAAAGGGAGAAAGATTTTCTTTGAATTTTGTTATGAAATGAAGATATGTATTCTTGGAATACAAGATTATCTCATTAAATTCAAGAAATCTCCCACTTGGTTATCCATAGAGCATATTTCGAAATTTTGAGAAAAAAAGGGAAAGAAAGATTTTCTTGATTTTCTTAAAAAGATATTATGAAAGATATGTATTTCTTGAAATACAAGAATATCTCATAAATTCAAGAAGATCCAAATCTTGGATTCTTGCCCTATTTTTTCGAAAATATTCCATAACAAAGAGGAGGTGGGATTTTGTAGAATATTATAATTATGGGAAAAATAATATAGGAGATATATTCAAGATTTCTTGGAGATCAAGAAAAGATTTTTCCATATTGTTTTTGCCCTAAAAATTCGACCACCACTACTCTATAAATAGGGGATGATTCTTTCATTCTCAAGTACAATTCCATGTGCTGGAAAAATTAGTAAATCCACAAAGGTGGTGCAACAAAATTTATTTTTTCCTTTTGTTAATTGTTCGCAAGCATCCTACCACCGGATAGTCGAGCAAGGATTAAGGGAATACTTGGGAAGTTCTTTTGGTGTGTCTAATCAACAAAACCATTGCCGTTCCAAGAGGTATGTTCACGTAAACTCGTAGAAATTCCGCATGCGTAGGATTTACGTGAATTGATTATATGCATGATTTGTTGTTGAATTATTATTTGAATTAATATAGGATTAATTCATGCTAGTAATAATTATAAGAATTAAATTTGTATTTAAATATTTATCCCGAATAGATCCGTGCAACTTATTCCCCAACAACATTTGTACGAATGTGAAGGGGCTTATGTGTCTTAGGGCAGTTGGGCAGGGTGAAGTCATCTTACACGTGGAAACGGAGCAATAGTTGCTACTGAACATGTGGGACTTATGTGTTAGACTTACCCTTTGGTTTTAGATTAGAACTTAATGATTGTCATTTCGTTCTTCCTATTACAAAATTCAACTAATGGATTACTAATCGTAATTAAAATGGATTTTCTATATTCTATAATCGAATTCTAATAGAATATTTCGAAAAAAGGAAATAAGCGCGTAGCGGGAATCGAACCCCATCGTTAGCTTGGAAGGCTAGGGGTTATAGTCGACGTTAAATTTAGTGCTTTGAACGTCTCTAATTCAAAACCGAACATGAAATAGCACTGCATCAAAATCAAAGATGCAGTATTCTTCCGAGAGTTCACAATTGCTGCGAGCAAACATATTAATGACGAGGAAGTTTGTTATGCTACTAATACTTGTACTTTCTCGGTAGAATATTTTTTTGAAACATTTCTAGTCGTTTTGGTAGACGGCGACGGAATTGTTAGAGCAGGCTGGTTTAGATTGATCCTAACCGGATGATTATGAATTTTTTTATTTAATAGTTAAACTCGGAGATAAAATATCAAATCACGGATTTGCAAAAAATCCATTTTTTTTATTCAACTGCTACAAGATCAACAATTCCATAAGTTTGGGCTTCTGTTGCTGACATAAAAACGTCTCTTTCCATGTCTTCAGATATAACCCATAAAGGTCTGCCCGTCCTTTGTACATAAACCCTTGTGAGGGTTTCGCGTATTCCTATGTTAGATATTAAGGATTATTCCTTCCATTTTAGTGATAATAATTGTATTTCACGTTGAATGGTTTATGGGAATGACCCTATGGTGAATGGTTTATACTTGTTGCATTGTGGATATAATGTTCTTAATATACAAAATAAAAGACTCAAACTTAGTAATCATGAAAACCCGACTTACTTATGGCATTGTAGAACTTGATCATGTAAACGACAAAAGAATTGCAGGGTTGAGAAAGTTAGACTACTTAACCCCATTCGATTGTGAGTATTATGGAAGTTGTGAATCTTATCTTATGGGCAAAATGATCAACATACCCTTTTTCTGGAAAGGGGTGCATGTCAAAGAAGTTCTAGAGTTGATTTACAACGATGTTTGTAGACCATTGCCCACTCTAGCTAGGGGTCACTTCTGATACTTCATCGCTTTTACTGATGATTTCTCAAGATACGGATATGTGTATCTTATGAAACACAAATTCGAATCTTTTGAGAAATTCAAAGAGTTTAAGGCTGAAGTAGAGAAGCAACTTGGTAAGAGTATCAAGACTCTTTGATTAGATCGAAGAGGTGAATACCTTAGCCATGAATTCACTGATTACTTGAAGTTACATGGAATCTAGTCACAATGGACTCAATTTACGTTCTGAATAGGATTCCATCTAAATCGGTTGAGCACAGACCATATGAACTATGGTGTGCCAAGAAGCCAACTTTTACACATATCGTACATGGGGTTGCCTAGTGATTGTGAAAAGGATGCTTACCGACAAGTTGGAATCCAAAGGTGAAAAGAGTTACTTTGTGGGATATCCTAAGGAAACTAAAGGATATTACTTCTATCTACCTGAGAAACAATCAGTGATTGTTTCTAGGCAGACCAAGTTCCTCGAAGAAGACTATGTCTTTAAGGAACAAGGTCGTAAGCTGATAGAACTTGAAGAAATTCAAGAACCACAAATTAACAAAGAGACTGATATCTTGTCAAAGCAACAGGACAAGGAATCAGTGGGAGCATCCAGCAACTTTGATGGTGGGAGTCTTTCACTAGGTGATCGTCTTTCAGCCAGTGGGAGCGTAATTGGAGTATGCTTGCCAATGCAAGAACCTCCAAGTGGGCTGAATAAGAACAACATAGTTCAAACTCCCGCCCAAGAGGCATCTGAAAGTGTAGCTCTTGAGGACTCTTCGGACATTGATGAAATCGATGCACCACAAAATTTTCACGATCAGAATGTACAGCCTGCATAACCACAACTCCGTAAGTGAATTAGGAATCGTAATCCGCCCATTATATACAGTTACCTCTTGGAGGAACTCGATAATGTGGACATACCGGATAAGGACGATCCTAATACTTATTCTGAAGCAATATCAGATATTGATTCAGGGAAGTGGCATGAAGCCATGAAATTCGAGATGGACTCGATGTACACAAATCAAGTCTGGGACTTGGTTGAGTTGCCTATAGGGGTTAGACCCATATGTTGTGATTGGGTCTTCAAGAGCAAGACCAATGCAAATGGCAAAGTAAAAACTTACAAAGCTAGGTTGGTAGTGAAGGGTTATAGTCAACGCGAAGGCATTGACTATGACGAGACCTTCTCACCAGTTGCAAAGATCAAGTCCATTTGAATTTTACTTGCGATAGCAGCACACTATGTTTATGAGATTTGACAGATGGACGTCAAAACAGCTTTCCTCAATGGAGACATTGATAAGGAAGTGTTTATGACTCAACCGGAAGGTTTTAAATCTAAGTCAAATTCTAATCTAGTATGCAAACTAAAGCTATCCATTCATGGATTGAAGCAAGCTTCTAGGAGTTGGAATATCCGATTTGATGAAGTTATCAAGTCCTTTTGACTTCATCAGAAATTTGGAAGATCCTTGCGTTTATCGTAAACGCAACGAGAAGAATATTGTTTTCATAATCGTGTATGTCAATGATATATTGATTTTGGGAAATAATATCCCGTTAATGCAGTCCGTTGAAGATTGGTAGTCAAAGACCTTCATAATGAAGGATCTTTGTGAAGCCTGCTACATCTTAGGGATCAAGATCCACATGGATAGATCCAAGAGGATGTTGGGGCTGTCACAGTCCACCTATGTAGACAAGGTGTTGAAGCGTTTTGCGATGGAGAACTCTAAGAGAGGATCTTTATCGGCAGATCGTGAGATAAAGCTATCAAAGAAGGATTGTCCTTCTGTTGAAGCTGATATCAAGCACATGAAAGATGTCTCGTATGCATATGCAATTGGATCAATCACGTACGCCATGACTTGCACTAGGCCAAACGTGGCCTACGCTATCAACATCATTGGTAGATACCAACATAATCCGGGTGAGTCTCACTGGATTGCAGTTAGGATCATTCTGAAGTATATTAGACGAACTAAAGAATGTTTCCTTGTCTACGATGGACAATCATAACTAGTAGTGACTGGTTATGCTGACACAAGTTTCCAATCCGATATATGACTTTAATTGACGACTCTATGAGGAAGGTATGAGTTTATTTATTGAAAAATAAGTCTGATGCCTTTAATGCTTTCAGGAAATGGAAGACCCTTGTAGAAACTGAGACGGGTCTCAAGGTGAAGTGTTTGAGATCAGATAATGGTGGAGAGTACGAGCTCCTTGAGTTCAAATAATTCTGTGAGGCAAATGGAATTCGTATGGAGAAATATGTTAGTGGAACCCCCCAGCAGAATGGCGTGGCAAAACGTATGAACAGGACCCTATGTGAACGTGCTAGAAGCATGAGATTGAAGTGTGGGCTGCCAAAGATGTTTTGGGCAGAAGCAGTTAACACTGCAGCTTACTTGATAAACAGAGGACCCTCAACTCCCTTGGAAAATGGCATACCAGAGGAGGCCTGGTCAGGTAAGGAGGTAAATCTATCTTTTCTTCGAGTATTTGGGTGTGTTACATATGTTCATATTGATGCCATGAGTAGAAGTAAGTTGGATGCTAAATCTGTAAAGTGTACGTTTATTGGATATGGCAGTGATGAATTTGGATATCGTTTTTGGGATGAGCAGAATCGAAAAATAATTCGTAGTCGAGATGTCGTATTCAATGAGCAAATTTTGTACAAAGACAGGTTGGGTACATCCAAAGCAGGTGGTTCTGAGAAACAGATTGTTGAGTTGGACATCACGAACTCAGGTGGGAGCAAGGAGGTTCAAGATAATCCAGAGATTGTTGAGGAAGAACCAAGTACACCACCACCAACAATTCCGCTGCGGAGATCCTTGAGAGAACATAAATCTCCTGATAGGTATTCACCTTCTCTTCATTATTTATTGTTAACTGATGGTGGTGTGCCCGAATGTTATGCAGAGGCTACTCGTAGTGAGCAGGTTTGCAATGGATGATGAGATGAATTCATTGATGACCAACGGAACTTGGGAGCTAGCTGAGCTTCCTAAGGGCAAGAAGACACTGCATAATAAGTGGGTTTATAGAATAAAAAAGGAGGCGGATGGAAGCAAGCGTTTCAAGGCAAGACTGGTTGTAAAAGGGTTTCAGCAGAAACATGGTACTGATTACACTGATGTTTTTACTCCTGTGGTGAAACTAACTACTATTCGGTTAGTGTTGAGTTTGGTAACTGCAGAAAACTTGATGTTAGAGCAAATGGACGTAAAAACAGCATTTCTTCATGGTGACTTAGATGAGGACATCTACATGAAGCAACCAGAGGGATACTTGTCTAAGGGGAACAGTGAGCTTGTTTGCAAATTGAGGAAGAGCTTGTATGGCTTGAAACAGGCACCTTTACAGTGGTACAAGAAGTTTGATGGGTTCATGCACGAGATTGAGTTCAATAGGTGTGAGGCTGACCATTGCTGCTACTTCAAGAGGTATGACAATGACTATATCATCTTGCTATTATATGTTGATAACATGTTGATAGCAGGCTCTAGTGCTCGAGAAGTGAGCAAGTTGAAAAAGCAGTTGTCTGAAATGTTTGCTATGAAGGACCTTGGAGAGGCTAAGCAAATCTTGGGTATGCGAATCAATCATGACAAGGTGGCAGGAAAGTTGCATCTTTCACAAGCTGGATACATAAAGAAGATCGTAGCTCAGTCCACTACAGAAGCAGAGTACGTTGCAGTTACTGAGGCTAGTAAAGAGATGGTTTGGTTGCAGAATCTTTCGTGTGAGTTGGGGAAGGAGCAAAACGATAGTATTCTTTATAGTGACAGTCAGAGTGTTATTCACTTAGCAAAGAATTCGGCCTTTCACTCGAGGACGAAGCACATTGAGTTTAGGTATCATTACATACGTTACCTCATTGAGAACAAGATCTTACAGCTGATGAATATCCGAGGAAGTGAGAATCCTGCTGATATGTTGACTAAGGTTGTGACCTTAGAGAAGTTGAAGTTATGCATGACTTCAACTGGCCTTGGAAACTGAGAATAAGGCCCGGCACTACTACCAGTGAGAGAAATCGTTGAAACGGAGGAGACAAGTTACAGTTGGAGTTAGTCTCCAGGTGGGAGATTGTTGGGATTGTTGGAGTCTGAGTGGAACGGGGTTACAACGCTCGGGAGGCGCTCGACCAGTGCCCGAGGTCGAGCACTATTGCTCGGTCGAGCACCCCCCTTTCCAGCACCATGTAGGCGCTCGACCATGTTAAAGCTCGAGCGGTTCTGCTCAATCAAAGCCGCTGGTCAAGCAGTTCCGAGGCCCTGTACGCGAACTTAGGGTTTTCAGCCCAGCCTCATATTTAAATACTTTTGACTCATTGTAATTGTACTATCACTCTAAATACACGAAAATAGTAGATCTCCTAGCTTGGTAGTGCCCCCAGACGTAGTCATTCCTGACGAACTGGGTAACCAAATTTGTGTTCCTTTTATTGTTATTCTGTTCATATCAAATTCTCTATAATTGCTAGCTTATTCCTAACAAAACTAAGGGGTGTAACTGGTCCAAAAACATCGATGTGGAGCAGTTACAGTAATCTGCTGGATGATGGTCTTGGGATTCCCTTAAATGAGGCTTTAACCTGTTTTCCCTTCTGACATGCGGCACATGTCTGATCCTTAGAGAATACCTCATTCGGGAGACCCTCAACCAGGGACATCCTTGTTATCTTGTTAAGAGTCTTAAAGTTCAGATGGCTCATTCTCTTAAGCCAGAGCCAACTGTCACTCTTGGAGCTCTTAACAATCAGGTATGCATTTCTTGGACAAGTGTCCCAATCTGTAGTATAGATCGTTCCTTTTCTAGAACAAGTTAGCAAAATCTGTTGAGTAGCTCGATTCCTAATAGTGCACTGATCAGTCGAGAACTCAACACTGAATCCGTTGTCACAAAATTGTGAAATCGATAACAGGTTGTGCTTTAAACCATCGACATACGAGACTCCTGTAACATGTACATCGTCAATTACTAAGGTGCCAAATCCTCTAGTAAAACCAAAGTTGTTGTCACCAAAGAGAACATGTGGACCTTCTTGTTCTGTGTAAGAGTTGAGGAGTTGCTTACCACCGGTCATGTGCCTTGAGCATCCACTATCGATGTACCAGATAGTTGCTTGTACACCTCCTCTGTTGGCCAAACCCACGCGAACCTGCAATAAGATCAGGCTTTAGGTACCCCAGTAGGATTGGGTCCTGGGGGGTTCGTGTTACCTTTCGGGATCCAAACAAACAAGGCACTTCTATGGTAATCATCAAGATCAGAAGCCCTTATTTGTCTCCCATAAGCATCTACATAATCATACATCTCATCATGTGCATTCTAATCAGTATGGTTATGAGTGTGAACAGTGGATGATTCAGGAGAGTTGGGATTTTTCTTTGGAACTTGTCTCTTTTTTATCTAGTGGGGTTCAGGTGCAGCTGTCCTGGATTTCTGGTTAAAGGGATAGGTACGACTGCTACCATCAAAAGATTCGTATCTTCTTTGCACAAATGGTTTTATCAGTTTACTCTTAGCTTGCTTGTTAGGCAGCTTAACCTGATTGGATTTCAGCTTGGACTGTCCCTTGCGCGAAGGTCCAGGATGATTTCTAATATGTTGATTAGGTTGAGGTCTCTTCAGAAGAACATGGCTCTTCTGTTGATTCCTCGGCTGCTACTTAATCAGTTGGGGTCCATTTCTGTTCCCTTTCTGATTAGGATTTGGCCTTACCTGATCAACTGGTTTCTTTCCCTTATCAGATGTAGATTTAACATGATATGCATCTTTACCAGAAACCTTCTTTGATTCACCTTTTGAGGATGAACCAATTGGGACATGTGAGGATCCAGAAGGGGTTTCAAACCCAATACCTTTCTTATTAGTCGATTTGTGATAGTAGCTGGTGATATCATCAATGTTCTTAGAAGCTTTTCTGAACACCTCTACTTTCTTTCGCAGACTGTCCTCACTTACTTTCAGACTCTCATGCAGTTGGAAGAGTTCATCGAATTTAGCTTGAAGGATTTTGAAATCATCAGCTTGTTGCAGGTTGAGAGCTTGCTGTTCTTTATAGTTTATCCTGATCAGAAGTTTTGACTTTTAGACATTCCAGTTCTGATGTCAACTTCTGAACCTTTTCAGCTGACTAAAGTTCAACTTCTCTCCTTACTGCACATTCATTTACAAGCTGACTGTTCTTAGTCCTTAGCTTGTCATTCTCAGCTTCCACTATTGAGTAGTTGTCTACTGCTTCAGAGAGATCATCAAGCAATTGTTCATTGTAGAGCTGCAGGTCAATCTCTCCAGCAGTTGTGAAAATAGGGGAAGACACGGAAAGTTTAGAGTTTACCTCAGGTTGTTAAACTTCCTTCACCATGAGGCAGATGTCATCATCAGATGAGAATGTAAGATCGTTGACATCATCAGAAGTTGACATCAGGCAGAAGTCCTCAACAGATGAGTATCCAGAGTCATCTGATGGCAGATATGAGTCATCAATACCATAAGTGTCCGTAACCATAGCTCTTCTGTCCTTGTATCTTTGCTCTCTTCTGATTTGCTTCTCTTCTCTTTCTGGAGTCAGGTCAGGACAGTCAACACTGTAGTGACCTAGTTTCTAATAGTTGAAGCATGCACCAGAATCATCTGAACTTCTTCTACCAGGTGATTCTCTTCTTCTGTATCCTCTCTCAGGTGACTTTCCGGACTGTCTGTAATCAGATCCTCTACATTCTAATTTGTCATCTCGTCTGCTATCCTTATGATCGTCTTTCCTGTTATCTCTGCGATCATCTCTTCTGTCAGTAGATTTATTTCTTTCTTGAGACCTATCAGATGATCTTCTATCACTTCCTCTGCTTTTTCTGTAGTCTTTGTAGAATTTTCGGTACTTTCCTAACTGGATGTTCGACTTCTCTAGCTTTCTGGTCAGTAGGGCTATCTATTCGGTCTGACTTATAATATTCCCTACTGGTTCAGAAGTTCTAGAGGAACTGCCCGTTGTCTTGAATGCAACAACTTTAATACTGGTGGCAGGTGGAACATCTTCGTCTTCATCTAAACCTCTTTCGACTAAGTCGAACTCGTGTGCCTTTAGGCTCAGAAATAGCTGCTCAACTTCATGGTTGAGATATCGTGTACATCCTTGATAACAGTGACCTTCATGTCCCACTTCTTAGTTAGGTGTTGTGCCCGGTTTAATATTCCGGCCAACAAGTTAATTAAATGAAGAATTATTGAACATAAAGCTATAAATAACTCAGTAGATTTGTTGACCCAGTTCGTCTTTAAAAAGACTACTTCTGGGGGTGAACCAAGCTAGGAGTATTTTCACTATCTTCTTAGTTTTAGTACTGAAAATACTAACAAAATTCCAACCTCTCTTCTAGTATGGCCATGGTGGCCTATTTATACAAGGATTCTCGCCTCTCGGACGGGAATTTACATTAGGAATATGCAATAAATGTGGCTTCAATCCCGCTGGCCGGGAATTCCGCCTCGCTGGGTCAAAGGTCGCTGTATTTAGTGTGCGCCAATTGTGGGGTGCGACCTCTAGCAGCCTGTGGGCTTCCTGCGACCTGTGACCTGCGACCTCTGGCAGCCTGTGAGCTACCTGCGACCTATGACCTATGGCCGGCGACCTCTGGCAGCCTGTGAGCTACCTATGACCTGTGACCTGTGAGATGTGGCCTGCGACTTCTGGCAGCCTATGGGCTAATTATTATGGCTACAATAATTGCCCCTAAGAGCGGGCTTCGACTTCGTTCGGAGGTCTGTCTTGATCTCTGCTTCGAATTATAACCTGTCTGCTTTCTGCCCTTGAGGTTGCATTCTTGGTATTAAGTTTGACATATCTTTGCAGACCCGATTCTCCTTCGTACCCCCAAGTCGGGGGTTATTCATCTAAAATTGTTATCTGCGGAGGTTGAGCTCGTCGAGAGTCTAAGTTGGTGCTCGCACTTGTAGATGAATATCTCTGTACGAGCCTTGTCTATGCTCGCACCTTGAGTTGAACCTCTCTGTGCGAGTCATTTCTGTGCTCGCACTTTGAGTTGAAACTCTCTATGCAAGTTTTGTCTTTTCTCGCACTTTTAGTTGAAACTCTCTGTGCGAGTTTTGTATGTGTTCGCACTTTGAGTTGAACCTCTCTGTGCGAGTCTTTTATGTGCTCGCACTTTGAGTTGAAACTCTCTGTGCGAGTTTTGTTTGTGTTTGTACTCCGAGGTAGTGAGCCTCTTTGTACAAGTCTTTTCTGTGCTTGTACTCTGAGGTAGCGAGCCTCTTTGTACAAGTCTTTTCTGTGCTCATATTTTGAGGTACGAGCCCCTTTATATGAAACTTGATGCAAATAGCCCTCGGGCCTTTGATTAGAGGTGAAATTGAGTGAGTTACGAGCGTGTTTTAGCCATGTTTTGAGCGTTTTTAGTGATATTCTTGTGGTGATTGAGCATCATCTGTATAAAATCACTAATTTGCTTCTCTGGTTTGTATAACAGGAAAGAGGGCTGAAAATGGAGCTCGTGAGACTTCGTGGTGCATGAATCGGACTCCCGGTTAAAAAGATATGAAAGAAATACTGAAAAGTATTAGTTGGAGTGAAGAATGGTGATAGAAGGATGAGGTCGAGCACCTGGAGCTCGACCAATGCGGTCGAGCGGGCAGAAATACAGGCATGAGGAAGCGCTCGATCAGGTGTGGTCAAGCGAAACCGCTCGACCAAGGAATGTGCTCGAGCGAAACTGAGTCTAGCGATAAAGAAGCGCTCGACCAGGTTAGGTCGAGCAGAAATGCTCGACCAAGTGCCGTGCTCGAGCGGTCTGAAAAGAGGCATATATAAAGTTAGACGGGAAAAAAAGAAAGGGAGAGATGATTGAGAAGAGAGGAGACGAAATTAGATAGAGAAAAATAAAGAGGAAAAGCATTCTAGGGTTCTGAGAAGAGGGAGAGAAATTCCACCACGAGAAACACGATTCGGTTATCAAAATTAACTGTTGATATTACAATTTCCTGAATTTGTCTTAGAGAATTTCTCAGTTTTCTTATTTGTTGAAGAATAAATTTTAGGGTTTTATGTGATTATTTCATTCATACTATTATTACATTTTTTATTCAAGTGATTGATCATTGATTTGTTTTACATTCTCTTGCTGATGAGTTTTATAATTAAATTGGTTATTTGTGATTTGATGATCAAGATGGTAGGTTAAACCTTTGATTGCTTTGGATAGGATGATCGCGTAGAAATAGTGAATTGGTTAGGCGAATGGGATGATGCGAGGTGTAAATTGGATAATCTTCTTAATTTGCTAATTTGAATAACCAATCCAATAAAAATCATTGAATTGAGTACGGAAGTTGTTAAAGAGAGGACGACCGAATCACTTTTTTCAACGAATAGGCTTGAGGAGAGGGTTTGTGACGGGGTTGGTAATATACCAGTTCAGTTAGGGAGGACGACCGAATCACCCAACTTGAATAAGGGCTATAGTAATTAAGCACAATCTAAATAACTTGGTTATTTGGTAAGTGAGGTAAAGAAGGTATTAGTTGAGTAATCGGAGGTAAAAACCGAGCTTTTGTTGTACCTTATTTAGTGCGGGATTAGGGAAGTTGATTGCCTAGTTTCAGTACACTTAGGATTACACTTTTATACACTACGATAGTCCTCGTCGCCAAACCAATTCCGATAGTATACGTAGGGATTCCTGTCCAAAGCAACATTCTCCAATATTTGCACTACATCTGAAGTTAGAATTATAGTTGTTATCTGTTTACTTTCGTTAATTCCACAGTAGTAAAATAGAACTCTCAAATCGCATCCATATTAGTTAAGAAGCATACATTTCCAGGGATTTACACGCATACGAAACTTCCTTTGGGTTCAATACTACTTGGTCCAACTACTTACCCTTGCTACAGTGATCCCATACACTTATGGGGTAACTGCTAGTTAAGAATATAGCATTTTACAACCAAGTCAGCCTTCCGTCAGTAATGAAAATTGTTTCTTTTTCCTCCCTTTATTGTGCCGACTTGATTTCCTTATGCGACTTTTAGAATTGCATGTGTTCTTGTCGTCTTATTTGGATGCTGCTTATTTATGAACTTTGCTTAGTCGTCTTACAAAGTTGGGGGAGGACCGCACCACTAGGGTGGCGATCTCGCCGCCAGTATATGGAAAGTCGTACCTCGGGAAGGCATTGTTTATTCACGCTACCTTCTTCAGTTTAAACACATAGGAATTTTGAAAAAAAAAAGATGACATTTCATTTGACTTGGCTAAACTAGTACAAAAAGGTGACCTCCGATCTACTGAAAATAGTTCTTCGGGTGAGTCACACTTAATGGATACTGGGTCTTTGTGCCATAGATACTGTGTCTTTGTGCCATATGAATTTTCGAGCTCGTAAGCTTTAATAGGTAGACATCTTGGTGTCTTCAATGGTGGAGAGACCTTTCGGCCAGATCTCCTCGTTTGGGATGGTTGGGTGATTAGCGATCTCAAGGCTCTAGCTCGTTGTCCGTTTGAGGTCGCTTGACGAACTCATTCAATAAACTATCCTCATACAACCTCCAAAGTTGTTTCAGCAGGTCCTTGCATTCACTTGTGTACTGGCCTGCCTGGTCGTGGTAGTGGCAGAACTTGTATGAGTTCTGCTTGTTCTTATTCTTCATTGGATGAGGTGGGAGAAGTAACTCCCGACCCTTGATCTACGTGTAGACATGAATGGGTGTCATGCCTAGGACATCCATCAACTTCATAGAAATTGACTCTTCGAACACCTTGTAGTTGTTAGGAGCTTTTTAGTGGCTCCCAGTTCCCTTAGAACTCCTCTTTGGTGCCCCGACTTCCTCTGTGTCGAAGAGCCAGGACTCCAGAAGCTCTGTAGTAAGTATCAGGTCACCAGCCCCCTTCCAGATGTCGGCATAACTGGTTGAATTATCGGCGGTCATGCGCCGCCATATCTTGGTTCCCTTTCTGAGGCCGCCAACGACCCCGAGCAGTTTTGCTTCATCCCCTAAGGGATCTCCTTCAAGAATGAGCTTCTCGATTCTTTTAATATAGGATCGATCAGACTCATTGTCGCCCTGTTGAGCATTCATCAAGCGCTACTTGGTCGCTGGTCAGGGAGCCATTGTCGAGAAATGACTAAAGAATAGTTTGGCGAGCTGGTCGAATGTGTCCACTGAGCATGAAGGCAACGAGGTGAACCACATATGAGCATGGTCGCTCAAAGTTAATGGAAAGAGCCTACATCTGGTCACGTCAGTTCCATCCATGGATGCCATGTAGGAGATATACCTTGATATGTGAATCCTTGGGTCCGAGCTTCCATTGTAGTAATTTATTGCCGCTGCGGCGACTTTTCTCTGAGTAGGTGCCAAAGTGATTAGCGTACCAAATGGTGATCTCGAGATGATGAGGTTGGTGTATGTCCCCATCATCTCTTTATGATCTTCAATCTATTCAAGCAATGCCTGTATAGTTTCGGGTAAGTTCGGCGACTTGTGCATCGTAAAGATGTGAGGTCGGAAAGGCGCCCTGCCTGTTGCCGTGATATGTGGCAAAACCCTTCGGCATTTCGTGGTGGTGCGCAGCTAGTGCGAATGCGAGGTCGCGATCAAGCTGTTCGCCATTCAGGAGATGAGAGTTGGCCTCATCCTCCACATTTGCTGGAGTTTTTAGTGCTCCGAGGTTTCCGAGACAGTTGAACACGTTGTTCAAAATTGTTGGTCTGTCAGTTCGAGGGAGCCGGAACTCCCTGATGTTGGTGATTCTCATCGCCGGGAAGGCCAGTTGGCCTACGGACTGCCCTTCTGAGGTCAGGTGACCCTTGCCTTTAGAAAGGCATGCCCCTTGGGAGGTCTTATTGTTCGGGAGTTGTTCATCCGGGCCATCGGAGGTAAGTTGTCTCTTCCGGAGGACAGCCAGGATGATTTTTTCATCTTCGAGGGTCCGAATGAGATTGCCCCAGTCTGGAGTAGCTGTAATGGCCATTTGATAGGTGTGTTGGGGGCGTAGGAAGGCTTCTGCCCCATCACGAGCGTCAGCCTTACATCGAACAGTCTCGGTCTGGTTGATGGCCATTGTTGATGAACAGAAGGTGGGTCTTCTAAGAATGATGAACAATAAGTGGAAATCTTTCCCACAGACGGCGCCAATTGTTGTGCCCAGTTTAATATTCCGGCCAACAAGTTAATTAAATAAAGAATTATTGAACATAAAGCGATAAATAACTCAGTAGATTTGTTAACCCAGTTTGTCTTTAAAAAGACTACGTCTGGGGGCGAACCAAGCCAGGAGTATTTTCACTATCTTCTTAGTTTTAGTACTGAAAATACTATTTATACAAGGATTCTCGCCTCTCAGACAGGAATTTACATAAGGAATATGTAATAAATGTGGCTTCAATCCCGCTGGCCGGGAATTCCGCCTCGCCGAGTCAGAGGTCACTACATTTAGTGTGAGCCAATTATGGGGCGGACTTCGGGGGCAGATCTTGCGGCTTGTCGCGCCTTAAACAAGTATTGACAGGATCTGCGACCTCTAGCAGCCTGTGGGCTTCCTGCGACCTGTGACCTCTGGCAGCCTATGAGCTACCTGCGACCTGTGACCTTGGCCGGCGACCTCTGGCAGCCTGTGAGCTACCTGCGACCTGCGACCTGTGACCTGTGGCCTGCGACTTCTAGTAGCCTGTGGGCTTAATTATTATGACTACAACATTAGGGACCTCAGAATCTTATAATTGATATCCTTATCTGACATCTCTTTACCGAGCTCACGAATCTTGTTAACAGAGATGGTTATTCCTCCATCAAACTCGTTGATCATCTCATTGGGTAGCATCTTTAGTTTTTCAAACTTGACCAGTTCGACTTGCAGTCTGCTGTCCTTGATCAGATCATTTCCCTCACACATTTCAGCCAGAACATCCCACATTGCCTTAGTGGTCGTACAATACTTGATCTTTTCCTTCGTCATTTTATCAACTGTCTTCAGAATTATATGCTTTGTGACGGTATCCAGGTTATGAAGTTTTATCTCATTTGTGTCCATCAGAGAGATACTTTTTCTCATCATGGCTCCAACTGGCTTGCCTGTGACACCTCCAGTCGCCGGATTGACATGATAAATGATTAGAGGTCCTCTTTCGATGACCTCCATCATTCTGGAACTGATGGCACCCAGATGGTTGGCCATTAGGATGGTCCAGTTGGCATATTCGTCAACTGCAAACTTGGGAAGATCGTGATACATTCCTGTAGTGTTATCCATACTGAATAGTTTGTTTTGAAAACTGATGATCTTAGAATAGGTTTTTCAAAATCAAGTTCAGGTGACAACACTAGTTCTTCCTCAAGAACCAATGATAATCAAAGCTTGTGATTCGTAGAACCACCTGCTCTGATACCACTTGTAGGTCCCGAATGGGTTTCGTAAAGTGGAAGTCTAGAGGGGAGGGGTGAATAGACTTTCAAAACTTTTTTGTGATCAGCGTGTAGATCAGATAAGTGCTAATAGAGTGCATATGAGAATTAGTACGATCTGATATGCAACTTACTGATTGCTGTGAAGCAAATCAGTTCGGGGTCAATCAGGTCAACTGATGTGCGGAAGAAAGTTTTAACCCGTGTAGAAAAACCAGTTTAGATAAGTCAGATTCTAAGTAATCTGATTCAGATCAGATGACAACTGGTCAAACTGATCAGATCAGCTGCTTGATGCAAAACTGATATATACTTAGAATATGCATGTTCAGTTAAATATCAGGTGTGTGTAAAGTGTAAAACAGATAAACAACACAAGATTTATAGTGGTTCGGACTACTTGTCGTACCTCCACTCTTCCTAATCCAGGGGCACTTACTACCGAACTAGACTTAGTTTTATGTGTTAGTCCAAATACAATACAACAGATGTTTATGAAGTTCTCACTCAACTTATCCCAGAAATCAAGACAAGAAACCCTAGCTTGAAATCTTGCTCACAAACTTATCCCAACACTCAGTTTGGGTAAAGATTTGTATGGTTTCCAACTAGAAATCTATCCTATTTAAGCAGCCTAAAGCTAGAGGATAAGTTTCTTACTAAGAACCTATGGGATGAAAGCTTAGATGATATTTGCTTGTTCTTCAATGTTCTGCGGAAATTTGCTTGTAGCTTGAGTTTGATTATAATTTCCATAACTTTACTCTGAAGGTTTGATCTCATATTTATAGGCACAAAATCGAACTAGACATTGGAGAGCAATTCGAATTTCGGTCTATTTAAGGTAGGCTTGCAGGGCTGATTTGACGTGCTCAGAGGCGGCATAGCTACATGCATGCTTCGTCATCCTTTATAGTCATTTGAGTCTAAAACGCCTTGTCCTGCATTGTCAGTTCCGTACGTATGTGTCTCGCTCTCGTTGGTTGTCAAGTACACTTATTCGGCGCTTGATTCACCAACTTAGGTTGACATTCTTCTTGTCTGATTAACTTGTACGCCTTGGATGAACGCTTGGTTGACACCTGATTGAACTGACCTGATCAGTAAAGACTGATCAATCTACCTAGTTGAGTCTTCTGATGTAAGTTGTCTTACCTCAACTTACTGACTCTTCTGGGGTTCTTCTGATGTTGGTCTTTATAAGGTCATGTTATAAGCTAGTCTTCTGATCTTCAAGGCTTCTAAGTCTTCTGCTTGATGTCTTACCTGATCATCTGACTAGTCTGATCTTCTGGTCTTCTGATCTTCTGGTCTTATACATATTGAGTTCTCCCTCAATATGTGACCTAACTATTACATCAGCTGTCTATACATCTCAGCTGGTCATCCTATTCTGATTTCTAATACATCAGTCAGCTAACAGGCCTGACTGGTCCCATTACATCTGTTTTGGAACTTCCATCAAAACTATAAATTTTCCAACAATTATCACCCAAATAGGCATACCTCAAATTTGATGGTAAAGGCTTCAATTATAACACTGATGGTTGAACACTTGACGGTATTGGAACCTTTTCAGATTTTGACAATTGTTCAAACTTATGCCTCCATTCACTAACCTATGAAACCTGTGAAGTTTCAAACATAGAAGCAAACTCCATATTGTCTTTATTAATACAATCACTTGTTATCAAATTTTCTAATGGATCAGAAAACGAAGTCATGAAATGTTCAAGAGTGTATCTCTCAGTGACATCAATTTCATATACTTCATCATTATTTTGTGGTTGTTTGGAAATGTTAAAAACATTTAACTCTAATGTCATATTTCCAAAAGAAAGATTTAAAACTACATTTCTACAATTTATTAAAGCATTAGAAGTTGCAAGAAATGGTCTTCCTAAAATGATTGGATGGTGAGATGTTGAATTTGAAACTAGGTATGTATCCAAAACAATAAAATCTACCGGAAAATAGAATTTATCAATTTGAACTAATACATCCTCTATTATACCTCTTGGAATTTTTACAGAATGGTCTGCCAATTTAAGTGTGACAGTCGTCTTCCTTAATTCTCCCAACTCCAATTGTTTATACACAGAAAATGGTAAAAGATTAACACTCGCACCGAGATCAAGAAGTGCATGTTCTATTTTTTTATATTCCCAATTATACAAGATATAGTTGGACAACTAGGATCCTTGTATTTCGGCGGGGGGGGGGGTTCCTGTTGAATAATTAAACTCACACTTTCTGTCATAAATGTCTTATTTTAAACATTTAATTTCTTTTCACAGTACACAAATCTTTCAAAATTTTGGCATAAAAGAGAATTTTCTTTATTGTGTCTAATAGTGACTTGTTTCAAAATCTCAAATATTTCAGGAATTTGGTTCAATTTCTTAATAAGGTGTAATTTTTGAGGAAAAGGAGCACGAGATGGTTTTTACAAAGATTTAAATTATCAGCATTCTTACCGTCATTCTTACATTCATTCTTATCTTCATCATTTGAAGTTGAAGTAGATATTGATTCTGGCTTCTTGAGGGGAATTGTCTTGTCAATTGTTTTCCCACTCCGAAGGGTAGTGTTGGGAGATGAATTTAATAAGATTTTGATTAGATCCCAAAACCCCTGAGTATGACATGTTCAGGATAATCTTGATAGTCTGATAATCAGGTTTCAGTGTAGAATAGTTCAGGAAAAATCTGCACCATGTATAATCAGCAGATATCACTCAGGGTTAATGTAGACCCAGAAGACTCTGAAAACACTAAAGACACTGAAGACTCTGAAGACTCAGAAGACACTAAAGACTCAGAAGACACTGAAAAACTCAGAAGACACTGAAGACTCAGAATACACTGAATACTCAGAGGGACTCTGAAGACTGTCTACTTGAGGACATATAAACTGAGGAAGTTTTGCACATTTATAAGAAATAAATGTTGACCAAATGTTCAATTGTAGACAAAAGGAACTAGAACTAAGTGTTGTTTAAGGTTGTCTCATTCAGAGAGATTGACCTAAAAGAGTCGTTTTTGTTTGTCTACATTCACTGAAGACAAAGAACCAATCAGAGAGAGACAATACTGTACTTCACTGACACAGAAAGTGACATGGCACTGAGAATGTCAGAAGTACTGAGTTCCAGACTGCAAAAACTTGGTGATTGGCTGCATTGGTTACTTGTTATCCAAACCATGCAAGGGCGTATTCAAACCCTAAAATAGTCGTTCATCAATAACCAAAAGAGGAAACCCTTGATGCTATCTCTTCCAACGGATAGTTTTTTCAAGAGTGCCTATAAATACCAGTGACCTTCACCATTGCAAGGTTACTGAAAATCAAGCAACTCCAGAGCACATTCGTATTCTTGCAAATTGAAGCACTCGAAAAACCTAAGATTTCCGAAGTGTTTCACATTGAAGAGAGCTCATTCACTAAGCCTAGTACTGTCATATATCCAAAGCTTAGTAAGAGATATCCTAGCCTTCGAATATGTTCTTATTGTCAAAGGATATCTCACCGTAGTTGGAAACCAGCCAAACCCCAAACCCTATTGTTAGGTAATTTGAGTGTGTGATTGTTGGAGAGTAAGAGTTGTAAAGAGTGAGTAAGCTGCAGTTGGGTTCAGCCAGAAAACTCTAGAGAAGAAGTTAGTAAGCTGTTTTGAGACAGTCTGAAAACTTGTGTGTGTTGAGTTAGTAAGCTGCAGAAGTTCAGCCAGAAAACTTATTATAGAAAGTTAGTAAGCTGCTGAGTTCAGTCTGAAAGCTTTACGAAGTAGAAGTAGTGTATTAAGGAATTTCTCTAAGGATCAGAGAGAGTGGATGTAGGAGCTTTGCCTCTGAACCACTATAATTTGTTGTGTTGTTTGCTTTCTGTTTTGCATTTTAACTGTTGCATATTTTTCACTGAAAGCACTGATCTTCCTGATATTCAGTTGGAATCAATCCACTGAACCTGCATTGAATTGATCACAACCTTAACCACTGATTGACTAAGGAAAAGATTTTCAACAAGATAAAACGAGTATAAACCTAGGGCCAACACATTCCGCACCCTTGATAAACTAGAACAGATAATTACCAAACTGAACAAACTCTACTGAGTATTCAGTAAGATAGTTATCTGATCCAAGCTTCTCAGGACTCTGATAAAATCTCAGAATCAGTTGGGCTAATCTGAAGCTACTGAAAGCTGCTCAGGATCACTGTCTCAGTAGACTTTGACTCAAGGCAATTTGTGCTTCTCAGGGCAAATTCTCAGGACATCCTGACCCTACTGATTTCAGTAAAGAAAAGTTTTTAAAAATCACTGAACACGTGTATCCCCCCCCCATACACGTGTAAGACTAGTTACACCGGGACCAACAAGTGGTATCAGAGCAGTGGTTCATTTTGGCCACTTGCTTTGGTAGCCATAGTCTTATTTGCTGAAAGACTTTGGTGGTCTACTGAATAGATCTTACTGCTGATATCTTTCAAGGCTCATTCATCATGCCTTCTAAGAAACTTCCTATGTTCTCTGTTGAGAACTATGACCTATGGAGATTGAGAATGCAGGCACATCTATATTCTTAGCATGAAAGAATGTGGAGAGTGGTCTCTCAAGGACCATTTAAATACACTGTTGTGAATTCCAGAATTACTGATGCTGAAAGAGATGATCCCAGAGATGAATTTCCTAAGTCTGATGACCAACTTACTCCTGATGAGAGAAAGTTAGTCAACTTAGACTATATTGCTAAAGATACTCTATACAGCACTATTGATGATGGTGTTATGGGGATGATTTCTCATTGTGAAACTGCTAAAGAAATATGGGACACACTTGCTATCATGTGTCAAGGCACATATCATATCAAAGAAAACAAACTATTTGTTGTCATTGCAAAGTTTGATAGCTTTGAAATGGAAGATGGTGAATCCATTGATAAACTTGAAGTCAGATTTACTAGTATCATGAATGATCTAAATGCTCTTGGGAAACGATACCCAAAAAGAGAAGTGACACTGAAAATTCTTAGAGGATTGTCTAAGAAATGGGATATACATGCTGTGGTGATTGAAAACACCAAGAATATTGATTCTATCCCATACCAACAAGTTTTCTCTGAACTGAAAGTTTATGAATTTGTGATTGATAAGAAAACAAAGAAATCTGATAGCAAACATGAATCTTCATCTAGCAAAAATGTGGCTTTCAAAGCTAAAGAAAAATCATGTAAAGCTAGAGAGTCTGATAACTCACCTGCCAAAAATCAGGATGAGCAAGAGGATAAGCTAGTACTGTTGGCAAGGAGGTTTGAAAGACTCAATAGCAGATATGGAAAGTACAAGAAGTACTATAAGAACAACAGGTACAGGAATAGCAATAACTCAGAAGCTGAGGACAAGTCCACTGAGAAAAGGAAATACCACAAAGCTGAAGGATCCTCATCCAGAAAGAAGGACTCAAAGACCAATGAGGAAAGTGATCAGGATGATGATACCAACAGATGCTATAACTTCAAAAAGAAGAGTCACTTCCAGTATGATTGTCATGAGCTGAGTGCCAAGGAAAGAAAGGAAAGGCAAGCCAAAAGAGACAGAAAGAATTCAAGCAAGAAGGCTATGGTGGCTAAAGAAGAAGAACAATCTGAAGAAGTATTCAGCTCTTCAGGAGAAATGTTCTCAGATAGTGACAGTGCTGATGTCTGCCTTGTTGCTATTGAGGAGGTAAATTCTTCTATCTCTGTTGCTGCTCCTACACAAGCACCTGAGTTATCAAGTTCATCTGTAACCAGTAATTTTGACCTGATGGATTCTTTTGAGAATCTTATGAAGGACTATTCTGTGTTACAAGAACTGTTTATAGAAACTCAAGAGCAGAATAAGGAACTGACTGCTGAAAATCTGAGGTGGAAAAACTCTAATGCTGCTGAGACCACTTCTCAATTAATGGGAACTACTGATGAACTGGATGTTCTGAAAGTAAAACTCTCAGAAAAGGAGAAAGTGATAGATGTCCTGAAAGGAAAACTAGAGAAATCCACTGAGGAGAATCAGCTTATCAGGACTGAATTCAATGACCTCTTTGAGAAACATGAAACTCTAAAGAAAAGTGAGGATAGTTTGCGGAGAAAGTTAGCTCTATTGAATTATGCATTTAAAGCAATAGATGAAATTCAGAGTTATCAAAGACCTGCAACTCAAATCAAAGATCTTATAAAGCGAAGAAAAATGAGGGACCACAACCCGGTCCGAGGTTAAAGCTCAAAAAGCTGCAACCCCAAAATAAAGGCCAGCCCAGAAATAGGCAAAAGTCCAAACCTGAATCTAGACAAAAGAAGCGAAACGGCCCACAGGCCAACAAAAATAGAAAAAAGGCCAGCACGCCCAAACAAAAAACAAGGCCAAAAAATAAAACCCAAATGGACCAAAGTCCCAAGAGATAAAGTCCAGCAAGCAACTAGCCTATCTATAAGAAGTGAACACGGCCCAATGCTGCAAACAGCCAAAGGGCCCCAAGCTACAAAGTCCAAGACTAAAAAGCCCAACATTGGAAAAACAATTAAAACAATTCCAAAACAGGAAAACCCACCAAAGACCAGTCCTACCAAAGCCCCCTGCTTGCCACAAACATGCTTGGGCACCAAAATAGAGTGGTACCACCCTTAAAAACCCAGCCATCTGAATCCCAAAACCACCTCCATATTTACACCTTGAAGCACCCAAAATGAACAGTACTGACCAGAGAATTCGAACGAAAAAGCAAACCATAGCAACAATATCCAACAAACACTAAACATCCATCATCCAAATCGCCAGAAATAACCATAAATGTCCCTTGCTGAATACGATAAATCTTCTGATGTCCCAACCATGTGCAGAAACAGCATTGCTTGGATCAGGGAGGCTGTAATGAATCGAGCCGCATTAACTCTCTATTAGCTGCAACGTTCATAGCCATGGAAGCTTTTTAAAAGTCCTTCGAGGCCACCCGCACATTCGAAGCCCTTCGACTTGGGCTATCTTCTATTCGTGCACAAAGCGTGATCGGTCCCAACTTTGCACTACTGGATGAGGAATGAGCAGCGGAAGTCCTCTTTGGTGCATCCGTTCTCTTCATAATCGACTTAATCTTTGGCCCTACATCATTGTGGGGCAATGAAGCAGAGCTGTTGATAATGGGCCAATCCATACTCTGTTCGTTTATAACCTTAGTGTTTGCAGCCGGATTCCGTCCTTCCTCAACAACATTACCTTCAATCAATTGTGGCATCGAGTCATCACTATCCGACTCCACCATCCCATCCTTCAGAGCATCAAACGTGTTCTCAGTACGTAGACTATCTTCAGCAACAGCCGTGTTAGAATCCCCAACAATATCCGTCCCCAAGTCATTCTTAACACTCGTATCCAGATCACACACCACCCTTGAATCTACTTTAGTCACCCACACCTTCCTCTCCTTCTGTTTCTCAACAGCCTGGTCAGGCCTAAACCTACACCTATCCCAAGAGTGTCCTATTATTCCACAATGCGTGCAAAAATCAGGGGCATTTTCCATATCAAGATTAGCAAAAGTGCAGAACCCCTTTCTTTTAACCATAACTTTGTCAACAAACTCTTTTTTGAAATCAATTTCTACCAACACCCTTGCAAAATGCCCAAAGTTTCCAGAAAACGAACAATCATCAATTCTGATAGGCATTCCTACTGAACTAGCAATCGACCATAAAATCGCTGAGTCCCAATACTCAAAAGGAAGCTCGAAAATACGAATCCAAAGGCCTTCGATGAATTAAGCTTGTACGGGTTGAAATCCGGCCCCCAATCAGACAGCCTGAACGTACCCTGAGCCACCTTCCAAGATTTACGATTGAACACACGTGCTCGCTCATCCGGATTAGCAATGTAGACATTATAAAAACCCTTACCCAAATATGTAAATCGCCAGCTACCAGAAATTTTCCACACCTCTTGGAGGGATGATTTCAGAATTTGAGAGGACGTTGGGTTCCCGACGGAATATGAGAGTCGACCCAAAAAAGAATGTTTGAGAGCGTCTACACGAACCTGATAGACCTACTCTGGAATAGTAACGGAGAAGAAATCCCCTTCATTTTTTGGCAATGGGAAATCCTTCGGTGAAGGGTCTTGAATCGGGTACAAGGCCGGGTCACACCGAGCAGCCACCATCGCAAAAGATCCAACAGACCTCTGTTTATTGCGGCCCGCAACCGCCGTCTCACCAACAATTATAGCCCTCGAATCCGAGATTGTTGTTGCCTCTATGAGAATGGGGCAGACCGGAAGATCACAAATAATACTGGAGCCTCGTCCGGTGGTGGAATTTTGATTGAGAAACCCTACAACTGGGAATAGAGCTGAGTCTGTGGACTCAAGACCCTGTGAGGATTTTGGTGAAAGAAACCGCTTCGAGGCCTTGACTTTTTCTGAGAACGTGTCCATGACAAATTCGATTAAACCCGGATAATCAGAACACAATTGAATGAAATTTAATTCTGAGTTCGACATAGAAGATGCAAAACCTCAGACAAAGGGAGGAAAAGAAACATTCGCCGTAGAAGGCGAAAGGTAGCGGCGAAAAACCGCTGAATTTGAGAGAGAAAATCGTCGGAAAAGGAACAACCTAGAGATAGAAAGTAGAGAGTGGCGAGAGAAAACCGACTCTCATTTCAGTTCCTTTTCTCTTTCTAAAAAGAAATGTATCAAAGACCTGCACCTATAAAGGCTGGATTGAGATATAATCCAGGGGAACCTCACAAGGTCTTCTGAATGATGCTTCTTCTAGTAGCACTAAGACTGTCTTTGTTAAACCGGTGGTTTGTACTGATCTTCTTATTGAAGAACATCCCCGTGTTTTAGACTAGGGTAAAGGACCTATGGTTTCAGAAAAACTGAAGGTTCATGAAAGAAAGCCCAAACCTCAGGAAAAGGCTATAAAACCTTAACACTCAGTAGGAAATCCTCAGGCCAGTACTTCGAAGCCTCAGGCTAAGAATACCAACCTGAAGAAATCTACACTGAACCATCAAAGGAATCTTCAGAAAAGAAACACTCAACAGAGATATTCTCAACTGAAGAGACCAAGTCCTCAGGATACTGAAAGACCACAATTTCAGTACAGGCAACCTAAACCCCCACTTGCCTAGGGTAAAGGTTTCCTGAACCCAAGTCAGCAGAGACATAGACCAGCTGCACCAAGGCCAAAGCATTGGAACAAGAGGCCTGTACCCAAGAAGAATTCTAAGGCTCATGTTCATGCTAAGGCTGACACTCATACACAGGGTACTGCCAAGGCACCTAGGGTGGTGAATGTGTATGTAAATGTTTATGGAAGACAAATCAGTCACTCTAAAGTAATTAGAGTTATCAGGCAGATTTGGGTTCCAAAAGGTACAGCTAACCTGGTAGGACCCTTCATCAAATGGGTACCTAAGGCCTGATCTGTTTTTCAGGTGAAGGAAAAGGGCACTGAGCTGAGTGAAGACAACATAGCCCTGATAAGTGGAAGTGAAGTAGCTCCTGCTGCATGGTATCTGGATAGTGGATGTTCAAGGCACATGACAGGATATAAACACTTACTCACTAACTATGTTGAGCAAAAAGGCCCTCAGATTACTTTTGGAGATAATTCCAAAGGACAGACTGAAGGATATGGAACTCTTGAAGTTGACTCTGTTCATATCCATGGTGTTTCATATGTTTCTGGTTTAAAGCATAATCTGCTTTCTATCAGTCAATTCAGTGACAAAGGATTCAGTGTTGAGTTCTCAAAGAACTTATGTTATGTGAAAGACAATGCTTCACAGCAAATATTACTGACTGGTACTAGAAAAGAGAATGTGTATCTTGCTGATTGGAGATTAACTCCTAAAGATACATGCTTTGTTGCAAAAAGTTCTACTGATACCAGTTGGTTGTGGCACAAAAGGATGAATCACTTAAACTTCAAAACTCTGAACAAACATGCAAGATTAGCACTTGTAAGGGGGTTACCCAATGAAGTGTTCAATAAAGATCATGTATGTGATGCTTGTCATAAAGGAAAACAAATCAGAGCATCATTCAAAAGCAAAGTAGAAGTTTCTACTGACAGAATACTGCAACTGTTACATATGGATCTATTTGGTCCAGTAACACCTGTGAGCACTAATGGCAGGAAATATACACTTGTGGTAGTTGATGACTACTCTAGATATACTTGGGTCATATTCTTACTCAGTAAGAAAGAGACTCAGACAAAACTGCCTGAATTACTGAAAAGACTCAGTATTGAAAAGAATCTGAGTGTGGTCAAAATCAGATCAGATAAAGGCACTGAATTTATCAACCATATTATATCTGATTATTGTGCAGCAAATGGAATAACTCATGAAAAATCAGCTGCAATGACTCCACAACAGAATGGTGTTGCAGAAAGAAGAAATAGGACTCTGAAAGAAGCTGCAAGAACAATGATTGCTGAAGCTGACATTCCTAAGAGATTTTGGGCTGAAGCTATCAACATTGCATGCTACTCTCAGAACAGATCCAAGCTGACAAAAAATCAAGGCAAAACACCTTATGAGCTGTGGAATGAAAGGAAGCCTCTTGTCTCTTTCTTTCGTGTGTATGGTTGTAAGTGTTTCATACACAATAATGGTAAAAATCAGTTGAAAACTTTTGATAGCAAAGCTGATGAAGGGATATTCTTAGGATATTCTGAAGTCAGTAAAGCCTTCAGAGTTTACAACTGTAGGACCCTTATTGTGGAAGAAACACCTCATGTTGTTTTTGATGAATCTACTTGTGTTCAGAAGAAACAGGAACATGACTCAGGAGATCTGACAAAGAGAATCACCAGACTAAGCCTGAAGAAGAATGATAAAACATCCTCTGAGCCTGAAAAAAAGAAGTCAATCACTTTCTATGAATGGAGTGAATCAGACTCAGACAAAGAAGCTCAGGATGGAAATACTCAGGCTGGTGAAACTCAGGCTGATAGTTCTACACTAAAGGAAAGCCAACACACTGAAGCTGACCAATCTGAACAAATACCAGTTCAGACTCAAGTATGTAATGCCGATGAAGATGTGGTCACAGCTGAGGCAAACTCTGAATCTATCAACCAAGGGGGAACAAATGTCACTGACAATGTTCTGAATGGAATTTCCCCCGAGGGAGATGATTCACTCTCTCCTTTTCTGTTATTCCCTGAATTTAATGAACTGCCTGAACCTAACATTTCTAATGTTGAGGATACTACTGAAGGGGGAACATCCAGGAGAAGATGGTTCGATAGTCATCCTACAAGTCAGATTGTTGGTGATCTATCAGAAGGTGTTAGAACAAAAAAGTTCCATGGTGAAAGCGCTCTATTCTGTTGCTTCCTATCTGAAAAGGAACCAACTAAGATTGAAGAAGCTCTTAAGGATTCTTTTTGGATTACTACTATGCAAGAGGAGCTGAATCAGTTCACAAGGAATGAAGTTTGGGAGCTAGTGGATAGACCTAATAGGCACAATGTGATTGGAACTAAGTGGGTATTCAAGAACAAGAGAGATGAAAACAACAACATTGTAAGAAACAAGGTAAGGCTAGTTGCACAAGGTTATTCCCAAGAAGAAGGCTTGGATTATGATGAAACCTTTGCACCTGTTGCAAGACTTGAAGCTATCAGATTGTTTCTTACCAGATGGATGTGAAGAGTGCATTTCTGAATGGTGTGCTTATGAATTTCTCTGCTCTTATGAAAGGAAAGTTTGACATGTCAATGATGGGGGAGATGAATTTCTTTCTAGGACTTCAAGTGAAACAAACTAAGGAAGGAATATTCATCAATCAGGCAAAGTATACCAGAGATCTGATTGCTAAGTATGGTGTACAGAATTGCAATGCAATTAGAATTCCTATGAATACTAACTACAAGATGGATCCTGATCCTGAAGGCAAGTCAGTTAACCACACTGATAATAGAGGGATCATTGGATCATTGCTATATCTCACAGCAAGTAGGCCTGATATTACTTTTGCTGTTGGGATATGTGCAAGATACCAAGCTAATCCTAAGGCTAGTCACATGGATGCTGCTAAAAAGATTTTGAAATATCTTAAAGGCATAGTGAATAGAGGATTATGGTATCCAGCTGATGATAACCTTGAATTAACTGGTTATTCAGATGTTGATTATGGTGGTTGTAGAATTGACAGGAAGTCTACTACAGGAACTTGTCAATTTCTTGGAAGTAAGTTGATATCATGGTTTTCAAAGAAACAGACCTCAGTAGCAACTAGTACTACTGAAGCTGAATACATGGCTGCAGGAAGCTGCTGTGCACAGATTCTTTGGCTCAGACAACAATTGAGGGATTATAAGGTTGTAGCCAATGAAGTACCTACATTTTGTGACAATAATAGTGCAATTCCTATTACACAAAATCCGGTATTGCACACCAGATGTAAGCATGTTGATATCAGACATCACTTCATCAGAGATCATGAGAAGAAGGATATCAGAATGGAGAAAATTCATACTGATAAACAGAGAGCTGACATCTTGACTAAACCTTTGGCTGAGTCAAGATTTCAGGAACTATCAGTTGAATTGGGTATGTTGGATCCAGGTGAATAATTATCTGAAAAATTGAAGGTTTTCAGATGCATGAAGTTTTTCAGGTTTCACTGAAAAACTCAGGATAAAAATAAGGTTCTCATCACTGAGTCTTGAGAAACTCAGTAACCTTAGCTCAGTTATCAAATATACACTAACTTTTTATCAAGGTCAGAACTCAGAAAGATTGATAGACGAAATTGGTCTGAAGTAGTTAATGACTCATGCACCTCATTTATTGTCTAACTGATTCTCAGAAATCATTGGGCATAAATGATAAAACACCTGTGGAAATAAATGGGCGGGACTTTTGAAATTCTCGGGAAAAGTCAACAGTCTGCAGAAAGAGTGATTAAAAACACTGTACATAATCACAAATAAGGATAAAAAATGGCGGCTAGTACTCGCTATTTGTCCTTCCATCTACCCGATCTTAACCTATTCAAATCGTGACTGTTGATTACCCCTCTACGCGAATTCCCGTGGATCAAATTTATTCAAGATAAATACCCATTTCGTGCTTTCTTAAAAATCACTATTCAAAAACCTTCGTCTTAACAAACACATTCTCTGTTATTCCAAAATCCTTCAAATACCAAAATGACTTTAACAATCTTTGACAAACTCGCTGTAACCAGCAAACCCTGGTACGAGAATGTTGTATCTCTTGACGGCATGGCAAATGCAGCAAATGAGGAGAAGGCTCTTCATATGCTTCGATTGGCCAAACTCACCTGTCTTGTAGCCAACCGTCCCGATGGCGAATACACATGAGAGGTAATAGAATTTGTGGCAAATATGCATCTCGATGAAGATAACTGCATAGATTCTAGGATTACTATCTCGCATTTAGTTCGTGGTGAGAAATTTGTGGATTTTGTTCGTGAGCTTTACATTATCCCAAATAATCTAAATGTTGTGTATGAGTTGAATGATAGAGGGGAGGATCCTACGTTGTATATGGTGGGTAGGGAGCAAGAATATCTGGATAGGATTGCTGAAACTCATGTTAAGTTTGAGGCTACATTAAACAAGAAGCACTTGAAGTTGAAATATCGTGTGCTTCTTAATATTGTGAGCAAGTGCTTGATGAGTGGATCAGGAAGCTTTGAGCAGATAAGCAAGCCAAAATTGAGATTGATGGCAGCTATTGAATATTCTCCTTCAAGGGCATTTAACTGGCTGCAATACTTGATCAAAGTGGTGAGTGATCAAGCAAAACACATTAAGAAGGAGGATAACACTGTGGTGATAAAAGGAAAAATCTTGCATGCCACCAAGATTGCCTTCATTTTTTAAACATGCCGTGAGGAAGAAGACATATTTGCTCAGTCAAATGCCTTCCCAATGTCCAAAGTGATGTTCAGGCCAACCAAGAAGGCCCTCAGGGGCAGGAAAGAAAAGCCATCTGAGTCTCAGGAGGAGACTGCAGAGGAAGAGACTGAAGAGGATGCTCCAGTTGTTGAGTCGGTTAGGGAAACAAGGAGGGAAACTTAAAGGTCCACTGAGTTGAGTGAGGAAGAGGCTAAGAAAGCCAGAGGGAAAGCTTTACTGAAAATCAAGAGGGAGACTAGTGAGAAATTGAAGAAGAAGGCCTTAGCTCCTCAGAAGCGAAGAAGGCTATACACAATTGCTGAAAAGGAGGCTGAGGAGGCTGAGGAAGAAGAAACTCAGGTTGAGACACAAGGCCTAAAATCACCACTTCAGGTCTTGGCTCAGGTGGTGAAAACTATTGAAGAGAAGGAGGTAACTGAGGAGGATAATGTTTTCTCTGAAGTGATGGAAACTTCCATTGCTACAGATAAGATCTCTCAAGAAATCTTTTCAGGTTCCCAACAGCCTGTTAAAGATAGCCAAACTCAGATCCCACCCTCACAACCCTCAGAGCCAAATGAACCCCAAGATATTCTGAACCTTGATGCACTACTTACTAAACCTTTTCTTGATCCTCAGCCCTATAACTCATACAATCTAAAACATCCCTTCCTGAACAGCCAGTCCCTCCACCAATGAAGAAAGGAGAAGCCGAGGAAACTAAATGGAGAAGCAAGGGGGAAAGATTTGTGCTGGACAGATACCCTGAGCTTACAGAGTTTCCTGACCTTCAGGACCTATTCATCAGACTGAGAACCACAGTATACATCCTGAACCAAACTCTTCCTGATATGCTGAACATTGTTTGCATTCAGAGGTGAAGAATGGTGGACTGAGAAAACGGCCATTCTAACTGAGTTTTCAGGCTTCAGGAAAACCAAACTCGGGATGAAGCCTTCAAATTTCGATGAACTGGTGAAGAGGAAGATTGCCAAAAAAAGGCCAAGTGGGACAGGAGAAACAAGTGGTGATGATGGCAAAAGAAAAGACAAAGATGGAGGAGGTGAAGGAGAACAAGGGAAAGAAACTAAGAGGAAGCAAGAGCTGAAAAGATCATACCAGTTGCTGATACTCAAATTCCTCAGACTAAAGATAGAACCCTTCAGGTACCTTTTGGCACTATTACTCATTATGCCAAAATTACTGAAGAATCTATCATTAAGTTTGCTGATTTTGGTATGCAGACTGAGGCTCAGTCAGAACACACTTCACATGCTCCAATGATTGATCTAACTCCAATCTTGGACAAGCTAAAGAAGATTGAGCCAATAACAGCCAAGATGATAGAGATGGAGAGTGTGCTGGCAGAACAGTAAAAAAGAATGGAGGTTGCTTAAAAGATTTTGACTCTGAGTACCTCTGCTGAAATCAGAACAATTCAGACTGAGGTGGCTGAAAAGATTAATGCTCTAGATACAAAGTTGGGTGACGTGTCCAAGAATATGTCTGATGAGCTGAATTTAAAATTCAATGAGAGGACAGTCTATCTGGAGAAGAAGTTAGCAGAGAAGAATGAAGGAATGATCAAACAAGCTGTTGAGGAAATGAGTTCATTACTCATGTCCAAGATGACAGAACTTATGCATGGAGTTTTTGCCAATCAATTTGCTCCATTATCAGAAGAAGTGTCAATTGGCAAAAATGTCCTGAGACGTATGAAGGATGAACAGGATGTTCTGGCAATGTAAGGAGCAATTTCATATGGATGCCACCCTTTACCAGATACTTCTCATGTATGATGCCAAAAAGGGGGAAAGGACATCTCATACTGCAATGGGCAAATTGGACACTCATTTGAAGAAAACCCTGGAAAGGAAAGCCCAGCAGGAATTGAAAGCTCAGCATGTTCTAAAGACTCTGCAGGAAATTGAAGCAACTAAAAAGCTAAAAGCAGTTGAGCCTGAAGATACTGAGTTCATTAAAACAGATAGGCAAACAGCTCAGGAAGCTATGATCTTAAGAAAGACAGAGAAGAGAAGAGCTGAAACAAGCCTGACTGCCGAGGCACATGCTGCTACCAAGAAAATGGAGAAAAGAAAAGTAGCAGTAGGTACAGAATCTGAGAAGAAGAAGAGAAAAATCTCTGGTAAACCACTTCAGAGAAAATGATTGCTGATTTCTCTGAACCTGAGGAGTCTGAAACTCAGAAAGACCTAGAAGAAGTTGAAACTGAGGAACTGTTTAAAGAAGGTTTTGGGGTATATGATTCAAGTTCTCAGATTTCAGACTTTGACTGGCATAACAAACTCAAGGCCTTACATATTGAAAAAGAAAAGAGACAAGTTGTATTTGTATCAAGAGCTGAGTTGACCAGAAAGAAGAGGGAAGAAGAACAGGAGAGAAGGGGAAGCTTCAGAAATTTTATGAGTAGGAGATGGGGCAAAACCAAAGTACAGAAATGGCCGCATATTGATAAATGGATGCAAATCCAGATCAATGATGCCTGGGAAGAGGTCAAGAGAACCTTCTGGTTTAATCATGACATTCTGCAAGAATGGAGAGGAGGAAGCTCATACCGAAATGAAGCCTTTCTGGAGTACTTCCTGACCTTCTATCCAGAGTACTTACAGAAATGGATGAACTTAGCTGATGAAAACAATGTATCTGTGAAGGCACCTGGCCAGTACAAGTACCCTGCTCCAAGATTCAGCACTGGATTCATAAATGAAGCTGCTATATCCAGGGAGGTTGATGAATATGCTGCTCAGATGGGTCTGACAGGGAGTCACCCAGAGATCATCAAACAGAGGGATGAACTGAAGAAGAGATATTATGGGATGTTCAATCTTGAAGTCCCTGTTGATGAAGTTGAAGAAGATTGAAGACTTTGATTCTGTTTATGTTTCTTTTTGCGTCTGAATTTTCATTGTAAAATGTAACTCCTACATCAATGAAAATCTACTTTTGTTGTGTTCAAACAAGATAATATCTCATTATCTTTTAATATGTTTTTGCATTTCATACTTACCTGATATGCCACCTAATGTAATAGAAACTGAAACCTGAGTATAGGTTAGGTTTTCTTAAAATGTAACAAGATGGTTTTGGCATCATCAAAAAGGGGAAAATTGTTGGGAGATTAATTTAATAAGATTTTGATTAGATCCCAAAACCCCTGAGTATGACATGTTCAGGATAATCTTGATAGTCTGATAGTCAGGTTTCAGTGTAGAATAGTTTAGGGAAAATCTGCACCATTTATAATCAACAGATATCACTCAGGATTAATGTAGACTCTGAAGACTCAGAAAACACTGAAAACTCAAAAGACACTGAAGACTCAGAAGACACTAAAGACTCAGAAGACACATAAAAACTCAGAAGACACTGAAGACTCATAATACAATGAATACTCAGAGGGACTCTGAAGACTATCTACCTGAGGGCATATAAACTGAGGAAGATTTGCACATTTATAAGAAATAAATGTTGACCAAATATTCAATTGTAGACAAAAGTAACTAGAACTAAGTGTTGTTTAAGGTTGTCTCATTCAGAGAGATTGGCCTAAAAGAGCCGTTTTTGTTTGTCTACATTCACTGAAGACAAAGAACCAATCAGAGAGAGACAACACTGTACTTCATTGACACAGAAAGTGACATGGCACTGAGAATGTCAGAAGTACTGAGTTCCAGACTGCAAAAACTTGGTGATTGGCTGCATTGGTTACTTGTTATACAAACCATGCAAGGGCGTATTCAAACCCTAAAATAATCGTTCATCAATAACCAAAAGAGGAAACCCTTGATGCTATCTCTTCCAACGGATAGTTTTTTCAAGAGTGCCTATAAATACCAGTGACCTTCACCATTGCAAGGTTACGGAAAATCAAGCAACTCTAGAGCTCATTCGTATTCTTGCAAATTGAAGCACTCGAAAAACCTAAGATTTCCCAAGTGTTTCACATTGAAGAGAGCTCATTCACTAAGCCTAGTACTGTCATATATCCAAAGCTTAGTAAGAGATAACCTAGCCTTCGAATATGTTCTTATTGTCAAAGGATATCTCACCGTAGTTGGAAACCAGCCAAACCCCAAACCCTATTGTTAGGTAGTTTGAGTGTGTGATTGTTGGAGAGTAAGAGTTGTAAAGAGTGAGTAAGCTGCAGTTGAGTTCAGCCAGAAAACTCTAGAGAAGAAGTTAGTAAGCTGTTTTGAGACAGTCTGAAAACTCGTGTGTGTTGAGTTAGTAAGCTGCAGAAGTTCAGCCAGAAAACTTATTGTAGAAAGTTAGTAAGCTGCTGAGTTCAGTCTGAAATCTTTACGAAGTAGAAGTAGTGTGTTAAGGAATTTCTCTAAGGATCAGAGAGAGTGGACGTAGGAGCTTTGCCTCTGACCACTATAATTTGCTGTGTTGTTTGCTTTCTGTTTTGCATTTTAACTGTTGCATGTTTTTCACTGAAAGCACTGATTTTCCTGATATTCAGTTGTAATCAATCCACTGAACCTGCATTGAATTGATCACAGCCTTAACCACTGATTGACTAAGGAAAATATTTTCAGCAAGATAAAACGAGTATAAACCTAGGGCCAACACATTCCGCACCCTTGATAAGCTAGAACAGATAATTACCAAACTGAACAAACTCTACTGAGTATTCAGTAAGATAGTTATCTGATCCAAGCTTCTAAGGACTCTGATAAAATTTCAGAATAAGTTGGGCTAATCTGAAGCTACTGAAAGCTGCTCAGGATCACTATCTCAGTAGACTTTGACTCAAGGCAATTTGTGCTTCTCAGGGTAAATTCTCAGGACATCCTGACCCTACTGATTTCAGTAAAGAAAAGTTTTTAAAATCACTGAACACGTGTATTCCCCCCCCCATACACGTGTAAGACTCGTTACACCGGGACCAACAGGTAGTAATGGAATTGATATTTTCTGACGATGTATCAGATGAGATTTGACATTGACCATGGTTTTGTTGAGGTTGAGCAAGAAATTTTTCTTTCTCAGATGTTCTCAAGAATTCATTAGAGTGGACAATGTAATCTTAATCTCGTTGATGGCCTGAGAAGTTTTGTTGTTGATTGTTGTTTGATCTTGCATAAAGGCTTGCAAGGTTTCTTCAAGGCTTTTCGTTTGTGGCTTATTATATGGGGTGAAATTGGAGTTAGAAGTATTTTGATTGGGCAAAGGTTGTGCATTACTATCATTTTTCCAACTAAAATTTGGATGGTTCCTCCAATTTGAATTATATATTTCAGAAAAAGCAGATGGATATGGTTTTTAAAAGTTAGACATTGCATTTGCTTGTTCATAACACATCTCTTTTAAGACAGAAATTTTTAGGCATTCTTTAGTTAAATGTCCATCAATAGCACATATATCACATACATCATTGTTTTGCACAAATTTTACTTCTTTGGGTTTCTTTAATTGCATGCTTTCAACTTATCTAGCTAAACTAGCAACCGTAGCGCTTAGATCATCTTCTTGATTAAGATGATATTTTCCTTTATTAGCATTTTTAAGATTAGATCTAATTGAACCTTCAGAAGTATTTTTTTTCATTATACCAAGATTGAGTTTTTTCAACCAAATGGTCTAAATACTTAAGTGCATCCTCATAATTTTTATCCAAAAATTCTCCATTAGACATCATTTTCACAAAATGTTTTGTTTCAAAATTTAAACCTTCATAGAAAAAACTTACAGTTCTCCAATTTTCAAAACCATGGTGAGGGTAAGAATTTAATAAATCCTTAAAACGTTCCCAACATTGAAAATATTTTTCATTAGGCTTTTGAGAAAAGTTTTTGATTTGCTTCTTTAAACCATTTGTTTTATGAATTGGAAAGAACTTTTTCAAGAATTCAGTTTGAATTTGTTGCCAATATATAATTGAACCAGGTTTAAGAGAATTAAGCAATGTTTTTGCTTTATCTTTAAGAGAGAAAAAGAATAACTTTAGCTTAATCGATTCTTGAGTACACAATGGTTCACAAAATGTTGCATAAATTTCTTCAAATTTTTTAAATCCAAATAAGGATTTTCAGATTCAAAACCATGAAAAATGGGAAGCAATTGAATCATACCGGGTTTGAATATGAAATTATTTGCATTTTGAGGGTATAAAATACATGATGGGATGAAATTGTGTTGAGGTTCTAAGAAATCGAACATTCCTATAAATTCTCATTATTTTGTCTTTCAAATTCTCCATCCACACTCTCATTTCCAGCCATGATTGAAGCAACACTACTTAATTTAACTATATCACTCCTTATTAAACGACCACTTATTATATCACGGGTCCAATTATACATAAAACTAACAAAACCAATAAAATAAAGAGATAAAGAGAAAGAAAGATTACCCACTTATGAGGCAAAGCCTCACAAAGGAGGAATCGTTCTCCGCAAAACCTCCCCATCAACGGTGCTAAAAACTTGATAACTCTTTAAGGTTACACACCCAAGTATAGGTTTGTCTCAAGTAATAAAATTTCTCGGGAGTCCGACAATCGAACCAGAAGGCGATTTGGAAGAAAAGATGTCAGCTAGTAGGTAATATTTCAAGGTTCTATATTTAGGATTCCACTTTAAGTAAAACACTAGAATTATTCTTGAATATCTTTGATAACTCAATTGAAATCTAACAATCAAGTGATTTCAATTGGAAGATAGAACGTTAAACACTTAGAGAACTTTAACAACTTTCTTAAAGTCAACTTAAAGAATTTATGAATCCAACGGTTGTTATGTGAGACTAAGCATTCCTTGTGTTAATATGTCTACAACAAATTAAAGGCTCAACACAACAAAATATTATACTCCCTTCGTCCACCAATTTTATGCACACTTGCGTTATTCGTCCGTCCACCAATTTTATGCACACTCCTTTTATGAAAAAAGTTACTTTATTTTTATCCCCCAACCACCACTTAATTACTTCAAATGTCATTGTACTTCACTCACAAACAATCACTTTATTTATAAATGGACCCCACAATACCCCATAATACCCTTACTTATCTACTTTATCTACATTTTTATTAATATGTGTACCCACCACATCAAGCATAAAATTGGTGAACATAGGGAGTACGTAATTCATTAAACAACCAAAAAGATTTTACCCTTGAAGACCTTTATTGAAAAGCCAAGAACAATACTAGTATATTACTAAAGCTTCATCCCTAGCTCTAGCAAAATACTTAGGTACTCATACTAATACAACAACAACTCATATTTTTCAGAGAAGTACTAGACTAATGATAGAAGTATTACAAGAAATTGGATGTCCTTCAAGGGTTGCCAAAGAGCCCTTTATATAGGCCACAAGTTTGTGCATTGTCTAGACTTTTGTAATTAATTCGGTGGCCAGCAAAGATTGATCATTCAACCTTCTATCAACCTAAATTTTGACTTGCTCCCTAAATAAGTCTTGTAGGGCTTGAATTTTATTTCCAAGGAGACCAAGATCTCAAAAATTGGCTTTGTACATAGAGATTTATGACCAAAATAGTCAGGTAGCTCAATCTGCTTTTATGGCTCTTGGTAGATTTTGTTGACAAGTTGAACACCCAATATCTCCACTTGTATGAATTTAATGGCATTGATCTTTTTACACTGTGGTTACACGCATCTTGGCTATTCATTCCTGTTGGCCTTGTGACATTTGGATATTTTGGTGAATTATTGTGAATAAACTTTCAGATTGTGTCTTGTGCGGTTTGAAATCTGGAGCATTTACATTGATTCTCCTTTTCACCCTTGAAGTCGATGTTTTTAGCCTTTTGGACCTAAACACAACTTGTAGCCCAATGGGGTAGTGATCCATTGAAATTAGAATTGGGCCAATTGGATTAGTGTAGCTCAAATTATTGTCCAAATAAAAAATGTGTTTTGGATAAAAAAATCATTCAAAATTTAGACAACAATGTAGTCTCGACTTTTTTAGTATAATTGGACCTCAAACTTGCGATATTGGACCAATATAACAACTTATAGCTTTAGTAAATTATCTTAGGTGTTCAAAAACATCAATATCCTATAATTTGGATAAGTATAACTCAAGTTATGACCTCAACAATCAAGCAATACATCTTCTAGCCATGTTAAATCATAATTATGTTTTTTTATTGTTATAGAAAATTAAATATTTAAAACTAAACTAGAAAGTATGAAATTATATATGAATATGCTACAAATAATATATAAAAATAACCAAAGTAACACCTGAAATGTATATAACATATGCATATTTAAACATTAATAATTGTGGAGCCTATAATGACCTCCAAGTCCGGGCGAGCTGGATCCACTTTGACTTTTTCGAGTTTTTCCCTCGGGGTGGCTCGAGGTTTTCCCTCTCTTAGGTCATCGATCGACCCTTGGATTATGAAATCTTCTGGTTCACCCCCCATTCTTGGTTCGAGGTCGACCCATTTTCTCGTAGTTAGTTCATTTATCGAGTTTTTTTTGTCGATTTCCATTATGTCATTTTGTTCAATTACATTTGATTTGAGTTTGCGGGAAACTAATTATGGAATTGAAATAAGACCGGATATAAAGCGAACAACATCTTGCTTCAACTTGGTCACCTTTGACTGTGCCGACTACCCCACTCTTGGTGGGGAATTTTACACAAAAATAAGAAGTTGAGGACGCAGTCTCGAATTCATGTTCAAAAGGCCTACCGAGGAACCGTTAAAGGTTGACGAATGGTCGATTACAAGGAAATCATAGAGTTTAGTGGCCCTAACATTTTCATATAAAGTTGACACTAGCTCGAACGCTAGGCGGATGATACCGTAGGGTTTTACGGTAGCGTCCCCAAATCCTTTCACTATGTGCTCTCTCTCAAGGCTCCACATAATCGGCAAAATTGCCCAGTTCGTTCAGTGTGCTTTTGAACAGTATATTGTAGAAAGCCCCACTGTCGACTAATAGGCGGTTAACTGTCACTCTCATTATTTTAGCTATGATAACTAGTGGGTCGACATTGGGGTAGACCACCCCGGTCCTATCCTAGTCGTCGAATAATATTGAGTTGATCTCCTGGGCGGTGACGTTCACAGGCATGCATATCCTGTGGGCATTCTCCATCTCTCTGAGTTCGGCCTTCTGACGCCTAATGGACAGCGAGGTCGAAGCTAATAACCCACCCACTGCTCCGAGGGGCGACAAGATATAGATCACATGCTCCTCGGTGTTTTCGGGCATGGGTGGAACTTGGTGCTGCTGACGATCGTTCCCCTGCCTGACTGGGTTGTTAGTGGTTGGAAGCCCTGTTCTGTTGGCGAGCTTCATCCTGGTGATGAGGTTCCTCGTCCTGTCGCCGGCCGTCATTTTGTTGTGGTCGCTGGACGAATTTTTCCAGCACCCCATCCTCGTATAGCCTCCATATCTACGTCAGGAGGTCTCAACATTCACTTGTGTTGTGGTCGATGCCCTCATGGTAGTGGAAATATTTGTCGGGATTCTGATTGCTCTTGGTGATCCTGTGTGGTAGGCCGAGTACCTATCTGTCCTTGATCTAGGTGAAGATGTGTTTGGGCGACGTGTTGAAGACTTCTACGAGTTTTACTACAACGAGGTCCTCGAAAGGCTTGAAGTTTCCAGGCTCTTTGTAGTTGAGTGACCTTCGGGTATTTTTCTTGTGTTCAGGCCCCTCTAGTTCACTCAGTCTTGACGCTAGTAGTTTGGTGGTGTGAACCAAGTCACAAGCTCATTTTTTAAAGTCGGCGTATGAGGTGAGATAGTTTGCGGTCATCTGGCGCCATAACTTCGTGCCCTTTCTAAGTCCGCCTACTGCCCCCAAGACCTTTGCTTCATCATCCAAGGGATCACCTTCTAAGGTTAGGTTGTCAATTCTCTCTAGGTACGCCCGGTCAAACTCATCCTTGGTCTTCTCGATGTTTGCCAAATGCTCCTTAGTCGCCGGAAGAGGTGCCATTGTGGCAAAGCTACTTAAGAATTGCTTCGCCAAATGCTCGAAAGATTCGATTGAGAACGGAGCCAGGGATGAGAACCATCTATGGGCTTGGTCGCCCAAGGTAAGAGGGAAAAGTCTACACATCGTCGAGTCCATGGCCCTGATAGATGTCATGTAGGTATTGTATTTTGCGATGTGGACCCGTGGGTCCGAGTCGTCGTTGTATTTGTCAAGGTACGCGGTGTTGACTTTCTTTTGCGTGAGGGCTAAGGTTACCCTCGCTCCCAGAGGCAAGGTCGGAAGCATTGTCTCAGTGACTTGTCCGGTTTGGCTAACCTGTTTGTCCATCCTGTCCTGAAGTGTTCTGACCGTTTGGACGAGGGCCACTATTTGATTGTCATGGGGATCGGGACGTCGGGGAGTTCCCTACCTGTCGAGGTGGCTTAAAGTGGATGCCTTCGGCCCTTCGCGAAGTTCTCCAAGGGAACCCTCTAAGAATAGCCAGTCTGGTTCTTCGTCCATCGGGTCCGAATGGGAGTGTGCCTCATCCTCTGCCAGGTTGGGCCTCTTTCTGGCCCGACCTAGCCAATTGAAGATAGAGTTCTTCTGGGACTCATCCTGGCGCTCTCTAAGCCTTGCATCGAGATTCCTCAGACGATAGTAGTCCTTGGGATCGGTGATAGCATGTTGGAGTGCCATTTGGCCGGCGTGTGCAGTTGGCCTGGTACACGTTTGCCTTTCGAAGCAGTGGCCTTGCGGGCTAGCTAGTGGTCCTCCGGTTCGTCGAAATCGATATGCCTCTTGCGGAGGTACACCCAAGCATTTTTCATTTCCTCTGGGGTCTTGAAAACTTCCCCCCAATCCTTGGCCTACGTGGTGGCGGTGGGCCATGAGCCGGTGGATTGGTGGGACGCCTCTTGCCCGTCTCGCGGATTGGATTCCGGGATCGCTTGTTGATTCTTGTTTAGAGCCATTGGATAGTTTTTCGAGTGGGTTTTCCTAAAAATTCAGAAAATATTTAAGAATTGTTTCCCACAGACGGTGCCAATTGTTGTAAATCGGAAATATTCCCAAGACAATAATAATAAGAAAGAAATCGAAGCAACAAACAAGATAAATAACACGGAGGATTGTTAACCCATTCGTAGGAAAGGCTACGTCTGGGGGCAATACCAAGCTAGGAAATAATTTAAGTGCCTAGAGTGCTAAAATTTCGATCCTTTACAATGAGGTCTCATGCCTATTTATAAGTTTACATCATCAGTTCTGAAACCTAATGGGTCGTGCCATAAAGCCTTGGATATTGAGATCTCAGTGGATTGGCACGACGGATTGCTTCCATGATTTTGGCCAAAGATCTCTCCCGAAGATTCCCTTTCCATGCTTATCTTGACATCAGACTTGGAATGTTTCTTTTCCATACTTACATTTGTCGACCTCACCCATGGAACGACCTCGCATGACTTCGTGGGAGGTCGCCCATCCATGCAAGCTCGCCTCATTCTCTCCCTGTACCAGCCTCCTTGACTGATCATTGCTCACTGCCAGGCCGCCCTTGTGGAGGCCGACCTCAGCTCCTTGTGCTCCACCGCAGGATCCGGCCATGGTTGTCGCGTTACCACTATTTGCCACATGGTTGATCTCGATCATACTCTTCCCGCCGTGGGCTATCTGGCTCTTACCGATCGTGGATGACGTGTCCTATGTCCTATGGTCACACGGTGATAATGTGGCTACAACAGGGTGTAAGTAACAAGTAAGTTAACACTTTAGCTAAGTGCACGTAAAAGTCCAAAAAAAATCTATCCACCCTTCCTTTAAACTGGTTTTCTTAATAGTCATTCGTCGAGGACCTACATCAAATTTTATTTCCCCATTAGGTCTTAGGGATAATGACAAATTGTAACTTGTATTATTGTTCTTTTTTTAATTGCAATTTGTACTATTTTTTAAACAAAATGCAACATGTATTAGTTAAACTTTTTGGCTAGATATAGCCTACAGATGATAATTGTGTCTACCACAATGTCAAAAAGTATTTTATCAAACATTAAATTGAAGAAATTCGATAGAAATTTTTAAAAAAAAATAAGTCGGAGTTGGAATTTGTCAATTTTTACTAGTACGTAATTTGTAAAAAGGATAATAGTACAGGTTTAATTTGTTATTAACTTTTAGGTCTTATTACAAAGGAAAGTTTTTAAGAAGGCACCATCCCATGTGCCATTTCACCCTTTGACTCGTCACATGGGGAAGTGTTAAAAAGAAAAGAAAAAAATTGTTTGGTGTTCATTGGCCAAAACTCAAAAGTAACTGATGAAATGAAATTTAGGTATTTTATAATATCATTAAACAATAGATTACTGTTCTCTAATTCTGCTTTCTCCCATATGTAATTTTCTACAACATTTAGATATTTATTCCATTGCATACTAATTTGGATAAATACTTTATTGTATTTGTATTTGTATTTGGGCAAACACTTGTATGCAATATTGCATACTAGTGTTGTGTGTAATTCTAGTTCAAATTGGTATTTTTCTAAAAATTCGCGGGTCAGACGATTGGGTTGGGTCAGGCCCAAGCCCGCTGCAGATCCGACGCTTCAACTTTCTTCTTCCTCGCAATTATAGGTTTTTCCTTCCTGGCAACACAAATCTGGCACTTTCAAATTCTTCTACCTTGCGATCTAGGGTTTTTCTTCCTTGCAACCAACCAGATTTTATAGCGGTGTGTCTGTTGGTTTTTTCTTCTCTTCCTTATTCAAATTCTTCCATATTCTTCTTGCTTTCTTCAATTTTCTCATCATTTGCAATTTATAGGTCTTTTCGTTCTTTTTCCTCACGATTTTGTGACGCAATCTTTCAGATCGTTCTGCACTCTTCTCACGTTGTTCTTTAAATCTGTAATTTTTTACTGAGGATTTTTTTTTCGCGCTTGTACTGGTTTTTATTCATGTAGTAACACTCTTTTGTTCATATGGTAACACTCTTTTATTCATGTAGTAACACATCAAGTTCTTCTTTAAATCTGTAATTTTGGACTGAAGATTTCTTTTCGCGCTAGTACTTGTTTTGTTCATGTGGTAACACGTTTTTCTTCATAGGGTAACATTTTTTGTTCATGTAGTAACATATGTTTTTTTAGTAATATATAACACCATACACATGTCGTCGTAATATTAAGTGAATACTCATGTGTTATCATATGAACAACGATGTGTTACCTTGTGACCCATGTTACTTTATGAATATTTATGTGTTACGGTATGTTTTAATACATGTTACGTAAGATATGATGTTTTTTCAATATAACAATGTAGTAACATTTACTTATCCATTCAGTAACACATGGAGAATGCTAATGTATTTTTTTTTAAATGATGATGTAATTTTTATTTCACGTAGTCACACATTTCGTTTATATAAGTATCACATTTTTTTCATGTAGTAATACACAAAAACTTAACAAAAAATATATTTTAAAAATTATGTACTCAATAAGAATTGATCCTGTGACCAAATACATTACAAACAGACTTAAACCACTAGGCTCCAACACATATTTGATAAATATATCCTTCTACAAATATATATCCGTCAGCTCAACCCACGACTCTGGCCCGCCCTACCCGCCTCGACCCCACCCGCCCGTCTGACCCGCGAATTTTTGAATAATTTGCCTTAATTATAGTGTATTGCACATATTAATAGGGTGCAATATTTCACAAGAGTCCTACTCTTGTATTTGTTCAAAAGAAAAGGGTATCTCTTGTTGAAAAAAGAAAAAGGTTATTCCTAATCTTAATTCATCGGTTCAACGCCAAACTTGATCTGTATAATTATTAATACTTAAAATCACAAAAATATTAAACTATTGTTGGTGGTAAAATATATAGTGAACAAGTTTCGCATAAGGGGATTTGATGCAGCGGGAGCATAATTGTATACGTTGATTTTTAGAATACCCGAAAGAACGCAAATGTGATTAAACATTTAATTCTATTGATTCAATACGAATACCAGAAGAACAACGATAAAACACGAAGAATGGATAAACTCAATCTATTTTTTAATTCATTCAAAACTATTTATACAATGCATGTAGAAGGTTATAAATACTAGTTCAGCCAAAACGACATAGGAAAAATACATAATTAAATATCTAATTAAATAGACTTTAATAAGCATTTAATGTGATTCGTCGAATCCAGCTATATCAATCAAGAGTTGGTGTAACTCACCCATTAATAGTATTGTGGCTTCATATTAATCAAAATTCGTGAAACTAATAAGGGTATGACTATATAATACTAAACATATTAATTATGATAATTGAAATGTATGAGTTATTACTACAAAAAAAGTATTACTCGTGATAATGAAGGGGATGCTTTGTATTAAAAAAAAAGTATTAGCAATAATAATTAAAAGATATGATTTATATTATAAAATAGTATTAATCTTTTTTTTTATCAGGAATAAAGTAGTATTAATCTTGATAATTAAAAGATGAGTGTCACTAAACACACCCCATTTGTTAAGCATACCCTAATAAAATTTAAAAATTAACATGTATTACTATACACGCCCCATTTTTTTTCATATTATAATCTTCCTCTATCAAAATAGAAAAATAACACTTTCATACCTTTCATTTTCTCATGAATATTTCTCTTCTAATAAAATCAATTGATTCTTTCGTATTCATTAATTCTTATGATTTTTTTTTAAATTTTATATAAATTCAGGAATATATTATTAAAAAATCAACTAATTTTTTTTCAAAAATAAATAAATTCAAAAATTAATTTAAAATAAAATCTTCAAAAATCATAAAAAGGCTAAATTAAAAAATTAAAAAATCAACTGAATTTTTGAAAAAATATTTAAATTATAAAAACTAAAAAATTTAAATAAAATCATTAAAATGTTTTTTTTAAAAACAACTAAATCTAAAAAATATTTATATTAAAAATTCAGTTAACCTAAATAAAATTTGGAAAAAAAATTAATTAAATTATTTTTGAAGATTTATTTTATTTTTTTAATATTTTATTTAGTTTTAATTGTTTTTTTTATTATTCCTTAATTTACTTTTTTTTTTTTTAAGATTTAGTTGATATTTTATAATATTTTTAAAATTTATTTTAATTTTTTCCAGATTTTTTTATTTTTATTTATTTGATTTTTTTTTATTTATTTATTTTTAAAGATATATTACTTTTTATTATTTTTATATTTTAATTTAATTTTTTCAAAATTTTCAATTATTTTTCCATGTATAAAATTTTTAAGAAACTAGATTGACAAAAAATTAAGGACCAATCAAAGTGATAAAAAACTTAAAGGATTAAAATCAAAATAAGTAAAACTTAAAGGATTAAAATCAAAATAAATAAAACTTAAAAGACAAATAATAACTTAGTCATTATATATATATATATATATATATATATATATATATATATATATTTGTCTTAAAAATTATGGGGTGTGTTTAGATGATTTTGTGATGTATTTAGTATCACTCTTAAAAGATTGGAGACATAAATACAAAATAAGTTCATCGTGAATAAATTTTACAGAAGAACTACGGTTCAATTGTAGAAGAATCAAACACGATTTAATAATTTTTCTTTTGTATTTAAATTTAATTTTGATGTAGTTCAAATCTCGAGTTCAAAGATAATTCCTTGTGCCCAAACCAAATCAAGGTTGTGAAATGGATAAAAGGCGGGTGGTATTTTTGGTTGTTTATTGAAATGAAAATATCTAAGCATTATTAAGCCATGAGATAAACTGATCCTTCACCAAAAACAAGTTTGTCATTCTTCTTCACAATTCATTCCAATAGAGCCAGTGTCTGTCATGCCAGCGTTATTGCAGATTTCCATTAACATCTCAGCCTTGCATCCTCTCCATAAATACTACAATGATTCTAAAAACAAAATTAGCGTTTACAAATTAAAATTCCTGCAACCTATCACCTCCCCGCACTCAAAATTAAAAATTAAGTGTTTTCATAGAGACAGATTGAAAGCGGATGATGCTTCAATGCTATTTCTAGGTGCGGATAGGGGCAAAAATGGGAGGAGGAGGGCTGTGGCGGTGAGATTTAATAACGGCCTTAATGACGGCGGCGGCGGTGGCGGAGGGAGAATTAACAGTGAAACAGCTAGGGTTTTGGGAAATCTTGGTTTGGCAATTCTACTGGCTTATCTTTCTCTGAGTGGGCAGCTCGGATGGCTTCTTGATGCTATTGTTTCCCTCTGGGTAAATATTTATTCTCTTTCTTCGCTTGCTTTTGGATTTGAGATTGATTATGAGTTTCCTATTATTTTCTATATAATTGAACTTTCTATCAGAATTTTTTGCAAATAATTTACCGTTTCTTATGAGATGAAGCAGCTATTCTTATATTAAGCCGTACATATCTCCAATCTTTGCATTGCTGATTTTCTAGTCTTAACTTTTTCATTTTCATACTTGTGGATTTTGTTGATTCTACCATTCTAAATCAGTTTGCAATTTTAATTTTTTTGGTCAAAAACTTGTTCATGAACCTTGTTTTTAATTGATAGCATTTGACCCTACTCAAGGTATAATACGGGTCAACTTTAGTGATTTAGAAAAATGTGTTGAAAATGAAAGAAATTGGTCAAATAATCCAAGTTCATAGCATAGACCTGGTTCATGGGAGATCAAAACTTTTTTTGTCATTAAAGTTGTTGTAGCATTCAATTTTATCTTATTAAGATCCAAAAGTCTACCTAAGGCCCTTGGAAAAATTATGTTTCTCGGCAATCGTTCTTTGATGGAAATGATTTGTGAGGTCAAGCATCTGCGATTATAGTATGGCCGACTGTTGAGCAATCTTATTTTTAAGGCATATATGTGCTTAATCTTCACATTGCTGATTTCTTATTTTGGCTTCTTCATTCTCTTATGCCAGGACTTTTATTGATCATAAGATTTTTGTTTATTTTGTTGTTTTACAATTATATCGGAATGTAGATACAGGGATGTATTTCCTTCCAACCTCCACCATTTGTCATTCTAGACCACTTTGCAAGTTTTTTGACGTTGCAAATTATGTTTAATTGTAATAAGATGCAAAAATGTATTTACATACAATGGGTTGGAAAAGGATAGGACACCAGGGGGATTCGTTCTTTGTTGGAAATTGTTGGAATTATATGTATATATGGTGTAGATTTAGAGGCTATACTAACTTTCTTGTGTATAAATAGGTACTCTCTCTAGTTGTTGAATATACAAAATATTTTTCCCCATAATATTTTTTTCATCCTCTCATTTAACATAAATGAATTTACCACGTGTTGAGAGGTCAATTAGCTGTGATTGTATTATGGCCGCTGTTGAGCAATCATACATTTTAAACCAACCATATTATCTCCTTTGTTGCTTCATCTTCAGTTAGCTGATTCCTTAGCTTCAGCTACTTGCAGTGGTCGTACCAATTGTGGGTATAGGAGCTTTTCTTTGGTGGGCAAGCCGAGATATAGTCCAAAGCAATGTAAGTTATCCTTAATATATTCCTTCTTTTAAAAAAATAATAATATTATTATGCTGTTTCTATGATGATATCCCATGGCTATCATGTTCAAAGATATTTTGATTAACTCAACTTTTTTACATGCAGTGCCCAAACTGTGGAAATGAATTTCAAGTATTCAGGTATGTATAATATGATCAAAACCTTGGAATTATTCAACACTTATGTGACAGTGGCTGATTCTCTGTAAGAATTTTTTTTTTTTGCAGATCTACATTGAATGATGATGTGCAGTTATGTCCTTTCTGTACTCAGCCATTCTCAGGTAAAAGAGGAGAATCACAAAAGGAATGTCTTTCCCTTTTCCTGATGTTTTCATTTGGCTTTATTAGTTTGATGTCGATTGATACTATTACTAAACTAAATCATTTGGTTTAGGTTCATCTTCAATAACTAATAGTAATACAACCATTATCTCAAATTTTCTATCTAGTACATACCTTTGTCTCATTAGGACGTGACATCTATTGCATAGTCTTAAGATAGCAGTAGAGATATGGACTTCATTAAGCCAAATTCGATTTTTATAACAGCCCTGCATGTTCTCTAAGCTGAAGAATTGCTCAAATCATTTATTTCATGCAGTGGAGGATGACAAGTTTGTTAGTGATCCAGTGAAATTCTCCAACGAGTCCACAATATTCGATCAAGCATTCAGCAACTTTTCTCCTCGTACAAAGAAAGGTTTGCTTCTTCTCCATTTATTTTTAGAAAGGAGGTCTGCATAATCCAGTACCAATTAAATCAAAACCCAACTTGCAGTTAGTTTACGTGTGCAAGTTTAAATCACGATGCCTTAAAATATTTGACTACCTCATTTCTTGGTTATGAAAATAGTTCGAATTTGTCTTTTGGGATAATCAGAAGAATGTAATAGATTGAGAAGGAGAAACCAGACAATAAATCATCATATTTGTTGAGATGAGTTTGTTCTTGTTATAACTAAGTAACCATTCCCCCGTGGTGTGTCTGTTGCTTAAAAGCAACCAATTGGAAACTAGTAATCAACCAATGAGATTTGATCAACAAAGTGAATAATCAAGTTCTTCAAAGCAAAAAGGATTAGATCTTAATAGTCTTTATTTGCCTTTTACCTCTCCAGTGGTTCAAAGCATATGGTGCATGTGATCAATTACATAAAAATTCATATGATAACTACAAATTGTATAGCATCATAAAATTTGACTATGATTGCTGCACAGGAAAGAGTTCGTCGAATTCTATAGTAGATGTGGAAGCAGAAATAAGAGATGCAGAGTGAAGTTGCTTTGTGCTCAAAGTTACATGTTGTGTTATGTAATATGGATAGTGAAGAGAAATGGCAGGTGTGAATGCATCATGTTGGAATTCTGAAGAAGATGAAATCAATGTTGTATCTATCTTTCTATAAATACGTTTTGTATTCGTATTGAGTGCTTATGTGTAGATGGTTTTACATGAAAGAAGGTGCATAAAAGAACTTAATGTAGTATTTTGAACTTGTATAGAACTATAGAAAGGACCAGGTAGACATATGAGAGACGCAACAATAATGAGAACTTGCACATTAAATAATAAAATAATGAAAATTTCGTTTAAGGTTTTCTGTCTATTATTAATGTCCCTGAATTTACAGGCTCAAATCCAACTATGTTTTAAATTAAAGTATAACTCAAATATTAAGTGGAGATATGTCTCATGTATGAGATTGTCTCATGCAAGACTTTTATATGTTTTATAATTTGTTTAAAAAAAACATAACATGAGATTATGGAGAATATTAAAATTTAAATTTAATGCATAAATCTATCTATATATATATATATATATAGATAAAGTCTAGTATGAAAATTTACATACGTGAAAAAATCCAATTGAAACCCAATTTTTCTTGACCCAGCCCGCTTATGCTCCACTCCATCTTTAAACCCATATTTCCTAAATTCTCCCCCTATTTCCACGCTCCAAATCCTCAATCTCCCTTTTCAATTTTCACGCTCCAAATCCTCAATCCCCCTTTTCAATTTTCTCGCTCAATCCCTAAATTCTCCTCAAACTTTCACACCTCTTCCACAGCGATGGCCGACGCAGACGCCTCTTCCACGGCGATGGGTAATGTCGGCGTATGTCGTACGACGAATATTTGCTGATTAACACGGGTTTGAATTTTTTTTTCCAGATATATGTTTTTCTTTGCTTACCTTTCTTTTTCTCTTTCTGTTTAATTTCCCCTTTCTCGTAATGACGTTATTTTTTATGGATCGTTTGTTCTTTTCAAAATTTGGCGAACGTTTTTATTGAGTTTTTCTTTGATTTTAGTTTTCAGAGATTCAATTCTAGATATTATTTGATTTTATGTTCTGATTTTAGTCTTACACATGTTGTTCTTATGATTGGGTTTGATTATCTGCTCATTCCATCTGGGAGAGTTCTTTGTGTGAATCCCACAAATTTTAGATTTTTGTTTGGTTATTGTGTACTGGTCTTAATATGAGTTTTCGATTCACAACTAATTAGGATTTGATGGTCTTGAGTTTATGGTGTTAATTCTTGTGTATTAGAGTTTTTGGCTGTATCTGATTTGGTAACATTTCTGTGCTATATGATTTTGCAATGTGTTCAATCTCATAGGCTTAAATAGTAGAACTGTCTTAAGTCAACCAACATGTATTTAAGTAGTCCCTAATTTTCTTTTCTGAATTCAGAACACTGTCTACTATTTCCCTCTGTTTTAAGCTCTATAAACTAGTATGTGAGATGTAAATATTAGATTATTACTATGAAAATATGAATCTGAAATGCACGAAAAAAGAGAAATGTTTTATATGGCAATTTTGGGTATTGTTTTTAGCGTTTATTTTATTTTCGCTCAATTTTTTGTGAATGGTGAAGAAGAAACCTTGAGAATTACTGAATTCAATTCAATTGTTGTGAAATTGCTAGAATCTAATGTTTCAAGAATGTTAATCGTTTCTAAATTGATTGATGATCTTTTTTTTAAACAACTGATTGATGATCTTAAAAGTCGAGAATTGTCAAGAACATGATAATCGGAGTTTTGTTTTTTTTATTTACTTTTTTTCTTATATTTTGAATGTAATAATGTTGTGTTTTTTCATGTAATACTACTACGTTTTGCTTGTAATACTGCCTCAATTTTGCATTTAATACCCTTCAAAGTTTTATTTTGCTTTGAATGTAATACTGTTATATTTTTCATGTAATACTATTATATTTTACATGTAATACTGTTCCAGTTACTTATTTGAAATCAAAGTAGAAGGCGTTTATAATTGTTCATTGTGAATTTTAATTGGAATAAAATTTTCAGAGAATGTATCTGCTTGTTTTACTGTATATGCACTTGAAGATGTAATATTACTATGCGCTTGTTGTTTGAATTATAATATAATAATGTTTGAATTATGATGTAATATTGACTTATGATGTGCTACTGAATGCATTAACACGTGATACTGTAATTCATACATTTAACTTAACTCATATTGTGTTTCTTAAATGTAATACTCAGTGTCTATAGGTGTGATGCTGTAAAGATAAGGTGACACCAAGATAAAAAACAATGAAAAGAAACGAGTAAAAAGAATGAGCCAAAAATGATGATTATGAAGTGGTGGATAATGTAGTTAGGGAAGAGGATGGGGAAGATGTTTCGATGATTAATTTGATTGTAATTATAGCTGAACATATAGTGGAACTTTTGAATGTAATACAGTTCAGTGCAATATTGTCAAGTGTAATTATGTAATATTATTTCATATATATTGTGATACTGTTCCATTTATATATAAAACATAACTGTTTAAAAAATTACTCTTTTATTATGAATTTTCTCCCATTATTTTGCAAAGAATTTAAAAAAAAAAAGAATGAAATGATACTCTATTGTGCATGAAAAATAAAAAAAAAACGAAATGATGAACTAAAAAATAAAGAAAAATTAAATGTTGTCCTGGAAAGGATTTGAACTCCTGTCCTCCTAGGTATAAATGAGGTACGCTTACCAATTGGGCAATACACTAATTATGACCTTTGCTCTCTATTTCGGCGTATTTAAAGCTCATGAACCGCCTGTTATTAAAAAAAAAAACTTATAGACCACCTCATTTTTTGGGTAGAAGACCCACGAGTTTTGATAAGGTCTTACAGGATCCGCGAAATTCAATTAATAGTCTAATTTGGGTGATTTTCATGTGTGAAAATTTTCACACAAGACCTACTCATATGTATATATATATATATACAGAAACCACCCCAAATTTAAAAACTATTGAATTTTCATGCAAAAAATTATTGCCAAGTTGAGAAATGAATCTTTGGAAAAAATATTAACAAATAATAATACATTGAGAAAAAAATATTTGGAAAAAATAGATAAAATCTTTAGAATAAATATTAATAAATAATAATAAAAAATATTTGGTATTTTAATAAATATTAATTAATTAGGGAAAATCTTTGGGAAAAAATAAAAATAAAAAATCTTTGGAATAAATATTAACAAATAATAACGAAAAAAAAAATCTTTAGTATTATTTCTTTTGTTGGTCCCTTGAAAAACCATGTAATGCGTAAAAATCATGTAATATGCATATAAAACAGGGGTGAGGGAATAGTGATACATTTTTTTTTTGTTTTAAAGTTCGATGTGATTTGCTTATAACAAAATGCATATGGCAAGTAAGAACATAAAGCAGTAAAGAACACAAGATTTTATAGTGGTTCGGAGTTCAACTCCTACATCCACTCTTTCCTATCAGCAGGGGCACCAACTTAACCAACTTGACTTAGTTTAACGTGTTAGACCAACACAATACAACAGATGTTTAATGAGTTCTCACTCTCTCGGGACTTATCTCCCTCACGGGATTGTTTAGATGTTTAACGAGTTCTCACTCTCACCCAGAAAGTAAGCTAGTCCAACTAAATTACAATCCTTGCTTAACAAAACTTAACCTAACACTCGGTTTGGGTAAAGATTGTTTGGTGTCCAACTAGGGTGAGATTTTCCCTTACATTTGTTTAGTCTTAATGCTAAGGATGAGAAAATCTCTCCAAGCTTAGGATATTACATTTGTGCTTAGATCTAGGATAGAACACTATTGAATATATGCGTGTATTTCTTGCTCAGTGTTCTATGGTGGAAATGCTCGATGATTTGGCTTTGAAGCTCAATGGTGTTTTTCACGCATTTCTCACACTTAATAATGAAGGAAGAACTTGTAATTATAGTGTGGATTTGAATGTTACCGTTGGATGGAGTTACATTCAAATCCATACTATTCTGTAGCTTCTGCAGCTTTTTCAGGCTGGTTGTCTTCCTCTCATTGGTCCACGTCAACTGAATCTAACAACTATAATCTTCAGGATTCTGATCCTCAGCTTTCTCGAACTCAGGCTTCCTTGGACTCAGGATTCTTGACTCAGTAGACTTCTCTTCAGTGGACCTTATCTGATCAGGCATACTGACACTCAGGCTAACTGAGTTTAGCTCTTCTGACTTCAGACATCCTGACCCTCAGGTCACTTGACTCAGGTTATCTGATCATCAGTATTCTGGTTCACAGTGAACATGTCTTCAGATGACTTGTCTTCACTTGACTTATCCTCTGAGGACATCAGATCAGGTGACTTCTTCTCTCAGTGAACTTGTCTTCAGTAGACTTGTGCACTTCATCTAAACCATGTCTTGTCTGATCTTTGTTCAACCTCATCTGATCTCGATCACGTCTGATCTCGATGAGTCTCATCTGCTCCTCTTCTGATCAGTTACCTCCTCTTCTGATCAGCAACCTCCTCTTCTGATCTTCTTATCAGTTTCGTCTGATCAGCTTGTCTGCTCTGGTCATCTGATCAGCTTATCTTTTCTGGTATGCCTGATCTGGTCATCTTCTTCTGATTTTTGATTTAAGTTTTCTGATTTCTTCTCGCCTGATCAGATCAACACATCTTCAGGTGAGCAGCATCAGGTCAGTACATTTGATCTTTTGGTCAGTTATTTTTGTCATCTGATCAGTTGACTCTCTTCTTCTGATTTGCTGGCTTAACTTTTCTTCTTATTCTGATTTTGCACAGCTCATCAGTTAACTCGAAACTCATCCTATTCATCTGATCTCGATCAGCCTCGTCAGCAGCCTCCTCTGATCTTGATCATCTTCGTCTGATTTCATGAGTTTCCCCTTAACTTGTTCTCTCGTTTCCCCTCAACTTGTTATCTGTAGATTAACTTAAATAACACAAGTTGATAATGTTTTGAAATAATTCATCAAAACTAAAATATCCCAACAATTTCCCCCTTTTTGATAATGACGCCAAAACATTAAAATATTTATGCACTTTTACAGAAAGCGGGTTTTTTCAAAAAGATCAGTTCAGATGGTCACATTGAAAACAATGAACTTTTGACCTCCCGCTCTGATACCACTTGTTGGTCCCTTGAAAAACCATGTAATGCGTAAAAATCATGTAATGCATATAAAATAGGGGTGAGGGAATAGTGATACAAAAAAAAAATTGTTTTAAAGTTCGATGTGATTTGCTCATATGGCAAGTAAGAACATAAAGCAGTAAAGAACACACGATTTTATAGTGGTTCGGAGTCCAACTCCTACATCCACTCTTCCCTATCAGCAGGGGCACCAACTTAACCAACTGGACTTAGTTTAACGTTGTTGGGGTTATACTGAAAAGTATGTTTTTTACTTTGTATAACCAAACTGAATTTCTTATTTATTTACTGAAATAAATTATTTATCACCATTGCACTAAATATGAATGAATGTTATATATATTTACTGCATACCTGTTCAATAAATAGTACGTGTTACATTGTAGCTAATTTGGTGATACCAGATCACAGAAGATCAAATTAACAGTTCCTCGTAACTAAGTACAAAGTTCACAACCTAGATGGAAATGAACAATCCATCGTGAAAGGTTGAAGTGTAAAGCTCAGATTGACTTGTCTTGACCAAGAGATTACACTAGTGCATTATGATGCGCTGAATAGGACCTACAGGAGGATAAATTCTTCAGCACTGAATATAGAAGAATTAAACCTCAGTGGATCGTTATTTCTTAATCTCCGTTCCTTAAATATGATCGTGTGAAATTAATAATTATTGCTTTGACTTATGCTGGGAAGAGAATCAATGCGATTCGATACCTTATATCTTGGGCAATATTATTGATTACACGACGATTGCTAAGATTTAATACGGAGAATCGTGTGCAAGTACGGCTTGCTTGATTTGTCCCCTTGGTGGGCTCAGAATCTTTATCATACCAAATCTTGCAAGTGGAAATTTATTTCTGATATGGATAATAATGTTGAGCTGTCTTTACTCCAAGGACAAAAATATTAATTAATATAAAGCTTGTTCAGTGGCTTAATTAATTAGTGGACTAAGATAATCTTAAACATGGGAAATAATGACCGGTAGCCATATTATTTTGAAGTCGTAATGTGGGTTAAGATGGATAGTTCAATATTAATTTTATAGTGGAATAAATTAATATTAATGGGCTTGAATAATATTTTGGCTAAATATTAAAGTTTCATAGCCCATTGAAGGTCCAATCTTAATTCTCCTAAAGGCCCCTCAAATAGCCCAAATTTAAGTCTAATTAATGAAAAGGGGAAGAAAATATTCTTGCCTAATATTTCCAAATATTTTCAAAAATATTGTAGGAAAGAAGAAATTTTTTTTTAGATTTTCTTGAAGAGATTTTATGGAAAGAGATAACTATTCTTGTAATACATAATTATCCCATAAATTCAAGAAATAAAATCTTGTTTCTTTTTCCTTGTAAATTTTAAAAAAAAATAGGATAAAGGGGAATGAGATTTTTATGGAAAAATTTAATTAGGGAGAAAATAATGTTTGAGATATATTCAAGATTTCTTGGAGATCAAAAAAAAGATTTTCTTCCTTATTTTTCTATTGAAGAAATCGGCCCCCTTAGTCCTATAAATAGGGGATGAATTTTTCATCCCCAGTGCAATTCCACGTGTTGGAAATATTAGAAATCCACAAAGGTGGTGGCAAAATATTTTTATTTTTCTCCTTTATTAAAATCGTTCGTGTGAATCCTCCCACCGGATTATGTTCGTGGACGTGGGACATATTTGGGAAGGCTCTTTGGGTTGATCCATCGTCTTAACGATTGTCTCTACAAGAGATATGTAATCTCGTAACTCCTAGATTCCGCATTCTTAGGATTTACGTGGATTACGTGTACGCATGTTACTTATTTGCTTGTTTAATTATTATGTTGAATTGATTTAGGATTAATTTGTGTTAGTAATTAATTGATTAATTTAAATATGTATTTAAATTCATCTCGAATAGATCCGGGCACCCCTTATTTCCCAACAACTGGTATCAGAGCCCAGGTTTTGAGCTTTGTATTTAAATTGTTATTTAAATTATGTTGGCCATTAAATTTTATTGAAAATTGGATAGTAGAATAGTTAGATCTGTTTTGCAGGTATCCAATTGTCATGGTATTTAATGTGTTTTAATTTCATGCGTATGTTTTGGTTTTAATTCGACTCGTTCGAATTTGTTTTTCTCGTGAGAAAATCCACGAGTAGATTAAGTTGTTTGATTTGTTCAATGTAATAGACTAGTCTAGATTTAAGGTGTATTTATTTTCTCGTTAAATAAATTGTAACCTGATCGAAGACGAAGACGGAAACGAGGAGTTGAAACGGACCCGGAATCGTACGCGGGCGACGTGCATCACACGAAACGTGCCAAGGGAGGCACGCGCACGACGCGAGCATCATGCACAGGTGGACGAAGCGAGGCCGAGCGACGAGCGGACGCGCGCGCGCATGGGCGCGACCCGCCCATCGCCTGCCAAGGCTGCTGAAAAATCTGAGTGGCGACGCGCGCTGCGCCTAGGAGCATTGGCGCGATCACTCGACCAAGGGGCCGGCCGGATGCAGGCATGCATCCCGGCTGCGAGCTACTTGGCATGGCAATTCGAGATGGAATTTTTTTTACACGAACGAGTGGGAGAAATTCAGGACGACGTTTCTTCAAAATCAAGCCAAGAAAAATCAAACCATGACAGTTGGATAATTTGTGCCCAATATGTTTATTTTTTGTCTTGCTAGATTTATTGTTGTATTTTCTTATGCTTTATTTAATTTGCTTAAATGTGTTTGCATGAGAATTGTCCAATGAAAAATCTCAAATTCAAAAATTACTAAGTATGTTTTAAACAATTAATTCAGTTTTGAATCGAATTAATTTTGACCTCCATGATTTATTTATTTGTGAAATCTATTGGAGAAATTCCCCTAAGGGACGGCCAAAAGAAAGCTTTCACATGAATAAATTTTCAAAAGGATGATTGTGAATTATTATTTGTGGCGACGATGACCCTCCCAAGAGGCTCGATCAAAACGAAGTAGTAATTTTGTATTTAATCATGGTTATTACTTAGGTATAAAATTGATATGCATATACTTCGCCGAAGTACCTGTCAATTTTGTATTGGTCAAGTGGGAGCCAACTATTAATTTTTTTTTAGAATTAAAGGATTGTAATTGTTCTTGTTTGTAATCTGCTTGAATGTGTTTTAAATGATGACCCTCCCAAAAGGCTCATTTAAAACTGTTTTGAGATGTTGACTGATACATGTTCATATTTTTTTGAGATTTCAATATGAATCATGTGATCGAATTATGTGATTTTCTTTGTGTTGATCCGGACATTGACACAAGATGCATGTTTATTTTCAGTATCATCATGTCGCAACCTTTTAATCCATTGTTCAATATACTGAAAGACAATTTGCTTACTGGAGAAAACTTTGTTGATTGGTATCAAAAACTTACTATTGTCCTCACCGTACAACATCATAACTGGGTCCTTACTACACCCAAACCACAAAAGCCGACTGATGAGTCTAGTAAAACGGAAAAGAAAGAGTATGCTGACTGGGAGCGTTCCAACGAAATGGCAAAGTGTACCATCTTGGCTTATATGTCAGATGTGTTGCAACACAGGCACCAAAACGTTGAAACTGCTGGGACATCATGCTCAATCTTAAAGCAATGTTCCAACATCAGAACCGTGTGGCTCGCCAGATCACCATGAGAGACATGCTCTCAATGAAAATGGTGGAGGGAACTCCCGTAAGGGAACATGTTCTCCAGATGATGGCTCACCTTAACAAGCTTGAGGTACTTGGTGCTGAATATGATATCGAGACCCAGATCGATTTCATACTCCATCCCCTGCCCAAAAGCTTCGAGCAGTTCAGGCTCAACTACCAAATGAACAATCAGAAGTTCTCCTTGCCTGATCTGCTACAAGCTCTAGTCTCTGTTGAAGGAATATTGGGAGAGAGCAGCCAGACCTTAGCGGCAGTTGGTCCATCTTCCTCTTCTAGACCAAGAGGAGCCAAGAAGAAGAAGAAGGCCAAAAGTGAAAGCCAAGCTAACTCAAGTGTTGCCAAGGGCAAAGGAAAGGTGAAGAGGGAGGGTGGAGTAAAGAAACCAGCTAAAGGGAAGTGTTTTAACTGCGGTGAAAAGGGACATTGGAGGTCAGCCTGTTCCAAACCCAAAAGGAATGGAAAGAAAGGTAATTCTCACGCACTAGTTGTTGAAACTTGTTTAGCGGCGTATGCTACCCATTCGTGGGTAATGGATACGGGGTCCACTGATCATGTTTGTTTCACATTACAGGGGTTCAAGCGGACCCGACAACTTAGTGGAAGAGAGATTCTCATCACGCTAGGCGATGCTATGAGAGTAGCACCTGAAGCAGTGGGAGATGTGCACCTGTCTTTTGAAGGCAAGAGTTTAATTTTAAGAGATGTTCTTTATGTTCCTGTTTTTCGCAAAAACCTTATTTCTATTTCCAAACTATTTGCTGATGGATATTCTGTTCATTTTAATAAACATGTTACTATTTTTCGTAACGATGTGGTTATCTATCATGGAACTTTACGGAACAATCTCTATATTATTAACTGTGCACATCACTCATAGAATGCACCCTATAACACATATACTATTTCAAGTAATAAAAGAAAACGTTCGACTAACGTGAACAAGACACTACTTTGGCACCTAAGATTAGGTCATATTAACCCGAAAAGGATCCAAGGGTTGGTCCAAGATGGTTCATTGGAGTCCCTCCTGATTGAACCATTTCCAACTTGCGAATCATGCTTGGAGGGTAAGATGACCAAGAGGGCATTTGGAGGCTTAGAGCTAAAGAAGTGTTGGAAATCGTTCACATTTATTGATGATTACTCACGCTATGGGTATGTTTTCCTAATGAAGCATAAATCTGAGACCTTTGATAAATTCAAAGAATTTAAGGCTCAAGCAGAGAATCATAAGGAAAAGAGTATCAAGTTTCTACGATCTGGTCGTGGAGGCGAATACCTCAGCGATGAATTTTTGAACTACCTGTCGGATGAAGGGATTACATCCCAGTTGACTGCACTCGGTACCCCTCAACAAAGCGGAGTTGCAGAACGAAGAAATGTAACGCTTTTAGAAATGGTAAGGTCAATGATGAGTTATGCGGATTTACCAAAATCGTTCTAGGGTTATGCCTTGCAAATAACAGCTTATATTCTAAACCTAGTGCCATCCAAATCGGTTCCCAAAACCCCTAGAGAATTGTGGACGGGGCGCAAGCCCAGCTTAGGACACATGAGGATCTGGGGGTGTCCGGCATACGTGTTGGACAAGGAAGCTGGTAAATTGCACGCACGTTCGGAATTAAGGTTGTTCATAGGGTACCTCAAAGGAACAAAGGGATGCATGTTCTATGGTCCCGAAGATCAAAAGGTGGTAATAAGTATGCACTTTAGATTTTCAGAAGAAGACTATATGAACGACAAAAATCCTAGAAGTGAGATTACCTTAGAAGAACTTAGGGGGCCGACTCTGTTGCCAATTGTACAAGACGAAGTACCAAGCGTCACACCTACACAACCAGAACCTCGTCGTAGTGGGAGGGTTGTTAAGCAACCCGAGCGATTCTTGGGGATAGGAGAGTCCTCGGACTTGATCTCAGGAGAAGAATCAGATCCGTGGTCCTGTTGGGGTTATACTGAAAAGTTTGCTTTTTTACTTTGTATAACTAAACTGAATTTCTTATTTATTTACTGAAATAAATTATTTATCACTGTTGCACTAAATATGAATGAATGTTATATATATTTATTGCAAACCTGTTCGATAAGTAAGTACGTATTACGTTGAAGTTAATTTGGTGATACCAGATCACAGAAGATCAAATTAACAGTCCCTCGTGATTAAGTACAAATTCACAACCCAGATGGAAATGAACAATCCATCATGAAAGGTTGAAGTGTAAGGCTCAGATTGACTTGTCTTCACCAAGAGATTACACTAGTGCATTATGATGCGTTGAATAGGACCTACAGGAGGATAAATTCTTCGGTACTGAATATACAAGAATTAGACCTCAGTGGTTCGTTATTTATTAATCTCCGTTCCTTAAATAGGATCGTGTGAAATTAATAACTATTGCTTTGACTTATGATGGGAAGAATCAATGTGATTCGATACCTTATATCTTGGACAATATTATTGATTACACGACGATTGCTAAGATTTAATACGGAGAATCGTGTGCAAGCACGTCTTGCTTGATTTACTCCCTTGGTGGGCTCAGAATCTTTATCATAACAAATCTTGCAAGTGGAAATTTCTTTCCGGTATGGATAATAATGTTGAGTTGTCTTTACTTCAAGGACAAAGATATTAATTAATATAAAGTCTGTTCAGTGGCTTAATTAATTAATGGGCTAAGATTATCTTAAACACGGGAAATAATGACCAGGAGCTATATTATTGTAAAGTCGTAATATGGGTTAAGATGTATAGTTCAATATTAATTTTATAGTGGAATAAATTAATATTAATGGGCTTGAATAATATTTTGGCTAAATATTAAAGTTTCATAGCCCATTGGAGGTCTAATCTTAATTCTCCTAAATGCCCCTCAAATAGCCCAAATTAAAGTCCAATTAATGAAAAGGAGAAGAAAATATTTTGCCTATTTTTCCTTAAAATTTTTGAAAAATATGAGTAGGAGAGAGAAAAGATTTTCTTGGAAAGATTTTATGGAATAAGTATTCTTGAGATACAAGTTTATCCCATAAATTCAAGAAAAATAAAAGATCTTATTTCTTCCATATTTTATTGGATATTTTCGAAAATTGTGTGACAAGAAGGAGGAGAAGATTTTGTTGGGAGATATTTTGGGAAATAGAATATATTGGATATACTCTAGATTGTATCTTGAGGAAGAAGCAAGGAAATTTCCCAATGCCCAACTTGACCAAATTTTCGTCCCCCCCTAGTCCTATAAATAGGGGATGAATTTTTCATCCCCAATGCAATTCCATGTGTTGGAAAAATTAGAAATCCACAAAAGTGGTGACAAATATTTTTATTTTCTCCTTTAATTAAAATCGTTCGTTGAGAATCCTCCCACCGGATTACGTTCGTGGACGTGGGACATATTTGGGAAGGCTCTTTGGGTTGATCCATCGTCTCAACAGTTGTCTCTACAAGAGGTATGTAATCTCGTAACTCCTAGATTCCGCATGCTTAGGATTTACGTGGATTACGTGTACGCATGTTGCTTATTTGCTTGTTTAATTATTATGTTGAATTGATTTAGGATTAATTCATGTTAGTAATTAATTGATTAATTTAAATATGTATTTAAATTCACCTAGAATAGATTCGAGCACCCTTTATTTCCCAACAGGTCCTACAACGAGGTGATCCAAGACAAAGATGCAAAATCTTGGCAAACCGCAATGGAAGCTGAGATGGGTTCAATGAATCACAATAAAGTGTGGGAGCTAGTGGGGTAAAACCCATTGGATGCAAGTGGGTATACAAGAGAAAAAGGGGACCGGACGGAAAGGTTGAAACCTTTAAAGCGAGACTCGTGGCAAAAGGGTACACTCAGAAAGAAGAGATCGACTATGAGGAAACCTTTTCGCCCGTAGCCATGCTCAAGTCCATCCGCATTCTCTTGTCGATTTTTCAGCAAGACCTAGACTTTGAGATCTGGCAAATGGATGTCAAGACCACTTTCCTCAATGGAAGTCTTGACGAAGAAATCTATATGCAACAACCCGAAGGCTTCATTGAAAAAGGCCAAGAGCATCTGGTTTGCCAGCTAAAGAAGTCCATTTATGGGCTAAAGCAAGCATCACGTGCTTGGAATCAGTGTTTTGATCAAGTTATAAAATCCTACGATTTTGATCAAAACAATTTCGAAAGTTGTGTTTATAAGAAGCGTGACGGAACTGCCTTGGTATTCTTGGTACTATACGTAGATGACATTCTGCTCATCGGGAACGATGTAAAGATGTTGTCAGACGTAAGGGCATGGCTATCAAAATCATTTGACATGAAGGACTTAGGGGAAGCCGGTCATATCCTAGGGATCAAGATCACTCGAGATCGCAGGAAAAGAATGATCGGGCTTTCGTAAGCCTCATATATAGACACCATTTTGAAGCGATTCAGCATGCAAGATTCCAAGAAAGGCTTTGTGCCTTTCAGACATGGAATCCATCTATCCAAGGAAATGTGTCCCAAGACACAAAAGGAAATAGATGACATGAAGGGCATTCCTTATGCTTCGGTTGTAGGAAGCCTCATGTATGCAATGTTGTGCACGAGACCGAATATCTGCTTTGTCGTAGGCATGGTGGCTAGATATCAAACCAACCCCGGGAAAGAGCATTGGACTGCAGTTAAAAATATTCTGAAGTATCTGAAGAGGACACGGGACATAATGTTAGTTTATCAGTCAGACAGTCTAATCCCCGTCGGTTACACAGACTCGAATTTCCAATCAGATTTAGACTCTAGAAAGTCAACCTCGGGTAGTGTGTTTTGCATGGGGGGAGGAGCCATGATATGGAGAAGCGTTAAGCAGAAATGCATCGCTGATTCTACCATGGAAGCCGAATATGTAGCTGCTTGTGAAGCAGCGAAAGAAGCGGTTTGGTTCAAGAACTTCCTAGCGGACTTGGATGTTGTTCCGGACTTGCCCAGCACGATCACGGTTTACTGTGATAACGCCGGAGCAGTTGCAAATTCTAGGGAACCGAGAGCCCACAAGGCAAGCAAACACATAGAAAGAAAATACCATCTTATACGAGAAATCGTTAAGAGAGGAGACATAGAGGTGGCAAAGATTGCGTCAGAAGACAACCTAGCAGATCCATTCACAAAGGGTCTGCCTCAGAGTACAATCGAGAGACATGTGGAAGGAATGGGTGTCAAGAGCGTTGTCAATCTGCTTTGAGTATAAGTGGTAGAAATATTATTAAGTTCGTATAGGTGACATTAGAATTCACACAGAACACGAGACATGTTGTAGTATACTTAAAAGCAGACTTTGAATATAAGTGGGAGATTGTTGGGGTTATACTGAAAAGTATGCTTTTTACTTTGTATAACCAAACTGAATTTCTTATTTATTTACTGAAATAAATTATTTATCAATGTTGCACTAAATATGAATGAACGCTATATATATTTATTGCATACCTGTTCAATAAATAGTACGTGTTACATTGTAGCTAATTTGGTGATACCAGATCACAGAAGATCAAATTAACAGTTCCTCGTAACTAAGTACAAAGTTCACAACCTAGATGGAAATGAACAATCCATCGTGAAAGGTTGAAGTGTAAAGCAATAAATTCTTCAGCACTGAATATAGAAGAATTAGACCTCAGTGGTTCGTTATTTCTTAATCTCCGTTCCTTAATATGGAGAGAATCAATGCGATTCGATACCTTATATCTTGGGCAATATTATTGATTGCACGACGATTGCTAAGATTTAATATGGAGAATCGTGTGCAAGTACGACTTGCTTGATTTGTCCCCTTGGTGGGCTCAGAATCTTTATCATACCAAATCTTGCAAGTGGAAATTAATTCTGGTATGGATAATAATGTTGAGTTGTCTTTACTCCAAGGACAAATATATTAATTAATATAAAATTTATTCAGTGGTTTAATTAATTAGTGGACTAAGATAATCTTAAACACGGGAAATAATGATCGGGAGTCATATTATTGTGAAGTCGTAATGTGGGTTAAGATGGATAGTTCAATATTAATTTTATAGTGGAATAAATTAATATTAATGGGCTTGAATAATATTTTGGCTAAATATTAAAATTTCATAGCCCATTGAAGGTCCAATCTTAATTCTCCTAAAGACCCCTCAAATATCCCAAATTTAAGTCCAATTAATGAAAAGGAGAAGAAAATATTCTTGCCTAATATTTCCTAATAATTTCGAAAATATTGTAGGAAAACAGAAGAAAGATTTTTCTAGATTTTCTTGAAGAGATTTTTGGAAAGAGATAAGTATTCTTGTAATACATAATTATCCCATAAATTCAAGAAACAAAATCTTGTTTCTTTTTCCTTGTAAATTTTCGAAAAAAATAGGATAAAGGGGAATGAGATTTTTATGGAAAAATTAATTAGGGAGAAAATAATATATGAGATATACTCAAGATTTCTTGGAGATCAAAAAAAAGATTTTCTTCCTTATTTTTCTATTGAAGAAATCGGCCCCCTTAGTCCTATAAACAGGGGATGAATTTTTCATCCCCAGTGCAATTCCATGTGTTGAAAATATTAGAAATCCAAAAACGTGGTGACAAAATATTTTTATTTTTTTCCTTTATTAAAATCGTTAGTGTGAATCCTCCCACCGGATTACGTTTGTGGACGTGGGACATATTTGGGAAGGCTCTTTGGGTTGATCCATCGTCTCAATGATTGTCTCTACAAAAGGTATGTAATCTCGTAACTCCTAGATTCCGCATGCTTAGGATTTACGTGGATTACGTGTACGCATGTTACTTATTTGCTTGTTTAATTATTATGTTGAATTGATTTAGGATTAATTCATGTTAGTAATTAATTGATAAATTTAAATATGTATTTAAATTCATCTCGAATAGATTCGGGCACCCCTTATTTCCCAACAACTGGTATCAGAGCCCAGGTTTCGAGCTTTGTATTTAATTTTTTATTTAAATTATGTTGGCCATTAAATTTTATTGAAAATTGGACAGTAGAATTGTTAGATCTATTTTGCAGGTATCCAATTGTCTTGGTATTTAATGTGTTTTAATTTCATGCGTATGTTTTGGTTTTAATTCGACTTATTCGAATTTATTTTTCTCGTGAGAAAATCCACGAGTAGATTAGGCTATTTGATTTGTTCAATGTAATAGACTAGTCTACATTTAAGTTGTATTTATTTTCTCGTTAAATAAATTGTAACATGATCAAAGACGAAGATGGAAACGAGGAGTTGAAACGGACCCGGAATCATACGCGGGCGACGTGCATCGCGTGAAACGTGCCAAGGGAGGCACGCGCGCGATGCAAGCATGCCCAGGCACACGGGCGCGTGACGACGACGCCAAAGCGGGTCGGTTTCGGCCCGACGCTGCTGGCACGGACGGGCGGAGCGCATGGGCGCGTGCATGGGTGCGCGCGGCACATTGCACAGGTGGACGAGGCAAGGCCGAGTGATGGGCGGACGTGCGCGCGTGCATGGGCGTGACCCGCCCATCGCCTGCCGAGGCTGCCGAGAAATCTGAGTGGCGACGCGCGCTGCGTCTAGGTGCACGGGCGAGATCACTAAGCTAAGGAGCCGGCCGGATGCGGGCGTTCATCCCGGCTACGAGCTACTTGGCGTGGCAATTCGAGACATAATTTTTTTTTTGAGACGAACGAGTGGGAGAAATTCAAGACAACGTTTCTTCAAAATCAAGCCAAGAAAAATCAAACCATGACAGTTGGATAATTTGTGCCCAATATGTATATTTTCTGTCTTGCTTGATTTATTGTTGTATTTTCTTATGCTTTATTTAATTTGTTTAAATGTGTTTGCATGAGAATTGCCCAACGAAAAATCTCAAATTCAAAAATTACTAATTATGTTTTAAACAATTAATTCAGTTTTGAATCGAATTAATTTTGACCTCCATGATTTATTTATTTGTGAAATCTTTTGGAGAAATTTCCCTAAGGGACGGCCAAAAGAAAGCTTTCACATGAATAAATTCTCAAAAGGATGATTGTAAATTATTATTAGTGGCGACGATGACCTTCCCAAGAGGCTCGATCAAAACGAAGTAGTAATTTTGTATTTAATCATGGTTATTACTTAGGTATAAAATTGATATGTATATACTTCGCCGAAGTCCCTGTCAATTTTGTATGAGTTCTTACTCTCTCGGGGCTTATCTCCCTCACGGGATTGCCTAACCTCCCTTGTTGGATTGCTTAAATGTTTAACGAGTTCTCACTCTCACCCAGAAAGTAAGCTAGTCCAACTAACTTACAATCCTTGCTTAACAAAACATAACCTAACACTCGGTTTGGGTAAAGATTGTTTGGTGTCCAACTAGGGTGAGATTTTCTCTTACATTTGTTTAACCTTAATGCTAAGGATGGAAAAATCTCTCTAAGCTTAGGATATTACATTTGTGCTTAGATCTAGGATAGAACACTATTGAATATATGCGTGTTTTTCTTGCTCAATGTTCTATGGTGGAAATGTTGGATGATTTGGCTTTGAAGCTCAATGGTGTTTTTCAAGCATTTCTCACACTTAATAATGAAGGAAGAACTTGTATTTATAGTTTGCATTTGAATGTTACCATTGGATGGAGTTACATTCAAATCCATACTATTTTGTAGCTTCTGCAGCTTTTTCAGGCTGGTTGTCCTCCTCTCATTGGTCCACGTCAGTTGAATCTAACGGCTATAATCTTCAGGATTTTGATCCCCAGCTTTCTCGAACTCATGCTTCCTTGAACTCAGGATTCTTGTCTCAACAGACTTCTCTTCAGTGGACCTTGTCTAATCAGGCATACTGACACTCAGGCTAACTGTGTTCAGCTCTTCGGACTTCAGACATCCTGACCCTCTGGTCACTTGACTTAGGTTATCTGATCATCAGTATTCTGGTTCTCAGTGAACATGTCTTCAGATGACTTGTGTTCACGCGACTTGTCCTCTGAAGACATCAGATCAGGTGACTTCTTCTCTCAGTGAACTTTTCTTCAGTAGACTTGTGCACTTCATCTAAACCATGTCTTGTCTGATTTCAACCTCATCGGATCTCGATCACGTCTGATCTCGATCAATCTCATTTGCTATTCTTCTGATCAGTTACCTCCTCTTCTGATCAGCAACCTTCTCTTCTGATCTTCTGGTCAGTTTCGTCTGATCAGCTTGTCTGCTCTGGTCAGTTTCGTCTGATCAGCTTGTCTGCTCTGGTCATCTGATCAGCTTATCTTTTCTAGTATGCCTGATCTGGTCATCTTCTTCTGATTTCTGATTTCAGTTTTCTGATTTCTTCTCGCTTGATCTGATCAGGTCGCCTGATCAGATCAGCACATCTTCAGGTCAGCATATCAGGTCAGCAACATCAGGTCATTACATCTGATCTTTTGGTCAGTTCTTTTTGTCATCTGATCAGTTGACTCTCTTCTTCTGATTTGTTGGCTTAGCTTTTCTTCTTATTCTGATTTTGCACAGCTCATCAGTTAACTCGGAACTCATCCTATTCATCTGATCTCGATCAGCCTCGTCTGCAGCCTCCTCTGATCTTGATCATCTTCATCTGATATCAAGAGTTCCCCCTTAACTTGTTCTCTCGTTTCCCCTTAACTTGTTATCTGTAGATTAACTTAACTAACACAAGTTGATAATGTTTTGTCATAATTCATCAAAACTAAAATATTCCAACATCTTTAATTTTCATATATTACAAGGCGAAAACTTAAATGATATATTTAAATAATACCGCCCCAATTTTAGAAATTATTGAATTTTCCCGCAAAAAAATTATTGCCAAATTGAGAAACGAATCTTTGAAAAAAATATTAACAAATAATAATAAATTGAAAAAAATATTTGGGAAAAAATAGATAAAATCTTTAGAATAAATATTAACAAATAATAATGAAAAAAAATCTTTGGTATTTTAATAAATATTAATGAATTGAGGAAATTTTTTGGGAAACAATAGAATTTTTTTTTTTGAAAGAGATATTAACGAATAATAATGAAAAAAAAATCTTTAGTATTATTTTTCATAATTGTCATATATTACAAGGCGAAAACGTAAATGATATATTTGAATAATATAATAAATTATTATATAATATAAAGAATTTAGATTAGAATTTCATGAATGTGTTTAGAAAACTAATCTTCTATAACATATTTGAAGATATTGTTAGAATTCTAAGTTCCATAAAATTTCATATTTGAAGATATTGTTAGAATTCTAAGTTGGGTATTTCTTAAACCAGTCAGTTGTTAGTGTTAGTGTTCTGGAGACAATCCTATTGTAAGGACATAATGTTAAGATAATATTCAGTATTGGTTTTAATATTACTGTTTGTTTAATATTAAATGTATGGCATTACACTTCTTTGAATATTATGTTTGGTTGTTTGGATTTATTCTTATTTTTGTTCCCATGAATCATTATTGTCATTGAGATTGTGAGAACTCAGATGACTTAAGCATGATTCTCAAATAGCCCCGATCAAGGATCATCAAGAATGAGATATTGATGATGCAATTGAGATTGGTGTGCGATCTGCATCATCATACTCTTGGAGAGTATAGTAACATCTCACTTACTACGAGATACTAGGTATCTCATGAAGGATGTACAAGTACCTTAGAGGGTATTGGTATATCCATCCGAGAAATTGTTTGATGTAATTCCACAATATGTGTATACGGGTGTCTCGGTTAGTGGGAGCAATGCGATACTCCTTTGACTTGAGGTCAATACGCACGACATGTGTGGAGTGATGAATTTTGACCATGACCGACGATTGCACCCTTCCATCGGTAGATATCACTTGGATTGAGTTCATCACAAAATGCATGTGCGTGGTAGTTGAGCTAAGAATATGATTCATTCCTCAAAGTGGATTTAGAGAGAATACTCATCTTCTCATCATAATTGGATCTAAGTCATCGACCGATGCACGTCAACTTGGACTTTGTGTCCAAGTGTGACATACATGATCAATTAGTGATTAGAGATAATATGATTAAGTTATTTGAATAAACACTTCATCATGTTCAAGTCTTAATCGAGTATTCGCGAATGAAAGGAAGTTATTGTAATAGATATATGTAGGGAAAATCAAATCTATGGGATTTAATTTACAAGATTAGGGATTTTATTTTCTAATCAGGTTAGCTTAAGATTTAAGCTGGTCTTCTCATATATATATGAGGTCCTAGGGATTCATTAATCACTATAAGAAAACCTAGTTTTCTCCATAAAATCTCTAGTCTGAATTTTTCTAGCAAATTCATCTCGGGATTCAACACTGACAAATCTGTGCGGGTCTGTTCAAGGGGATTACGTGGATACCATAGTAGAGAAATCTGCATATAATTTACTGTAAGGATTTCGTTTATGATTATCCGCATTTAATTATGCAATTACATGTTCGTTGTTGGTGAACTATTTAATTCTGTTGTGCATGTATTACGTGTTTAGGTGCCTCTATATTCCAACAATGGTATCAGAGCTTCAGGCTCTTGATTAAATGCAAGATGATTTGATTTATAGTTTTTTTTATAAAGTCGACGAACGGTGCTTTGATTTTGACCGTTCAATATACTTGTTAATTGCTTGGGGGCGTGTTTATTAGATAAACACACCCTCTTTTTTATTTGCCTCATTGTGCTCATCGCCTTCAATCAAGCTAGGGTTTTCTGGGAAAACCCCTGCGCTGCTCCTCCCGTTTGTTGAGCGCAACCCGGCCCTTCGGGTGACCCGTGATGGAGCTCGAGTAGGCGGTCTTGTGACTCAACTTGCATCTCTCGCGTGAGGCTGTACCGCCGTATTGACGAATTGGATCCGTGGCTGCACAACCCCATCGTCGTGACTCGCTATGGCTCTCCCCGATTTATCTCATCTTGGTCGCGGTCACTCACGTTTCGTGGAGGTGCGCTCCAATTCGATTCGATTCACGGTGGAGCACCGCCATTTTGCTTCGTCTCAGGGCGGCGCTCCTCGACTTCTTTTGATTTGCAACATCCCCACCCTGTTTTGATTCGATTCAAGGTGGCACTCCACCGAATCGATTGATTTCTCGCTTGTCTGTTTTCGTCTTCACCTAGTTCGATGAACCCGTGGCTCTGCGCCCGTCGTTCTGTATATCCGCGGTGGCGAGTCGCCCGCACGCGCCTAGCGGCGGCGGCGACTCACGCGCGTGCTGTACAGGAGATGGTTCTGTGCTTGTTTCGTTCATTCTGGTCCTTTGATTTCTGATTGAATGCCTATTTATTTTCGATTGGGTGCTTGGAACTGATGAAATTGAAATTAATTGAACCCTAATGGTTGAGCAGTTTTGCGAATTGTTTGGAATAATTATGATGAACTGTGATGAATTATTGGGCGGTTTGATTGACGTTGGTTGACCCGATTGGAAACAGTTTTGGAAACCGAGCGATGATGAGAGGAAGGACTGTGTCGGAATTTGATTTTGGACAGGCCCTTCCGTGCAATTTTAGAAATTTGCACATGAGCCCTTTTTGACAAATAAAATTAAATTTGATTTTAATTAATAAAGTTTAATTTTAATTGGATATTGGTTGGATCAAATAATTAATTGGATTAATTACTAAAGTTTAATAATCGTGAAATTGAATTTAAAATTCAACGAATTTTAAAAGGTTATTAAATCTCACTTGGTTAACTTGTTTATTTAAATTAAACTTGTTAACGAGTTTATGGACCGAATTATAACTGTTTGGGTAGGCGGCGCCCAATGTTTGTCGGACCGTATTATATGTTTGGGTAGACAGCGCCCTATATATGTTAGTCTGTGTATGTCATGTTTGGGTAGACGGCGCCCAATAATTGCTCAAATGTGACATAGTCATCATGTTGGATCTCGATTAAACAATTAATAACCTCACCTTTAAAACGTTCCTCACTAAAATATGAATTTCATTAAATTGAACGATGTCTTCCATCAAAATTAAAAGTAAATAGGAGATTTCGTTCCAATGAGTATTTAAGACCCAAGTCTTTTGCTAGGATCTACATCTAACGGGACTCTTATAAGGACACGAAGTGTCGCCACTTGATGGTTGTAAATCAACTTGATTTTGTATCACCAGTCCAAGCAGGGAAATGAAAGTCAAGGGGCATCCGATTGAACTGGGTTCAATAACCTAGGAGTTGCAGTTTTTGCAATTGGTTTGGAACCTATCAGTTCTGTTATTGCAGTAATCAACCCAAGCAGATATTGTAATAATAGGAATGTGGATCCTAGTCAATTATAATTTATATTAAATATAAATTTGTATTCTTCCGATGAGGTCGTTGAATATGTAAAAATAATGGAGACAAAATAAATTAAAAGGCCATGTTTATTTTTATTGTTGACTATTGATCATAGGAATTATGTGTTAAAATTCCCATTTTATTTTATTTCTCTAGGATTGTTGAAATGAATAACTTGTCATTGAGAAACGTTTTGGAAACGAACAACTTGGTTGGGCCAAATTTTCTCGACTAGTATCGAAACGTGCGTTTGGTGCTTAGGCAAGAAAAGATTGAGTACGTGTTGGACACGCCAATCCCTGCAACCCCTGAGGCTGGTACCAAAGAGGTTGAAGCGTTTGACGCTGCAGCTCAAAAGAAGCATCAAGATAATGCTTCCCAGGCTTAATGTGTTATTATGCTCGGCATGACTCCCGAGTTGCAAAGACAGCATGAGAAGATGCTTCCCTTTGAGATGCTCAAGCATTTGAAGGATCTCTTTGATTCTGAATCTCATTCCAAGATTTATGAAGTGATGAGAGATCTGTTAAGATGCCGGCTAGCTGAAGGAGGGAAGGTCTCCCCTCATGTTTTGAAGATGATTCGGCTAATCGAGAAACTTGGTCGTTTGGGTATTGAGCTCAAGACCAATGCTGATGTTTATACCATTTGTTGGTCCCGGTGCAAACGAGTCTTACACGTGTATGGGGGGGGGAATACACGTGTTCAGTGTTTTTAAAACTTTTTCTTACTGAGGTCAGCTTGGGTCAGATAATCCTGAAGATTAGGTTCTGAGAAGCACAGATCGCTCTGAGTCAAAGTCTACTGATAACTAAGTTACTGAACCTTCAGAAGAGTATGTTCAGTTTGGTAACTATCTGTTCTAGCTACTCAGTTGTGCGGAATGGTTGGCCCTTAGTTTATACTCGTTTTAAGCTTTGCTGAAAACCTTCCCTTTATGAAATAGTGATTAGGCTGTGAATCACTTATGCAACTTCAGTGGATTGATTCCAACTGAATATCAGTGAAAAGTATGCTTTCAAAATCAAGTCAATGCAGTAGTTAAGCACAGATAAGGAAAGCAATAAAGAACACAGCAATTATAGTGGTTCAGAGACTCAAGCTCCTACGTCCACTCTCCCTGACTCTTCAGAGAAATTCACTATCAACCGAGCTTTCGACTACCTCGTAGTTTACTTACTCAACTCAAATACGAGTTTTCGACGACTACTCCACGTAGTTTACTTACTCAACCCGACCTTGAGCTTTCTGACTACCTCCGTAGTTTACTTACTCAATCATACACTAGCTTTCAGACTACCCCTGTAGCTTACTAACTTTTCCTCTAGAGTTTTCTGACTACTCCGCGTAGTTTACTAACTCTTTACAACTCTTCTCACCAACAAACACACTCCAACTACCTTCTCAAGGGTTTGGGGTTTCTTGGTTGGTTTCCAACTAGGATGAGATATCCTTTACAATAAAGCGCAATGCAAAGGGTTAGGATATCTCGACTAAGCTTTGGATAATTCTTATCAAGCTAGGCTTAGTATAGTGAGCTCTCTTCAATATCGAAGCACTTGGGAAATTCTAAGTTTTTCGAGTGCTTTAGCTTTTGCAAGAATAAGTTTGAGCTCTTGAGTTTGCGTATAAATTTCCGTCGCCTTACAATGTAGAAGGTCACCAGTATTTATAGGCATACACCAAGGTCACTTTTGAAAACTATCCGTTGGAGAGATAGCTTCGTGAGTTCCCTCTTGTGGTGTGTGAAACGGCTATATTTAGGGTTTGAAGCTGCCTAACACGTTCTAGGCAATTGCCTTTCATGTAGCCGGTCTTCACTTTTTTGCGATCTCGGAACTTTTGTATATATCGACATCTTTTTCAAATGACCATCCTTTGTCGATTGTCGATATAGATGTGCGATGTTGTCTTCCTCTTTTTGACTTTTGTCTCCAGTTAAAGGTAGACACCTTCAACGGCTCTTTTTGGTTACAAACTCTGAGTTTGATATAACCTTAACAACACTTCTGACTTAGTTCCTTTTGTCTGCATTTGAATGTCTTGGCAGATATCTAACTTTCTAAGGAATCGCGATCTTCTCGAAGATTGCATCCTTCGATAGATATATTCAGTGCCTCGGAACATCTGTGTTCATATCGAGCATTCAGTACCTTACTGAGTCTTCATAATTACTTTGCCTTTAGTATTCTTGATCTTTAGTTTCTCAGTCTTCAGTCTTTGTGTCTTGAGTCTTCGAGTCTTTGGTCTTTCGAGTCTTGTGGTCTTCTCGAATCATTGTAGTTTATCTTGACCGATGTAATCGAGTCTTCCTTGAAGTCTTGATTTTCAAGATCCCTCGAAGTCTTCAAGAACTATCTCGAACTATATCTCACGACTATACATTCTGCAGATAACATCCTGACAATTCTAAAAACTTAATCCTGACTCAACTATCAAGATCATTCTGAACATGTCATACTCAGGGGTTTTGGGATCTAATCAAAATCATAAATCTTTATTAAAATTCATCTCCCAACAATTTCCCCCTTTTTGATGATGCCAAAACCTATCTTGTTATAAACATATAACCTATACTCAGGTTTCAGTTTATCCTATTACAAGATTGGTTGTCTCCCAACAATTTTCTAAATCAGAAAAACTCCCAACAATTTCAGAGTTTCTCAACAGTTTAATCATTCAGCAATTTCTTCAGTAATGAATCTCTTTAACTAGTTCATTACCAAATACTTAAACAATTTCCCTTTTATCAACATACAATCAGTTCAGAGACATTCATTCAGGCATATCAAAATAAAAGACATGTAAATAAGATAATGAGATATTATCTTTTGAGCATAATGATAAATCTTCATTAATGATTGGTATCCCATTACATATTACAATGAGTTTATCAACAAAACCAAAAAGACAAAAAATTAAAGATTACAGAATCTTCGAGTCTTGATCTTGATCTTCCGATTTGGCTCTTGATCTTACGCTCTTGATTTCTTCGCTCTTGATTTGTTTCATTCTCAACTTCATCACGGGCACCTCGTGTCGAACATTCCGAAAAATCTCTTCTTCAGCTCATTCCTTTCCTTGATGATGTCCGGACTGTTTCCTGTTAAACCCAACTGACCAGCATACTGAGCAATCTCTTGAGTAATGGCCTTCTCATTCACCAAGCCATTATCAAGTCTTGGAGGTGGATAGGAATATGGACCAGGGGCTACTATCGTACCTCTCCTTCATCCGCCAAAAGTTAATCCACTCTGTAGATACTTTGGATAGAAGATAAGAAGATATTCAATGAAAGCTTCATTTCGATCCGAGCTTTTCCTCTCCATTCCCCGAGAACATCATAATTGAACCAGAAGGTTCTCTTGACTTCTTCCCACATATCGTTGAGTTTGATAGGCATCCATTTATCAACGTGGGGCCACTTTAGTGCTTTTGATGTTCCTTTCCTCTTGCTCACAAACTTCCTAAAATCACTCCTTCGCTTCTGCTCTTCGTCTATCTTCTTTCTGATCACAGACGTTCCTGAGACCGAAGCAGCAGCTTTCTTAGCTTGTTCTTCTTGGAGTGTCTTCAGAGCATTTCTCGTGTTGAAGACTTTCTTCTGAGGTTGAGACTCAGATACCACTGGTTGTTCTGTTTCTTCATCATCCAGAATCAGTTTTCTCTGGATTGGCTTAGAAGCCCTCGCACGCTTGCTTTCAGGTTGAACAACGCCCAAGGCTTTCCTCTTCATAGGCAGTTCAGCAGCAGCCTGGCTTGTTCCAACCTTTGCTCTAGCACTCAGTAGATAGGCTTTTCTACCTGAGTGAACTTCAACTTCTCAGTAGTTTCGACTTCTTTAAAGGCTTTGGCTAGATTATACATTTCAGCATCTTTCTGATCCTTCTTCTCCAAAGTACGTGCCATGAAATTTCTGAGATCTTCAGCTTCCTTTTCCCCCTTCTTGGCAATCGTAATTTGGAAGAAGCACGAGAGTCTTTGTGTCCATGTGATATTGCTCTTTGCTCACACGGCCGAACTTCTCCTCGCTATCTCGATCTTGTTCGTCTTCCGGCCTCCTTAGATGGTTCTTGGCAGCGGAAAAATTCTTGAGATAAGTGGGCAAACCGGCGAAGAGTGCTTCCTTGAACATCTGTCATCTTGGTCATGAGCATTGAGCTCATTTCCTCAACAGCCAGACTTGATTAGCACCTCATTCTTTTACGCGGTTTTCACCTCTAGAAATCGAGAACTCTCCCGGGTGTTTCGCTTTTTTGGTTCATCACTTAACTTCAAACCTTGACTCCCTCCAGCTTCTCATTCAACTTTCCTTCCATGGAGGTCATCTGGGTGGTTAGAGTGTTTTGAATTTGCACCAGCTCTGAAGAGTGACTAAGACCTTCGATCTTTTGAGCTTGATTGGCCAACATCTCTTCTATCTGAGCAATCTTGATCATCATTGGCTCAACCTTCTCAAGTTTCTCTATCAAGGGAGTGAGATCAATCTCAGGAATCTTTCAGTATCTGTCTTTGTCGATCATCCTGCTTGACGACCGTTCGAGCTCCAGTCTCCAACTGCGCCTCAGTCTGAAGAATGCTAGCATCAGTCTGATGTTGACTAATTCCAGGTTGATCAGCAACAGAAGTCTCCTTTTCAATCTGAGACTGCTTCTCAACATCTCCCTGTTGGCCCCATCTCCATCTTGAGATTTGTCTCCGCTGCTTGGGGCACCAACTTCAGTTGCTCTCCTCTCAGCTAACTTCCTTTGAACCAGCTCATCAAAATCGGAGTTTTTCATCCTGAGCTTTGTCCTTCTGAACCCTGAGAAGTCGGTCGGAAAAGGTTGTCTCCTCATTCCACCGATCTTCCCTCGAAAGCAAGCAATATCAAGCATCTCGGGAAGAGTCTGATTTAGGATGAACACAGTTGTCCTTAATCTGAAGAAAATATCTTGCAGATCAGGGTATGAGCTGAGCTCAGGGTATTGGTCAAGTATGAACCGTTCCCCCTTGCTCCTCCACTCGCCTTCTTCAGCCTCGCCCTTCTTCCATCTCGGGCTCTCTCGGTTGGGATTGAAGCTTACGCTAAGGGATCAAGAAGTAGATCACTTTCAGGAGCTCATCAAGAATATTCGCGCTCTGAGTCTCGCTGACATCCGAAGTTTGTGCGGTCGAGGTCCTCGGTTTGCATCCGAGTGGGTTACGAGGCTGAATGGCATATCCTCGATTTAGTCGAGTTGGCTCGTCGATCCGAGCTTGCACATCTTGGATCGACTCTGGTGGCTCTTTCTGTCGAGCTTTGCACATCCGAGGTAGGCATCTCGAGGTCTGAGCTCCTTTTAAAAATTTCCGAGAAATTTTATCTCATCTTGGCGATGTCTCGAGCACCTCGAAAAAAGACACGCTCGCCGGGTCGATCCTGTGTCCTCGAGATAACTGAGCCAACACTTGTAATGGTGAACTCGGCGGTTTGGCCCTCGGGTTGAATCTCTTGAGAATCACTTCCATCTTCGCCGGTGAGAACCACCAATCTTCTGCGTTTTGGAGCAAGATCATACATTTCAACATCTTTGCTCCTGCTCCATCTTTGCCTCCAACAACACCTTCCCCTAGTTTGTTGGGGCTCTTTTTCAATAGAGTGCAGAAGGTGATTCTACCTTCTTTTTCTCTCTTCCCCCGATGACCCGCTTCCTTGCAAAGAATGGGTTTAAGGAGAATTTTGGACTTAGGGAATGGGGTCGAATTGACGAAGATATCCTCCTCCTCTTCGCACATCTCCAAAATGTAAGCAATTTTGGTGGCATGGTGGATCTTGCCTTTGATTGAGATCGCCCAGTCAATCTTCCTCAAAACTTTGGTTCGCTTTCACTCACCGTCTCAATCAGAATTTCACCGGTTGAAGTCTGTGGTGGGTGAGGCCTCTATCGCCGCCATCAACTGAAGCCGGTATTGATCCGCTTCAAAACTCCCCGAAGACTCATGATGCACTTGCTCACAATATCCATCAAAACACGATATTGTGGCTTCAGTGTCTTTTTATGCGTTGTCGCCTCAAACTTAACAGATTCTCAAAGAATCCTATCTAAGTACTCCTGCTCTCTACCTGACATATACGTCGTAGGATCCTCTCCTCTATCACAGAGCTCAAAAACATCATTCAGATTTTTCGGAACTATATACAGATCCCTCTCAAAATCGACGTATTTGGATGAATGCTCTAAGTGTGTGTTGGTCCCGAAAATTAGTAAAAACCCATTTTGCGCCTGCGGAAGCAAAACGTTTTAGTTCGATGCATATAAAACAGGGGTGAGGGCAGAGTGATTCCAATTTTTTGCTTTTAAGCTCATGTGTGTTGTTTTGCTTATAATAGAATGCATATGACAGGTAATAACATAAAGCAGTAAAGAACACACAATTTTATAGTGGTTCGGACAACTCGTCCTACATCCACTCTTCCCCTTCACGGGCACCGACTTAACCAATCGGACTTAGTTTTTACCGTGTTAGTCCAACACCCAGAGATGTTTACCGAGTTCACACTCAAACGGGACTTATCACCCTCACGGGATTGCCTACCCTCCCTTTCGGGATTGCTAGATGTTTACCGAGTTCACACTCAACCTACAAACTTAACCTACCAACTGGTTTGGGTATAAGGTTGTTTGGTTTCCAACTAGGGTGAGATTTTCCCTTACATTTGTTTAGCCTCAATGCTAAGGTTGGGAAAATCTCTCTAAGCTTAAGATACATCGTGGGTTGCTTAGGTTGGGTTCTAGAACACTCTTTGAATATATTTGTATATCTATAGACTTGTGTTATAGGGTGGGAAAGCTTAACTCTCTTTGGCTCTGTAGCATCGTTGCTATCTTCTCATTTTCGCTTTTCACTTCCACACAGAATTATGAAGGAAGAACTTGTATTTATAGTGTGGATTTGAATGTTACCGTTGGAGAGAATCACATTCAAATCCATACTATTCTCTGTGAGGTTCTGCAGCTTTTTCCAGCTGGTTGTCTTCCTCTCATTGGTCCACGTCGGTGATTCTAACGGCTATATTCCTCGATTCCTCGCCTACGGAATCATTAGGATTCTCTGAGTCTTAGTGCATGCGAGCCTTGGTGTCTTCTCTTGGTTGGACCTTATCGTCGGTATCTTGGCACTCAGGTTGATTGAGTTCAGTTCTTCTTTTCTTCAGACAATCGACCCTGGTCGAGCTTAAGCGATCATCGATGGCGTTACGATTCTCGGTGCACATGACTTGGATGACTTCTCTTCGATGGCTTCTCTTACGATCCGGTATCTGATTTCGGTTTTTCGATATCGATTTCTTCTCTTTGATCGATCATTTCACATGATCGGATCGATATAACTATCAGTGATTTATATCGGTTTATCGCATCGGTCAGTTAGCATATTTAGGTTAGCATATCAGTTTAGCGCATCTGGTCTCAATCACGTCTGATCTTGACCATCTGCTCATCTTCATATCTGATCTTGATCACGTCTGATCTCGATCAGTCTCATCTGCTTCTCTTCTGATTTGCAACCTTCTCTTCTGATCTTCTGGTCATCTTCTTTCTGATCAGTTTGTCTGCTCTTCAGATCATTAGATTAGCTCGTCTGTTCTGGTCATCTGATCAGGTCATCTGGTCATCTTCTGATCAGCTGGCTTAGCCTTTCGTCTCTTCTGATTTTGCTCAGCTCATCAGTTCACTCGGAACTCATCTAACTCCTCTGATCTCGATCAGTCTCGTCTGCAACCTCGTCTGATCTTGATCATCTACTTTTGATTCCGTGAGTTCCCCCTCAACTTGTTCTCTCGTTCCCCCTCAACCTGTTATCTGTAAATCAACTTCAATAACACAGGTTGATAATGTTTTGGCATAATTCATCAAAACTAAAATATCCCAACAAATGTGATCTGATTAACTTAGAATGCATCTGACCCTCTTCATCTATCTTCAAATTCTGAGATGAATTCGATTACCTCTTTCGCAAACTCCGGTGCGGGTGGTTTTGCGACTAGTTAGTGAGTTTTGCTTGATCGAATCATATGCAGAGCCTCTTCTTCTGGCTTTGAGTTGGTTGTGCTTTCGAGTGAGACAACGAACTCGTACCACGGCTTGTTGGTTTCGGCTAATCTCTCAAACAGGGTTGGAGCCATTTTAGAGTTTGATTTAAGAAGTGAAGCTTTAGGGTTTGGAGAATTTCTGGGAAAAAGGGGATTTTTAATTGCAGAGGATTTGGAAACGAAGGGTTTGATAAAATTTTGGCTTGAATGGCTGATTGGGGTTTATATAGCTTTGAGATCGTGGGGAATCGTGTTGGTTAGGTGAGTAACAACGGTTGAGATTAATCTCCGATTAATCGGGTATACAAACCGACGATCTCCGAAAAGTAAGCCGCCAAAAGATCCTCATTGGTCATTAATGTAGCAGAGCATTAAATGACTATTGATCTTCTTCGGAATTTAAAACGATCCCGCCCAAAAAAAAACATTCCTCAGGTGTTTTATATTTATTGCGAATGATTACTGAATTTTACTTAAGCAATAAATGGATCGCATGAGTCATTACTTCTTCAGACCAATTTCCCTCTATCAGTCTTACTGAGTACTGACCTTGATAAAATGTCAAGATAATATCTTGGAAATCTTGAATTGGTTGATTATCTTTCTTGAGTTTTACGAGACTCAGTTAAGTATTTCCATTTTATCCTGAGCTTCTCAGAAGGATTCTAAGAAAACTTCATGCATCTGAAAACCTTCAATTTTTCAGATTTTACTCTATACACTTGGTTCTAGCATCCCTAATTCAACTGAAAGTTCTTGAAATCTTGATTCCGCCAAAGGTTTAGTCAAGATATCGACTCTCTGCTTATCAAGATGAATTTTCTCCATCCTTATGTCCTTCTTTCGACATGATCTCTCGTGAAGTGATGTCTGATATCCACATGCTTGCATCTGGTGTGCAATACCGGATTTTGTGAAATAGCAATGGCACTATTATTGTCACAAAATATTGGTACTTCATTGGCTACAACTTTATAATCCCTCAATTGTTGTGCGAGCTAAAGAATTGCATGTAAAGCAGACTTCCCGCAAACCATATATTCACCGGTGAGTACTTGTTGCTACAGAGGTCTGTTTCTTCGAAAACCAAGATATCAGCTTGCTTCCTAGAAATTGACAAGTTCCTAAAGTTGACTTCCTGTCAATTCTGCAACCTCCATAATCAGCATCTGAGTAACCACTTAACTCTAGGTTATCATCAGCTGGATACCATAATCCTCTATTCACTGTTCCTTTAAGATATTTTAGTATCTTTTTGGCAGCCTCCATGTGACTAGCCTTAGGATTAGCTTGGTATCTTGCACATATCCCAACAGCAAATGTTATATCCGGCCTACTTGTTGTGAGATAGAGCAATGATCCAATGATTCCTCTATAATCAGTATGACTTACTGATTTGCCTTCAGAATCAGGATCCATCTTGTAGTTAGTTCTCATGGGAATCCTAACTGTATTGCAATTCTGTACACCATATTTGGCAATCAGATCTCTGGTGTACTTTGCCTGGTTGATGAATATTTCTTCCTTTGATTGTTTCACTTGAAGTCCTAGAAAGAAATTCATCTCTCCCATCATTGACATCTCAAACTTGCCTTTCATCAGTGTTGAAAACTTTTCACACAACTGATGGTTTGGAGATCCAAAAATGATGTCATCAACATATATCTGAACTAGTAAGATATCTTTCCCATCCTCTATCCTGAACAGAGTTCTATCAACAGTTCCTTTGGGAAAACCATGGTCAGTAAGAAACTGAGAAAGAGTATCATACCATGCTCTGGGTGCTTGCTTAAGACCATACAAAGCTTTTCTTAGCCTGTAAACTTGGACATTCTGTTTGAAACCAGGAGGTTGTTCCACATAAACCTCTTCTTTAAGCACGCCGTTTCGAAATGCACTTTTCACATCCATCCGATAGATCGTGAACTTCATGTGGGCAAAGATATGCAAGAAACAATCGATGGCTTCTAGTCTTGCAACAGTGCAAAAGGTTTCATCATAATCCAAGCCTTCTTCTTGGGAATAACCTTGTGCAACTAGCCTTGCCTTGTTTCTCACAATGTTGTTGTTTTCATCTCTTTTATTCTTGAAAACCCACTTGGTTCCAATGACATTGTGCCTTTCTGGTCTATCTACTAGCTCCCATACTTCATTCCTCGAGAATTGATTTAGCTCATCTTGCATGGCAGTAATCCAGTGAGAATCTTGTAAAGCTTCACCAATCTCAGTAGGTTCTTTCTCTGATAGGAAGCAAAGAGAATAGTGCACTCTCTCCATGGAACCTTCTAGTCTTAACACCTTGGTTAGATCACCCACAATCTGACTTGTAGGATGACTATCTAACCATTTCCTTCTTGATGTTCCCCCTTCAATGGTATCCTCAACATTTGAAATGTTAGGTTCAGTTAAATCAGCAAACTCAGGGAACAACAAAACAGGAGAAAGGGAATCATCTTCCTCGTGGAAATTCTATTGAACATTGTCGAGACATTTGTTCCCCTTTGGTTGATAGATTGAGAATTTGCCTCATTTGTGACCACATCTTCATTGGCATCACGCACACGAGTCCGAGGCGGTGTGTGTGCTCAGATTGGTCACCTTTGGAGTGTTGGTTTTCTGGGTCTCACCATCCCGATTTCCATCCCGAACTTCTTTATTCGAGTCCGAGTCTCCAATCATAGATAGTGATCGACTTTCTTCTTTTCGAGTTCAATGGATGATTTATCTTTTTGTTTAGGTGCTTAATCTGGTGATCCTCTTGGTCGGGTTCATCGCAAGATCATGTTTCTGTTTCTTCCGAACACAAGTAGATTCATCAAAAACAACATGAGGTGTTTCCTCCACAATAAGAGTCCTACGGTTGTAAACTCGAAAGTTTTTTATCGACTTGAGAATATCCTAAGAATATTCCTTCATCGCCTTTTACTATCAAAAGTTTTCAACTGATCTTTACCATTATTGTGTATGAAACACTTGCAACCAAACACATGAAAGAAAGAAACAAGAGGCTTCCTTTCATTCCAAAGCTCATAAGGCATTTTGCCTTGACTTTTTGTCAGCATGGATCTATTCTGAGAGTAGCATGCAGTGTTGACAGCTTCAGCCCAAAATCTTTTAGGAATATCAGCTTCAGCTATCATTGTCCTTGCAGCTTTTTTTTCGTAGTTACATTTCTTTCTTTCAAAGAACACCATTTTGTTGAGGGGTCCTTGCGGTGATGTTTCATGTAGAATTCCATTTCTGCGCACAATAATCAAAAATGATATGATTTATAAACTCAGTTCCTTTGTCAGATCGATTTTGACCACACTCGATTTTTCTCAATCTCGAGCCTTTTCAAGAACTCTAGCGACTTTATCTCGAGTCTCTTTTTCTTCGAGTAAGAATATGACCCAAAATATATCTTGAGTAGTCATCAACTACTACCAATGTGTATTTCCTGCCATTAGTGCTCACAGGTGTTATAGGACCAAACAGATCCATGTGCAAAAGCTGAAGTATTCTCTCAGTAGAAACTTCTACTTTGCTTTTAAATGATGTTTTGACTTGTTTTCCTTTCTGGCACGCATCACAAATGTGTTCTCATTGAACACTTCATTAGGCAACCCTCTTACAAGAGCTAATCTTGCAAGCTTGTTCAGGGTTTTGAAGTTTAGGTGATTCATTCTTTTATGCCATAGCCAACTGGTATCTGTGGAACTTTTAGCAACTAAACATGTATCTTTAGGAGTTGAACTCCAATCAAGAAGATACACATTCCCTTTTTCTTGTACCGGTCAAGAATACTTTTCGTGATGTATCATCTTTCACAAAACATAAGTTCTTGGAGAACTCAACATGAAAACCCTTATCACATAATTGGCTAATTGAGAGCAAGTTATGCTTCAATCCAGATACATATGAAACACCATGGATATGAATCGAGTCGACTTCCAAAGTTCCATATCCTTGATCGTCATCCCTTGGAGTTATCTCCAAAAGTGATCTCGTGGGCCTCTTTGTTCAACATAGTCCTTTGAGCATCTTCTTGAATCTGTCATATGTCTTGAGCATCCTTTGTCAAGATACCATACATCAAGAGCTTTTTTTCATCTCTCGCTCATCGATTGCCACGTGATCTTTCATCGACTTAGTGCCCTTGTTTTTCCCGAAAAAAACAGATCAATTCTTAGGTACCCAATTTGTGTAGGGTCCCACGAGGTTAGTTTGTACCTTTCGGAATCCAAATCGCTCGACAACTCTAATCACTTTAGAGTGGCTAATTTGTCTTCCATAAACATCAACATATACATCCACTACTCGGGTGCCTTAGCAGTTTTACGATATGTGTGCTAGCTTTAGCATGAACATGTGCCTTTGAATTCTTCTTTGGTTCGGGCCTTCATTGAGATGCTTAGCTTTTTTGCAAAATGGGTCTAAATCTTTGATGACTCGGGTTGAGATAACCCTTACCCTTAGGCAAGTGAGGTTCGGGTTGTCATCTTTGAAACTGGTCTCTTCAAAGATATCGAGGACTTGGTCTCTTCATTGAGAATGTCTCTGGCTGAAAGTGTTTCTCATCCGAGGATTCCTCGATGGTTCAATGTAGAGCCTTTCGTGTTTGCATTCTTAGCCCGAGGCTTTGAAGTACTTGCTCGAAACTTTCAATCGACCGCTCGGGTTTTCTAGCCTTTACCGAGGTTTGGGCTGTCTAACCCGATCATTCGGGGTTTTATCGAGACCATAGGTCATTTTTCCTTGTCTACAACCTTGGGCATTACTTGAGTTTGAAGTGTAGGTGCCATGGTTTTACAAAGATAGTCTTCTTGCTACTTGACGCAGCATTTAGATGACCTTGTGAGGTTCCCCCTGGAATGTATCCTAATCCAGATTTTATAGTCACAGATCTCTGGTAACTCTCAATTTCATCTATTACATTAGATGCATTATTCAATAGAGTTAACTTCTTACATGCACTATCCTCACGATTCTGTAGAGTTTTATGCTTCTCGAGAGAGGTCATTGAACTTCGATTCCGATTATTTGAATCTCTTGATTGGATTTCTCTAGCTTTTCGATTAGGGACATTATCAACTTCTCTTTTTTCGAGAGTTGTACCTTGTAACATCCAGTTCATCAAGAGCTCCCATTAATTGAGAAGTGACTTCAATATTGCTAGAGTCTTTCCATTTTAGATTTTCGACTTTTCGAGTTCCTTATTCGCTCTTGAGTTTGATTTAGCGATCCTTGCAAAACAAAGATAGTCCTTCATTAGATTCTCGAAAAGAATCCATCAGTCAAAATATTTGTTTTTCGGTGGAACTTGAAAACTCTTGTGCTAGTGTAGGAGCAACAACAGAGAAAGAAGAGTTTACCTCCTCAATGGCCATCGACGAGATGTCATCACTTTCCTTCGTCTCGAAAATATCTCATCTGAAGAGCTAGATCCCTCCTCGAGTGTTCTTCTTACGCAACCATGGCCTTTTTTGCTTGAGAACTTTCGGTCTCTTATAGCTTGCCTTTCTCTTCTCTCCTTAGCACTCAAATCGAACAATCATCTTTGGAAGTGACCTTTCTTCCGGCGGTTATAGCATCTGTTGGCATCATCATCCCGATCATTTTCTTCTTTGGACTTGGAGTCCTTTCTTTTGGATGAAGATCCTTCAAACTTTCGTGTCTTTCTTCTTCTCGGTTGATCGTCCCCTCGGGTTTCTTCCGGTACTGTGGGGTTCTGTAATAGTTTTTGTATTTTCCAAATCTACTATTGAGTCTATAAAACCTTCTTGCCATCGGTCTTTAGCTTTTCCTCAAGCTCATCCCGATTTTTTGGCATGGGGGTTCTCGAGACTCTCTAGTTTTCTGAGTTTTATCTTTGGCTTTTAAAGCCACATTCTTACTCGATGAAGAATCATCTTTCTTTGTCGACCTTTTTTGGATTTCTTATCAATTACAAATTCATAGGCTTTCAAATTTCGAGAGAAGACTTGTTGGTAAGGCATTGAGTTAATATTCTTGGTGTTTTCAATCACCACCGCATGAATATCCCATTTCTTAGATTGACCTCTAAGAATTTTCAATGCAACTTCTCTCTCGTGGGTATTTCTTTCCAAGTGCATTTAGATCATTCATGATCTTTAGTGAATCGACTTCGGTTTGTCTATTGATTCACCATCATCCATTTCAAAACTATCAAACTTTCCAATTGCCACTAAAAGTTTGTTTTCTTTTATATGATCTGTGCCTTGGCACATAACAGCTAGTGTATCCCAAATCTCTTTAGCAGTATTACAGTGAGAGATCATTCCCATCACGCCATCATCAATTGATTTGTATAGTGTGTCTTTTGCAATGTAGTCTAGATTGACTAACTTTCTCTCCTCAGAGTCGGGTTGGTCATCGACTTAGGAAATTCTGCTCTAGGATCAATTCTCTCATCTTCTTTCTCTCGGGATTCACTACTGAAGAATTGGAATGGTCCTTGAGAGACCACTCTCCACATACGCTCATGTTTGGAATACAGATGAGCCTGCATTCTAAGTCTCCATAGGTCATAGTTCTCCACTGAGAACATGGGAAGTTTTTAGAAGACATTTTTCTGATCTCTTGAAAAATAAAAAGTTTCAACAAATAAGATCGATTCGGATAGACCACAAGTATTTTTGAAAATAAAACTTTGGTCAACACAAGCCAGTGGTCAAGTTGAACCACCGCTCGATACCACTTGTTGGTCCCCAAGACAAAACGAAGTCTTACACGTGTATGGGGGAATACACGTGTTAGGTGTTTATAAAACTTTTTTTTCATCGAGGTCACTTGGGTCGATAATCACGAAGATTAGGTTCGAGAAGCATAGATCGCTCTCGAGTCAAAGTCTCTTCGAGACGGTGATCTTGAGTCGCTTTTCAGATACCTCGAGATAATCCCCAACCGAGTCCCGAGTGTCAGAGATCCCGAGTTGCTTGGATCGGATAACTAACTTATGAACCCTCGAAAGAGCACGTTCGGTTTGGTAACTATCTGTTCTAGCTACCAGGCGAATGGTTGGCCCTTAGTTTATACTCGTTTTAAGCTTTCTTTGAAAACCTTCCCTTTATGAAATAGTGATTAGTTTGTGATTCACTTATGCAACTTCAATTGGATTGATTCCAAGCGAATATCGGTGAAAAGTATGCTTTCAAAATCAAGTCAATGCACGGCGGTTAAAGCACGATAAGGAAAGCAATAAAGAACACAAAGAATTATAGTGGTTCGGAGACTCAAGCTCCTACGCCCACTCTCCCCGACTCTTGAGAGAAATTCACTATCAAGCTGGCTGCTTTTCGACTACCTCGTAGTTTACTTACTCAACTCGGCCCTGAGTTTTCTGACTACTCCACGTAGTTTACTTACTCAACCCGACCTTGAGCTTTCTGACTACCTCCGTAGTTTACTTACTCAATCATACACAAGCTTTCAGACTACCCCTGTAGCTTACTAACTTTTCCTCTAGAGTTTTCTGACTACTCCGCGTAGTTTACTAACTCTTTACTACTCTTCTCACCAACAAACACACTCCAACTACCTTCTCAAGGGTTTGGGGTTTCTTGGTTGGTTTCCAACTAGGATGAGATATCCTTTACAATAAAGCGCAATGCAAAGGATTAGGATATCTCGACTAAGCTTTGGATAATTCTTATCAAGCTAGGCGATCGAAGCACTTGGGAAATTCTAAGTTTTTCGAGTGCTTTAGCTTTTGCAAGAATAAGTTTGAGCTCTTGAGTTGCGTATAAATTTCCCGTCACCTTACAATGTAGAAGGTCACCAGTATTTATAGGCATACACCAAGGTCACTTTTGAAAACTATCCGTTGGAGAGATAGCTTCGTGAGTTCCCTCTTGTGGTGTGTGAAACGGCTATATTTAGGGTTTGAAGCTCCCTAACACGTTCTAGGCAATAACCTTTCATGTAGCCGGTCTTCACTTTTTGCAGTCTGGAACTTTTGTATATCTGACATCTTTTTCAAATGACTTGTCTTTGTCGATGTCGATATGTGCGATGTTGTCTTCCTCTTTTTGACTTTTTGTCTCGGTTAAAGGTAGACACCTTCAACGGCTCTTTTTGGTTACAAACTCTGAGTTTGATATAACCTTAACAACACTTCTGACTTAGTCCTTTTTGTCGCATTTAAATGTTCTGGCCAGATATCTAACTTTCTAAGGAATCGCGATCTTCTCAGTATTGCATCCTTCAGATAGATATATTCAGTGCCTCGGAACATTGAGTTCATCTTGAGCATTGAACCTTCTTCGAGTCTTGAGAATTACTTTGCCTTCAGTATTCTTGATCTTTAGTTTCTCAGTCTTGATCTTTGTGTGTCTTGAGTCTTGTGGTCTTCGAATCTTTGTAGTTTATCTTGACCGATGTCTCTTTCGAGTCTTTGTGAAGTCTTGATTTACTCAAGATCCTCTTTGAGTCGTCAAGAACTATCTCGAACTATATCTGCTGACTATACATTCTGCAGATAACATCCTGACAATTCTAAAAACTGAATCCTGACTCAACTATCAAGATCATTCTGAACATGTCATACTCAGGGGTTTTGGGATCTAATCAAAATCATAAATCTTTATTAAAATTCATCTCCCAACACCATTCTTCAGTCGCTTCCCGATTCATATTCGAGTTTCGTGGTAAACTTTAATATGAATAAGACAGAATCGACTATGCTCTAGCTTCATAACATGCTCCTTCGCTTCTTTTTTACTTTCGGAGCTGAAGAAGTAGAAGCACTCACCCTGCTGGGTATTAGATACCAGTTGTGGCTCACACATTTGTACTAATGTGCAGGGTCTCAAGGATAGCAGGGCAGTTAGGCCGGGTGAAGTCACGCTACACGTTGGGAATGGAGCAAGGTTACTGCTGGATGTGTTGGCACTTATGTTTTAGACTTACCCTCTGGTTTTAGATTAGAACTGAATAATTGTTATTTCGTTCCATCTATTACTCGCAACATTATTTTTATTCCTATGTTGGATATTGAAGGTTTTTCCTTCCATTTTGCAAACAATAATTGTTATTTTTCGCTCAATGGTGATGTTTATGGAAATGCTACTTTATTCGAATGGTTTATATTTGTTGCATTGTGGATATAATATTCTGAATATACAAAATAAAAGACTCAAACTTAGTAATCATGAAAACCCGACTTACTTATGGAAATGTAGACTTGGTCATGCAAACGAGAAAAGAATTGCAAGGTTAAGGAAGTTAGACTACTTAACCCCATTCGACTTAGAGTCTTATGGTAATTGTGAATCTTGTCTCAAGGGCAAAATGATCAACAAACCCTTTTTCGGGAAAGGGTTCATGTCAAAGAAGTTCTAGAGTTGATCCACAATGATGTATGTGGACCATTGCCCACTCTAACTAGGGGTCACTTTGGTTACTTCATCACTTTTACTGATGATTTCTCGAGGTACGAATACGTGTATCTTATGAAACACAAATCTGAATCTTTTGAGAAATTCAAAGAGTTTAAAGCTGAAGTAGAGAAGCAACTTGGTAAGAGTATCAAGACTCTTCGATCGGATTGAGGAGGTGAATACCTTAGCCATGAATTCACTGATTACTTAAAGTTACATGGAATCCAAACACAATGGACTCCTCCCAGAACACCTCATATGAATGGTGTTAGACATGGTGAGGTCCATGATGAGCTTCTCCTCTCTTCCGACATTCTTATGGGGATACGCGTTACAAACCTCAATTTACATTCTGAATAGAATTCCATCTAAATAGGTTGAGCATACGCCATATGAATTATGGTGTGGCAAGAAGCCAACTTTTACACATATTAAATCGTGGAGTTGCCCCTTAATTGTGAAAAGATGCTCACCGATAAGTTGGAATCCAAAGGTGAAAAGGGTTACTTTGTGGGATATCCTAAGGAAACTAGAGGATATTACTTCTATCTACCTGAGAAACAATCAGTGATTGTTTCTCGGTAGGTCAGGTTCCTCGAAGAAGACTATGTCTGTAAGGAACAAGGTTGTAAGATGATAGAACCTGAAGAAATTCAAGAACCATATATTAACATAGAGACTGATGATTTGTCAAAGAAACGTGACAAAGAATCAGTGGGAGCATTCAACAACTCTCATGGTGGAAGTTTATCACTAAGTGATCTTCTTTCAGCCAGTGGGAGCGTAATTGGAGTTGCATTGCCTTCACAACCAAGTGGGCTGAATGAGAATAACATAGTTCAAACTCCTGCCCAAGAGGCATCTGAAAGTGTAGCTCTTGAGGACTCTCCGGACATTGATGAAATCAATGCACCACAAAATTTCACAATCAGAATGTACAGCCTGCACAACCACAGCTCCGTAAGTCTACTAGAATTCGTAATCCACCCACTAGATATTATGGTTTCCTCGTAGAGGATCTTGATGACGTGGAGATCCCGGATAAAGACGATCCTAGAACTTACACTGAGGCAACATTGGATGTTGACTCAGAGAAGTGGCATGAATACATGAAATCCGAGATGGACTCGATGGGACTTGGTTGAATTGTCGAAAGGGGTTAGACCCATAGGTTGCAAATGGATCTTCAAGCGAAAGACCGATGCAAATGATAAAGTACAGACCTACAAGACTAGGTGGTGGCGAAAGGTTATAGTCTACGCGAAGGCATTGACTATGACGAGACTTTCTCACCAGTTGCTGAGATCAAGTCCATTCGAATTTTACTTGCGGTAGCAGCACACCTCGATTATGAGATTTGACAGATGGATGTCAAAATAGCTTTTCTCAATGACAACATTGATAAGGAAGTGTTTATGACTCAACCGGGAGGTTTTATATCAAAGCCAAAATCTAATCTTGTGTGGAAGCTTAAACGATCCATTTATGGATTGAAGCAAGCTTCTAGGAGTTGGAATATCCAATTTGATGAAGCTGTCAAATCCTTTGACTTCATCAGAAATTCGGAAGATCCTTGCGTTTATCGTAAACACAATGGGAGGAATATTATTTTTATAGTCGTATATGTCGACGATATATTGATTATAGGAAACAATACCCCGTTCATGCAGTCCGTGAAAGATTGGTTATCAAAGACCTTCATGAAGAAGGATCTTGGTGAAGCCTGCTACATCTTAGGGATCAAGATCCACATGGATAGATCCAAGAAAATGTTGGGGCTATCACAGTCCACCTACGTAGATAAGGTGTTGAAGCGATTTGCGATGGAGAACTCTAAGAGAGATTCTCTACCGGCATGTCATGTGATAAAATTGTCTGAGAAGGATTGTCCTTCCACAGACACTGATATCCAGCACATGAAGGATGTGTCATATGCATTTGCAATTGGTTCCATCATGTACACCATGACTTGCACTAGGGCTAATATGGTCTTCGCTGTTAGCATCACTGGTAGATACCAGCAGAATCCAGGTGAACCTCACTGGATTGCTGTCAAGAACATTCTGAAGTACCTCAGACGTACTAAAGATTGGTTTCTTGTCTATGGTGGATAGTCAGAGATAGTTGCAACTGGCTATGCTGATGCAAGTTTTCAATCCGACTGTGATTATTACAAATCACAGTCAGGTTATGTTTTCACCCTCAATGGTGAGGCGGTTAGTTGGAATAGTTCCAAACAAGAGACAATCGTGGACTCAACAACCGAAGCTGAGTACATTGCTGTGGCAGAAGGTGCCAAAGAAGCTGTCTTGTAAAACAGTTCTTAAATGAACTAGGGGTAGTTCCAAGTGCCAGCAGTCCAATAAAGTTTTATTGAGACAACACTGGTGCGGTTGCGCAAGCAAAGGAACCGAGATCCAACAACAGAAACAAGCATGTACCGAGACGTTATCACTTGATACGAGAGATAATTTCTAGAGGAGAAATAGAGTTAGAACGTGGCCCCACAGAAGATAATTTAGCAGATCCTTTCACCAAGGCTTTGAATGTTATACACACTAGACATTTTAATGGTCAAGGGGTTAAACATGTAGGTGATTGACTCTAGTCTAAGTGGGAGATTGTTAGTGTTCGTATCCTAGAGACAATCCTATTGTAAGGACATAATGCTAAGATAATATTCACTATTGGTTTTAATATTACTGTTTGTTTAATATTAAATGTATGACATTACACTTCTTTGAATATTATGTTTGGTTGTTTGCATTTATTCTTATTTGTGTTCCCATGAATCATTGCTGTAATTGAGATTGTGTGAACTCAGATGAGTTAAGCATGATTCTCAAATAGCCCCGATCAAGGATCATCAAGAATGGGATATTGATGATGCAATTGAGATTGGTGTACGATCTGCATCATACTCTTGGAGAGTGTAGTAAGATCTCACTTACTACGAGATATTAGGTATCTCATGATGGATGCACAGGTACCTTAGAGGATATTGGTATACCCATCCGAGAAACCATTTGATGTAATTCCACAATATGTGTCTACGGGTGTCTCGGTTAGTGGGAGCGATACGATACTCCTTTGACTTGAGGTCAATACGCACGACATGTGTGGAGTGATGAACTTTGACCATGACCCAAGTTTTTTGGTATATATATGTACTTCATATAAGATTCTTAATTTGTTTTGTTGCTTTGATGATTTCTATTTTGCAGGTTTTTATTTTACATCTAATGATCTGGTAAGATAATTTTTCACTGAATATCAATCTTATAGTCAAATTGATTTGATTGCTACACAATTTATGTTGGTTTGATGGTTTCTTTTACATGTAATATTATTACTTACTAAAATTGCATTTCTTATAGTTCATGTTGATTTATTTGATTGCGACACAATTTATGTAGATTTAATGGTTTTTTTTCCAATTAATACCCACTAAAATTGCATAATTATTTTATTTAAAGTATACTATATTATTTTCTTGATATTTGTTTGCATACAAGATTCTTAATTTTCGTATGAATGTTATATCTGATGAAAAATGTCAAATACCTGCATTAAATCGAAAGAAGATTATCGAAGGCACCGTCTACTAAAAATTTGAAATTAGAAGCTTAATGTTATTTGTATATCTGTATTCCATACAAGATGCCTAAATTTTGTGTTGTTTTGAGGATTTTTTTTGCAGATTCTTGTTTTACGTCTAATGGTCTGATAAGCATAAAGAAAATTATAATGACTTTCAGTATTATTAAAATTTGCACGACAGAAAAATTTATCTCTAATTTTGAATACAAATTTATTTATTTTATCCCCCTTCCCTACCAACATAAACTTTTAGTTGAATTTTCCAAATGTTTATTTCTTTTTTCTCTAATGTTTATTTATGTTCATGCGTATGAATTGGTTTTAATTCAACTCATTCAAATTTGTTTTTCTCGTGAGAAAATCCATGAGTAGATTAGGCTATTTTGATTCGTTCAATATAATAGACTAGTCTAGATTTTAGGTCTATTTACTTTTTTTTAAAAATAAATTGTAACCGAATCGAAGACGAAGACGGAGATGGGGAATTAAAAACGGATCCGGAACCGTACGCAGACAACGTGCATCGCGCGAAACGTGCCAAGGGAGGCACGCGCGTGACTCAGACGCAAGTGCGCGGGTAAGGGGTAAGGCCGTGGTGGTCGAAAGCAATCAAGTGATCACCAAGGGCGATAATTAACGCGCTGGGCGGGCGCACAAAGGGCGCGAAAGCGAAGCAAGACAACGAAGGCAAAAGGCACGAGGCGCAAGAAAGAGCCATGGCTCATGGATGGGCGACGCGACACGCGCACGACGACAGCACGGGCGCTTTGGCCGAGGAGGCCGGCCAGACGCAGCCGGCATCCCGGGCCGGTGGTCGCCAATGCGCCATCGATGGGCGAGGCACGATGTGGCAAAACGTGACGAAATTTTTTTTCGAGACGAACGAGTGGGAGAAATTCAAAACGTTATTTCTTCAAGATCAAGATGAGAAAATTAAACCATGATAATTGGTGCCCAATTTGTTTAATTTATTGTTTTGTTTTGAATTTTTTTTTTTTTGCTTCTTTTTAATTTGTTTAATGTGTTTGCATGAGAAATTATATGTGAAAATCTCAACCTCAAAATTACTAAGTATATCACTACAGGAAATCCCACATTTCGTGACGAATTTTTTTGTGACGACACAAAATTCTCACAATATGTTACCTAAAGGTGACAAATTTAATTTTCGTCACTAAAAAGTGAGAATTCGTGACAAAATATTTTTTTGTCACCACTGATGTTGTTTTTCGTCACTAATTCAAAATTTTCATGACAAAAACAAGATATTCGTCACAATAAACTTTGGTGACGATGTTCAACGTCATGAAAAATACTTTTTTCTGATAACTATATGTTTTGTCATTAATTATTCAAAAGAATTGGTGACGCACTTAATTCGTCACAATTTTATTTGGTGACGATTGTCATTGTAATTAGTGACGATCATAGTCGTCATATAATAAAAAAAATTTATGACAATTTTATGTTTCGTCGCTAATTGTTCATAGTAATTAGTGACATATTCTTTCGTCACCAATATTGATATATACTGACGATTGATAATTATTTTTAATGATGCACTTATTTCGTCACAATATTATTCAGTGACGATCTTCATTTTAATTAGTGACGATCAATATTGGTCATATAATATAAATTTTTCATGACAATTTTATGTTTTGTCGTTAATTGTTCATTGTAATTAGTGACATATTCTTTCGTCACCAATATTTATATATAGTGACGATTAATAATTATTTTTTAATGACAAACTTATTTCGTCACAATATTATTCGGTGACGATCTTCATTGTAATTAGTGACGATCAATATTGGTCATATAATATAAAATTTTCAAGACGGTTTTATGTTTCGTCATTAATTGTTCATAGTAATTAGTGACATATTCTTTTGTCACCAATATTTATATATGGTGACAATTAATAATCACTTGTTAGTGACAAACTTATTTCGTCACAATATTATTTTGTGACGATCTTTATTGTAATTAGTGAAGATCATATTGGTCATATAATATAAAATTTTCATGACGATATTAATATTAATTGATGACGATATTTAACGTCATGAAAAAAAATATTTTCGTGACAATTTTTTATTTTTTCATAAATTATTCAAAATAATTAGTTTTTAATGTTTATGTTGAAATTTATCATTTATTATCTTTTGACTATTAGTTTTCCATATAAAATATAAATATTATTAAATAAAATTGCAAATATATATAAAATTTATTAAAAAATATTTATCCATTAAGGTTTGAACACAAGACCTCTAAATTAAACCTAACACAACCACCAAGTAAGCTAGATACTTTTTACTTTTTATGTTGAAATTTATTATTTATTATCTGTTAACTATTAGTTTTTCCATATAAAATATAAGTATTATTAAATAAAATCGTAAAATAAAATTTAATAAAGATTTGGATCCATTAAGGTTCGAACACAGGACCCCTTACATGAATTAAGATAAATATACCACTAGACCAAACATAACATTGCATTTTATTATTTTTATAAAAGGATTCATTAAGGTTCGCACATAGGACCTCAAAATAAAATTTATAAAAACTTGTATCCCTCAAGGATCGAACACAGGACCCCTTATGAGAATAAAGACTACTGCACCACTAGACCACAGGAACATTATGTCTTCATTTATTTTTTGACATATTAACTACATATTAGCTCAACCAATTAATGGAGGAAACATATCAGTAATTAGTGACATATTCTTTCGTCACCAATATTAATATATGGTGACAATTAATAATAATTTATTAATGACGCACTTATTTCATCATAATATTGTTTGGTGATGATATTTATTGTAATTAGTGACGATCATATTGGTCATATAATATAAAATTTTCATGACGATTTTATGTTTCATCATTAATTGTTCATAGTAATTAGTGACATATTCTTTCGTCACCAATATTTATATATAGTGACGATTAATAATCATTTTTCACTTTCAACAAAAGGAAGTCATAAATTCTATAACGGGTTTTTCGCGACACATAAATTTTGTCATCATTTGTTACACAAACATGATGAATTTGAATTTTATCATAAGAATAAGTTGTGGACGATAATTATTTAGTTATAAAATTTCATATTCATCACTATCGTGCACATACGGTGATAAAATTAAATAAAAAGTCACAATAACTCAAATATAAAATGCAATAATTAAGATTTGAACCCAAGATTTCTAATATAGAATACTGGGATTGAACACAAGACCTTTAACATAAAAATATAAAAAATACCTCAATAAAGCTACCAAGTATGCTAGACATCTTTATTGTTAAAGTTTAAAATTTATTATGTTACTTTCTATTTATTATGTTACTTTCTATTGGTTTTCATGTAAATATCACATTCTATTTAATAATTAAGAGACACACTTGCATGAGACGGTCTCACGGTGAGACGGAGCATAAGTTGGCATTGTCTCTTTAACACTTTGGAAAGGGTGGGTGTAATTTGTGCTAGGGCGTACCCCGTCTCATGCATGAGACCGTCTCATATGAGTTTTTGTCAATAATTAATATATGTTACTTTTAGAAGAAGAAAATTTGTGTAATTAATAAGAAAAATAAAATGCATGTAATTTTTTTTTTCAATAACCAATTAACAAAAAAGTCACATTAAAAGGCAAATATAAATTATTTTTTATATTTTAAAGTTAATGCGATTTCAACTTTTTTTTATATATTATATTTTTAAAATTTATGTGATTTTTACTATTTCCTTACCTTTTATTCTTAATTGGTTTTATTCTTAATATTTTAAAAGATTAATGGTATTTCACGTGACTTTTAAAAAACCAAGTAGAAGAAAAAAGAAAAATCAATGAAAAGGTAAATATAAATCAGATTTTTTTATAATTTATTACTTAAGACAATTTTAATAATTTTTTGATTTTTCTTTTATTTTTCTGTGATTTTTCTATTATTTTTCTGTGATTTTTCTTCTATTTTTCTTCTTTCCTTAATTTATTGATTTTCACGTAAATCTCAATCAATAAATTATTTTATATATATATTTTTGGAAGATATTGAAATCTACTTGAATGTGGTGTGAGATTTGTTGCCAAATTTTATGGGATATGTGCATATAGATATGCGTCAAATATATTCTTAATTGTCTTAAATAAATCAACAATTAATTAAGTAAATAAGGTGATGTGTATATTGTCAAATTATCATTGCATTATATACTCCTATGTGCCACTTCAAAAGTTTTATACTCCTACAATCCTACCTCAAAAAATTCCTTCCCCACACAATGCATCCTACCTCAAAAATTATTATTCATGTGTCCCACAATAAAATCATCTACTTATTCTTTTTTTTATTTATTCATTAATTGTTTTTATTTATAATCAATAAATTATTTTATATATATTTTTTGAAAGATATTGAAATCTATTTTAATGTGGTGTTAGATTTGTTGCCAAATTTTATGGGATATGTGCATATAGATATGCGCCAAATATATTCTTAATTATCTTAAATAAATTAACAATTAGTTAAGTAAATAAGGTGATGTGTAATTGCCAAATTATCATTTGTCTTTTATACTTCTATGTGTCACTTCAAAAGTTTTATACTCCTACAGTTCTACCTCAAAAAACTTCTTCCCCACACAATGCATCCTACGGTCCTACCTCAAAAATAATTATTCATGGGTCCCACAATAAAATCATCTACTTATTCTCTTCTTTATTTATTCGTTAATTGTTTTTATTTATAATCTAACTTCAATAATTAAATATTACAATAAATATTAATTAGAATATTTAAGTTATAAAAAGATAATGCTAATATTTTTTTGACCAATAGGACATGAGACCCACTCATTCATACTTGACATGCATTAATTAAAAAAATTGGCAGTGGGACCCACATCACTAATCCCCTAGTTGCGGGTGATTCCATGCGCCAGTTGCAACAACTATTTTCTCACATTTGAGGTGCACACTCCCCACCCTCCCACTCTCTCTTTTTATTTCTTTTTAAATTACAGTATTTATTTATATATTATTTAAATTATAATTAGATTTGCAAAAAAAAAAATTTACTCTTTTATGAGTCTTTATTCAACTATTAAACTCTAAATCAAAATTACAAATATCACATTGCTACTCGAAATTTAAAAAATTCGTATTTCTGTGTTTATCTAATTATATATATATTTTAGTAATTAAATTATGAGAAAATTTTCGGTGAAATTTGTTCATATAGTATGAAGTTTATACCATTGCATTTATAAATTAATACCACAACACTTATTAAATGATATTGTTACACTTATAAATTGATATCATATCATTAAATACTATGAGGTATTAATTTATAAGCATAGTGGTACTAATTTATAATTGTAATAATATCAATTTCATACTATGAACAAGTTTAACAACTCTAAATTAATATTTCTTTATATTAATATAATTATGTATTTCTATTTAGATTATAATTAAATATGGAAAAAAATAGAATTAAGATCAATTATATTTGAGATGATATTATATATGATGTAAGATAAGAAAAACATAATTTAAATTAAGTTTTATTTTTATTAATTACATATCTACCTATTAACTTTTCTTCTTCAAATTTCTATATTTATCTATGTTTTATTTAAAGTATAATTGCAAAAACAAAGAGAATTAGTAGACAGACTCTCTAGTGAGCCTCGAATCACTGTTGGACTATCGAACTATAATGAAATTTTACTACTTGAAATTCAAATTTCTTCAATTTACTAATTTACATGAGTTTTATTTATATTATAATTATATATGAAAAAATTAGTATTATCACTTTTTTTATAAGTATATATCAATTTGATGAGATAAAACAATAATAACATTGATGAAAGTATACTTCTAATCCAAGACAAAGTATAGAGTGAAAAGTTTCACGGTAAAACTGGTTAAAGAGTGTGACTTATATTACTAAAGAGTGTGACTTTTTATTATAAAGGGTGTGATTTTTTACTATAAAGGGTATTACTCATAAAAGTGAAGGGTGTGACTTATATTATAGCAGAGAGTATCGTAGTGATAACTGAAGGGTGTGAGTTATATTACTAAAGAGTGTGACTTATATTACTAAAGAGTATACCTGTAAAAAAAAAAATCAGTTTCACGGTGAACAAGTATCATACCATACCAACTCCTAATCCAATTAATATTTTTAATACCAATCTTATTTTTTGTAGATGGGCATGAATAAGTGATTAATTTGACGTAGGATCCAATATCAATTTTATATTAATAAAAAAATATTTTTATGTAACACAAATCTGATTAAGTAATTCAATGCCCTTTAAAAATATCTCGCCAAAATTAATTGGATCGGATAAACTAAGTTTAAATATGAACTATATTACTGTTATGCAAAAAAACTATTATTATTTAAAAAAATAATATATTTTAAATAATGATAATTCTTTTGCATAACAATAATAGTTGTTATGCATAACAATGATAATTTTTATACATAAAAGTGATATTAAATATATATTTTAAAATCACAACATTAATATATTTGCTCATTAACGCCCTCGTTAGTAGAAATGACTATGAAATCCCTCGTTAGTGCCAAGTGTTATCAAAATCCTCTTTAAAGCCCTTATTATTAAGGAAGACTTTTATAGCTCCCGTTAAATGATATTTTATTTGTAAGAATAGTGCATATACACAACAATGACACTCGAAAAAAAGAGTGCACGTGAATCCGGACTCACAGGAGACCTACTCAACAAGGAGCCAGTAAAGTATAATAATCTTAAGGCGTCGAGCATAGACCATATCATTCAATGCACAACTCGAACTCAGATGATGGACATGATAAAATAAATCTAAAATTTGATTACACATAAAAACATCTGAGTAATTATATTTATAAATCATTACATGCACAAAATATTTTGATAGAATATTTAGGTGAATAATTTATATATCTCACATATTTATTAAAAATAAAATAATTAAACTAAATATAATTATTATTTGGGTGTGGCAAACTGAAAAATTAAACTAATTTTATATTTTTAGGGGAAAACTATTAAAGTGGGAAACCAAAACATTGTGGGAAGAAAAAAAATTTAAGGTTAAGCCTTATATGCACTAGGTACATTGTGCACTCCATAGTACATTTTAAATCATGCAATTCATTTTTATTGAAATACTATACAACTTGTTTACACTTAATCGTGCAACTATTAATATGAAAAATAAGTTTCATAGTTCAGTCTAAACAAATTACATATTTAAAGGCAACAAATTATATAATTTTAAAATATATTATGGAGTGAACGGTGCACCTGGTGTACAGAAGACCTCCTCAAAATTTAAACCAGCAAATTCATATTTTTAGGCGGAAGTTATTAAAGTGGGAAACAAAAAAATGTGGGAAACAAAAATATTTAAACTAATTTCAATCATTCAATGCAGCCCTTAATTAAAGTAATTAGATTTTAAAACCAAATAAACCTAATGAGATAACGCAGCCCTCATCCTCTCTCAACCGCCTTGCCCTTGGTGGAGGTACATCCGCACACATGTATCTCTGTTTCATCTCCTTCGTTTCATAACTTTCCAACTAAAATTCAAATTAGGGATTTGCAGAATCACCGGCGCCGTGAAGCCAGCATCAGTCGTGCATAGCATTCCTCAGCGGCCGCCTTTCTACCGCTATTGCCATCGTCATTCCCGCGCTCCTTTGACAACGTCCTTACTTAAGCTCTGCCAAAGAGTGTAGAAATTAAAGGTATTTAGAGACAATTTCAATAATTAGTTGTGATACAATTATGTTTCCCTTGAATTCTGTTTCTTGGATTTGGGTTAAATTTCTTAATTTCATGAATGTTAGGGTAGACTCAGATGTGGGCTTAATTAAGATGTGGGTATAATTGCTTATCAATTTCATAGGTTTTGATATTTAGTTGATGAGAGGGTGAGAAAATAATATGTCCCCATGTTAGTTAAGAGAACAGCTTTTGAAATGCATGTTTGATTTCGATTTTACTTTCACTATCTAATTTGTTTCTCTCTAGTTTTAAATCGACAGGTTTGTATGTTGGTGTTAGCTAAAATGAATGGAAAATGAAATTTTATTGTTGTTCAAAGTTGAGCGTACTTGTATAAACATAGTAGACTTAATTGATAATGTAGTTTATTATTTAATTTTCAATAACAACACACCTACAATATTGACGTCGTATTAATAATTTTCTCTAAAGTCAATTCTATTATCTTTAACATTATTTCTTTTTTCCAATTACTCCTACAATATTAAGATGAGTGCTTTGATCTTGCATTCCAATAATAGGCCGTTCCTGTCAGAAGCTCTTCATAATAACAAAAAAGAGAATTAACTAAGAATGAAATGGATTAAAATAAATAAAATATAAGTTGGTTATGTTCATTGCATTGAACATATACCTAACATGAAAATAACATGGTTAAACTTAAACATCATCAAATAAATAACTACTTGGCCTCCATGGACGTGGTCGGGACATATTCACATATCATTTAGATGCAGGTTCATGGTGTTAATTAGAAAATTTTCTATTTTGTAATTATTTTCCTGTTTTATATCACATTAATAAATTATTACGTGTCCTAGGCAAAAATAGAAAGGAAAATTATTATGTGTCTTTTGGGGTTCTAGATTTTGTATTAGTCCCTATACAGTAGGATAACTTGGAAACTTTTGATGCCCGTGGATTGCTGGTTGTAACAAGTGTAAGATACAAGATAACCTATGTCAACAATCCCCTAAGTTTGCATTTGTTTGTCTTGGAAGTTTCCATTGCTTAAAGTCAGGTGACTAGTTAACTCTTGCAATACAACTAAGTTTGCTGATTATTTCTCATGTGCTAAGGGGTTTATTAAATGCATTCTTTGCAGATATTTGAAAGATTGACCTCTTTGCTAATATTTTTTATATTTCAGAATATCTTTATGTTGAAGTTAATTAATTTTAAATTGGGATGAGGATCACATTTACTTTGAACAAAGTTTCATCATCACTTAGAAACCTAATAACAGTTGTCAAGTCACAGACAACTTTTGTCAGCATATTGCCTCTTCTTTCTATTTTCATCTTTCTTAATAAATCCTTAAACTCCATTTTAGTATGAAGTCTTATGCAGAACTCTGATGTTGCAAAAATTTTGTACTTCATAGAGTAAATCATTGTGGTTCCACTTATATTTAGTAGGCTTTGAATTCTTCTTCCTGTTCGGGTAATCCATTGCATTTATGAACACACTAATGGCTTTTATGAGGGAGAAAGGGATTGACATATAATTAAGGTTAGCTTCTATTTTTTTTATGTTTATTAATTGTATACACTTATATACACTTTTAGGGAGTATCATATATACACCTCTTCTGAACCTGTTGGGTGGAATCTTTCAGTTACTAAAATCTAGTTGAAAGTTCAGCATCAATGGGATCACACAATCACCTCTGATGTCTATGTTGCCTTTTTTAAATCAACCATACCATCTTCTGCATGTTTCATTAGATTAATGAACTTCTTTGTTAGGAGGCCTGAAGGGGGAAAATGTCTCTGCTGCCTTTTTTTAAGTGCAATTCGGTCTTGTAGATGCTGCAATTGCTGATTTTTTGGAGCATTGCAACTGCTGATTTGATTCAAACATAAATGTGGATATGTGTGTGATACAATTTATATTTTTAGCCAAGATATACATGTATTGCGTGTATATAGATAGTGGTAGTACTGTACTTTGTATACTTCACTACCAAATTGTACTAATTATTGTGTGTTAAGTAAAGATTGCTGCATTTTAGTTCGTTGATGTAATGATTAACAGAAGTTAGTGTAATTTTGTTATACTCAATCTTACATTTTGATTATGTGAAGGAATTATTGTGAGATCTGAGATTTAGTATAGCTGAAATTGTTTCATGCTTGTGTGTAAAGCTATGACATTTTTTGTTAACTTGAGTGAAATTTGGGACTGATGGTTTTGATTTTTGTGAACAATTATGTATTTTTGTTTATTTTTCCTTTTAATTTATGGATTCATCAACTGCTTGAGACGCTTGTTTAACTCATCTAGTCAATTATGGTGATTGTGATACTTCCATTATTTAATATTCTTTTACACAGTCTTAGATCTTGTGTGTCAGTGAAGTTCCATATTTAGCATATACCTTGAGGGTTTTTCTAATAGTGATCCTTCCACGGTGAAGTGAAAATATAGTGTTCCGTTTGGACGTTTTGTTTTTGGTTTAATTGTTTGTGTTGTTTCTTACTGTTGGGGAAACCGTTTGTCGTGTAGGTTACAAGCTGCAAGCATGATTTTCACCTTCAATGCATTCTTGATTGGTATGTGTATTTGTTGTGCATTTAAAGTTTAGAATTATCGTTTTCTTGATACTTTACAGAGCCATGCTTTCTTACAAATTCATCTGATATGATATATTTTTTATAGGTGATATTTACAGAGGAGAAGATTTCATCATCCTCGTTTGAAGTGCAAAAAGGAATAATGGCATGGAAATTAGTTTTGGAGACATAAGACATTGGTTTTTTTAGTTTATTGTTTCATGTAGTATTGATGACAAAGATTGTTGATTGGTTTCTAATTGTTTGAAGGAGTTTTTTGTTAGTGCAAATTAATTTTTTTATCTTTAATTAATTTAGTTTTTATTTTAATATTTATTATTTAGTATTATTACTGATTTAATATATATATAAAAATTCAAATAAATTGATAATAAAAGTAATTATTTCACGATGAAATAAATGCGTCACAATATGTATCATTTTTATGACGAAATAATAGTCACGGTATGTTAACTAATCATGACGATATATGTTGTTACTATATCAATTTCTTTAGTGATGCTTATCATCATCGTCACTGAATAATATTTTTTTATAACAAAAAATATTTTGTCACCATTTTTACATCTTTTAACGACGATCAATATTTTGTCACTAAAGTCCAATTTTTTGTGACGAAATTTAGTTGTCATTATATCTATATATATATATATAACCACGATCATTTTTTTCGTCATTTTTTTGCAATTCTTTCATGACGAGAAAATGTCAAATATGACGAACAATATATTGTCACCAAATATGAACTTTTAGTGATGATTATTATTTTCATCACTAAATAATACATTATAGCGACAAAAATAATTCGTCATAATTTCCACATCATTTTGCGACAATAAAAATTTTGTCACTAAATCATACTATTTAGTGACAAATTTTATCGTCATTTTATATGTACACATATAACGACGATCAACATTTCATCACCGAATAACAACTCTTTCTTGACGAATATAGAAAATATGACGAAATAACCAAGCTAATTGTGACAAAATTAACGTCGCTAAAGTAACTTTTTTTGTGACAATTATTTATATCGCCACGTAAAATTGAACTTTGGTGACGAAGCGTCATATTAAGTGATGAATTTTTTATGCCTAAAGTGACAATTTATGTGTCACAATAGATGGAAACATATAGGGACGATGACCTTTTTCGTCACCAAATGACCTTTTCATGAAGAATTAATATAGCTTCACATCACATTAAATGACGATCTATGCCACAAAAAAAATTTATCACAAATTATCAATTGTGACGAAAAATGATGTTTCAGTGACGAATTTTTTCGTCGTGATTTCTCGAATTTCCTGTAGTGGTATGTTTTAAATAATTAATTTGTTTTTTTTTTTTGAAAAATCAAATTAATTTTGACCTCCATGATTTATTTATTTGTGAAATCTTTTGGAGAAATTTTCCCCACGGAACGGTCAAAAGATAGCCATCACATGAATAAATTCCTAACGGATGATTGTGAATTATTATTGGTGGCGACAATGACCCTCCCCACGAGGTTTGTTCAAAATGAAGTAATAATTATGCATTTAATCATGGTTATTACTTAGGTATAAAATTGATATGCATATACTTCGCCGAAGTCCCTGTCAATTTTATATGGTCAAGTGAGAGCCAACTATTAATTTTGAATTAAAGGTTTGTAATTGTCTTTGTTTGTAACCTGCTTAAATGTGTTTAAATAGACAGTTCACCCCACGTGACCTATTTAAACTGTTTTGAGATGTTGGCTATTGCATGTTCATATACTTTTGAGATTTTGATATGTTACATGTGATCAAATTATGTGATAAACTTTGTGTTCAATCCGGATATTAACACAAAAATGTATGTTTATTTTCAGTTTAACATGTTGCAACCTTTTAATCTACTGTTTAATATACTTAAAGATCATCAATTGACTGGTGAAAACTTTGTCAATTGGAATTGAAAATTATCTATTGTCCTAACTACACAACAACACAAATGGGTTCTTGATGTACCTAAACCCGAAAAGCCTGCTGATGACTCTAGTGAGACGGATAAGAAAGAGTATAATGACTGGGAGCGTTCCAACGAGATGGCTAAGTGCACCATCCTGGCCTCAATATCGAATGTGTTACAGCACCAATACCAGAACATTGGAACTGCTGCATAAATTATGCGAAATTTTAAAGCGATGTTTCAACATCAGAACCGAACAGCTAGGCAAAAATCCATGTGAGATATGTTGTCACAAGAAATGGTGGAGGGAACGCCCATAAGGGATCACATTCTCCAAATGATGGCTGACCTTAACAAGCTTGAGGTCCTAGGCACTGAGTGTGATCTCGAAACTAAAATCGAGTACATCATCCATTCTCTACCGAAGAGCTATGATAAATTTTATCTGGACTACCTGATGAGCGATCAGGAGTACACCATGCATGATCTAATGCAAGCTCTAGATTCGGCTGAGAAGATAATGGACACTTCTTCTAGGCCAATTAATGGTAAGAAGAAGGAGAGGGCAAAAGGCCAAAACCAAGTCAACTCAAACATTGCCAAGGGCAAAGCAAAGGTGAATCAAGGGCATGGTGTCAAGAAGACTGCTAAGGGGAAGCGTTTCAAGTGCGGTGAGAAAGGACATTGGAGGTCAGTCTGTTACAAACCTAAGAGGGATGGAAAGAAAGATAATTCTCATGCACTAGTTGTTGAAACTTGTTTAGCGGCGTATGCCTCCCATTCGTGGGTAGTGGATACAGGAGCCACTGATCATGTTTGTTTCACTTTACAGGGGTTCAAGATAATCCGACAACTTAGTGGGAGTGAGATCCTCATCATGCTGGGCGATGCTACGAGAGTGGCAGCTGAAGTAGTGGGAGAAGTGAAGCTATCTTTTGAAGATAGAGTTTTAGTTTTGAGAGATGTTCTTTACGTTCCTAGTTTTAGAAAGAATCTTATTTCGGTTTCTAAACTTTTTATGGATGGATATTCAGTTTTTTTTTCTAAACGCGTTCTATTTTTCAAAATAATATGTTTATCTGTCATGGAACGTTGTCGAACAATCTCTACACTATTAACTGTTCACACCACTCACAAAATGCATCCTATAAGACATCGACTGTTTTGCATAAAAGAAAGCGTTCTTCAGACATGAACGAAACACTTATGTGGCATCTAAGATTAGGTCATATCAATCTAAAAAGGATACAAAGGTTGGTACAAGACCGATCATTGGAGTCTCTCTGGGTTGAACCGTTTCCAACTTGTGAATCCTGTTTAGAGGGTAAGATGACCAAGAGGGCATTTGGAGCCAAGGGGAATAGAGCAACTGAAGTGTTAGAAATCGTTCATACTGACGTATGTGGTCCTATGTTAATCAAAGCAAGGGGAGGTTATGAGTATTTCTTTACGTTTATCGATGATTACTCAAGATATGGATACATTTTTCTCGTGAAGCATAAGTCCAAAACCTTTGATAAGTTCAAAGCGTTTAAGGCTGAAGCAAAAAAACATAGGGAAAAGAGTATCAAGTTTCTATGATCTGATCGTGGAGGCGAATACCTCAGCGATGGTTTTCTGAACTACTTATCAGACGAAGGGATTGTATCCTTGTTACTACTTCCGGAACCCCTCAACAAAATGGGGCAGCAGAACGAAGAAACATAACTCTTTTAGAAATGGTCAGATCCATGATGAGTTATTCGGATCTTCCCAAGTCATTTTGGGGACACGCTTTGGAAACAACAACTTACATTTTAAACATGGTACCATTCAAATCGGTTCTTAAAACCCCAAAAGAACTGTGGACTGGGCGCAAACCCAGTCTAAAACACATGAGAATTTAGGGTTGTCCGGCTTACGTGTTGGATAAGGAAGTCGGTATATTGGACCCACGTTCGGAATTAAGGTTCTTCATTGGGTATCCCGAGAGAACGAAAGGGTGTTTGTTCTATGGTCCCGACGATCAAAAGGTTGTAATAAGTACATACTTTAGATTTTTGGAAGAAGACTATATGAACAATAGGAAGCCCAACAGTGAGATTACCTTAGACGAATTAAGAGGGCCAACTCCAACACCAACTGTACAAGTTGATGTACCAAACGTCACACCTATACAAACGGAACCTTGTCGCAGTGGGAGGGTTGTTAGACAACCCAAGAGATTCTTAGGGATAGGAGAGTCTTCGGACTTGATCTCAGGAGAAGAATCGAACCCATGGTCTTACAACGAGGCGATCCAAGACAAGGATGCAGATTCTTAGCAAACTACAATGGAAGCCGAGTTGGGTTCTATGGATCATAATCAAGTGTGGGAGCTTATCGAATCACCCAATGGGGTAAAACCCATTGGATGCAAGTGGGTATACAAGAGAAAAAGGGGACCGGACGGGAAGGTTGAGACCTTCAAGGCTAGGCTTGTGGCAAAAGGATACACTCAGAAAGATGGGATTGATTATGAGGAAACCTTTTCGCCTGTAGCCATGCTAAAGTCCATCCGCATTCTCTTGTTGATAGCTGCACATCTTGATTTCGAGATTTGGCAAATGGATGTCAAGACAGTTCTTAAACGGAAATTTTTTAAGAGAAAATTTATATGCGCCAACCCGAAGGCTTCATTGCGAAAGGTAAAGAGCATCTAGTTTGCAAGCTTAAGAAGTCCATCTACGGACTTAAGCAAGCATCCCGAGCTTGGAATCAATGTTTTGATCAAGTGATAGAATCATATGGTTTCGATCAAAACGAGTTCGAGAGTTGTAGACGACATTATGCTCATCGGAAATGATGTAAAGGTGTTGTCAGACGTAAGGGTGTGGCTGTCAAATCAGTTTGATATGATTGACTTAGGAGAAGTCGGTCATATCCCAGGGATCAAATTACTCGAGATTGCAGAAAAAGGATGATTGGCTTATCCCAAGCTTCATACATAGACACTGTTTTGAAGCGATTCAACATGCAAGATTCCAAGAAGGGTTTCTTACCCTTCAGATATGAAATCCATCTGTCAAAAGAAATGTGTCCAAAGACACAAAACGAGACAGATGACATGAGGGGAATTCCATATGCGTCGGCAGTTGGAAGCCTCATGTATGCAATGTTTTGCACGAGACCGGATATTTGCTTTGCCATAGGAATGGTAGCAAGATATCAAAGTAATCCGGGAAAAAAATATTGAACTACTGTTAAAAATATTCTGAAGTATCTGAAAAGAACTCAAGATAGAATGCTAGTTTATCAGTCAGACAATCTTATCCCCATTGGATACACGGACTCGGATTTCCAATCGGACATAGATTCCAGAAAATCTACCTCGGGTAGTGTGTTTTGTCTAGGAGGTGCAACCATAACATGGAGAAGCGTTAAGCAGAATTGCATCGCAGATTCTACCATGGAAGCCGAATATGTAGTTGCTTGTGAAGCAGCGAAAGAAGCGGTATGACTCAAGAACTTCTTAGTGGACTTGTACGTAGTTCCGAATTTGCCCAACACTATCACGGTTTACTGTGATAATGCCGGAGTAGTTACAAATTCAAGGGAACCAAGAGCCCACAAAGCCAACAAACACATTGAAAGAAAATACCATCTTATACGAGAAATCCTTAAGAGAGGAGATATAGAGGTAGAAAAGATCGCATCGGAAGACAACCTAGCAGATCCATTCACAAAAGGTCTGCCTCAGAAAACATTCGAGAGCCATGTGGAAGGAATGGGTGTCAAGTGCGTTGCCAATCTGCTTTGAGTATAAGTGGGAGAAATGTTATTAGGCTCATGTAGGTGACATTAGATGTCACGTAGAACATGAGACTTGATGTAGGGTATACTTAAAAGCAGACTTTGAGTATAAGTGGGAGATTATTAGGGTTATACGTGAAAGTATGCTTTTACGTAATAACAGACTAATGTACTCTTATTTACTTAATATAAATTGTTTTATCATTTTTGCTTTAAATATAAATTAATGTTATTTATTTACTGCAAATTGTTCAATATTAGTACATATTACATTGCAGTTAATGTGGTGATACCCGAACATAGAAGATCACATTAACAGTCCCTTGTAAATAAGTACATCTTCACAACTTAGATGGAACGGAACACTCCATTGGTAGAGGTTTAAGTGTAAATGCTCAGGCCTATCTTGACCAAGAGATTGCACTAGCACATTGTGGTGTGCTGAAGAGGACCTACAGAGAGGATAAATTCTTCCGTACTGACTTATGGGATATAGAATTAGACCTCAGTTGTTATTGATTTCTTAACCTCTGTCACTTAAATAGGATGATGTGTAATTAATATTTATTGCTTTGATCTGCGTTGGGTTTAGAGTCAGATAGCGATTATATACCTTGCATTTTGGGCAATATTATTAATTACATGGCAATTGCTAATATTTAATACAGAGCAACGTGTGCAAGGAAAGTCTTGTATGATTTGTCCCCTTAGTGGACTCAAAAGTTTTATCATACCAATCTTGCAAGTGGAATTAGTTTCCGGTATGGATAATAATAATGAGTTGTCTTTACTCCAAGGAAAAAGATATTAATTAATATAAAGCTTCTCAGTGGCTTAATTAATTAATGGACTAAATAATCTTAAACAAGGGAAATAATAATCGGGAGCCATATTGTCGTAATATGGATTAAGATGGATAGTGCAATATTAATTTTATAGTGGAGTAAATTAATATTAATGGGCTGAATAATATTGTGGCTCAATATTAAGAAATTTAGAGCCCATTGGAGGTCCAATCTTAATTCTCCCAAAGGCCCCTCAAATAGCCCAATATAAGTCCAATTAATGAAAATGAGTAGAAAATATTATTGCCTTATTTTTCTTGTAATTTTCGAAAATTATGGGACAAGAAGGAGGAAATGATTTTCTTGATTTTCTTGAAAATATTTTATGGAAAAAGATAAGTATTCTTGGAATATAAGATTATCCCATAAATTCAAGAAATAAAATCTTGTCTTCTTGTGCATTAAGATTTTCGAAAATCTTGTAGATAAGAGAGGAAAAGATCTTTGTGATTATTAAGGAAATATATATATGAGATATATTCAAGATTGTATCTTGGGAAGATACAAATAAATTTCCTATAACCATAATTAGGGCACAAATTTCGCCCACCTCATCATTTATAAATAGGGGGTGAATTTTTCATCCCCAACACAATTTCAGTCTTGGAAAAATTAGAAATCCACAAAGGTGGTGCAATATATTTTTCAGTTTTATCATTTGTTAAAAATTGTTCGTGAGAATCCTTCCACCGGATTACGAGCAAGGACGTGGGACATATTTGAGAAGGTGTTTTGGGTTGATCCATCTACTCAACGGTTGTCACTCCAAGAGGTACGTTTCACGTAACTCCTAGATTCCGCATGTGTAGGATTTATGTGAAATTACTTGTACACATGTTGTTGTTGCTTTTTAATTGTTATTTGAATTAATATAGGATTAATTCATGCTTGAAATAATTAAAATAATTAAAATATGTATTTAATTGCATCTCGAATAGATCTGGACACCCTATTCCCCAATAGGAACATCACATTCTGAGCCTGGGAAGCATCCTCTTGATGCTTCTTCTGAGTTGCTACGTCAAACGTAGCTGTCTCAAGGAACCAGCTGTAGGGGTAATAGGGATTGACGTGTCCAACACGTACTCAATCTTTTCTTGCCTTAGCACCAAACACACGTTTAGGTGTCAGTCCAGAAAATTTGGCCTAGCCAATTTATTTGTTTCCAAAACACATCTCAATGACAGTTATACATTTCAACTAACCAAGAGAAATAAATAAAACGGGAATTAAACACATAATTCCTATGATCAATATTCAGCAATCAAAATAAACATGGCCTTTAAATTTATTTTGTTTCCATTATTTTCACATATTTAACGACCTCATCGGAAAAGTACGAATTTATATCAAATATAAATTGTAATGGACTAGGATCCACATTACTACTATCATAATCTCAGCGAGGGCTGATCATTATAACAACATAACTGGTAGGTCTCCAAACCAATTGCCAAAATGCAGTTCCTACTTTATCGAACCTAGTTCGATTAATGTCCCTTAACTTTTGTTTCCCGCGAGGGCTGGTGAAACAAAACTAAGTTGGTTTACAACCATCAAACGGCGACATTTCATGTCCCTATAAAAGCCCCGTTAGATGTAGATCCGAGCAAAAGACGAGGGTCTTAAATGCTCATTGGAACGAAATCTCCGGTTTACTTTTAATTTTGATGGAAGACATCATTTCAATTTAATGAAAAAAAATATTTTTTAGTGAGGAACATTTTGAAGGTGGGGTATTAATTGCTTAATCGAGATCCAACATGTTGACTACGTCACATTTGAGCAATTATTGGGCGCCGCCCACCCAAGCACAACATATACGGACTAGCAAGTATTGAGGGCCGTCTACCCAAACATTCAATGAGGTCCGACATATATTGGGTGCCGCCTACCCAAACAGTTATAATACGGGCTATAAATGTGCTAACGAATTAATTCAAACACGTTAACAAAGTGAAATTTTAATAATCATTAAAATATTAAACAAAATTCAAAAACAAATTTCAATTTTATTTAACCTATTTCAACCAATTATTAAAAATTATTAATAGAATTAATTAATCTTTGGCCTAACCAATAATCCAATTTTAAAATGAAAACATTATCATTAATTTTAAAATTAGATTTAATTTATTTTTATCAATGGCTCATGTGCAAATTTCCAAAATTGCACGGAAGGGCCTTCCCAAAATGCAATTTCGGCACAGTGCTTCCCCTCATCATTGCCCAGTATCCAAAACCGTTTTAGAATCGGGTCAACCAGCATCAACCAAATGCATCCAATAATTTATCATTGTTCATCAGAATTATTCCAAACAATTCATAGAACATGCTTAATCATCAGGGTTCCATTAATCATTGTTTTAATCAGTCCAAGAAGAACCCAATCGAAATCAATAGGCAACAGTTAAGGCAAAAACACAAAAGGAATTAAATATGAATCAGTATAGTGCATAAGCGCGCGAGTCGCCGCCACCTCTAGGCACGTGCGGATGACTCACCGCCATGAGTGAAGCAGAGGGACACGTGTGGAGCCATGGTCCCCTCGAATTGAGTTCGATCAGAAGGGTTCAACCATGAAATCGAGCGATTCAGTGGTGTGCCACCTCGAATCAAATCAAAACAGGGGCGTGCCGTCGTAATCGAGCGAAAGACGATGAGTGTCGCTCTGTAAGAAATCGAAATGGCGGCGCATCGCCGTGTATCGAAAAGAGTCAGGGTTGCATCGACACGACTCGTGAAAGATCACCCTCAAGATGAAACGAATCAGGGAGCACCGCCGCGAATCGCCACGAAGGCGATTCGCGCCACAGCGGATCCAATCCACCGTAGCACGCAGCGGTGCGGGATCGCGCGAGCGACGCAAGTTGCGATGCAAGGCCGCTTACTCGAGCGCCGTCGTGGTCACCCGTAGGGCCGGGTGGCGCGATTTAGGTACAAGGAGTGGCGAGGAGGGTCTCCAAAAAACCCTAGGTGTACCGAAGAAGACGAACTAGACGATGAAAAATAAAGGGGAATTGGGGTGTTTATCTAATAAGCATTACCTCAAAAAGGACACAAACATATGTGTGGTGCGGTTCGGTTAACATGATCGGCCGAACCCAGTTGTAAAAAAAAAAAAAATTTAAAACCAATTCAATTAGAAATTAAATCAAGAGTCTGAAACTCTGATACCACTGTTGGAATATAGAGACACATAAACACGTAATACTTGCGCAACAGAAATAAACAGTTCCGCACATATTTCTCTACTATAGTTTCCATAATCGAATACATATAAACATAAGGAGATAACCTTACAGTAAATCTACATAGATTTCTCTACTATGGTTTCCATAATCGAATACATATAAACATAAGGAGAAAACCTTACAGTAAATCTACGTAGATTTCTCTACTATGATATCCACGTAATCCCCTTGCTCAAATCCGCACAGATTTGTCTGCGTTGAATCCCAAGATAAATTTGCTAGGAAAATTCTTTCTATAGATTTTATGGAGAAAACTAGGTTTTCTTGTAGTGAATAATGAATCCCTAGGGTCTCATAGATATAGGGGAAGACCAACTTAAATCTTAAGTTATCTTTATTAGGAATATATTTCCTAATCTTGCAAAACAAATCCCATAGATATGTTTTTACCTACATATATTTTCCTACAATAATATTTCATATATTATTTGGGATTCCTATTTAATTAAATCCAATTTAATTAAACAATAATAATAATTAATTCCAAATTAATATATTATTAATTCTCCATAAATTAAATATTAAATCCAATTTAATACTTAATCAACCAATTTTAATTTGTAAAGGGAATTACTTGTTGTATGACCCATATGCCCTCATATATCGAGTGATTAGTCAAACTAATGGTCTTAATTGAACCCTAGACAATAAATCAGACATTCTCAATATATGAGGTACATTGCAAGAAACGTGCAACTACCTGTAACTGAAACATGGGCTATTACGATAATTTCTTTTAATTCGCGAATACTCGATTAAGTCTTGAACATGATGAAGTGTCTATTCATATAACTTAATCATATTATCTCTAATCACTAATTGATCATGTATGTCACACTTAGCCACAAAGTCTAAGTTGACGTGCATCAGCTGATGTAGATCCAATTATGACGAGAAGATGAGCATTCTCTCTAAATCCAGTTTGAGGAATGAATCTTATTCTTGGTTCAACTACCACGCACATGCACTTTGTGATGAACCCAATCCAAGTCATATCTACCCATGGAAGGGTGCAAGTGTCGGTCATGGTCAAAGTTCATCACTCCACACATGTCGTGCGTATTGACTTCAAGTCAAAGGAGTATCGCATCGCTCCCACTAACCAAGACACCCGTAGACACATATTGTGGAATTACATCAAACGGTTTCTCGGATGGGTATACCAATACCCTCTAAGGTGTCTATGCATCCATCATGAAATACCTAGTATCTCGTAGTAAGTGAGATCTTACTACACTCTCTAAGAGTATGATCCACATCGCACACCAATCTCAATTGCATCATCAATATCCCATTCTTGATGATCCGTGATGGGGGTTATTTGAGAATCATGCTTAAGTCATCTGAGTTCTCACAATCTCAATGACATCAATGATTCTTGGGAACACAAATAAGAATAAATGAAAACAACCAAACATAATATTCAGATAAGTGTAATGCCATACATTTAATATTAAACAAACAATAATATTAAAACCAATACTGAATATTATCTTAGCATTATGTCCTTACAATAGGATTGTCTCTAGGACACTAACACTGACACCTCCAATCACCCCCGACGAACCAAAATTTTTCTTTCCAGTTCCTGATTTTTTTCGACACCTCCTCCACCATCTTGCAACCACTGTTTGCTTGCATAAACAACCACCCCTCCTCACCACGGGGACGAGAGAGATGGATGAGGCGAGCAAGTTTGGCGACTGTGGGATAATACCGGGGCTCTACCTTGCCGAACTGGGTTAGAATGCACATCAACATATGCCACCTGTTTGGTTTGAGTTGAGTAATGGTGATGTTCCACTCGACGAGCAGATGGGTGATCACCGGATGAAGGGGGCATCGAAGGCCCGCCTCCATCGCATCTAGGTTGAACGCGACACACCCTTCGGGGGGCTTATCTGCTCACTCATCGGCATCGGGCACCCAAAAAAATACATCTTTGGGGGTGTCGTATGCCCGTTATAACTGGCCCAACCAATCTTCCTCGAGCACACTCGAAATTTTGCTCGCCGGAAATTTGTTCTCCTTGGATTTTCGATGGGGTTGATCTAGCCAGTCAAAGTTGTACCTGGTGCTGTACTCGACATAAGTGGGGCTATGCGGTTGGCCGAGCGGGGGTTCACCTATATGTTCGCCCCCAAGAGCACCGTGCTCGCCCCCATTATCATCCTCGTGCTTGCCAAAAACTGTTGGGGAATTAATTGCCCGGATCTATTCGGGATGAATATTTAAATACAAATTTAATTCTAACAATTATTACTAGAATGAATTAATCCTATATTAATTCAAATAATAATTCAACAACAAATCATACATACAAATTCGTCACATAAATCCTACGCATGCGGAATAGCTAGGAGTTTACTTGAACTAACCTCTCGGAGTGACAACCGTTGAGAAGATGGATATCCCGTTCACACGAACAAACCCAAAGAGCCTTCTCAAGTATTCACTCGTCCTTGTTCAACAATCCGGCGGAAGGATGCTCGCGAACAATTAACAAAAGGAAAAATAAAATTATGTTGCACCACCTTTGTGGATATCTAATTTCTCCAACACATGGAATTGCACACTCACAATTGAAGTTTTTCGAAAATACACAGTCTGTCGACGTTTCAAAATATTTGATATTTTATCGACGCTGATATTTTTTTGAAAAATCAATTTTTGTGTTACCTTGGAGATGAAAAATTCACCCCTATTTATAATAGGGGGGGGGGGGATGAAAATTTAGGTCAATTGGGACATTGGGAAATTTCCTTTCTTCTTCTCCAAGAAACAATCTTAAATATATCCAATATATTCTATTTCCCAAAATATCTCCCAACAAAATCTTGTCCTCCTTTTATTATGGGATTTTCGAAAATTTACTTAATAAATAACCAAGTGGGAGATTTCTTGAATTTAATGAGATTTAAGATAACCAAGAGGCCTTTAGGAGAATTAAGATTGGACCTTCTAATGGACCTTGAATTTCCAATATTGAGCCACAATATTATTCAAGCCCATAAATATTAATTAATCTCACTACATAATTAATATTGCACTATCCATCTTAACCCATATTACAGTTAATATGACTCCTGATTATTATTTCCCGCGTTTAAGATTATCCAGTCCATTAATTAATTTCAGCCAGTGAAATAACTTCACTTTAATTAATATATTTTTCCTTGGTTCAGGAACGACTCAACATTATTATCCATACCGGAAAACTAATTCCACTTGCAAGATTTGGTATGATAAAACTTCTGAGCCTCCCAAGGGGACTAATCAAACAAGACGCACTTGCACACCGATTCTCCGTATTAAATCTTAGCAATCGTCATGTAACTAATAATATTGCCCAAGATACAAGGTATTGAATCACTTTGATTCTCTACCCATCGTAAGTCAAAGCAATAATTATTAATTCCACACGATCCTATTTAAGGGACGGGGATTAAGAAATAACTAACCACTGAGGTCTAATTCTTCTATATTCAGTACTGAAGAATTTATCCTCCTGTAGATCCTCTTCAGTGCATCATAATGCACTAGTGTAATCTCTTGATCAAGACAAGTCAATCCGAGCCTTACACTTCAACCTTTCACGATGGATTGTTCATTTCCATCTAGGTTGTGAATTATGTACTTTTAGTTACAAGGGACTGTTAATTTAATCTTCTGTGATCTGGTATCACTAAATTAACTACAATGTAACATGTACTAATTATTGAATAGTTATGCAGTAAATATATGTAACATTCAATGATATTTAAAGCAACAGTGATAAATAATTTATTTCAGCAAATAAGCCCAAAATTCAGTCTGGTTATACAAAGTAAAAGCATACTTTCCAGTATAACCCCAACAAACTCCCACTTATACTCAAAGTCTACTTTTAAGTATACTACAACACGTCTCGTGTAGAATCTACGTGACGTCTAATGTCACCTACACGAACCTAATAATTATAATTCCCACTTATACTCAAAGAAGATTGGCTACACACTTGACAACCATTCATCCCACATGTCTCTTGAATGTTTCCAGAGGCAGACACTTTGTGAAAGGATTAACTAGGTTATCCTCCAATGCGATCTTAGCCACCTCTTCATCTTCTCTCTTAACGATTTCTCGTCTAAGATTTATTTCTTTCAGTGTGCTTGTTTGACTCGTGGACTCTTTGTTCCCTTGAATTTGCAACTGCCCCTAGCAAATATTTGCTAGACAAATTCGAAACTCCGTCCAAGTCCACTAAGAAGATCTAGAGCCAAACTGGTTCCTTCACTGCTTCACAGGCAGCTACTTGCCCGGCTTCCATGGTTGAGTCAGTGATGCATTTCTACTTCACACTCGTCCATTTCATGGCTACACTTCCCAAATTAAAACACACTAACTGAGGCAGATAGTTTATGGAATCTTTGTCTAATTAGAAATCCGAGTCAGTGTAACCGATGGGAATCAGACTGTCTGACTGATAAACCAACATTCTATCGCGAGTTCTCTTCAGATACTTCAGAATATTTTTAACTGCAGTCCAATGTTCTTTCCCGGATTACTCTGATATCTTGCCACCATTCCAACGGCGAAGAAGATATCTGGTCTCATGCACAACATTGCATACATGAGGCTTCCGATAGCCGAAGCATAAGGATCCCCCTTCATGTCATCTATCTCCTTGTGCGTCTTCGGGCACCTTTTTTTAGATAGATGTATTCCATGTCTGAAAGGTACAAAACCTTTCTTGGAATCTTGCATGCTGAATCGCTTCAAGACATTATCTATGTATGAAGCTTGCGATGAGCCTATCATCCTTTTCCCCTAAGTCCTTCATATCAAACTGTTTTGACAGCCATGCCCTTACGTCTGATAATACCTTTACATCGTCTCCGATGAGCAGAATATTGTCTATGTATAGTAATAAGAATACCAATGCAGTTCCGACACGCTTCTTATACACACAACTTTCAAACTCATTTTGATCGAACCCGTAAGACTTTATAACCTGATCAAAACATTGGTTCCAAGCACGCGACGCTTGCTTTAGTCCATAAATGGATTTCTTGAGCTTGCAAACTAGATTTTATTGGCCTTTTTCAATGAAGCCTTCGGGTTGTTGCATATAGATTTCTTCTTCAAGACTTTCGTTGAGGAAAGCCGTCTTGACATCCATTTGCCAGATCTCAAAATCGAGATGCGCAACTATCGACAAGAGAATACAGATGGACTTGAGCATAGCTACAGGCGAAAATTTCTCCTCATAGTCGATCCCTTCTTTCTGAGTATATCCTTTTGCCACAAGTCTAGCCTTGAAGGTTTCTACCTTCCCGTCCGGTCCTCTTTTTCTCTTGTATATCCACTTGCACCCAATGGGCTTGACCCCATTAAGTGGTTCGACTAGCTCCCACACCTTATTATGATCCATAGAACCCATCTCGGCTTCCATTGCCGTTTGCCAAGAACTCGCGTCCTTGTCTTGGATTGCCTCATTGTAAGTCCATGGGTCCGATTTATTTTCACCGGGGACCAAGTCCGACGACTCTCCTATCCCCATGAATCTCTCGGGTTATCTAACGACCCTCCCTCTACGACAAGGTTCCGGTTGTGTAAGTGTGTCGTTTGGTATGCCAACTTGTACGGTTGGCATCGAGGTAAGCCTCCTTAGCTCATCCAAGGTAATCTCACTACTGGGCTTTTTATCGTTCATATAGTCTTCTTCCAAGAATCTAAAGTGCATACTGATTACCATCTTTTGATCTTCGGGACCATAGAACATGTACCCTTTCGTTCCCTCGGGGTACCCTATAAACAAACTTAATTCTTATTGTGGATCCAACTTGCTGGCTTCCTTGTCCAACACGTATGCGGGACACCCACAAATTTTCATATGTCTTAAACTGGGCTTGCGCCTGGTCCACAATTCTTTAGGGGTTTTGGGAACCAATTTGGATGACACCAAATTTAGAATGTAAGTCGTTGTTTCCAATGCGTGACCCCAAAACGATTCGGGTAGATCCGCATAACTCATCATCAATCTGAACATTTCTAAAAGAGTTCTGTTTCTTCGTTTTGCAACCCCGTTTTGTTGAGGGGTTCCGGGTGCAGTCAACTGGGATACAATCCCTTCATCAGACAAGTAGTTCAAAAATTCATCGCTGAGGTATTCGCCTCCATGATCAGATCGTAGACACTTGATACGTTTCTCCCTATGATTCTCTGCTTGAGCCTTAAATTCCTTGAATTTATCAAAGGTCTCAGATTTATGCCTCATAAGGTAAACGTATCCATATCTTGAGTAATCATCGATAAAAGTAAAGAAATACTCATAACCTCCTCTTGCTTTGATTGACATTGGACCACATACATCGGTGTGAACGATTTCCAACACTTCTTTGGCTCTATTCCCCTTGGCTCCGAATGCCCTCTTGGTCATCTTACCCTCCAAACATGATTCGCAAGTTGGAAATGGCTCAATCCGGAGAGACTCCAATGAACCATCTTGAACCAACCTTTGGATCCTTTTTGGATTAATATGACCTAGTCTCAGATGCCATAGAAGTGTTTCATTCACATCTGATGAACGTTTTCTTTTATCTGAAATAGTCGATGCGTTTTGCGTGCGGTGTGCACTTTTAATAGTGTAGACATTGTTCATCAATGTCCTATAACAGATACACTCATCATTTCAAGAAATGATGTCATTCTTATTAAAAGAAACTAAGCATCCATTAACAGAATTTTAGAAACTGAAAGTGATTTCTTTCTAAAACTGGGAACATAAAGAACTTATCTCAAAACTAAAATCCTATCACTAAAAGATAGGTGCACTTCTCCCACTGCTTTAACCACTACTCATGTACAACTGCAATATCTTCTACTCACCTAGCATATTGTTGTAATGCTACTTTCGTGGATTTGCAATACCTGCTACCTACGTAGCATTGCAATAACCGTTACTAACGTAGTATTGCAATATCTGCTACTTACGTAGCATTGCAATAACCGCTACTTTCGTAGCATCGCCCATGGAGATGATGATCTCACTCCCACTAAATCGTTGGATTATCCAGAATCCTTGAAACATTGAAACAAACATGATTAGTGGTTCCCGTATTCACTACCCACAGATGGGAGCATACGCCGCTAAACAAGTTTCATCAATTAGTGTTTGAGAATTACCCTTCTTCTCAACCTTTTTAAAGAGTTTTTGTTTGTCAGTCTTCTTCTTGACACCTCTTAATGTCATTTTCTTCGAGAACAAATTCTGTATGGCTATCTCGCTTCACGATTTTGGTGAGTGAAGAATTTGTTAAGATCTATCATAATAGCTGCAATGGTTTCCAAGTTCTGGTGTCGGTGTTGCAACACGTACACCTGACGTTGAAGTCATGATGATACACTTAGCCATTTTCTTGGATCCTAACCATTGCTTATGATGTCAATTATTTTCCTCTCAATCGTAGTCTTAGCGAGTCTAGGTTCGTCAAGGACGGACTTATGCGTGTTGCATGGTCAAGACAATATATAATTTCCAATCGACATATTTTCCTATATAACTCTATTGACTTAAAGTATATTGTTGGTCCCGGTGTTAACGAGTCTCACACGTGTATGGGGGGGAATACACGTGTTCAGTGATTTTTAAAACTTTTCTTTCACTGAGGTCAAATGGGTCAGGTTATCCTGATAATTTTGCCTTGAGAAGCACAGATTGCCCTAAGTCAAAGTCTTACTGAGACAATGATCCGAGGCGCTTTCAAAAGCTTTAGATTTAGCCCAACTGAACCTGAGTTTATCAGAGATCCTGAGGAGCTTGGATCGATCGATAATTATCTTCTTGAACCCTCGATGAGAGTTAGTTCAGTTTTGTAACTATCTGTTCTAGCTACTCAAGTGTGTGGAATGGTTGGCCCTAAGTTTGTACTCGTTTTAGCTTTGCTGAAAATCTTCCCTTCGATAAAACAGTGATTAAGGTTGTGATCAATTTGATGCAAGTTTAGTGGATTGGTTCCAACTGAATATCAGTGAAATATGCTTTCAGTGAAAGACATGCAACAAATAAGAATGCAGTACAGAAAGCAAACAACAGAGCAATTATAGTGGTTCAGAGACTCAAGCTCCTACGTCCACTCTCTCTGATCTTCAGAGAAATTCCTTAACCACTTCCTAAAGCTTTCAGCTAACTAACTCTCATCAGTAGCTTACTCACTTTTCTACCTTGAGTTTTCTGGCTGACTCACTGCAGCTTACTAACTCAAACACGCACAAGTGTTCAGACTACCACAAGTAGCTTACTAACTTCTTCTCTAGAGTTTTCTGGCTAACTCACTATAGCTTACTAACTCTTTACAACTCTAACTCACCAACAAATCACACACAAACTACCATAACAAAGGGTTTGGGTTTTGGGTTGGTTTCCAACTAGGGTGAGATATCCTTTACAATAAGAACAGATGCAAAGGCTAGGATATCTCTCTAAGCTTAGGATATATCTATCAATCTAGGCTTAGAATAGTGAGATCTCTCCAATGTGAAACACTTGGGAAATTCTAGGGTTTTCGAGTGCTTCAATTTGCAATAATACGAATGAGCTCTTGAGTATCTTACTGAGTCTTCAGTAACTACTGAGTCTTTTAGTGTCTTCAGCAATCTTACTGAGTCTTCAGTGTCTTCAAAGAACTTATTGAGTCTTGAGTGTCTTGAGAACTTCATCGAGTCTTGATGTCATCAAAGAACTTATTGAGTCTTGATGTCTTCAAAGAACTTCATTGTGTCTTGATTGTCTCAAAGAACTTCATCGAGTCTTGATTGTCTTCAAGAACTTCACGAGTCTTGGTGTCTTCAAAGAACTTCATCGAGTCTTGGTGTCTTGAAGAACTTCATCGAAGTCTTGATGTCTTCAAAGAACTTCATCGAGTCTTGATTGTCTTGAAGAACTCATCGAGTCTTGATGACTTCAAGATCTAACCTGATCTATATCTGCTAACTATACATTGTGCAGATATCTTCCTGAACAATCTATCTTTGAAAAGCATTTCGGACTATCAAGATTATCCTGAACATGTCATACATAGGGGCTTTTGGGATCTAATAAAAACTTCTTTATTAAATTCACCTCCCAACAATTTCCCCCTTTTTGATGATGCCAAAACCACCTTGTTACATTTAAGAAAATCTAACCTATACCCAGATTTCAGTTTATCTATTACAACCAAAATGGTATTTCTCCCAACAATTTCTTAAACAATCTGGCATATCAAGATATGTTAAAGGATAATGAGATATTATCTTTGAGCATAAAAGATAAAATTTTCATTGATCAGTAGATAAGCATTACAGATTACAATGAAAACCAAAAAAAATTCAGAAGTACAAAGTCTCCAGTCTTCTTCCACTTCATCCTCTGGCACTTCCAGGTTGAACATCCCGTAGTATCTCTTCTTCAGTTCATCCCTTGCCTTGATGATATCAGGGTTGTTTCCTGTTAGACCTAGCTGGATGGCATACTTGGTTATTTTTTGAGAAATGACTGCCTCATTTACATAACCATTCTCAAACCTAGGAGTTGGGTACATATATGGACTAGGAGCTACTATCTGAGTGTTTCCTTCATCTGCCATGTTGATCCAACTTTGTAGGTACTTAGGATAGAAAGTCAATAAGTACTCAATGAAGGCTTCATTCTTATCCGAGCTGCTCCCACTCCATTTTCTCAGAATCTCATAATAGAACCAGAAGGTTCTCTTGATCTCTTCCCATGCATCATTGAACTGTATAGGCATCCACTTATCAATTTGCGGCCACTTCTGAGTCTTTTCCGTACCCCTCCTTTTGCTTAAAAACTTTTTAAAACCACCTCTTCTTTTATGCTCTTCTTCTTTCTTCTTCCTGATCAGTGGAACACCTGAAACTGAAGCAGCAGTCTTCTTCTCTTTTTCAATCTGAAGAGCTTTCAAAATTTTCTTGGTATCGAAGGCTTCTTTTCGGGTTTTAGTTTTTCTTCCTCATTCTTGAATTCCATTATCGACTTTCCTCTGAGTAGGTTTTTAGCTTTTTGCTCTTTTCTTCCTTTCTTGTTCCACAAATGCCAAAGCCTTTCTCTTTTCAGGTCTGACTTGATCTTCACCGGCTTTGCTTGTCTCAATCATCCTTCTATCACTCAGTTTCTCAGTAATTACTTCTTGATTGATCGATCATTTGTGCGAGTGAAGGTAGGTTTTTCGGCTTTGTAAACCGGTTTCTCGGTGGCTTCAATCTTACTCAAGGCATCTAAAATTTTCTTTCCTTCAGCTTCTTTTTGAGTCTTTCTCTCCAAGGTTTGTGCCAACAACTCACTTAATTTGCCACCAGGCCTTTCCCCCTTTTTGGCACCATACCTTGGGAGTAGTTGAGTTAGTGCAGTATCCATATAGTATTGCTCCTTGCCCATATTACGCACTTCCCCTGCCAACTGATCATGCTCATCTTCTAGCCTCATCATGTAGTTCTTGGCCATTGAGAATTCATCTGAAAGAGGAGCAAACTGCTTTGAGAAGACATCATGCATCATCTCTGTCATCTTGGTCATGAGCAGAGAGCCCATTTCCTCAACAGCTGTTTTGATCATCAGATCATTCTTCTCAATCAGCTTGGCTTCAAGATAGGCAGTTCTTTCTTGATACATCTGCTTCATGTTGGCATTAAGCTCTGTATGCACTCCATCAATCTTTCCATCTAATGAAGTTAATTTACCTGATAGAGTTGTTTGAAGTGTATCAGATGATGAACTCAGGTTCTCCATTTTCTGATTTTGAGCAGCCAGGACTAACTCCATCTGAGTCATCTTGTGCGTGAGGAGATTGCTTCAAAAGATGCTTGATGAAGAGCTTAGATTCTCAATCTTTTGAGATTGACTTGCCAGTATCTCTTCCATCCTTGGCTCTATTTTCTTTAACTCATCCAGGATTGGTGTGAGATCAACCACTGGAGTTTGTTCAATATTTTCCAACTGAGCTAGGTGCTCCAACTGAGCCTCAATCTGCATATCATAAACATCATATTTAAAGCTAGGTATTTCAGTAACTTTGGCATAATGTATAATAGTGCCAAAAGGTACCTGAAGAATGCTAACCGATCCGAGGTTGTGCGATATCGTTGGTTAAACTTTATCGATATCATCCCCATCTAACTCTCGGTTTCCTTCTCTTTCAAAGATCGGTCCGAGGTTCCTTCTCCCCCGATTTTTTTTTACGCATCATCTCCTTATCCTTATCTTTGTTTTGATCATGAGCTGGAAGCATCTACTCCTTCATAGCTTTTTTTTCACCGCTTCTTTTTCACCAGTTCATTGAAATCGCCACTTTTCATCACGAAGCTTTATCTTTCGGAAGCTTTGAAAACTTCTGTCAACACCTAGCCGGTCGGCGTTCACCGGTCCTCTCCCTCCGAATGAGGCAATATTCAAAGATTTCGGGGAAGTGATTGATTCAGAATATACGGTGGTTACGAGCACGAAGAACATATCACGAAGGTCGGGATAGGCATTATTTCAGGAGTATCTCATCCAAGATGAACCGTTCCCCCTTGCCGCCATTCGGTCTCTTGGCTTCTCCTTCTTCAATCTTGGGCTTTCGGGGGCATTAGGTTGAGTGTATGAGTTCGAGCTGGTGGATCTAGAAATGGTTCATTGAGCGCATCAAGTTCAACAATTCACGAGGTTGGTGATCACGAGTGCGAGCAGTCTTTCTTCGATGGGATCTGAGGTCCCTTGAAGATTTCTGAGAGATTTTTATCGAGCTCGGAGAAGTTTCGAGTACCTCGGAGAAAACACATTCTCGGTTTCTTGCTCTGCCGCAGTTGTTACCACTTTGAGCAAGAACACGTAGTGGAATTTCAGCCCTTGCGGCCTTGAGTTGAGTTTCTTGGTTTCAGCGGCCTCCTTCTCGGCAATAGTTTGAAGCCTTCTTAACCGACGAGGGCGGTGCTTTCTTCTTCAGTTTCTCACCTTTTTCTCTTTTAATTTCCATCAGGGCTTTCCCCCTAGCTTGTTTGGCTACTTTATCAGTTGTCTCAGTGGATTTCTGAGAAGATTGTCTTGTTTCCCTGACCTGCTCCACCACTGTTGTATCTTCCTCCGTTTCCTCTTCGGCAGTCTCCTCCTGAGACTCAATGTTTTTCTCTCTTTCCTCTCAAAGTCTTCTTCGTTGGTTTGAACATGATTTTTGACTTTGGAAAGGAAGTGGAATCGGCAAAAATGACCTCCTCTTCTCTGCACGTTTCCAAGATAAATGCAATCTTGGTTGCATGTAGAATTTTTCCCTTGATAACTACAGAGCCATTCACCTTCTGAATTTGTATGGCTTGATCACTCACCACATTGATCAAATAGTGCAACCAATTGAATGCCGTAGTAGGTGAATCTTCAATCGCCGCCATTAGCCTTAACTTAAAGCGCTTTTATCTGTTTCGAAACTACCAGATCTACTCATGATGCATTTGCTTACAATATCCAACAATACTCGATATTTAGGCTTCAAATGCTTCTTATCCAGAGTAGCTTCAAACTTTACCGGATGCTCAATAATTTTATCGAAATACTCTTGTTCCCTACACATCATGTATACCGTAGGGTCTTCACCTCTATCACTTAACTCATATATGGCATTTAGATTCTTAGGAATAATATATAATTCCCTAACAAAATCCACATATTTTGTACTATGCTCCAAATGCAACACCATAATCTTAGACTCTGTGCAATTTTCGACATCTAACTGCATATTAGAAACAAACTCAATTACCTCTTTCGCATATTCGACCTCTGGTTGATTTCCGACCAGGCATGTAAGCTTTGCCAAACGAATCATATGCAACGCCTCCTCCTCGTGAGGTGCATTGGATTTGCTTTCTAGATAAACAACATATTCGTACCATGGTTTGTTGGAAATGGCGAGTTTGTCGTATATAGAGAGTGTCATTTTTTTTTGGTGATTTTGAGTGAAGGGTTTTTGAGATAAGAGATTTCTGGGTAATCGAAGGTTTTGAAGAAGAGGATTTTTGAAGACGAAGGCCTTTTTGAAATAGGGCTTGAATGGAGTCTTTGTAATGGATGTAGGATTTTGATTTATGGAAAATCGCGATAGATGAAGGTTTTGACGGTCAAGATTAAAAACCGACTAAAACGGGTATTTGAAAGGACGATTTCTCAAGTACTTAGCCACCAATTTATCCATATTGGTGATTAATGAACAATGCATTTAATTACTGTTCCTGCAGACCATTGACTTTCCTCGTGGATTTCAAAGGTCCCGCCCAAATATTTCTTCAGATGTTTTGTCATTTATTGCCAATGATTACTGAGATTCAGTTAGACAATAAATGTGTTGCATGAGTCAATAACTTCTTCAGACTAATTTTCTCCATCAGTCTTACTGAGTTTTGACCTTGATAAAATGTCAGTATAATACTGAGTACTGAACTTCAGGATAACTGAGTTTCCCAAGACTCAGTGTTCAGGACTCTCAATTTTATCCTGAGTTTTTCAGTAAAACCTGAAAAACTTCATGCACCTGAAAACCTTCAATTTTTCAGATTTGCTTTATTCACTTGGATCCAACATACCTAATTCAACTGATAGTTCCTGAAATCTTGATTCAGCCAAAGGTTTAGTCAAGATATCAGCTCTCTGTTTATCAATATGAATTTTCTCCATTCTGATGTCTTTCTTTTCAACATGATCTCTGATGAAGTGATGTCTGATATCAACATGCTTACATCTGGTGTGCAATACAGGATTTTGTATAATAGCAATTGCACTGTTATTATCACAAAATATAGGTACTTCATTGGCTATAATCTTATAATCCCTCAATTGTTGTCTGAACCAAAGAATCTGTGCACAACAGCTTCCTGCAGCCATGTATTCAGCTTCAGTAGTACTGGTTGCTACTGAGGTCTGTTTCTTTGAAAACAATGATATCAGTTTACTTCCAAGAAATTGACAAGTTCCTGTGGTAGACTTCCTGTCAATTCTACATCCTCTATAGTCAGCATCTGAGTAACCAGTTAATTCAAGGTTATCATCAGCTGGATACCATAATTCTCTATTCACAGTGCCTTTAAGATATTTCAGAATCTCTTTGGCAACCTCCATGTGACTAGCCTTAGGATTAGCTTGGTATCTTGCACATATCCCAACAGCAATCAAGCCTACTTGCTGTGAGATATAGCAGTGATCGCTCTATAATCAGTGTGATTTACTGATTTGCCTTCAGGATCAGGATCCATCTTGTAGTTAGTATTCATAGGAATTCTAACTGCATTGCAATTCTGTACACCATACTTTGCAATCAGATCTCTGGTGTATTTTGCTTAATTGATGAATATTCCTTCCTTAGTTTGTTTCACCTGAAGTCCAAGAAAGAAATTAATCATCATTGACACCTCAAACTTTCCTTTCATCAGAGTAGAAAACTTTTCACACAACTGATGATTTGGAGATCCAAATATGATGTCATCCACATAGATCTGAACTAGTAAAATATCCTTTCCATCTTCTATCCTGAACAAAGTCCTATCAACAGTTCCTTTGATAAAACCATGGACAGTAAGAAACTGAGAAAGGGTATCATACCATGCTCGGGGTGCTTGCTTAAGACCATACAAGGCTTTCCTGAGCCTGTAAACTTGGTCATTCTGACAAAATCCTGGAGGTTGTTCCACATATACTTCCTCCTTAAGCACACCATTCAGAAATGCACTTTTCACATCCATCTGATAGACTGTGAATTTCATGTGGGCCGCATATGCAAGAAACAATCTGATGGCTTCTAGTCTTGCAACAGGTGCAAAGGTTTCATCATAATCCAAGCCTTCTTCTTGGGAATAACCTTGTGCAACAAGCCTTGCCTTGTTTCTCACAATTTTGTTGTTTTCATCTCTCTTATTCTTGAACACCCACTTAGTTCCAATCACATTGTGCCTTTTAGGTCTATCCACTAGCTCCCAAACTTCATTCCCTGTGAACTGATTCAATTCTTCTTGCATAGCAGTAATCCAAAATGAATCTTGTAGAGCTTCTTCAATCTCAGTAGGTTCGTTTTCAAATAGGAAGCAGCAGAACAAAGCACTCTCTCCATGGAACCTTCTTGTTTTGACACCATCTGATAGATCACCCACAATCTGACTTGTAGGATGACTATCCAACCATTTTCTCCTAGATGTTCCCCCTTCAGTAGTATCCTCAACATCAAAAATGTTAGGTTCAGACAGTTAATTAAATTCAGGGAACAACAGAAAAGGAGAAAGAGAATCATCTTCCTCAGGGGAAATTCCATTCAGAACATTGTCAGAGACATTTGTTCCCCATTGGTTGATAGATTCAGAGTGTGCCTCAGCTGTGACCACATCTTCATCGGCATTACATACCTGAGTCTGAACTGGTGTATGTTCAGATTGGTCAGCTTCAGTGTGTTGGCTTTCCTTCAGTGGAGAATTTCCATCCTGAGTCTCACCATCCTGAGTTTTTTGATCCTGAACTTCTTTGTCTGAGTCTGATTCACTTCATTCATAGAAAGTGACTGACTTCTTCTTTTCAGGTTCAGAGGATGTTTTATCATTCTTTTTCAGGCTAAGTCTGGTGATTCTCTTGATCAGTTCTCCTGAGTCATGTTCCTGTTTCTTCTGAACACAAGTAGATTCATGAAAAACAACATGAGGTGTTTCTTCCACAATAAGAGTCCTACAGTTGTAAACTCTAAAGGCTTTACTGACTTCAGAATATCCTAAGATTATCCCTTCATCAGCTTTGCTATCAACAGTTTTCAACTGATCTTTACCATTATTGTGTATGAAACACTTGCAACCAAACACACGAAAGAAAGAAACAAGGGGCTTCCTTTCATTCCACAGCTCATATGGAGTTTTTCCTTGATTTTTGGTCAGCATGGATATGTTATGAGAGTAGCATGCAGTGTTGATAACTTCAGCCCAAAATCTCTTAGGAATATCAGCTTCAGCAATCATTGTCCTTGCAGCTTCTTTCAGAGTCCTATTTCTTCTTTCAGCAACACCATTCTGTTGTGGGGTCCTTGCAGCTGATGTTTCATGAGCTATTCCATTTGCTGCACAATAATCAGATATAATTTGGTTGATAAATTCAGTTCCTTTATCTGATCTGATCTTGACAACACTCAGATTTTTTTCAGTACCGAGCCTTTTCAGTAGTTCAGGCAGTTTTGTCTGAGTCTCTTTCTTACTGAGTAAGAATATGACCCATGTGTATCTAGAGTAGTCATCAACTACCACAAGTGTGTATTTTCTACCATTAGTGCTCACAGGTGTTACTGGACCAAAGAGATCCATATGTAACAGTTGTAGTATTCTATCAATAGAAACATCTACTTTGCTTTTGAAAGATGTTCTGATTTGTTTTCCTTTCTGACAAGCATCACATACATGATCTTTACTGAACACTTCATTGGGTAACCCCCTCACAAGTGTTAATCTTGCAAGTTTGTTCAGGAATTTGAAGTTTAAGTGATTCAGTCTTTTGTGCCACAACCAACTGGTATCAGTGGAACTTTTTGCAACCAAACATGTATCTTTAGGAGTTGAACTCCAATCAGCAAGATACACATTTTCTTTTCTAGTACCAGTCAGTAAAATTTTTTGTGAAGCATTGTCTTTTACATAACATAAGTTCTTTGAGAACTCAACACTGAATCCTTTGTCACAGAATTGGCTGATAGAAACATATGAAACACCTTGGATAAGAACAGAGTCAACTTGAAGAGTTCCATATCCTAGAGTTTATCCTTTGGAGTTGTCTCCAAATGTGATCTGAGGGTCTTTTTGCTCAACATAGTCAGTGATTAGTTGCTTATATCATGTCATATGTCTTGAACATCCACTGTCCAGATACCATACAGCAGGAGCCAATTCATTTCCACTCATCAGGGCTATGTTGTTTTCATTCAGCTTAGTGCCCTTTTTATTCACCGAAAAACAGATCAGTTCTTAGGTACCCATTTGGTGTAGGGTCCTACCAGGTTAGCTGTTCCTTTTGGAACCCAAATCTGCCTAACAACTCTAATTACTTTAGGTGGCTGATTTGTCTCCCATAAACATCTACATACACATTCACCACCCTAGTAGCCTTGGCATTATCCTGTGCATGAGTGCCAGCCTTAGCATGAACATGAGCCTTAGAGTTCTTCTTGGGTTCAGGCCTTTTGTTCAAGTGTCTTAGCTTTGGTGCAGCTGGTCTCTGTCTCTGCTAACTTGGGTTCAGGAAACCTTTACCCTTAGGCAAGTGGGGTTTAGGTTGCCTGTACTGAAATTGTGGTCTTTCAAGATGTCGAGGACTTGGTCTTTTCAGGTTGAGAATATCTCTCTTGAGTGTTTCTCTTCCGAAAATTCCTCGATGGTTTAGTCAGAGATCTCAAAGTTGGTATTCTTAGCCCCGAGGCTTTGAAGAAATCTTGGCTTTGAAAATTTCCTACTGAGTGTTTGGGCTTTCTTCCCTGAACCTTCAGTTTTTCTGAAACCATAGGTCCTTTACCCTTGTCTAAAACTCTGGGTTGTTCTTTAGTAAGTAGATTAGATGCCACTGGTTTAACAAAAGATGGTCTTGGTGCTACTAGAAAAAAGATTCGTAAGACCTTGTGAGGTTCCCTGGAATGTATCCCAATCCGGCTTTTTATAGTTCTGGTGTCTTTGATAACTCTGAATTTCATCTATTACTTTAGATGCGTAATTCAAAAGAGCTAACTTTTTTCACAAGACTATCCTCACATTTCTATTCAAGAAGATATCGAAAAAGATCTATTCAAGAGACCACCAAAATCTTTTCACAAATAGACTATGGCTACCAAAGCAAGTGGTCAAAATGAACCTTTGCTCTCGATACCACTTGTTGGTCCGGTGCTAAACGAGTCTCACACGTGTATGGGGGAATACACGTGTTCAAATGATTTTTAAATCTTTTCTTTCACTGAGGTCAGATGGGTCAGGTTATCCTGATAATTTTACCTTGAGAAGCACGGATTGCCCCGAGTCAAAATCTCATCGAGACAATGATCCCGAAGCCGCTTTAAGCTTTCGATTAAATTAACCGAACTTGAGTTTATCAGAGATCCTGAGGAGCTTGGATCAGATAGTTATCTTACTGAACCCTCAGTAGAGTTAGTTCAGTTTGGTAACTATCTGTTCTAGCTACTCAAGTGTGCGGAATGGTTGGCCCTAAGTTTATACTCGTTTTAGCTCACTGAAAATTTTTCCTTCGATAAAAGCGGTGTTGATTAAAATTTGTGATCAATTTGATGCAAGTTCAGTGGATTGGTTCCAACTGAATATCAGTGAAATATGCTTTCAGTGAAAAACATGCAACAGATAAGAATGCAGTACAGAAAGCAAACAACATAGCAATTATATAGTGGTTCAGAGACTCAAGCTCCTACGTCCACTCTCTCTGATCTTCAGAGAAATTCCTTAACCACTTCCTAAAGCTTTCGGGGCTAACTCACTTTTTGTAGCTTACTCACTTTTCTACCTTGAGTTTTTTCGGGCCGACTCACTGCGACTTACTAACTCAAACACACTCAAGTGTTCAGACTACCACAAGTAGCTTACTTACTTCTTCTCTAGAGTTTTCTGGCTAACTCACTGTAGCTTACTAACTCTTTACAACTCTAACTCACCAACAAATCACACACAAACTACCTTAACAAAGGGTTTGGGTTTTGGGTTGGTTTCCAACTAGGGTGAGATATCCTTTACAATAAGAACAGATGCAAAGGCTAGGATATCTCTCTAAGCTTAGGATATATCTATCAATCTGGGCTTAGAATAGTGAGCTCTCTCCAATGTGAAACACTTGGGAAATTCTAGGGTTTTCGAGTGCTTCAATTTGCAATAATACGAATGAGCTCTTGAGTTGCTTGAAATTTCCCGTAACCTCTCGATGTAGAAGGTCACTGGTATTTATAGGCAACCTTCACCAAGGTCACTCTTGAAAAACTATCCGTTGGAGGAGATAGTATCAAGGGTTTCCTCTTCTGGTGTTTGATGAACGGTTATATTTAGAGTTTGAACACTCCCTTGCATGTTTTAGGAAATATGCAGTCATGTAGCCAATCACCAATTTTTCTGATGCGGAACTTAGTACTCTTGACATGATTCGAGGTCCCGACGCTTTCGATGTCGATAAAAATCTGATATTGTCTTCCTCTGATTGGTTCTTGTCTTTAGTGAATGTAGACAAACAAAACGGCCATTTTTGGTTAATCTCTCTGAATGAGACAACCTTAAACAACACTTAGACTTAGTTCCTTTTGTCTACACTAGAATGTTTTGGGCAATATCTACTTTTCTGAACATGTGCGCTTTTCTCAGTTTTGTAGTCTTCAGATAGATATTATTCAGTGCCTCTAAACATTCGGGTTATCTGAGTATTGGTAGCTCATCGAGTCTTGATAACTCTTGAGTCTTCGATGTCTTCAAACAATCTTCTTGAGTCTTCTTGATGTCTTGACAACTTTCTTGTGTCTTGATGTCTTGAAGAACTTCATCGAGTCTTGATGTCTTGAAGAACTTCATTGAGTCTTCGGTGTCTTCAAAGAACTCATCGAGTCTTCATTGTCTTCAAAGAACTTCATCGAGTCTTGATGTCTTCAAAGAACTTATTGAGTCTTGATGTCTTCAAAGAACTTCATCGAGTCTTGATGTCTTCAAAGAACTTCATCGAGTCTTCAAATGACTTCAAGATCTAACTTCGATCTATATATCGCTAACTATACATTGTGCAGATATCTTCCTGAACAATCTATGCTGAAACCTGACTCAGACTATCAAGATTATCCTGAACATGTCATACTTAGGGGCTTTTGGGATCTAATCAAAACTTCTATATTAAATTCATCTCCCAACATATATTAACAGTGGATTAAAAGGTTGCAAAATGCTGAACTGAAATAAATAACTATTGTATAAACAAAAAATTATCACATAATTCGATCACATGATTCATATTAAAATCTCAATTAAATATGAACATGCATCAGCCAACATCTCAAAAACAGTCTAAATAAGCCACGTGGGGTGGGTCATTACTTAAACACATCCAAGCAGGTTACAAACAAGAACAGTTACAAACCTTTAATGTCTAGATTAATAGTTGGCTCCCACTTGACCAATATAAAATTGACAGGGACTTCAGGGAAGTATATGCATATCAATTTTATACCTAAGTAATAACCATGATTAAATACAGAATTATTATTTCGCTTTAAACGAGCCTCGTGGGGAGGGTCATCGTCGCCACTAATAACAATCCACAATTATCCCTTCGGAATTTATTCATTTGAAAACCATCTTTTGGCCGTCCCGTGGGGGGAATTTCTCCAAAAGAATATACAAATAAATAAATCATGGAGGTCAAAATTAATTCAATTTTATTGTCCGGAATAAAATTGTCAATTAATTGTTTTCAAAAACATACTTAGTAATTTTCGAAAGTGAGATTTTTCCAAAACAATTTCTCATGCATTGCATATTTAAACAAATTAAATAAGCACGAAAAAAATGAAGCAAACATCAAAACAAAAAATTAAACACATTGGGCACATATATCCAATTGTCATGGTTAATTTTTGTCATGTCTTGATCTTGAGAAATCGTCTTCATAGCATTCATCGTTCGTCACGAAAAGCTCCCACTCGACCGCAACATGTTCTTTAAAACGTCATCCATCTAGGTCCGATACAACGTCCGGCATTGGGTAGCTCATGGTCCAAAACACGTATCGCAGGGCGCCGTGCGCCGTCGGCAAGACGACCATGTCCAGACCGCCATCCTCGCCGTCACTTTCGGGGAGCTAAGCACATCGCCGACGCCTTCGAAACGTCGCATCTCCCGCCAATCGCGCCCGTGCTTCGCCCGATGCCCGACATCCTTTTTGGTGCGTCTTGAAGAACATCGCCTTCGACGTGCCGTCTTGCGCATCCGCCATCCGCTCCCAAGACGTGCTTTGCGTCTTTCGTGCAGCGCGTCGCGGCGTGCGCGTCTGCGTCTCTCGGCCCAAGTTCCGCCCGACACTTGGACACGTCTGGCTAAGCGTCCCGTGATCTGCCGAGCACCCTTGACTTGCCCCGTCTGTGACCGTCTAGAAGATTTCGTCCGGGCACTTGGTCGCCCATTTTTAATTCTTCGTCTTCGTTCCCAATCCGGTTACAATTTATTTACAAAAATAAATAAACCTAGATACAGACTAGTCTATTACATTGATCAAATCAAACTGTTGGGATATTTTAGTTTTGATGAATTATGCCAAAACATTATCAACTTGTGTTATTGAAGCTGATTTACAGATAACAAGTTGAGGGGGAATGAGAGAACAAATTGAGGGGGAACTCACGAAATTAGGCGTAGATGATCGAGATCGAGGCGAAATTTGCGAGCGAGGCCGATCGAGATCGATGAGTAAGATGAGTTCCGGAGTTAACTGATGAGCTGAGCAAAATCAGAAGAAAAGATAAGCTAAGCCAGCTGATCAGAAGAATCAGAAGGTCAAAAGATCAAATGACCAGAACAGACCTGATCAGAAGACCAGATCAGATGACCAGATGACCTGAAGATCAGAAGAAAAGGTTGCAGATCAGAAGAGGAGCAGATGAGACTGATCGAGATCAGACGTGATCGAGATCAGATATGAAGATGTGCAGATGATCAAGATCAGACGTGATTGAGATCAGATGTGCTAAACCGATATGCTAACCTAATATGCTAACTCGATGTACTAACTCGATGCGATATTAATCGATATCTTTGACTGATGCTATATTGATTTGATCATGTGAATTTGATCGGATCAAAGCGAGAAGAAATCGATATCGGAACCGAAAATCGCATACCGGATCGAAAAGAAGTCATCAGAAGAGAAGTCATCTCAAGTCATATTCATTGAGAATCGTAACGTCGCTGATGATGATCTATTCGAAAAGTGCTAGTGACCTGAGGGTCAGATTGTCTGAAGACAGAAGAACTGAACTCGGTCCACTGAGTGTCGGTATGCTCGATCGATAAGGTCCAATAAGAGAAGTCAGCTGAAGGCTCAGATATGACCTGAAGGCTCAGACAGATCTGAAGGCTCAGATGGAACTGAAGACACTGAGACTCAGAGAATCCTGAATGATTCCAAGGCGAGGAATCTGAGGAATATAGCCGTTAGAATCAGCTGACGTGGACCAATGAGAGGAAGACAACCAGCCTGGAAAAAGCTGCAAGAAGCTACAGAATAGTATGGATTTGAATGTGACTCCATCCAACGGTAACATTCAAATCCACACTATAAATACAAGTTCTTCCCTCATTATCAAGTGTGGAGAGTGTGGAAAAATGCGTGAAACATCCATCGAGCCAAATCATCTAGCATTCCCACCATAGAACACAGAGAAAGAAATACACGCATATATTCAAGAGTGTTCTAGAACCCAATCTAAGCAACCCACGATGTATCCTAAGCTTAGAGAGATTTTCCCATCCTTAGCATTGAGGCTAAACAAATGTAAGGGAAAATCTCAACCTAGTTGGAAACCAAACAAACCTTTACCCAAACCAGTTGGTCGGTTAAGTTTGTAGGTGAGTGTGAACTCGGTAAACATCTAGCAATCCCGCAAGGGAGGGTAAGCAATCCCGTGAGGGTGATAAGTCCCGTTTGAGTGTGAACTCGGTAAACATCTGTTGGGTGTTGGACTAACACGTTAAACTAAGTCCAGTTGGTTTAGTAGGTGCCCCTGATGATAGGGAAGAGTGGATGTAGGAGTTGGACTCCGAACCACTATAAAATCGTGTGTTATTTACTGCTTTATGTTTATACTTGTCATATGCATTCTATTATAAGCAAAACAACTCACATGAGCTTAAAATGCAAAAAATCTGGAATCACTCTGCCCTCTCCCCTGTTTATATGCATCGAACTAAAATGTTTTGCTTCTGCACGCGCAAAATGGGTTTTCAAAATAGGGACCAACAATTGGTATCAGAGCAGGTGTTCAAACGGTTCACTGATTTCAAAGTAACCACCTGAACTGATCTTTTAAAAGAAAACCCGTTTCTTTAAAAATGCATATATTATAATGTTTTGGCGTCATTATCAAAAAGGGGGAAATTGTTGTGATATTTTAGTTTTGATGAATTATGCCAAAACATTATCAACTTGTGTTATTGAAGCTGATTTACAGATAACAAGTTGAGGGGGAATGAGAGAACAAATTGAGGGGGAACTCACGAAATTAGACGTAGATGATCGAGATCAGACGAGGCTGCAGACGAGACTGATCGAGATCAGATGAGTAAGATGAGTTCCGAAGTTAACTGATGAGCTTAGCAAAATCAGAAGAAAAGATAAGCTAAGCCAGCTGATCAGAAGAATCAGAAGGTCAAAAGATCAAATGACGAATGAATGCGGACGATCGAAGACCGGATCGGATGACCGGATGACCTGAAGATCAGAAGAAAAGGTTGCAGATCAGAAGAGGAGCAGATGAGACTAATCGAGATCAGACGTGATCGAGATCAGATATGAAGATGTGCGGATGATCAAGATCGGGGCGTGATTGAGATCGGATGTGCTAAACCGATATGCTTAACCTAATATGCTAAACCGATGTACTAATCGATGCGCAGATACACCGATATCGATTCGATGCTATAATCGATTTGATCATGTGAGCCGATCGGATCAAAGAGAAGAAATCGATATCGTAACCGTAAATCAGATACCAGATCGTAAAAGAAGTCATCGTAAGAGAAGTCATCCAAGTCATATTCATTGAGAATCGTAACGCCGATGATCGGTTAATTTCGAAAAGCTAGTGACTGAGGGCCGATTGTTCGAAGACGAAGAAGAATCGAACTCAATCACTCGAGTGTCAAGATGCCCGACGCATAAGGTCCGGCCAAGAGAAGTTAGTCAAGGCTCGAGATATGACCAAGGCTCGAGACAGACCAAGGCTCGATGGAAATCAAGACACCGAGACTCAGAGAATCTGAATGATTCTAAGGCGAGGAATCTGGAGGAATATAGCCGTTAGAATCACCGACGTGGACCAATGAGAGGAAGACAACCACCGAAAAAGTCGAAGAAAGTTATGAGAATAGTATGGATTTTAATGTGACTCCATCCAACGGTAACATTCAAATCCACACTATAAATACAAGTTCTTCCCTCATTATCAAGTGTGGAGAGTGTGGAAAAATGCGTGAAACATCCATCGAGCCAAATCATCTAGCATTCCCACCATAGAACACGCAGAGAAAAGAAATACACGATATATTCAAGAGTGTTCTAGAACCCAATCTAAGCAACCCACGATGTATCCTAAGCTTAGAGAGATTTTCCCATCCTTAGCATTGAGGCTAAACAAATGTAAGGGAAAATCTCAACCTAGTTGGAAACCAAACAAACCTTTACCCAAACCAGTTGGTCGGTTAAGTTTGTAGGTGAGTGTGAACTTCGGTAAACATCTAGCAATCATGAGGGAGGGTAAGCAATCCCGTGAGGGTGATAAGTCCCGCTTTTGAGTGTGAACTCAGAAAACATCTGTTGGGTGTTGGACTAACACGTTAAACTAAGTCCAGTTGGTTTAGTAGGTGCCCCTGATGATAGGGAAGAGTGGATGTAGGAGTTGGACTCCGAACCACTATAAAATCGTGTGTTATTTACTGCTTTATGTTTATACTTGTCATATGCATTCTATTATAAGCAAAACAACTCACATGAGCTTAAAATGCAAAAAATCTGGAATCACTCTGCCCTCTCCCCTGTTTATATGCATCGAACTAAAATGTTTTGCTTCTGCACGCGCAAAATGGGTTTTCAAAATCGGGACCAACACAAACAAATCATAATCTACTCGTGAATTTTCTCACGAGGCAAAATGAATTCGAACGAATCGAATTAAAACCACAATTTATATGCATAAATAAATAAACATTCATTAAATACCATGACAATTGGATACCTGCAAAAAAGATCTAGCAATTCAACTATCTAATTCCAAATTTAATGAAAAATGAATTAAATTACAATTTAAAATTCAGAGCCCGAATCCAAGGCTTTGATACCAGTTGTTGTGGAATTAATTGCCTGGATCTATTCGGGATGAATATTTAAATACAAATTTAATTCTAACAATTATTACTAGCATGAATTAATCCTATATTAATTCAAATAATAATTCAACAACAAATCATGCATACAAATTCGTCACATAAATCCTACGCATGTGGAATAGCTAGGAGTTTACGTGAACTAACCTCTCGGAGTGACAACCATTGATAAGATGGATATCCCGTTCACACAAACAAACCCAAAGAGTCTTCTCAAGTATTCTGTCGTCCTTGTTCAACAATCCGATGGAAGGATGCTCGCGAACAATTAAAAGGAAAAATAAAATTATGTTTCACCACCTTTGTGGATTTCTAATTTTTCTAACACATGGAATTGCACACTCACAATTGAAGTTTTTCGAAAATACACAGTCTGTCGACGTTTCAAAATATTTGATATTTTATCGACGCTGATATTTTTCCGAAAAATCAATTTTTGTGTTACCTTAGAGATGAAAAATTCATCCCCTATTTATAATAGGGGGTGGGGGGCGAAAATTTAGGTCAATTGGGACATTGGGAAATTTCCTTGCTTCTTCTCCAAGAAATAATCTTAAATATATCCAATATATTCTATTTCCCAAAATATCTCCCAACAAAATCTTCTCCTCCTTATTATTATGGGATTTTCGAAAATTTATTTAATAAATAACCAAGTGGGAGATTTCTTGAATTTAATGAGATAATCTTGTATTCCAAGAATACTTATCCTCATTCCATAACAAAATTCAAAGAAAATCTTTCTCCCATTTTATTTATTAATTTCGAAATTAATTAGGAAAAATAGGCAACAATAATTTATTTTATTTTAAGCACCTTTTTCAGTTATTGGACTTTATATTTGGGCTACTTGAGGGGCCTTTAGAAGAATTAAGATTGAACCTTCTAATGGACCTTGAATTTCCAATATTGAGCCACAATATTTTTTAAGCCCATAAATATTAATTAATCCCACTACATAATTAATATTGAACTATCCTTCTTAACCCATATTACAGTTAATATGGCTCTCGGTTATTATTTCGCGCGTTTAAGATTATCCAGTCCCATTAATTAATTTCAGCCACTGAAATAGCTTCACTTTAATTAATATTTTTTTCCTTGGTTCAGGAACAACTCAACATTATTATCCATACCGAAAAACTAATTCCACTTGCAAGATTTGGTATGATAAAACTTCTGAGCCTCCCAAGGGGACTAATCAAACAAGACGCACTTGCACACCGATTCTACGTATTAAATCTTAGCAATCGTCATGTAACTAATAATATTACCCAAGATACAAGGTATTGAATCACATTGATTCTCTACCCATCGTAAGTCAAAGCAATAGTTATTAATTCCACATGATCCTATTTAAGGGACGGGGATTAAGAAATAATTAACCACTGAGGTCTAATTCTTCTATATTCAGTACTGAAGAATTTATCCTCCTGTAGGTCCTCTTCAGTGCATCATAATGCACTAGTGTAATCTCTTGATCAAGACAAGTCAATCTGAGCCTTACACTTCAACCTCTCATGATGGATTACTCATTTCCATCAAGGTTGTGAATTATGTACTTTTTTAGTTACAAGGGACTGTTAATTTAATCTTCTGTGATCTGGTATCACTAAATTAAATACAATGTAACATGTACTAATTATTGAACAGTTATGCAGTAAATATATGTAACAGTCAATGATATTTAAAGCAACAGTGATAAATAATTTATTTCAGGAAATAAGCCCGAAATTCAGTCTGGTTATACAAAGTAAATGTATACTTTCCAGTAGAACCCCAACAAAAACCTCACCCCCGTCATTCCCATCATCCTCTAGTTGGCGAGAGGTTCCAACTTCATCGTCATCATCCAGAAAACCAGGTTGCGCCAGTTCCGGTGCTACTCCTCTATATCCTCGTCAGTGAAGGAGGAAATTACCTCAAAATGTCGTTGTGGCCTTCGACTGACCCTCATTTGGGGGGTGATAGTGTCAGACAGAGACCCACCAGGGTTTTGACGGCGGCAACGAAGAGAAGCTGAGCTGGGGGACGACCCTGAACCCTAGGAACCGAACAATGTGGCCGACGACGAGGATAAAGACATTTGAAGTAAGAAAAGAGGAAGAGAAAACAATTACCTGATAGAAATTTTCGTCGGAAAAAGACACAAGTCGCCGGAGTTTTAGAGAGAGTTTATAAGTAGAGAGAAGAAGAAGAAGAAAAAGAATGAAAAATAGGGGGTGAAGACTTTATATACCTTCTGGAGTCAGGGTTTTTTTAATTTTAAAATAAAAAAAACCCTTAATTAGCGGGCCTCGATCAGTGTGCGCCGGATATCTTCCCTTGATGATGAGTTTTTCTCCTCGACACACCGCATATGTGGGAATCGAGGCGTCACCTCGATATCCACGGGAATACGAACCAACACGGCCTGACCCCTATGACGAGCACAAGTGACCAGGCCGGGGGATATTGTTGTACCCGGTCTTCATCTGGTAAAAAATAGTATGCCACGTGCTCGCCTGTCGAGCACCTGGACCAATGTGCTCACGAAAGGCACCAGTTAGACAAGGAGATACTCGCTAGGCAGGCGAGCAGACCATGTGGCCACGGAAGCAGCACAAGTGCTTGCCACCTCAGACGAGCATGACCTATGTCATCCGGCGAGGACACCGGGTTTCGACAACATACTCGCCCAACACGAGGAAGGAATTATGGCCAAGGCTAAAGGGCGAGCCGAAGTGTGATGAATAGGAGGTGAACACAGTAACATAACAGAGGTATCTGAACTGAACTTGCTCGTCATTTGAGGAGCCCTAGACGAACACAACCTCTCTCTCCATCATAAGTGAATTCTTTGCCTCCTAATTCACCTTCATCGGGGAACCAACTCACCTCTGCACCGGGCGAACACAAGGAGTGAAAGACCCAAAACCCGGAGCAAGTACATGATCGACCACCAAGAGGCGAGCATCCGCCTAAGTAAAAGGACGAACATAACTCACCGGACACATGGACAAGTCACCTGCTAAGCAGTGAACTCCTAGATGACAAATTGAAGATTTCAGGATCAAGAAAGGACAAGTGTGACCATAGAGGGCGTCTGGGACACATGGCAGAGCCACATGTAATCTTGCAAAGCAAGAAAAGGTCAGCTCGTGCTTGCCAAGAAAACACATGCTTGCCAAACTTATATAAATAGACCCTCAGAGGTCAAGGGTCAAAAAATTCCCACATACAACTCTTATACTTGCTCTCCATTTCACAACACACTTATGTTAGTGTTAGTGTCCTAGAGACAATCAATTGTAAGGACATAATACTCGATGATATTCAGTTTGATTTAATATTATAGTTCACTTAATATTAATTTAAGACAATACACTTGTTTGAATATTATGCTTGATTGTTTGCATTTATTCATGCAAGTGTTCCCATGAGTCATTGCCGTCATTGAGGTTGTGAGAACTCAGATGACTTAAGCATGATTCTCAAATAGCCCCGATCAAGGATCATCAAGAATGAGATATTGATGATACAATGGAGATTGGTGTGCGATCTGCATCATACTCTTAGAGAGTGTAGTAAGATCTCACTTACTACGAGATACTAGGTATCTCATGATGGATGCACAAATACCTTAGAGGGTATTGGTATACCCATTCGAGAAATCGTTTGATGTATTTCCACTATATGTATCTACGGGTGTCTCGGTTAGTGGGAGCGATGCGATACTCATTTGACTTGAGGTCAATACGCACGACATGTGTGGGATGATGAACTTTGACCATGACCGACGCTTGCACCCTAACCATGGGTAGATATGGCTTGGATTGAGTTCATCACGAAGTACATGTGCGTGGTAGTTGAGCCAAGAATAGGATTCATTCCTCAAAGTGGACTTAGAGAGAATACTCATCTTCTCATCATAATTAGATCAAAGTCATCGGCCGATGCACGTCAACTTAGACTTTGTGGCTAAGTGTGACATACATGATCAATTAGTGATTAGAGATAATTGATTAAGTTATTTGAATAGACACTTCATCATGTTCAAGGCTTAATCGAGTATTCGTGAATGAAATGAGGAAATCGTAATAACCCATGTTTAAGTTACAGGTAGTTGCACATTTCCTCGCAACGTACCTCATATATTGAGAATGTCTGATTTATTATGCAGGGGTTCAATTAAGGCCAGATTAGTTTGACTAATCGCTCGATATATTTATTACATGGGTCACACAACAAGTAATGGTTGTTTACTAATTATAGTTGGTTGATTAAATGTTAAATTAGATTTAATATTTAATTTATGGAGAAGTAATTAATAATAGATTAATTTGGAATTATTATTATTAATATTTAATTAAATTGGATTTAATTAAATAAGAATTCCCAATAATAATATTTGGAATATTATTATAGGATTTAATATATATGGGATTTAAATCCGTAGAGATTTATATGTGGAAAATAAATAATTTTTTTTTTTTAATAGGATTTTTCCTAATAAAGGTTAGCTTAAGATTTAAAATTTTGGCTCTCCTATATATATATGAAATTTCTTTAATTCATAATCGTGAGTTTATTTTTCTCCATAAAATCTCTAAGTTAGAATTTTTCAAAGAAATTCATCTCGGGGATTCAATATTTGGCAGATCAATGCAGATTAGTAAACGATCATTACGTGGATACCATAGTAGAGAATCCATGTATTTAATTCTTTGTAGTTAATTCTATTTACGTTTCTTCGTATTTAATTACGCAATTAATCGCTTGTTGGTGGCTTTAATTTAATTTCCATCGCATGTATTATGTATTATGTGCAGATGCGTGGTTCTAAGAAACAACAGTGGTATCAGAGCTTCATGCTCTTGATTAATTACATGATTATTTGATTTATAATTTTTTTTTATAAATTAATCGGTACGGCCAAAATAAATTTTGGATCGCACCATCTTGTTTGATTAATGGGGGCGTGTGCCTGATGCTTGTTAAATTGGGTTTATTTGATGAACCAACAACCCCTTTTCTTTATTTGGTCCTCTGGTTCGTCTTTTCCCTTTTCTCCAGATTAGGGTTTTCTGTACCCTCATCCGCCGCCCTGTCGTCTTCTCGCCTCCGTCTCGTCCACGCATCCAAAGCAGGCACCACGACGTCGCTCGAGTCGGTGATGTAATGCCGCGGCTCGCGTCGCTCGTGGGTTGCCGCGATGGAGCGATTCAGAGGGTTGGACCCGCGACGGCATGACCCTCTTCGGAACGATTTCGATCCGATTTTTGTCGAATTTTCTTTGATTATTGGGACATATCTTCGATTCGTTGATTTTGTTCCCGTCTTCGATGCGATTCGCGACGAATTGGAGTCGCTTCGCCTCGGCGCTGTGTCTACTGTTCATATGCTTACCCACTTGATCCGTCTCTGTTTTGACCTGAGATGGTGTCGTAGGCCATACCCTATGCGGGACTTAACCCGGTTGCAGTGTCGAGTCACCCGCGCGCGCCTAGCGGCTTCGGTGACTCGACTGCACGCGCCGCTTAATTGCCCAACCCTCATGCGTGACTCTGTTTCGTATTTGGGTTTTAGTGTGTTCAGTTTGTTGGACTTTCTTGAGCACATTGGATTAATCTAAGAACAATTGTTGACTGGTTTTGTGATTGAATTGGATTAAATCTGAAAACCTGGTGATGAATGTTGGTTTCGATTGTCCCGATTGAGAGACTGTTTCTGGGCAGTGATGAGGGAAGGGCTATTTTGCAAATTGGATTTCGAATAGGCCCCTCCGTGCAAATTTTAGAAATTGCACTTGAGCCCTTGACAAATAATGAATAAAATCTAATTTTAAAATTTTAATAAGATTAATATTTTAAAGATTAGTAATAAAAGTTGGACTTTTATTAATAATTAATTGGATTAATTGTTAAAGGTTTAATAATCTTAAAATTGGATTTAAAATTGGATTTTTAAAATTCATTTTAAAAGGGGTTATTAACTCTCACTTGGTTAACTTGTTTATTTAAATTCGTTAACGCATTTATAGTACGCATTATAATTGTTTAGGTAGGCGACGCCCAATAATTGTCGGACCATTTTATTGTTTGGGTAGACGGCGCCCATATAAATGTTAGTCCGTGTAAATCATGTTTGGGTAGGCGGCGCCCAATAATTGCTCAAATGTGATGTAGATTAACATATTGGATCTCGATTAAGCAATTAATACCCCGCCTTTAAAACGTTCCTCACTAAAATATGGTTTTCTCATTAATTTGATAAGATGTCTTCCATCAAAATTAAAAGTAAACCAGAGATTTCGTTCCAATGAGTACATCTAACGGGACTTTTATAGTGACATGTAATGTCGCCGCTTGATGGTTGTAAACCAACTTAACTTTGTTTCGATAGCCCTCGCGGGGAACAAAGGGTAAGTGACATCAGTCGAACTAGGTTCGACAAACTAGGAGTTCCAATATTGCAATTGGTTTGGAGACCTACCAGTTATGCTATTGTAATGATCAGCCCTCGCTAGGATTATGGTGGTAGGAATGTGGATCCTAGTCCATTACAATTTATATCTGATATAAATTCGTACTCTTCCGATGAGGTCGTTGAGTATGTGAAAATAATGGAGACAAAATAAACACTAAAGAAAGGCCACGTTTATTTTGATTGTTGAATATTGATCATAGGAATTATGTGTTTTAATTCCCGTTTTATTTTATTTATCTTGGTTAGTTGAAATATATAAATGTTATTGAGATGTGTTTTGGAAACAAACAAATTGGCTAGGCCAAATTTTCTGGACTGGCACCTAAACGTGTGTTTGGTGCTAAGGCAAGAAAAGATTGAGTACGTGTTGGACACGCCAATCCCTGTTACCCTTGTAGCTGGTACTCTAAGGCAGCCACGTTTGACGTAGCAGCTCAGAAGAAGCATCAAAAGGATACTTTCTAGGCTCAGTGTGTGATGTTGCTCGACATGCTCCCAATATGCTTAAGGCAACATGAGAAAATGGGTCTCTTCTAAATGCTCAAGCATCTGAAGGATCTCTTTGATTCTAAATCTTGTTCTGAGATTTATGAAGTGATGAGAGATCTGTTCAAATGCCGGTTAGCTAAAGAAGAGAAGATTTTACCTCATGTGCTTAAGATGATAGGCCTAATTGATAAACTTGGTAATTTAGGCTTTGAGCTAAAAGACCAACGTTTTTCATTTATGCTATCCTCCAGTCGCTCCCGAATTCATATTCTAGCTTCATTGTGAACTGTAATATGGATAAGACGGATGCGACCATGCCTAAACTTCACAACGTACTCAAGCCCTTTTGAATACACTATCGCTAAGATGGTGTTCAAAAGAATGAGAGGGTAAACAAGGATGTGTGCCTCTGCTGGGAGTAGATGAGGGCACTGGAAAAAGGACTATAAGGTTCTAGTTGCTAGAAAAAAGGCACTGGGTGCTTCTGGCACTAGAACATGTATGTTTGTTATTAAGATAGACATATCCACAAATAACGCTAACTGCTTGGTATTAGATACCGGATGTGGCTCTCACATTGGCACTAATGTGAAAGGGCTCATATTTCATAGGACAGTTAGGGCTGGTGAAGTCGTCTCACACATGGGAACGGAGCAATAGTTGTTCGTGAACGTGTGGCGACTTATGTGTTAGACTTACCCTTTTAGTTTTAGATTAGAACTTAATGATTGTCATCTAGTTCTATCTATTACTCGCAACATGTATTTGTTGCATTATGGATATGATGTTCTTAATATACAAAATATAAGACTCAAACTTAGTAATCATGAAAACTCGACTTACTTGTGGCATTGTATACTTGATCATGTAAACGAGAAAAGAATTACAAGGTTAAGAAAGTTAGACTACTTAACCCCATTCGACTGTGAGTCTTATGGAAATTGTAAATCTTATCTCATGGGCAAGATGATCAACAGACCCTTTTCTGGGAAAGGGGTGCATGCCAAAGAAGTTCTAAAGTTGATCTAAAACGATGTTTGTTGATCATTGCCCACTCTAGCTAGGGGTCACTTGGGATACTTCATCGCTTTTACTAATGATTTCCCAAGATACGGATACGTGAATCTTATGAAACACAAACTCGAATCTTTTGAGAAATTCAAAGAGTTTAAGGTTGAAGTAGAGAAGTAACTTGGTAAGAATATCAAGACTCTTCGATCAGATCGAGAGGTGAATACCTTAGCCATGAATTCATTGATTACTTGAAGTTACATGGAATCCAGTCACAATGGACTCCTCCCGGAACACCTCAGATGAATGGTGTGTCCGAGAGAAGAAACTGAACCCTGTTAGACATGGTGAGGTCCATGGTGAGCTTTTCCTCTCTTCCGACATTCTTATGGGATACGCGTTACAAACCTCAATTTACATTCTGAATATGATTCCATCTAAATCGGTTGAGCATAGGCCATATGAACTATGGTGTGGCAGAAGCCAACTTTTACACATATCAAACATGGGGTTGCCCCGTGATTGTGAAAAGAATGCTTACCGACAAGTTGGAATCCAAAGGTGAAAAGGGTTACTTTGTAGGATATTCTAAGGAAACTAAAGGATATCACTTCTATCTACCTGAGAAACAATCAGTGATTGTTTCTAGGCAGACCAAGTTCCTCGAAGGAGACTATGTCTTTAAGGAACTAGATCGTAAGCTGATAGAACTTGAAGAAATTCAAGAACCACAAATTAACAAAGAGATTGAAATCTTGTCAAAGCAACATGACAAGGAATCAGTGAAAGCATTCAGCGACTTTCACGGTGGGAGTCTTTCACTAGGTGACCGTCTTTCAGCCAGTGGGAGCGTAATTGGAGTATACTTGCCAATGCAAGAACCTCCAAATGGGCTGAATGAGAACAACATAGTTCAAACTCCCATCCAAGAGGCATATGAAAGTGTAGCTCTTGAGGACTCTTCGGACATTGATGAAATCGATGCACCACAAAATTTTCACGATCAGAATGTACAGCCTGCACAACCACAACTCTGTAAGTCAATTAGGAATCGTAATCCGCCCATTAGATACGGTTACCTCTTGGAGGAACTCAATAATGTGGACATACCGGATAAGGGCGATCCTAATACTTATTCTAAAGCAATATCAAATATTAATTCAGGAAAGTGGCATGAAGCCATGAAATCCGAGATGGACTCGATGTACACCAATCAAGTCTGGGACTTGGTTGAGTTGCCTATAGGGGTTAGACCCATATGTTGCGATTGGGTCTTCAAGAGCAAGACCAATGCAAATGGCAAAGTACAAACCTACAAAGCTAGGTTGGTGGCGAAGGGTTATAGTCAACACGAAGGCATTGACTATGACGAGACCTTCTCATCAGTTGCAAAGATCAAGTCCATTAGAATTTTACTTGCGATAGCAGCATACCATGATTATGAGATTTGGCAGATGGATGTCAAAACAGCTTTCCTCAATGGAAACATTGATAAGGAAGTGTTTATGACTCAACCGGAAAGTTTTACATCTAAGTCAAATTCTAATCTAGCATGCAAGCTAAAGATATCCATCTATGGACTGAAGCAAGCTTCTAGGAGTTGGAATATCCGATTTGATGAAGCTATCAAGTCCTTTTGACTTCATCATTAATTCGGAAGATCTTTGCGTTTATCGTAAACGCAGCGGGAAGAATATTATTTTCATAATCGGGTATGTCGATGACATATTGATTTTGGGAAATAATATCCCGTTAATGCAGTTCATTAAAGATTTTAAAGACCTTCATAATGAAGGGTCTTGGTGAAGTCTGCTACATCCTAGAGATCATGATCCACATGGATAGATCCAAGAGGATGTTGTTGGGGAATTATTTGCCTGGATCTATTCGGGATGAATATTTAAATACAAATTTAATTCTAACAATTATTACTAGCATGAATTAATCCTATATAAATTCAAATAATAATTCAACAACAAATCATGCATATAAACAGTTCACATAAATCCTACGCATGCGGAATTGCTACGGGTTTACGTGAACTAACCTCTTGGAGTGGCAATGGTCTCGTCGATAAGAACACACCAAAAAGTCTTCCCAAGTATTCCCTAGTCCTTGCTCAACAATCCAGTGGAAGGAAGCTCGCGAACAATTAACAAAATGGGAAAATAAAAAATTTGTTGCACCACCTTTGTGGATTTACTAATTTTTTCCAGCACATGGAATTGTACTTGGGGATGAAGAAATCATCCCCTATTTATAGATAGTTGGTGGCCGATTTTTTCAACATATAATAGGGAGGAAAAATCTTTTCTTGATCTCCAAGAAATCTTGAATATATTTCATATATTCTTTTCTCCATAATTAAGATATTCCATAAAAATTCCACCTTCTCTTGTTATGGTTATTTTCGATAAAACAAGGATAAAGATTCCAAGATTTTGATCTTCTTGAATTTATGAGATATACATGTATTGCAAGAATACATATCTTCCATAATATATTTTCAAGAAAATCAAGAAAAACTTTCTTTCTCTTATTCTTTCAAAATTTTCGAAAACTTCATATAAATAACCAAGTGGGAGATTTCTTGAATTTAATGAGATAATCTTGTATTCCAAGAATACATATCTTCATTCCATAACAAAATTCAAAGAAAATCTTTCTCCCCTTTTATTCATATTTTTCGAAAAAAATGAGGAAAAATAGCAACAAAAATTTATTTTATATTTAAACACATTTTTCAGTTATTGGACTTTATGTTTGGGCTACTTGAGGGGCCTTTAGGAGAATTAAGATTGGACCTTCCAATGGATCTTGAATTATCAATATTGAGCCACAATATTATTTCTAGCCCATAAATATTAATTAATCCCACTACATAATTAATATTGCACTATCCATCTTAACCCATATTACAGTCAATATGGCTCCCGGTTATTATTTCCCGTGTTTAAGATTATCTAGTCCATTAATTAATTCAAGCCACTGAAATAGCTTTCCATTAATTAATATCTTTTGTCCTTGGTTAAGGAACGGTTCAACATTATTATCCATACCGGAAACTAGTTCCACTTGAAAGATTTGGTATGATAAAACTTATGAACCTCCCAAGGGGGCAAATCGAACAAGCGTACTTGCACACGATTCTCGGTATTAAATCTTAGCAATTGCATGTGACCAATAATATTGCCCAAGATATAAAGTATTGAATCTCGTTGATTCTCTACCCGTAATAAGTCAAAGCAATAATTACTAACCACACGCGATCCTATTTAAGGGACGAAGATTAAGAAATAACGAACCACAGAGGTCTAATTCTTCCTAGTTCAGTTCTAAAGAATTTGTCCTCTTGTAGATCCTATTCAGTGCACTAGACATGCACTAGTGTAATCTCTTGGTCAAGACAAGCCAATCTGAGCCTTACACTTCAACCTTTCAAGGTGGATACATTTCCATCTAGGTCGTGAATGGTGTACTTTTGGTTACAAGGAACTGTTAATTTAATCTTCTGTGATCTGGTATCACTAAATTAACTACAATGTAACACGTACTATTTATTGAACAGTTATGCAGTAAATATATATAACATTCGATGATATTTAAAGCATCAGTGATAAACAATTTATTTCAGTAAATAAGACCGAAATCCAGTTTGATTATACAAAGTAAAAGCATACTTTCCAGTATAATCCCAACAATCTCCCACTTATACTCAAAGTCTGCTTTTAAGTATACTACAACATGTCTCGTGTAGTTCCTAATACGTGACATGTAATGTCACCTACACGAACCTAATAATATCTCCCACTTATACTCAAAGCAGATTGGCAACGGTCTTGACACCCATTCCTTCCACATGTCTCTCGAATGTATTCTGAGGCAGGCCCTTTGTGAATGGATCTGCTAGGTTGTCTTCTGACGCGATCTTTGCCACCTCTATATCTCATCTCTTAACAATTTCTCATATAAGATGGTATTTCCTTTCAATGTGTTTGCTGGCCTTGTGGGCTCTTGGTTCCCTTGAATTTGCAACTGCTCCGGCATTATCACAATAAACAGTGATTGTGCTGGGTAAATTCGGAACTACATCCAAGTCCACTAGGAAGTTCTTGAGCCAAACCGCTTCTTTCGCTGCCTCGCAAGCAGCTACATATTCGGCTTCCATGGTAGAATCGGCGATGCATTTCTGCTTAACGCTTCTCCATGTCATGGCTCCTCCCCCCATGCAAAACACACTACCGGAGGTAGATTTTCTGGAATCTAAGTCTGATTGGAAATCCGAGTCCGTGTAGCCGATGGGGATTAGACTATCTGACTGATAAACCAACATTCTATCTCGAGTTCTTTTCAGATACTTCAGAATGTTTTTAACTGCCGTCCAATGTTCTTTCCCCGGGTTACTTTGATATCTTGCCACCATGCCAATGGCAAAGCAGATATCCGGTCTCATGCACAGCATTGCATACATAAGGCTTTCGACAGCCAAAGCATAAGGAAAGCCTTTCATGTCATCTATCTCCTTTTGTGTCTTAGGGCACATTTCCTTGGATAGATGGATTCCATGTCTAAAAGGTACGAAGCCTTTCTTGGAATCCTGCATGCTGAATCGTTTCAAGACAGTGTCTATGTATGAAGCTTGCGATAAGCCTATCATCATTTTCTTGCGATCTCGAGTGATCTTGATCCCAAGGATGTTCCCGGCTTCCCCTAAGTCCTTCATATCAAACAGTTTTGAAAGCCATGCCCTTACGTCTGATAACACCTTTACATCGTTCCCGATGAGCAGAATGTTGTCTACGTATAGTACTAAGAATACAAATTCAGTTCCGACACACTTTTTGTACACACAACTTTCGAACTCGTTTTGATCAAACCCATAAGACTTTATTACATGATCAAAACATTGGTTCCAAGCTCTGGATGCTTGTTTGAGTCCGTAAATGGACTTCATGAGCTTACAAACTAGGTGTTCTTGGCCTTTTACAATGAAGCCTTGGGGTTGTTGCATATAGATTTCTTCATCAAGACTTCCGTTAAGGAAAGCCGTCTTGACATCCATTTACCAGATTTCAAAGTCGAGATGCCCAGCAATCGGCAAGAGAATTCGGATGGACTTGAGCATTGCTACAGGCGAAAAAGTTTCCTCATAGTCGATCCCTTCTTTTTTAGTATAACCTTTCGCCACAAGCCTTGCCTTGAAGGTTTCCACCTTCCCGTCCGGTCCTCTTTTTCTCTTGTATACCCACTTGCAACCAATGGATTTGACCCCATTAAGTGGTTCGACTAGCTCCCACACTCTGTTATGATCCATAGAACCCATTTCGGCTTTCATTGCTGTTTACCAAGAAACCGCATCCTTGTCTTGGATTGCCTCATCGTATGTCCATGGGTCTGATTCGTCTTGTCCGGGAATCAAGTCCGAGGACTCTCCTATCCCCATGAATCTCTCGGGCTGTCTCACCACCCTCCCACTACGACGAGGTTCCGGTTGCGTAAGTGTGTCGTTTGGTATGTCATCTTGTACAGTTGGCAATGAGGTTAGCCCCCTTAGCTCATTTAAGGTAATCTCACTTCTGGGTCTTCTTTCGTTCATATAGTCTTCTTCCAAAAATCTAAAGTGGGTGCCGATTACCACCTTTTGATCCTCGGGACCATAGAACATACACCCTTTTTTGTTTCCTCGGGGTATCCTATAAACAACCTTAATTACGATCGAGGATCCAATTTTTCCGCTTCCTTGTCCAACACGTGGGCGGACACCCCCAAATTCTCATGTGTCTCAAACCGGGCTTGAGCCGGTCCATAATTCTTTGGGAGTTTTGGGAACCGATTTGGATGGCACCAAGTTCGGAGAATGTAAGCCGTTGTTTCAAGGCATGACCCGTAACGACTTGGGAAGATCCCAGATAACTCATCATTGATCTAACCATTTCTAAAAGAGTTATGTTTTTTTGCTCGCAACCCCGTTTTTGTTGAGGGTTTAAGGGTGCGATTAAATTTGGGATACAATCCCTTCATCGACAAGTAGTTCAAAAACTCATCGCCGAGGTACTTTCGCCTCCATGATCGGATCGTAGAGACTTGATACGTTTTCCTATGATTCTCTGCTTGAGCCTTAAATTCTTTGAATTTCTCAAAGGTCTCGATTTATGCTTCATAAGGAAAATATACCAGAATTTGAGTAGTCATCAATAAAAGTGACGAAATACTCATAACCTCCTCTTGCTTTAGTTGACATTGGACCACATACGTCTGTGTGAACAATTTCTAACACTTCTTTGGCTCTATTCCCCTTGGCTCCGAATGCCCTCTTGGTCATTTTACCCTCCAAACATGATGATTCAGGTTGGAATTGGTTCAACTTGGAGAGACTCCAAAGTGAACCGTCTTTTACCAACCTTTGGATCCTCTTTGGATTAATATGTCCCAATCTTAGATGCCATAGAAGTATCTCGTTCACGTCTGATGAACGTTTTCTTTTATCGGAAACAGTTGATGTGTTATAGGATGCATTTCGTGAGTGGTGTGCACAGTTAATTGTATAGAGATTATTCGACAACGTTCCATGACAGATAAATTTATCATAAAGAGAAATGGTAACAACTTTATCAAAAGTAACCGAATATCCATCAAGGTAAAGTTTAGAAACCGAAATTAAATTCTTTCTAAAACTAGGAACGTAAAGAACATCTCTTAAAATTAAAACTCGTCTTCAAAAGACAGTGCACTTCTCCCATCGCCAATCACCGCCACTCTCAGAAGAGCATCAAAAGGATGATGAGGATCTCACTCCCACTAAGTTGTCGGGTCCGCTTGAACCCCTGTAAAGTTAAACAAACATGATCAGTGGATCCCGTATCCAACACCCATAAATGGGAGGCATACGCCGCTAAGCAAGTTTCAACAACTAGTGCGTGAGAATTACCTTTCTTTCCATCCCTTCTGGGTTTGGAACAGGCTGCCCTCCAATGTCCCTTTTCACCGCAGTTGAAACATTTTCCTTTTGGTACTTTCTTGACACCCATTCAGCTAGCTGTCTTTCTCTTACTTTTCTTAGTGATGAGTTTGCTTTGGATCTGACCACTTTCCTTTTCTTGATTCTTGCCTTCCATTGGCCTAGACCTTCAGAAAAGACTTTTGGTCACCAATGCTCCGTCTTTCTTTCCTAAATGTTTCTCTATTTTCTCCAAGGCTTCTTGTAGAATGTCCATAGTAAACATGTGATCACTCATCACAAAAATACAGTAAAACCCATCGAAGCACCTTGGAAGAGTTAGCAAAAGAAATTCGATTTGAGCCTCATCACAATACTTAGTACCGAGATAAGCCAGTTTTTCAAAATGGAGTTTTATTCTGAGAACATGCTCCATTACGGGTGTTCCCTCAGCCATCTTTAGCCTGGCCACGTCGTCATTTTTAAACTGATTGATTATGCGGTCTTTTGTTAAAAACATTTCTTCAAGACTTTGCATAATTTCTGCAGCAGACTCAACACCTTCATGAATGTGTCTCAAATCATCAGACAGTGAAGTCAAGATTACACGTTTCATGGGTTCATTGGCCTGCTCCCAAATATTATACAAGTGTCTTTCCGCGTCAGCTGATCCATCAGTAGGCATACGGGGCTTGGGTACATCAAGAACCCAATGATGTTCTTGTGCAGGTAGGACAAAACTCATATTTCATTTCTAAACAAAATAGTTGTCACCAGTTAATTGGTGTTCTTTGAGTGTATATAACAGTGGATTAAAAGGTTGCGACATGATGAACTGAATTAAATAATAATATGCATAAGCACAAATATATCACAAGGTTCGATCACATGTTTCATATTAAAATCTCAAAAAAAATATGAACATGCATCAGCCAACATCTCAAAACAGTTTAAATAAGCCACGTGGGGTGGGTCATTATTTAAACACATTCAAGCAGGTTACAAACAAGAACAGTTACAAACCTTTAATATCTAGATTAATAGTTGGCTCCCACTTGACCAATATAAAATTGACAGGGACTTCGGGGAAGTATATGCATATCAATTTTATACCTAAGTAATAATCATGATTAAATACAGAATTATTATTTCGCTTTGAACGAGCCTCGTGGGGAGCGTCATCGTCGCCACTAGTAATAATCCACAATCATCCATTTGGAATTTATTCATGTGAAAGCTATCTTTTGACAGTCCCGTGGGGGGAATTTCTCCAAAAGAATTCACAAATAAATAAATCATGGAGGTCAAAATTAATTCAATTTTATTATCCATAAAATTGTCAATTAATTGTTTAAGCATACTTAGTAATTTTCGAAAGTGAGATTTTTCAAAATATTTTCTCATGCATCACAAATTTAAACACAATGTAAATAAGCATAAAATAATGCATAAACATCAAAACAAAAAAATTAAACATATTGGGCACATATATCCAATTGTCACGGTTAATTTTTGTCATGTCTTGATCTCGAGAAATCGTCTTCTTTGCCTTTATCTTTCGTCTCGAAGGTTCGCCACGTCTAGTGACGTCATCGACCCGGCTTCATGGTCGGAGTGCCCGCCCTAGCACTCCGGCCGTGTCAGTGGCGTCCGTCTTGCGCGGCGCCAAGCGCCAGCCGCCCCTTATACGGTAGTTCTAAGCCGTCGGGCCTGACATGGATCTGTAGCAGCGCCCCGCCTTTCGCCCGCCCGCCCGCGTCGCCCTCGGCGGCATTACCTGCCTGGCATCTCTTTAACCTCGCACTTCGCGCGAAATTTGCCAGCGCCCGTCGCCCTCCCGATCGATCGGCTCGCGAAAAGGCCCGCCCCCCGTCTCTTCGCCCACAGCGTTCGTACACGTCACAGGTGCCTCCTGCACGCGTTTGGCGACGACTAAGTTACTACACCGATTCCGGATCCCGTCTTTTAATTCTTCGTGTCCGCCTCCGTTTTTGATCCGGTTACAATTTATTTACAAAAAATAAATAAACCTAGATCTAGACTAGTCTATTACATTGATCAAATTAAACAAATTCTAATCTACTCGTGAATTTTCTCACGAGGTAAAACGAATTCTAACGAACCGAATTAAAAAAAAACAACAATTTATATGCATGCATAAATAAACACATTAAATTCCATGACAATTGGATACCTGCAAAAAAGATCTAGCAATTCTACCATCCAATTTCAAATTTAATGAAAACGAATTAAATTACAATTTAAAATTCAGAGCCCGAAACCGTGGCTCTGATACCAGTTGTTGGGGAATTATTTGCCCGGGTCTATTCGGGATGAATATTTAAATACAAATTTAATTATAACAATTATTACTAGCATGAATTAATCTTATATTAATTCAAATAATAATTCAACAACAAATCATGCATATAAACAGTTCACATAAATCCTACGCATGCGGAATTGCTATGGGTTTACGTGAACTAACCTCTTGGAGTGGCAATGGTCTCGTCGATAAGAACACACCAAAAATCCTTTCCAAGTATTCCCTAGTCCTTGCTCGACAATCCGGTGGAAGGAAGCTTGCGAACAATTAACAAAAAGGGAAAATAAAAAATTTGTTACACCACCTTCGTGGATTTACTAATTTTTTCCAGCACATGGAATTGTACTTGGGGATGAAGAAATCATCCCCTATTTATAGATAGGTGGTGGCCGATTTTTTCAACATGGAATAGGGAGGAAAAATCTTTTCTTGATCTCCAAGAAATCTTGAATATATTTCATATATTCTTTTCTCCATAATTAAGATATTCCATAAAAATCCCACCTTCTCTTGTTATGGTTATTTTAGAAAAAACAAGGATAAAGATTCCAAGATTTGGATCTTCTTGAATTTGTGAGATATACATGTATTGCAAGAATACATATCTTCCATAATATCTTTTCAAGAAAATCAAGAAAATCTTTCTTTCCCTTATTCTTTCAAAATTTTCGAAAACTTCATATAAATAACCAAGTGCGAGATTTCTTGAATTTAATGAGATAATCTTATATTCCAAGAATACATATCTTCATTCCATAACAAAATTCAAAGAAAATTTTTCTCCCCTTTTATTCATATTTTTCAAAAAAAATGAGGAAAAATAGCAACAAAAATTTATTTTATTTTTAAACACATTTTTCAGTTATTGGACTTTATGTTTGGGCTACTTGAGGGGCCTTTAGGAGAATTAAGATTGGACCTTCCAATGGATCTTGAATTATCAATATTGAGCCACAATATTATTCAAGCCCATAAATATTAATTAATCCCACTACATAATTAATATTGCACTATCCATCTTAACCCATATTACAGTCAATATGGCTCCCGGTTATTATTTCCCGTGTTTAAGATTATCTAGTCCATTAATTAATTCAAGCCACTGAAATAGCTTTCCATTAATTAATATCTTTTGTCCTTGGTTAAGGAACGGTTCAACATTATTATCCATACCGGAAACTAGTTCCACTTGCAAGATTTGGTATGATAAAACTTATGAACCTCCCAAGGGGGCAAATCGAACAAGCGTATTTGCACACGATTCTCCGTATTAAATCTTAGCAATCGCATATGACCAATAATATTGCCCAAGATATAAAGTATTGAATCTCGTTGATTCTCTACCCGTAATAAGTCAAAGCAATAATTACTAACCACACGCGATCCTATTTAAGGGACAAAGATTAAGAAATAACGAACCACTGAGGTCTAATTCTTCCTAGTTTAGTTCTGAAGAATTTGTCCTCTTGTAGGTCCTATTCAGTGCACTAGACATGCACTAGTGTAATCTCTTGGTCAAGACAAGCCAATCTGAGCCTTACACTTCAACCTTTCACGATGGATTGTTCATTTCCATCTAGGTCGTGAATGGTGTACTTTTGGTTACAAGGAATTGTTAATTTAATCTTCTGTGATCTGGTATCACTAAATTAACTACAATGTAACACGTACTATTTATTGAACAGTTATGCAGTAAATATGTATAACATTCGATGATATTTAAAGCATCAGTGATAAATAATTTATTTCAGTAAATAAGACCGAAATCCAGTTTGATTATACAAAGTGTTGAAGCGTTTTGCGATGGAGAACTCTAAGAGAGGATCTCTATCGACAAATCATGGGATAAAGCAATCAAAGAAGGATTGTCCTTCTGTTGAAGCTGATATCAAGCACGTGAAAGATGTCTCATATGCATATGCAATTGGGTCAATCATGTACGCCATGACTTGCACTAGGCCAAACGTGGCCTACGCTATTAACATCACTGGTAGATACCAACAGAATCCGGGTGAGTTTCACTAGATTGCTGTCAAGACCATTCTGAAGTATCTTAGACGAACTAAAGAATGTCTCCTTGTCTATGGTGGAAAGTCAGGACTAGTATTGACTGGTTAAGCTGACACAAGTTTCCAATCCGACTATGATGATTACAAATCACAGTCAGATTACGTTTCACTCTCAATAATGAGGCGGTCAGTTGGAATAGTTCCAAGCTAGAGCCGACCGTAGATTCAACAACCGAAGTTGAGTACATTGCTGTATCAGAAGCCTCAAGGAGGTTGTCTGGATTTTATAGTTCTTAAGAGAACTAGGGGTAGTTCCGAGTGCCAGTTGTCTAATATTAACCTGTATTGAGACAACGTTGGTGCGATTGCACAAGCAAAGGAACCGAGATCGACAAGCAGTACCTAGACTTATCATTTGATCCGAGAGATCATAAGGATAGGAGAAATGGAATTAAAATGTAATCCCACAAATTTAATTTGGAAGATCATTTCACCATAACACTGAGTGTTCATGTACACACTAGACATTTGACGGTCTAGGGGTTAGACATGTAGGTGATTGACTCTAGTCCAAGTGGGAGATTGTTAGTGTTAGTGTCCTAGAGACAATCAATTGTAAGGACATAATACTCGATGATATTCAGTTTGATTTAATATTATAGTTCACTTAATATTAATGTATGGCAATACACTTGTTTGAATATTATGTTTGATTGTTTGCATTTATTCATGCAAGTGTTCCCATGAGTCATTGCCGTCATTGAGGTTGTGAGAACTCAGATGACTTAAGCATGATTCTCAAATAGCCCCGATCAAGGATCATCAAGAATGGGATATTGATGATACAATGGAGATTGGTGTGCGATCCATCATACTCTTAGAGAGTGTAGTAAGATCTCACTTACTACGAGATACTAGGTATCTCATGATGGATGCACAAATACCTTAGAGGGTATTGGTATACCCATCCGAGAAACTGTTTGATGTATTTCCACTATATGTGTCTACGGGTGTCTCGGTTAGTGGGAGCGATGCGATACTCCTTTGACTTGAGGTCAATACGCACGACATGTGTGGGATGATGAACTTTGACCATGACCGACGCTTGCACCCTAACCATGGGTAGATATGGCTTGGATTGAGTTCATCACGAAGTACATGTGCGTGGTAGTTGAGCCAAGAATAGAATTCATTCCTCAAAGTGGTCTTAGAGAGAATACTCATCTTCTCATCATAATTAGATCAAAGTCATCGGCCGATGCACGTCAACTTAGACTTTGTGGCTAAGTGTGACATACATGATCAATTAGTGATTAGAGATAAATTGATTAAGTTATTTGAATAGACACTTCATCATGTTTAAGGCTTAATCGAGTATTCGTGAATGAAATGAGGAAATCGTAATAGCCCATGTTTAAGTTACAGGTAATTGCACATTTACTCGCAACGTACCTCATATATTGAGAATGTCTGATTTATTGTCTAAGGTTCAATTAAGACCGTTAGTTTGACTAATCGCTCGATATATGAGGGTCTATGGGTCACACAACAAGTAATGGTTGTTTACTAATTATAGTTGGTTGATTAAATGTTAAATTAGATTTAATATTTAATTTATGGAGAAGTAATTAATAATAGATTAATTTGGAATTAATTATTATTAATATTTAATTAAATTGGATTTAATTAAATAAGAATTCTCAATAATAATATTTGAAATATTATTATAGGATTTAATATATATGTGATTTAAATCCGTAGAGATTTATATGTGGGAAATAAATCTAAGAGATTTATTTTATTAGGGATTTTTCCTAATAAAGTTTAGCTTAAGATTTAAGCTGGGCCTCTTCTATATATATGAGCTCTTGGGAATTCATAATACGTGAGTTTATTTTTCTCCATAAAATCTCTAAGTTAGAATTTTCCTAGCAAATTCATCTCGGGGATTCAACGCTGGCAGATCTGTGCAGATTAGTAAACGACTGTTACGTGGATACCATAGTGGAGGAATCCGTGTACGAATTGTTGTAAGAATTTTATTTACGTTTACTCGTATTTAATTATGCAATTAACTGTTCGTTGTTGGTGAACTTTAATTTCCGTTGCGCATGTATTACGTGTTTACGTGGCTCTAAATTCCAACAACTTGTGCTCGACACGTATACACTGTGCTCGACACATCATATTTTTGTTTGTTTAGTTGTAATAACACAAGCCACATCATATTTAACACGTAAGACGACTAACAACAACTTATCTTACTTCTTTCAAATATAATTTTCAATACACTATCAATCATTTATTACATATTTTTTAATTATTATTATTTCCACAACTCAACATTCTCACATATTTTCTACTTTACATCTAATTTCGATATACAATCACTTATTTATCATATACTTTTTTAATTCAGAGGATTTGGAATAAAATAAAAGGTGTATTTAAATTATATATATAATTTAAATACACCTTTTATTTTATTCCAAATCCTCATACGATTTCAAATCCCCCAAAGTTAGAAATAAATCTCTTAAGAGTAATTTTTACCAAAAAAGAAGAAAATTAAAAAAAACTACACTGAATGAATGCAACATTCAACTCTTAATTACTTGTCTGTCTTATTAAAGTCTTAAGCCACAATCAAACTCTCTAACCCGATATTTTAATACACAACAGGTTCTAATGCATATTTTTAGATCTTTTAATAAAAAAATTGTTAAACGAAAATAATAAATATATAATAATCATAAGAAGGTTTAACAAAATTAAAGTGCATTTAAAAAAAAAAATAGTGCTGCCCTTATCAAGAAAAGTGGGAGTATGAATACAAATAAAATAAATAAATAGACATTGGCATTGTAACTTGTTTCAAGGAAAAATAAGAAACCAAAGGAAAATGGTGTTAATTTCAAAATACAATGAGATAGATATGGAGCATACCTGACGTGGCGTTTGTTTAAAATTAGTGCTTACAAATTTACCGTTAAACCCATGAATTAACATGAAATTCCTTCCGAGCTATATAAAGAGGAGCAGCCTCCCTTAAATCAGTTTTCAATTAAATCGCTGGGAATTACCAAAACAGCAAACATGCCGATGACATTGAAAGTCGTGTTGATATCCTCCAGCGTTTTATCAGCGGCGATTATGCTCACCCCCCTCACTGATTTCGCTCATTATTTACCTTCTGCCTACAACGACGCCATTTCGTGGCTGAAGCCTCCGTATCTGTACCTCGTCATCAACTGCATAATCATTACCATCGTCGTTTCCTCAAAGCTCCAGTCAACCGACCATGATGACGTGTCACCGCAACCGTTGGAAACCATGACGCCGACGGCGGCGGAATATAAGTACGACGGCGCGTTTCCGGAAGACGCGATGAGCAATAAGGACAATGAGCCTAAACCCACGTCGCCGCTTTCTGCCAGGTTCACTCACCGGAGAAACGGTAAAGCCAGTCCTCAAGGTACATTTCTGCCTTCTTTTTTAATTTCAAGTTTTTAAATTCGCCGGTCGCCGGTTAAACCTAGATTTTTAAATTTGTATATTGGGACAGCTGGCAAAATGTTACCGTTAGAGTAGTAGGATGGCACCAATTATTATTATTATTATAAATTAAATACCTTTTATTTTACACTAGATAAAAACAACCGACTTTGTAATTATGATCATTATCCATTCGCTTACCGTTGTGTGCAGTCTTTCGACATATGTGAATTGAGATTAGTGCATTCGCCAGCACTGTGCACTCGCATTTTAGAAACGTACAATTATATAAAATAAAAACGTGCAACTGTTTTAAACAGAAGTATGCAACTATGTTTTCGTATTAACAATTGTATTTTTCTGTGAAAATAAATCGCACTTTTCAACATAATAAATTGCACGCTTTTAAAATGCATTATGAGTGCACGGTGCATTCGGGTGCATATAAGACCTAGTCATGAATTGATATTTGAAAAATGAGTAGGTCTAGTGTGAAAATTTTCATGTATAAAAAACTATAAAATTGTCTTAAATCATGACCTATTCGGGCCGGGTGAACCATCTACGCCCTAAACACTAAATAATAAACTCTAAATCATGATCTATTCGGGTCTAGTGAAACATGAATCATCGGGCCGAATGAACCATAAATCACTCGACTTTGTCTTACCTTCACCATATACAAAATTTGTTTGTAAATAAAAAAAAATTAATGTATGCAAATTTTCATACTGAACTTTGTCTTTAAAAAAACACTCCTTATGCATTTGTGGGTTAATTTTCTCAAAAAAGAGAAAAAGGATTTGTGCATTGATTAATAGATATACTGAGATGAAAAAAGAACTCTATCCGTAGTCCACATTTTTTCTTTAGTTAGTTCCAAATTATAATTTCTCTCCTTATTAGAAGTGGGTAAATAGTGTAAAATACCTCTATTTATATATATTAAAATTAAATATTACTCCTTATTTATGTGTTTAATAAAATAATGATATATTGTAAATTAATTTAATAGGCAAAATTGAGTATAAAATGATTGTAAATTACTCTCTCCCTCCCAGTTATATATTGTTTTTTTAAAGAATGTTCTAAGTATAAAAAAAAATTTATATAAAATTTTCTATTTAATTTACTAATATAATACTATATATTAATTATGTTAAAAATTATAATAACCATTAAATAAATTTATAATAGATATTTTACTTGTACATTTTTTTTTTCAATTTTTGAAAAATTTATATGCAACAGTCAAATTTATATGCAACAGTATATGATTGGGATGGAGGGATTAATATATGTATGGAATGTGGGGAGTATTATTTTCTACCTATACAACAATTTTTGTGTCATTATAAGTTATGTGTAAAATTTAACCCAGAGCGATGCGCGCCTTGCCCCGTCTGTACGGCCAATTAAATAAAATTCCTTTACACATTATGACTAGGTCTTGTATACACCCGGGTGCACTGTATATTTATAGTATATTTTAAAAACGTGCAATTTGTTATGTTGAAAAGTATAATTTATTTATACAGAAAAGTGCAATTGTTAATATGAGAATATAATTATATGTTTCTGTTTGAAATAGTTGCACGTTTCTGTTTTATATAGTTACACGCTTTTAAAATACATTATGAGTGCACGATGTATCTGGGTGTACATGAGACCGAATCACATAACATATGTCGTAATAATAATTTAAATTTTGAACTGCCTATTAAGTGATTGGGTGATTGACAAGAGAAAGGCGATAAAAGTGGAAGGTTAGACTACTGGATTAAGCCTTAAGCTGAGGTGGGGCCACCTTAAATTGGAATGATTAGCCATGAGCCTAGCTCGGGTGGGGCCACCTCAATTTGAAATGATAAGCCTTTTCCAAACTCACTATCGTTATTCTTCCATTGTACACGTGTATTTTGAAGAAGTGAGACATGTCTTTTGTGGATATTTATCTATATTTATTTGTTATGTGGATTAAACAATATTTCACGAGTTTCTAATATGAATGCGCTTCATGAGCAGAGATAACTACAACTAGATAGTGTTTCCTAATGAAATTTCATGTCTCACATATGTAATTGAGATGCGCTAAATGTTAGTTTAGATTTGAAGGGGTCAATTTGATGATTGATTGTTATATCATCCAAACTAGGATGATGAAGAACATAACATATGCGTTATTTTTAAATACTGCCCCGGTCCCGTACTCATTTGAATATTTATTATAAATTTGATATGTAATGTAATAAATTATTTATTACTATGTGAGAGAATAAAATAATTTTTAATTGAGAGTATTATAAATTTTTCTACTTTATTATAAAGTAGGTAAAAGGATAAAATAATTTTTGGGGTGGTGTTTTTTTAAAAATGTTGGAAGGATATAGTTATAAAAATTATTGTTTTTTTATTGTCATTTAAGGAAAGAGAAAATAAGTATAAGACGGACCAAAATGAAAAATGTCCAAACAAGTATTAGGTGGATGGAGTATTAGTTATTTTTACACAGTATACGCTGAGTTACACTAATTCATGTATGCATACACTGAGTCAGAGGTCTTGTAAAATTAATAATAATGATGGTGTTGATGAATAGGTGGTGGTAGAAGAGTGCTAGGAGTGTCCAAAGTAAAGAAAGAGGAGACACTGGAGAGCACATGGAAAACGATAACAGAGGGACGTCCAATCCCAATATCCCGACATTTGAGGAAGTCTGAGACCTTTGAGTACCCCAACCAGCAGCAGAAACACAAGGTGATGAAGAAATCGGAAACCTTCAACGATAGCTCCTCAACTAATTCCAACTCTAGTTCGTCGGGAAAACTCAGGAAGGAAGCGTCGCTGAGTCAGGACGAGTTGAACAGGAGAGTGGAGGCTTTCATCAACAAGTTTAACCAGGAGATGAGGCTGCAACGCCAACAATCCCTTAACCAGTATAAGCAAATGATCAATCCTGCTTCGCACTAGCAATTGCCTCTCTTACTTACAAACACATACCATCACATTTTTCAAACAAGCCTTAGTAATAATATACACCTCTATGAATACTCTCTTTAAAAAAACATGAGCGATGATTTTTTTTTTTTTTGGTTATTTGTACTTGTTTCTTCAGTAAATTTTCTCTTTTTTCTATACTTTTTAACAAAGGAAAATTTTGGAAAGCCTTTCCGACTTGCACCTTGAAAAATAATAATTGTATGAATTTTGAAATTTGTTGCATTACTTATGTGCTGGCTCATTTATTTCCCATTTACTTGACAGTCTCGAAATGATATACTATTACTCCCAACATCCCAGAAGATTTATCACAGTTAATTTTTACACGCGTTGTTGCGAGTGAATTTTGTATTTGTAATTGAAATATTAAAGTGACTTTTAAGGAGGAGTATGATAGATGAGAGACTTTTTAAGTTTTGTATTTGTTGCATTTTTGCGAGCGAGTTTTGTATTAATAATTTGTTGCATTACTTATATGCTTGTAACATCCCGAACCCAGAATGTCAGCCCTTGCGGCTTTGATACTCTAAACTCGGGTCGCCACTTAGTGATAGTAAAATCTAAGCTTAAAAATTTCTTTTTAAAATATAATGAAAAGTATAAGTATTACATTTTGCAGTGGAAGAACCTAATCATAAATATTAATTGAGATACAAAATGTGGAAGGGCCAATAATTTTACTTGCAAGATATATATTTATAAATGTGACATTTATAAAAAGGGTGATGTTCATGATATTGTAACCTTAAAAAAAGGGTGACTACACGTTCATTAAAAATCATTATTAGGGAAACTCCATGTCACTGCTGCAGCTCCGGCCCCTCTCGATTCTATCCTGAAAATATCAAACTGGGGGGGGAAGATAAAAATCTCAGTATGCAACTTGTACGCTATTACTCATACTGGTCACCGAAATAAAGATTTTCTTTGGAGGATTGCTCAAAGTCATTGTATAAACTCGTTCGTACACTACAGGAAATTCGAGAAATCGCGACGAAAAAATTCGTCACTGAAACATCATTTTTCGTCACAATTGATAATTTGTGACGAATTTTTTTGTGGCATAGATCGTCATTTAATGTGCGTGGTATTATGAAAAATGTGACGCTATATTAATTCGTCATGAAAAGGGCATCATTTGGTGACGAAAAAGGCCATTGTCACTATATGGTTCCATCTATTGTGACGCATAAATTGTCACTTTAGGCATCAAAAATTCGTCACTTAATATGGCGTTTCATCACTAAAGTTCAATTTTACGTGACGATATAAATAATTGTCACAAAAAAAGTTACTTTAGTGACGTTAATTTTGTCACAATTAGCTTGGTTATTTCGTCACATTCTCTATATTCGTCAAGAAAGAGTTGTTATTCGGTGACGAAGTGTTTATCGTCGTTATATGTGTACATATAAAATGACGATAAAATTTGTCACTAATTAGTATGATTTGGTGACAAAATTTTTATTGTCGCAAAATGATGTGGAAATTGTGACAAATTATTTTTGTCACTATAATATATTATTTAGTGACGAAAATAATAATCATCACTAAAAGTTCATATTTGGTGACAATATATTGTTCGTCATATTTCACATTTTTCGTCATGAAAGAATTTAAAAAAAATGACGAAAAAATGATCGTGGTTATATATATAGATATAATGACAACTAAATTTCGTCACAAAAAATTGGACTTTAGTGACAAAATATTCGTCGTCGTTAAAAGATGTAAAAATGGTGACAAAATATTTTTTGTCATAAAAAAATATTATTCGGTGACGATAATGATAATCATCACTAAAGAAATTGATATAGTAACAACATATATCGTCATGATTAGTTAACATACCGTGACTATTATTTCGTCATAAAAATGATACATATTGAGACGTATTTATTTCATCGTGAAAAAATTACTCTTATTATCAATTTATTTGAATTTATATATATATTAAATAAGTAATAATACTAAATAATAAATATTACAACAAAAACTATAAATTAATTAAAGATAAAAAAATTAATTTGCATTAACAAAAAACTACTTCAAACAATTAGAAATTAATCAACAATCTTTGTTATCAATACTACATGAAACAATAAACTAAAAAAATCAATGTCTTATATGTCTCCAAAACTAATTTCCATGCCATTATTCATTTTTGCACTTCAAACTACGATGATGAAATATTCCCCTCTGTAGATATCACCTATAAAAAAAATATCATATCAGATGAATTTATAAGAAAGCACAACTCCGTAAAGTATCAAGAAAACAATAATCCTAAACTTTAAATGCACAAATACACATACCATTCAAGAATGCATTGAAGGTGGAAATCATGCTTGCAGCTTGTAACCTACACGACAAACGGTTTCCCCAACAGTAAGAAACAACACAAACAATTAAACCAAAAACAAAACGTCCAAACGAAACACTATATTTTCACTTCACCGTGGGAGGATCACTATCAGAAAAGCCCTCAAGGCATATGCTAAATATGGAACTTCACTGACACACAAGATCTAAGACTGTGTAAAAGAATATTAGATAATGGAAGTATCACAATCACCACAATTGACTGGATGAGTTAAACAAGAATCCCAAGCAGTTGATGAATCCAGAAAATAAAAGGAAAAATAAACAAAAATACATAACTGTTCACAAAAATCAAAACCATCAGTCCCAAATTTCACTCAAGTTAACACAGAATGCATAGCCTTACACACCGGCATGAAACAATTTCAGCTATACTCACTACACACATTTAAGCTTGCACAGCTGCACTTGGACATCCCTTTTTTCAAACATAGCTTGGAGAGCGGTTTTAATTAAAAAAAAAAATAGGCAGCGGTTCAAAATCGCTGTCCAAGTTTAGCACTTAGAAAGCGGTTGAGAACCGCTGTGAAAATGTTTTAGACAGCGGTTTTGAACCGCTGTCCAAGGGCATAGTTTGGGCCGGTTTGACCCATTGCCAGTGTTCGGATAATTAAATAACCCAAATAGCGAACCAGACTTATATTTTTCCCCAAATTAAATCGCGAACCTGCAGTAGGGCCTCCTCATTCCTCTACCCTAAATCGAACTCTGTCGCGCATCCTCCCCTTCCGCCGCCACCGTCGTCTTCCCATTAGCTCTTATTTCCCCAAATCGCGAACCAGAAGCCCTAGCCTCCTCCTCCCTCTCCCCCAAATCGAACCATCTGTCGCGCGTCCTCCCTTACCACCCCGTCGCGCCGCCTTAACTAACCTCCCCCGCCTTGCCCGCCGTCGCCGCCTTTCTCCTTCCATAGGTAATTATTCTTTTTATATATATATATATATATATATATATATATATGTTAGTATATATATATATATTGAATTAATGTGTATATGTATATATATGTTAGTATATATATATGTTAGGATTAATTGTTGTTAGTGTTAGAGATTAACAATTGATGCTTGGTTTATATATTGTTAATTATTTGTATATATATATATATATATATATATATTGTGTGGCTTTGTTTAATTGTTGTTAGTGGCTTTGTTTAATTGTATGTATGGTGTATGTATATTGGTGTATGTATATCATGTATATTGGTGTATATATGTATATTGGTGTATATATATCATGTTGTATGTATTGGTGTATGTATATTGTTGTATGTATATTGGTGTTTGATGCACTCAAGGTGTTTGATAATATGCTTGTGTGAGGATTTAAACATAAATTAGTGTTAATTTATTAGGATTAATGTTGTTAGTGTTAGAGATGAACAACTTGTTAGAGATGAATATATATTGTGTGGCTTGGCTTGATTTTTTATGCTAATTTAGATATGAACAATTGATGCACTCAAGGTGTTTGATAATATGCTTGTGTGAGGATTTAAGCATAGTTTTGAATATTGTTTGTTTTTTGTTTATTAAATGTTGTTTCTTCCGCTTTTACGAGGATCATGTCTCGTTTGCCATATCCCAGGAGATGATGGAGATGATGATGGATATTTCGATGGAGATCATAAGCGCATATGATCATGGTGCATATGATCGACAACATCGATGACTTGAGAGAGTGTGGCAATCGATGCTCCCACCACCACTAGCTAGCGAGGGGGGAAGCGCACTTTCGGGTATAGTCACCATGTCATCTATTAAGAGAGCTCTTAGCAAGGGAAAACACTTGGGTAATTTTATTACAATTGAAGCGATTTGAAATCGATAAATATATTGATTGATCGTTGAACATAATTAAATACTATGTTATTGCGATTTATCGTTCAATGAGTTTGACAGACAATAGGAAAAAGAGAGTGAGTCGTTGTTCTTCTACATTGGAGCTGCAATCGGAGCGTGATCCTCGTCTTTGCCGCCAAAAGGATGGCGTAGTCCCAAACTGACTCCTTTGAAGGAAAGAATATGGGACGAACTTACGGTATGTTAATTATATATTTATTGAATGTTGTAGTATGAACCTTAAATTTACTAAATTGTTATGTTATATGCGTATAGACTACATTGTGAGGAGGTCTTGACCACAAAAAGAAGAAGCAAATATTGTCGCAAGTTTGGAGTAATGGCCAAGAATTTTTCGGACTTGGTTGAGAAGTAACACACGAGATCCGAAACCGGTCTTTACTCGATTAGTCCACCTCCCCAGATCGAATAGCCCTATGGTGGCTCCCATCTTTGGGAGGAGTTTGTGAGCAGAGCTATGGAGGATGATTTCGAGTAAAATTGATCAATGTCATTTCCTCAATTTCTAATGCATATAGTTTTCAGGTGTTTATCATATTTCTATTATCTTTGTAGAATCGAAGTAATAAAAATCGCGATCAAGTCAAGTCGATGGAGGCGCGATATCGTGGGCTCGAACAAAGGTTATATGCTAATAAGAGAAAATATGATGAGATCAAAATCCTAACTTTTAATTTTTTTTATATATTCACTTTTAATATATCTAATAAAGGGACACATTCATCACTATCGTAGAAAGAAGAAAAAAGAAAAAAACCGGAGAGAGTGAGCCTATTGTTACCCGTTTTCGACTTATTTCGAGACTACCGGAAAAGGGTCGAGATGGGAATATTCACGATCAAATTACAACGATCATCGAAGAAGTGGTAATCTATCCATTAATTTATCTTTCAATTACAAACTATTATTTATAAACAAATAATTAAATAATAATCTTTTGTTTTTGTGATTCAGAGCGTCTATCTCGGACCATGACGCCCGACGACATCCGCATTATCGCCCCGATGATCTGTTTTGACGGACTATAGGTCGCCAGAGCATCCATCCCCCTACATTTGAGTGTCGGATATGGCGTGATTTAAGACATCGTTAGCGATGGCACCTAGTCTTCAAGCCATGAATATGGTGGGTATACTAACGAACAAAGGTTGCCAAGTTGTTCAAAGATGTGGAACGTTTGAGGTCCGAGAGAAGAACGAGCCACGGAATATCGTCGAGTGGAGCAAATTTGTGAACATAGTGTCGCTAATGCTATGTTTTCAAACTAACCCTAGGGGACGACTTTATTGAGGCACTTCAAAATGTCTCTCGTGTATCGATATGCATGTCTCACATTTGTTTTAATTAAAGACTAGTGTATTAAAATTTTCTAACTAAATATCTTATTGAATGACCCAATGACCTTTTGCTTTTTTTATTTGGAGGATCCCGTCGGTTGGTAGGCCCACAGAACGAGCGTTACGCGGCTCCCATGGAATGATTCATGGTCATCACATCACTCCCTGGTTTCGTGAGGGTCACACTCGATGTACCCGTAATCGGACAAGAGGATTGACAGTTAAAACCAATCGATGAAGCCCGTCACAATCGGAACAATGGTCCGGGCACTTCATCGAATGGCCGAGCAACTTGGTGTCTAGCACCATGAGGGTAAAATATATGTTATTAAAGTTCATTATCTTATTTGTGGTTCTAAATAATATTGCAAATTAATTGTAGAATCTTGAGACACCATAAATGCCTCGGAAGAAATCACCACAAAAAATTTAAAGAGAAATCGGGGGTGTCGTAGACAAGCGATCGGGGGGAGAACGAGGGACTCCACTGCGCTCAAACTTGGTTATCCCATGAATGGAGACTTAGATCACGATGATTATGTACAGTCTAGGGTGCACCGGATGGTATCATCTAATGCTTTCGAGATCGTCACAGTTCCCATGCTTGCTCACTTTCATTAGAATGCTTTCCAAGAATTCGTCAGTGATTAACATGTGCGCGAAGTCTTGAATGACGAGTGGTTGAGTACAACCACTATAGCCCTTTACCTCAGGTATGTGTTTACTAATTCTCAATATTCACTTTCTGTATAGTTTAATTTTCTTTTTAAATATTAATTAGCGTATATATGTTGGTTAAAGATATTTGGGTGAGGTATATCTCTCCAGAGATGTCCGAGCAAGTGGAATGTATTCCTTCGTCTACCCCAGGTGTCTTGCATATTGGGTGATAGGGTACATACCATGAATAGGTTAGTTAATCATATGCTGAATTAAACTGGGAACGATCATCTCATTTTTTGGCCAACAAATGTGGGGTGAGTTATAAACATTTCGTTAAAATTTGTATTCATGTTTATAATATTTGCACATATATATGCTAAATTTGCAGTTAATTTTAATATTCTCAATATAATATAGGAACCATTGGGTGCTGGTCGCCATACACATGAATACATTAAGTGTGTATTTTATGGACCCAAATTTCGAGGATGGAGTTTATTCAAATCGCCGATCTCGTTTCATATATGGAAGCGTAAGTTCATTTTTAATATTCTATACAATGATTTGTTTTACTTTTAAAATTATGCATATTTAATCTATTTTTATTTTTTAATTATAATAATAATAGTGTGATGACGATGTATCGGAGTCGCCTTCAGAGTCAAGGTTCAAGATCTAAGTTAAATAAAGTGAACTGGATTAACATTAAGGTAAATTTAATTTAGTAAATTATCAAATTAATAGAAAGAAATCATAATTGTAATACGTGATTATAATTGTTAATCAACAGGTTCCGAGGCAACGAGATAATGAACATTGTGGACATTTTGTGTGTTGCTTTATTGAAGATATAATCCGTGCTTCTCTAACGAACATTCCTCTCAATGTAAGTCAATTTATCGATTTATTTAAATTATTATTGATTGAATAAAAATTCATACTATATTGATTGATTCGTTGTTTGCAGTTTGTCTATGAACGTGAGATCAAGTCTTACTCTAAGAAAAGACTGGAAAAATGGAAAAATGATTGGACGGGGTACCTTTACAATCGATTTTTATATTCATACGATATTGAGTGATCGTTGTTTGAAATTTTGGTAGCATGTTATTAAATTATATATTTGTGATGATATATATTTCATGTTTTTGGTGTATTATTGGACGTATGTTTATGATTGTATGTTTATTTATTTCATGATGTGTATGTTTATTTATTTGATGTTTTGGTATATATATATGTGGTATAAGTTTTGGTTTATGATTTTATTATAGGATTTTTGGTTTATGGTTTATGGTATTGGACGTATATATAAGTTTTGGTTTATAGTTTTATTATAGGATTTTTAAAATATAAATTAATAATTAAAAAAAAAAGATATTGGACAGCGGTTAATAACCGCTGTCCAAGCCCCCCTCTTGCAATGCGGTTAAAAACCGCTGTCCAAGCCCAACTTTTGGACAGCGGTTTTTTAATAGCTGTCCAAGCTTGGACAGCTGTTACTTGGACAACTGTTATAACCGCTCTCTAAGGGCTTTTTTAATAGCTGTCCAAGCCCAAATTTGTATTAGTGACTAAATCTCGGGTTTCATAGTAATTCCTTCACATAAGCAAAATCTAAGATTGAGTATAACAAAATTACACTAACTTCTGTTAATCAATACATCCACGAACTAAAATGCAGCAATCTTTACTTAACACACTATAACTAGCACAATTTGGTAGTGAAATATACAAAGTACAGTACTACCACTATCTTTATACACGCAATACACGTATATCTTGGCTAAAAATATAAATTGTATCACACACATATCCAGATTTATGTTTGAATCAAATCAGCAGTTGCAATGCTCCAAAAAATCAGCAATTGCAGCATCTACAAGACCTAATTGCACTTCTAAATAACATCTACAAGACCTAATCTCGAGAGTGAGAAACTAGAGAACCACATTCCCTTATCTGTTATACATGTTGAACACAAATAACTCATCATATCTGCCCTCTTCTAACACAGTCAGCTTTAAAGCTACACATATGAGTAGTACTATTAAAAGAAAAATGAAAATAATAAAGTAAAGGCTAAAGAAAAACAACAAGAACCTAAAACTCATAAAAAATAGAAGCTAACCTTAATTATATGTCAATCCCTTTCTCCCTCATAAAAGCCATTAGTTTGTTCGTAGTTGCACTTTGCTCAGAGGGTTTTGCAGAGAGAATGTCATTTTGCTCAGAGAGTTTTGCAGACAGATTTTCATTTTGTGTAGCCAGTCCTCTTTCAAGCTAGTTACTTGAGTTTGTAGTTCTTCCACTTGAGCTCTAGACTGTTGCAACTCTTCCGTTGTTTCTCTTAGTTTATCTTCATATTCAGCAGAAGAATTGTACAATGAACTACGTTTACTTGGAGGGTTTGAGCCATAACCATAGCCTTTGGTATATCCAGCCCCATGGCCAAACACCTCCAAGACTATGTCAGCATCGGTCTTCTCTATTCCGAGCTCAAAATATTCCTCTCGCTTACGTTTCATCATTTCCTGGTATTTAAGCATAAATAAAAGTAAATAAAATGCTCAACTGAATTGAAAAAGAAGTAAATTAACCTCAATAATAACATAATCAAATATCATAAATGTCTACACGACTTAACCAATTTTCTTTTGCCTGGTCGGATATCCACCCATTTTTCTCTGTACTAAACGCTCATACAAGTAAATCCGATCGTACGGTTCTTTAAGTTGAATGACTACAAAAATTTATAAAAAATCAGCTACTTCATCACCATACCCAAGAATGAAATAAAAAAAAATCATAAAACCCATAATTACCTTCATTTAATGTTTATATGATTTAATTATTGACATATCATCAGGTCTTATGTTCAATTATCTGGGAAATAGGGGCTGTGAATACTCTATGAGAATCAGAAAGATGATAAGTAAACAAATAATCAGATATAGGATACTGCTTACCCTTTGTAATGGAGATATTTACATAATTATGTTGTAAAGAACTGGGCAGCTTAGTTTTATAAACATCAAGATAAGCAGTGGGCTGTCTAATTCTGGAAGATCTCCTAACATCATAATTATGTTCATTCTGATTAGGCACATTTTGCATAACAACAAGCTCTAAGCTATCTAACTCCTCCTGATGATCAGTATGAATAGTTTCACTATCATGAGAATCTGAAACCGAGGTATACAACGTATCACCGGAATTAGAAGTGATGTCATTAGCAACACTATTATGAGGAGCCACAACAGAAACCAATAGATTCAGCAAATGAATAAAAATCATCAGAAAGATCCTCAGAAAATAGAGCAGATTTAGAAACCAAGTCATTTATAAAACTCTTTTTATATTGCTTGTCAGAAAAGGGAATAACAGATTCATAAAACCTAACATTTCTAGAAACAAATATTTTCCCAGTAGAAATCAAGAAGTCTATATCCTTTGGTACCAAAAGGATATCCCAAGAAAACACATTTTGTAGCCCTGGGATCAATTTATGTCTATTAGTAGTTAAGGTACAAAATACAAACAACCAAAAGACCTCAAATAAGAATGATCAGGTTCCTTGTTATAAAGCATTTCATAAGGAGTTTTGTTGTTTAAAACCTGAGAAGGTGTCCTATTGATCAAATGAGTTGCTGTCAAAATGCAATAGTTCCAATATTTCAAAGGTAAACAAGATTGAAATAACAATGCTCAACTATGTCATTTTGTTGAGGTGTCTTAACACAAGATGTTTGATGTAATATGTCATACTTATGATAGAACTCAGTTAAGAAAAAATCAGTCTCATTATCACTTCTAAGAGGTCTTATTCTAGTATTGAACTGTGTGACAACCATGCTGTAAAAAATTTCTAAAGAATGATTAACCTCACTATCGTCGAAATTAGATAGACAATTATTGACACATATATTATTTCTTCTTATGTTGTCTCATTATTTGTCTCTATATTGGATACTAGTGAATGTTCAGGTTGTGTATCACTGTACTAAGAAACTAATAATTTATAAATGAGAAAAATAGTAAAAACTAATATATATACTCATTTTTGTAAAATGCATTGAGTAGTTAAAGAATGAAGTGATATGGGATAATCTCATTTTTGTGATAGGTGTGTAGATGCAACACGTTAGTGCAAGGAATGCAAAAACTGAAAACATATACTACTTTAAAAGCCTCACAATTTCATTTATACTCACAAGTTCATGCGATCGAACTGAAAAAGGCTTTCTTCCAGCAGTATGCTTGCATATCAATTTTTTCCCTGTTACTTTTATTTATCTCACTTAAACGCTGCAAGAGCATTATAATTGTAACAAAACAAATCAGATTTTTGGCATTGAAAAGTGTTAGCCATTAAAACTGTAACATTATGTGCATTAAAATTAGCAAAGCTAACGTTACCTACTTACCTTGAATTCAGGTGAGGCAAAATAATCACAGAGTTTTTCCTAGTTATCTTGGTCGGGACAGAATTGTGGATTGTGATCCTTAGCCTCTTGAAGATCTGGATAACGAAGAAACTGCTTATGCACCTCATAAAGCTTTTGCCTAGTATTGTCTTTCATCCGATCGACGATGCTCCTTTTCACTCTAGCCTCATCAATATTCAAATCCATATGCATCTAAAACTCACATAGAACATGCAAATTAGAATAAAAGAAGGTAAAAACAATATATTAAACACATAAATATTTACAACCCATACCTGCAGATGATCAAACCCTGGCTTCAATCCATTGTCCTCATCTACCTCTTTCCATCGTATTGGTACAAGGAGAACTTGTCGCGTTACTATTCAAATATTAGTTGCCAATTTCGCCGACTAGCCCCCATTTATTGGTCTCCCAATTGATGGATCCACCTTAATCTTTAACTTCCCGAAAGTATCAAAGTACTTCAGCAATCCCTTTCTAGTTGTTTCACCCCAAGTCCTTTTCTTTGAAACAGCAGCTACACGTGAACAAACAAATTATTTTACAATATATATATATATTCTTATACATGACTATTATTTTAAAGATAATGAAGAACACGTAAAAAACACCTAAAAATAATTTTACCTATTGCAGCAGCAACATCTTCATTTGATGCATGCGGGACGGTCTCCGTAGATAGAATTTGAGAAGTTTCACATACGGGTTCAGAAGCCTCAAATGCTAAGTTTGAGAAATTGTTTGCACTTCGAGTGAGATGTGTAAAAGGATTTTGTGGACAGCTAGAGTTGTGTTTGCTTGTCAAAGTATTGGGACGCCCTTTTTGAGGTGTTTCATCTTGACTTCCTATAACTTTATCATTATTTAAAAGTCCTTTGAAAAGAGATTGTCTAGAAACGAAGATGCGCTTCTGTTTCAAGTTCGATGGACCTCCGTGAGCCATATCACAAACCTGAAAAATGAAGAATTTAATTACAGATAGATTAACTTCAGCAGATCCAAAGAACCAAAAATAGAAATTCAATTACAGATATATTAACTATTGCATGAATGCAATAATAGTGACATAATCTACTTAAAAAGGTATATAGGTCTAAACGGTAAGCTTAGATACCATAAAACCTTTCCAAAATATTTATATAACTATTTGTCCTCCACAGTTTGAGGATATTCTTTCCAGTATGGTTCTGATTTAGAACAAAATCAGCAACCAGTATTGAAAGAATACTTATGGCATGAATACTTCAATGAGTATTCGATCTTTAGAGTAATATGGGGAATCAGATCAACAATTACAAATATGAGCATTTTTCATATCTAATTTTTTTTTTTTATAATACTAATAATAAAGATTTAAAGGTCTTTTGTGATATAAAGGAATTTATGCAAGCAATACTTGTTAGTTTCAGCAAGGATTCCAAGAAGCCAATACAGTAATTAGTGAAGTGTGAAGTTGATTAGAAGTATTACAATGATTTGGAAAAAGCAGAATTTTTCTATCTCTTGACTTAACCGTAATACCTAGTCTAATATTTGTCTGATTTATCTGCCTTATATTGTCCAAGAGATTTTTAATGAGCATATTTACCACTTCAGTCTACCAAATCAGAATTCAGTTTACTCAACATGTTTATAGGTGTGTAAATCACTTAAAATCCATTAAAAACTTACAGCAAGCGCACAACATGCTATCTGCCCACGAATTAACACGGTTTGCAGAGAGAATATCATAAAACAAGGAAAACAACAGTTAACAAAGCAATTCTAAAATTCTTTAGAACCACTCTTTTTTTTTAACAGAAAAAAGACAATTTTATTAAACTTCACCACCCCATGGCATGGAACATAAGGGATATTCCAGCCATAGCATGGGAAGAAATAATAGTTTTACAGCTTTACATTCACTCCACCGCTAAAACCAATTCCCCATAAATATAGAAATCGAATTCAATTAATTATGAGATGAATAAATAGATAATTAATTCGTAATTACCTTGATTTCATTTCACCGCGCCTAATGAATATGTGATTTAGGGATTGCATGCCATTCCCCCTTTTCCGTTTGAACCAGAAAACCCATTTTCTCAGCCATCCCCTTGATTTCATTTCGCCGCGCCTGATGAACGCGTGATTTAGGGATTTCGCCATGCCTGATGAACGCCCTCATCCTGTCAGCCATCCCATTGATTTCATTATCTACGCCTGATCAATGTTTGAATTAGGGATTGAGGTTTTCGTGAATTTCTTTTGCGAGTTGAGTGCGAGATGAAATGAATTCTCCATCTGAATTGAAATGAATTGGGGATTGAGGTTTTCATCGAAATAGGATTAAATGAATTGGGGATTGAGGTTGAGTTGAGTGCGAGATGAAATGAAATATTGAAATGAATTCTCCATCTTGAATTGAAATGAATTGGGGATTGAGATTTTCATCGAAATAGGATGAAATGAATTGGGGTCCTGTGGTTTTCATAGAAATAGGTCAGGAAATGAAATAATTATCCATCTGAAATATTGAACCCCTTATTCACCTTTATTCTTAATCCAAAATTATCTTGCTACTGACACGTGTGTTGTAATTGGGTCCCAATCAATAAATAAATTAATGGTGCATATATATAGAAATTCTGATAATATATTTCTATAATAAGATTTGCACGTTTCTGTATAATTAAGTTGCACTTTTCAATATAAGAAGTCGCACGTTTCTAAAATATACTATGAGGACACGGTGCACCTGGGTGCATACAAGACCTAGATGTTTTAATTGTATTCATGAAATTGAAATGACTAATTTTTATGACAAAAACTCATCTGAGACGGTCTCATGTATGAGACGGGGTACAACTTAGCACAAATTAAACTCACTCGTCCCAAAATGTTAAAGCGTCAATGCTCAACTTGTTGGTCCCGGTGCAAACGAGTCTTACACGTGTATGGGGGGGAATACACGTGTTCAGTATTTTTAAAACTTTTTCTTACTGAGGTCAGCTTGGGTCAGGTTGTCCTGATGATTTGGTCCTGAGAAGCACAGATCGCTCTGAGTCAAAGTCTACTGAGACAGTGATCCTGAGCTGGTTTCAGAAACCTCAGATAATCCCAACTGAGTCCCGAGTTTCAGAGATCCTGAGTTGCTTGGATCAGATAACTAACTTACTGAACCCTCAGAAGAGTAAGTTCAGTTTGGTAACTATCTGTCCTAGCTACTCAGATGTGCGGAATGGTTGGCCCTTGGTTTATACTCGTTTTAAAGCTTTTGCTGAAAACTTTCCTTTAATGGAATAGTGATTAGGCTGTGATTCAATTATATGCAGCTTCAGTGGATTGATTCCAACTGAAATATCAGTGAAAAATATGCTTTCAGATTTAAGTCAATGCAACAGTTAAGCACAGATAAAGAAAGCAATAAACAACACATCAATTTTATAGTGGTTCAGAGACTCAAGCTCCTACGTCCACTCTCTCTGATCCTCAGAGAAATTCACTAATCACTTCCTGAGCTTTTTGACTACCTCGCGTAGTTTACTTACTCAACTCGGCCCTGAGCTTTCTGACTACTCTACGTAGTTTACTTACTCAACCCGACCTTGAGCTTTCTAACTACCTCCGTAGTTTACTTACTCAAACACAAACAAGCTTTCAGACTACCTCTGTAGCTTACTAACTTCACCTCTAGAGCTTTCTGACTACTCCGCGTAGTTTACTAACTCTTTACAACTCTTCTCACCAACAATCACACTCAAACTTCCTTAAAGGGTTTGGGGTTTCTTGGTTGGTTTCCAACTAGGATGAGATATCCTTTACAATTTAGAACAATGCAAAGGGTAGGATATCTCGACTAAGCTTTGGATATATCTTATCACGCTAGGCTTAGTGGAATGAGCTCTCTTCGATTTAAAGCACTTGGGAAATTCTTGGGTTTTCGAGTGCTTCAACTTGCAATAATAAGTTTGAGATCTTGAGTTGCTTACAAATTTCCCGTAAGCTTACAATGTAGAAGGTCACAAGTATTTATAGGCATACACCAAGGTCACTCTTGAAAACTATCCGTTGGAGAGATAGCATCGTGAGTTTCCTCTTATGGTGTGTGAAGAACGGCTATATTTAGGGTTTGAGACTCCCTAACACGTTTTAGGCAATAGCCTTTCATGTAGCCGATTTTCACTTTTTGCAGTCTGGAACTTTGTACTTCTGACATCTTTTTCAGCGACCTGTCACTGTCAGTGTCAGTATGGTACAGTGCTGTCTTCCTCTTTTTGACTTTTGTCTCCAGTTAAAGGTAGACAACTCAACGACTCTTTTGGTTACAATCTCTGAGTGATATAACCTTAACAACACTTTGTCTTAGTTCCTTTTGTCTACACTTTGAATGTTTATGGGCATTATCTAACTTTCTAAGGAATCGCGAATCTTCTCAGTATTGCATCCTTCAGATAGATATGTTCAGTGCCTCGGAACATTCAGGTTTATACTGAGCATTCAGTACATTACTGAGTCTTCAGTAATTACTGTGCCTTCAGTATCCTTGATCTTCAGTTCTTCAGTCTTCTGTCTTCTGTGTCTTCAGAGTCTTCTGAGTCTTCAGCGTCTTCTGAGTCTTCAGCGTCTTCTGAGTTTTCAGGGTCTTCTGAGTCTTCACAGATACTGACTGATGTACTGAGTCTTCATGCTGAGTCTTCAGTTCCTCAGTTTCTTACTGAGTCTTCAGTTTCTCAGTTTCTTACTGATTCTTCAGAAACTTCAGTTTCATACTGAAACTTACTGAGTCTTCAGAACTTAACAAAATCTATCCTGATCTATATCTGCTGACTATACATTTTGCAGATATCATCCTGAATACTCTAAAACTGAATCATGACTCAACTATCAAGATTATTCTGAACATGTCATACTCAGGGGTTTTGGGATCTAATCAAAATCATATATCTTTATTAAATTCATCTCCCAACAATTTCCCCCTTTTTGATGATGCCAAAACCTATCTTGTTACAAACATTTAACCTATACTCAGGTTTCAGTTTATCCTATTACAAGATTGGTTATGTCTCCCAATAAATTCCTAAATCAGAGAATCTCCCAGCAATTTCTTTAAGCAGAGAATCTCCAACAATTAATCATTCAACAATTTCTTCAGTAATGAATCTCTCAAAGGATTCATCACCAAATACTTATTAAACAGTTTCCCCCATAAATAAACATTTAATTCAGAGACATCATACAGGCATATCAAAAGTAAAAGACATGTAAATAAGATAATGAGATATTATCTTTAGAGCATAAATGATAAATTTTCATTGATGATAGGTAGACTGTTACAGGTTACAATGAAACTTTATCTGAACAAAAAAACAAAAAGACAAAAAAAAAAAAAAAAGATTACATAAATCTTCTGAGTCTTCATCTGTTCTTCAGTTCAGCTCTTCAGTTTGGTTCTTCAGCTCTGCTCTTCCACCTCATCAGCAGGGACTTCTAGGTTGAACATTCCGTAATATCTTCTTTTCAGAGCATATCTTTCCTTAATAATATCCGGATTGTTTCCTGTCAGACCTAATTGTGCAGCATACTGAGATATTTCCTGAGAAATGGCTTTCTCATTCACACAGCCATTCTCGAGCATAGGAGGAGGGTACACATATGGACCAGGGGAGGTTATCTGCACCTTTGCTTCATCCGCAAGATTTATCCAACTCTGAAGGTACTTCGGATAGAAGGTCAGGAGATAATCGATGAAAGCCTCATTCGGATCTGAGCTCTCACCTCTCCACTCTCTGAGCACATCATAGTAAAACCAAAAGGTTCTCTTTATCTCTTCCCACGCATCGTTGTACTGGATAGGCATCCACTTGTCAACGTGCGGCCATTTTTGTGCTTTAGTGCTTCCTCTCCTCTTGCTTGCGAACCTTCTGAACCCACTCCTTCTTTTCTGCTCTTCATCAGCCTTCTTTTCGATCCTACACGTACACGTAAACAAAAAAGCCAGATTTTCTTTGCACGATTCGATCTGGAGTGTTTTCAGAGCATTCCTTGTGTTGAAAACTTTCTTCTTAGGTTCGGATTTCAGATTCTTCAATATCGAATCAACTTTCTCTGGATTGGCTTAGAAGCCTTAGACGCTTTGCTTGCTCTCGGGTTCAACAATGCCCAAGGCTTTCCTCTTCATAGCAATTCAATAAAAGACTGGCTTGTTCCAACCTTAGCTCTATCTTTCGGTTTCTCTCTCGCAATTTCAAGCATGGTTTCCGTAAAACCCGAGTGTAGATCGGCTTCTCCACCTTCATTGAACCGAACTTCTCGGTAGCCGACATCCTTCAAGGCTTTAGATAGGTTATTCATTTAAGCTTCCTTTTGTGCCTTTTTCTCCAAAGTACGTGCCAATAACTTCCTGAGGTCTTCACCTGGCCTTTCCCCCTTCTTGGCACCGTAATTTGGAAGGAGTCTGGAGAGTGCTGTGTCAATATGGTATTGCTCTTTGCTTACACAACACACCTCTCCTGCTAACTGATCCTGTTCATCTTCTAGCCTCCTGAGGTGGTTCTTTGCCATAGAGAATTCTTCAGAAAGATGGGCAAACTGACCAGAGAGAGCATCTTTAAACATCTCTGTCATCTTGGTCATGAGCATTGAGCTCATTTCCTCAACAGCAGACTTGATCAGCACTTCGTTCTTCTCTGCCAATTTCACCTCTAGAAACTCAGTTCTCTCCTGGTGCTTCTGTTTAAGTTCATCACTCATCTCAGCCTTGACTCCCTCCAGCTTCTCATTCAGCTTGTCTTCCATGGAGGTCATCTTTGAGGTCAGAGTGTCTTGAAGTTGCACCAGTTCTGAAGATGAACTCAGATTCTCCATCTTTCGAGTTTTTTGGCCAATGTCTCTTCCATCCGAAAGTGATTTTGTTCAAGATTGGCTCAACCTTCTCAAGCTTCTCCCTCTGGGAGTGAGGTCGATCTCGGGGAACATTTTGCACCTTCTGTCTTTGATTGATCATCTGGGGTTGAGACCTGGACGAGGGTCGGTCCGACTGAGCATCGGCCTTCATCCCGAGCTCTAGTCTCTAAGCCGAGCCTCACCAAGAGTGCTAGCCGATCCGAGGTTGAATGATTTCGGGTTGATCAAAGACAAGAAGTTTCCTTCTCCATCCGAGGACCGATCCTCATCATCTCCTGTTGGTCCCCATCTTGAGATTTGTCTCGCCGCTAGGGGCACCAACCCGATGTAGCTCTCCTCTCGGCCATCTTAACCGAACTAGCTCATCAAAATCGGAAATTTTCATCCCGAAGCTTTGTCTTTTCGAATCCCGAGAATTGGTGAGGAAGGTCGTCTCCTCGTTTCCACCGATCTTCCCCTCGAATGCGGCAATGTTAAGCATCTCCGGGAAGAGTCGATTGAGGATGAAAACCGTCGACCTTAATCAAGAAGATATCTTGCAGATCGAGGGGTATGAAATTTGAGCTTCGGGGTATGGTCAAGGATGAACCGTTCCCCTTGCTCCTCCACTCGGTTTCTTGACTTCGCCCTTCCTCAATCTCGGGCTTTACGGTTCGGTCGAAGCATCGGTGAAGGATCAAAAGTAGATCCTTTCGAGGAGCTCATCAATAACAAAATTGCTCTCCGAGTCTCGGAACATCCCGAATGTTGTCGCGGTCGAGGTCCTCGATTTGCATCCGAGTAGGTTACGGAGCTGGTGGCACATCCTCGGATTGACTACGAGTTGGCTCTCTTACTGAGAAGACATCTTTGGTAGGAATTTATGAGGTCTGAGCTCCTTTAAAAATTTCGGAGAAATTTTATCTGGCTGGCGATGTCTCAAGCACCTCGGAAGACACGCTCCCGATGCAGTCTGTGCCTTAGACATAACCTGAGCCAAGACTTCCAATGGCGATTTCTGAGCGGTTTGGCTCTCAGGTTGAATCTCTTCAGAATTACTGCCATCTTCATCGGTGAGTACCACCATTCTTTTGCGCTTGGGAGCGAGGGTTTTCTTCTTTAATTTCTCACCCTGCTCTTTCTTGGCCTCCAACAAAACCTTCCCCCTGGTTTGTTGGGTTTCTTCAGCAGCAGCAGCGCTTGGTGATTCTGCTTTCTTTTCATTCTTTCCCCTGATGGCCTGCTTCTTCACAGCAATGGGCTTGAAGAGCACCTTGGACTTAGAGAATGGGGTCGAATTGGCGAAGATGTCCTCCTCCTCTCTGCACATCTCCAAAATAAATGCTATTTTGGTGGCATGGTGGATCTTGCCTTTGATCGAGATGGCCCCGTCAACCTGTTTTATGACCTTGGCTTGCTCACTCACCATCTGAATCAAGAATCTGAGCCAGTTGAAGTCGGTGGTGGGTTAAGCCTCGATCGCCGCCATTAATCGGAGCTTCGGGGTACTAATCTGCTCAAAACTCCCCGAATGACTCATGATGCATTTGCTCACAATATCCAACAAAACTCTATATTGTGGCTTCAAATGCCTCTTATGCAGTGTAGCCTCAAATTTTACAGGATTCTCAGCAATCCTATCTAAATACTCCTGCTCTCTACCCAACATATACACAGCAGGATCATCTCCTCTATCACAAAGCTCAAAAACATCGTTTAATTTTTTTGGAATTATATACAATTCCCTTTCAAAGTCGATGTATTTAGACGAGTGTTCTAAATGTGATACAGTAATCTCGGAATGTATACCATCCTCTTCATCTATCTTCAGATTACAGATGAACTCGATTACCTCTTTCGCATATTCTTGGTCCGGTCGGCTTGCAATGAGATTGGTGAGCTTGGCCAAACGGATCAAATGGAGAGCCTCCTCTTCTGGTTTAGAGTTGGTTGTGCTATCGAGCGAGACAACGAACTCGTACCAAGGTTTATTGGTTTCGGCTAATTTGTCGAAAACGGTAGGAGCCATTTGAGAGATTAAAGATTTAGGGTTTGGAGTTTTTCTGGGCAAAAGGGATTTATTTGCAGAGGATTTTGGGAACGAAGGGTTTGATAAAATTTGGCTTGAATGGCTTCTGGAGGAATATATAGTTTCGAGATAGTGGGGATTCACGTTGGTTAGGTTAAAAGCAACTGTTGAGATTAATCGCCGATTAATCGGGTATGCGAACAGTCGATCTTCCGAAAAGTAAGCCACCATTTTATCCTTATTGGTTATTAAATGTAACAGAGCATTTAATGACTGTTGACCTTCTTCGGAATTTCAAAAGATCCCGCCCAAAAACATTCCTTAGGTGTTTTGTATTTATTGCAAATGATAATCGAAGTTTCACTTTTAAGCAATAAATCGAGTCGCGTAGTCATTACTTCTTGAGACTAATTTCTCTATATCGGTCTTCTTGAGTATTGACCTTGATAAAATGTCGGTTTAATCTCGAAAATCTTGAATGGATTCAAAGATAACATCGAATCTTGACCTTCAAGAAATCGAGTTTCCCGAGACTCGATTCAAGATTTCCATTTTATCCTGAGTTTCTCAGTAGAATTCTGAGAAAAACTTCATGCATCTGAAAACCTTCATTTTTTCTGATTTTTACTCTATACACTTGGATCCAACATCCCTAATTCAACTGAAAGTTCACGAAATCTTGATTGACCAAAGGTTTAGTCAAGATATCACTCTCTGCTATCAAGTATGAATTTTCTCCATCCTTATGTCCTTTTTCTCTACATGATCTCGATGAAGTGATGTCGATATCCACATGCTTGCACTGGTGTGCAATAACCGGATTTTGTGAAATAGCAATGACCTTTATTATTGTCACAAAATATTGGTACTTCATTGGCTACAACTTTATAATCCCATAATTGTTGTGCGAGGCAAAGAATCGAGCACAACAATGACTTCCTACAAACCATGTATTCAAACTTCATGTAGTCTTGGTTGCTCTCGAGGTCCTGCATTTCTTTGAAAACCAAGATATCAGCTTACTTCCAAGAAATTGACAAGTTCCTGTAGTGGACTTCCTGTCAATTACGCAACCTCCATAATCGACATCGAGTAACCCGGTTAATTCAAGGTTATCATCATTTGGATACCACAATCCTCTATTCATTTGTGCCCTTAAGATACTTCAAGATCTTTTTGGCGACCTCCATGTGACTAGCCTTAGCCTTAGGATTAGCTTGGTATCTTGCACATATCCCAACAAAGAAATGTTATATCCGGCCTACTTGCTATGAGATAGAGCAATGTTCCAATGATTCCTCTATAATCAGTATGACTCACTGATTTGCCTTCAGAATCAGGACATCTTGTAGTTAGTATTCATAGGAATTCTAACTGCATTGCAATTTTGTACACCATATTTGGCAATCAGATCTCTGGTGTACTTTTCCTGGTTGATGAAAATTCCTTCCTTTGATTGTTTCACTTGAAGACCTAGAAAGAAATTCATCTCCCCCATCATAGACATCTCAAACTTGCCTTTCATCAGTGTTGAAAACTTTTCACACAACAGATGATTTGGGGATCCAAAAATGATGTCATCAACATATATCTGAACCAGTAAGATATCTTCCCCATCTTCTATCCTGAACAGAGTTCTATCAACAGTTCCTTTGACAAAACCATGGTCGAAGAAGAAACCGAGAAAGAGTATCATACCATGCTCTGGGTGCTTGCTTAAGACCATACAAAGCTTTTCTGAGCCTGTAAACTTGGTCATTCTGTTTGAAACCAGGAGGTTGTTCTACATAAACCTCTTCTTTAAGCACACCGTTCAGAAATGCACTTTTCACATCCATTTGATAGACTGTGAACTTCATGTGGGCAGCATATGCAAGAAACAATCTGATGGCTTCTAGTCTTGCAACTGGTGCAAAGGTTTCATCATAATCCAAGCCTTCTTCTTGGGAATAACCTTGTGCAACTAGCCTTGCCTTGTTTCTTACAATGTTGTTATTTTCATCTCTTTTATTCTTAAATACCCACTTGGTTCCAATGACATTGTGCCTTTCAGGTCTATCTACTAGCTCCCATACTTCATTCCTTGAAAATTGATTCAAATTTCATCTTGCATAGCAAGAATCCAATGAGAATCTTGTAGAGCTTCACCAATCTCAAAGAGGGCTCTTTCTCTGATAGGAAGCAGCAGAATAGTGCACTCTCACCATGGAACCTTCTTGTTTTAACATCATCAGTTAGATCACCCACAATCTGACTTGTAGGATGACTATCTAACCATTTCCTTCTAGATGTTCCCCCTTCAACAGTATCCTCAACATTTGAAATGTTAGGTTCGGGATTAATTCGAAGAACTCGAGGAACAACAAAAAGGAGAAAGGGAATCATCTTCCTCGTGGAAATTCTATTTAGAACATTGTCGAGACATTTGTTCCCCTTTGGTTGATAGATTCGAGAATTTGACTTTCATTTGTGACCACATCTTCATTGGCATCACATACCCGAGTCCGAATCGGTGTTTGTTCAGATTGGTCACCTTTGGTGTGTTGGCTTTCCGAGTTTCACCATCCCGAGTTCCATCCTCGAACTTCTTTATCTCGAGTCCGAGTCACTCCAATCATAGATAGTGGTGACTTTTCTTTTTCGAGTTCAATTGGATGATTTGTCATTCTTTTCAGGGCTTAATCTGGTGATCCTCTTGGTCGGTTCATCTCAAGATCATGTTCTGTTTCTTATGAACACAAGTAGATTCATTAAAAACAACATGAGGTGTTTCCTCCACAATAAGAGTCCTACAGTTGTAAACTCTGAAAGCTTTTATCGACTTCAGAATATCCTAAGAATATTCCTTCATCAGCTTTATCAGCTTTACTATCAAATGTTTTCAACTGATCTTTACCATTATTGTGTATGAAACACTTGCAACCAAACACACGAAAGAAAGAAACAAGAGGCTTCCTTTCATTCCAAAGCTCATAAGGTGTTTTGCCTTGACTCTTGGTCAGCATGGAACTGTTCTGAGAGTAGCATGCAAAGGTGTTAATTTCAAATTTCAAAACCTTTTAGGAATATTAGCCCGATTCTTTCGAGTCCTGTTCCTTCTTTTTCAAAGAACACCATTTTGTTGAGGGTCCTTGCGGTGATGTTTCATGAGTAATTCCATTTGCTGCACAATAATCAGATATGATATGATTTATAAATTCAGTTCCCTTGTCAGATCTGATTTTGACCACACTCAGATTTTTCTCAACTACTACTAGTGTGTATTTCCTGCCATTGGTGCTTACTGGAGTTATTGGACCAAAGAGATCCATATGCAACAACTGAAGTATTCTTTCAGTAGAAACATCTACTTTGCTTTTTAAATGATGCTCTAATTTGTTTTTCTTTTCGCACGCATCACAAATATGTTCTCATGAACACTTCATTAAGGCAACCCTCTCACAAGAGCTAATCTTGCAAGCTTATTCAGGGTTTTGAAATTCAGGTGATTCATTCTTTTATGCCATAACCAACTGGAATCTATGGAACTTTTAGCAACCAAACATGTATCTTTAGGAGTTGAACTCCAATCAGCAAGATACACATTTCCTTTTCTAGTACGGTCAAGAAATTTTTTACGTGTTGTATCATCTTTCACATAACATAAGTTCTTAGAGAACTCAACATTAAAACCTTTATCACGAAATTGGCTTATTGAAAGCAAGTTATGCTTCAATCCATATACATATGAAACACCATGGATATGAACCGAGTCGATTTCCAAAGTTCCATATCCTTGACCGTCCCTTGGAGTTATCTCCAAAAGTGATCTGTGGGCCTCTTTGTTCAACATAGTCACTGAGTATCTTCTTGAATCCTGTCATATGTCTTGAGCATCCACTGTCAAGATACCATACATCAGGGGCTTTTTCATCTTTGCTCATCAGTGCTATGTGATCTTCAATCAGCTCAGTGCCCTTGTTTTCCTCCTCCTCAATGGCCATCAGACAGATGTCATCACTTTCACTGTCTGAGAAAATTTCATCAGAAGAGCTAGATCCCTCCTCAGAATGTTCTTCTTCCGCAACCATGGCCTTTTGCTAGAGAACTTTTGTCTCTTTTAGCTTGCCTTTTCTTCTCTCCTTGCTTTTCGGATCCGGACAATCATCTTTGGAAGTGACCTTTCTTTTGGCAATTATAGCATCTGTTGGCATCATCATCCTGATCACTTTCTTCTTTGGACTTGGAGTCCTTCCTTTTGGATGAAGATCCCTCAACTTTCAGGTCCTTCTTCTTCTCAGTTGATCTGTCCTCAGGTTTCTTCCGTACTGTGATTCTGTAATAGCTTTTGTATTTTCCATATCGACTATTAAGTCTTTCAAACCTCCTTGCCATCAGTGCTAGCTTATCCTCAAGCTCATCCTGATTTTTAGCAAGGGAGTTCTCTGACTCTCTAGTTTTACAGGTTTTATCTTTGTCTTTAAAAACCACATTCTTACTAGATGATGAATCATCTTTGCTGTCAGCCTTTTTGGATTTCTTATCAATTACAAACTCATAGGCCTTCAGCTCAGAGAAGACTTGTTGATATGGCATTGAATTAATGTTTTTGGTGTTTTCAATCACCACTGCATGTATATCCCACTTCTTAGAAAGACCTCTAAGAATTTTCAATGCAACTTCTCTCTGTGGATATTTCTTTCCAAGTGCATTTAGATCATTCATAATGCTAGTGAATCTGACTTCCAATTTGTCTATAGATTCACCTTCATCCATTTTCAAAACTATCAAACTTTCCAATTGCAACTGAAAGTTTGTTTTCATTGATATGATCTGTGCCTTGGCACATTACAGCTAGTGTATCCCAAATTTCTTTTGCAGTATTGCAGTGAGAGATCATTCCCATCACACCATCATCAATAGTACTGTATAGTGTGTCTTTAGCTATATAGTCTAGATTGACTAACTTTCTCTCCTCAGGAGTCAGTTGGTCATCAGACTTAGGAAATTCTGCTCTAGAATCGTTTCTCTCATTTTCTGTTCCTCTGGGATTCACCACGAAGAAATTGGAAATGGCCCTTCAGAGACCACTCTCCACATTCGTTCATGTTTAGAATACAGGTGAGCCTGCATTCTCAGTCTCCATAAATCATAGTTCTCCACTGAGAACATGGGAAGTTTCTTAGAAGACATTTTATTTGAGTCTTTTATGAATTCAACAAATAAGACCAGTTCAGATATACCACAAGTATTTTTAGCAATTAAAGCTTTGGTCAACAAAGCAGGTGGTCAAGTTGAACCACTGCTCTAATACCACTTGTTGGTCCCGGTGCAAACGAGTCTTACACGTGTATGGGGGGAATACACGTGTTAGGGTTTTTAAAAACTTTTTTTTCATCGAGGTCGACTTGGGTCGGAGTTGTGTCCGATGATTTGGTCTGAAAATACTGGATCGCTCGAGTCAAAGTCTCTTCGAGACGGTGATCTCGAAGTCGCTTTAAAACCTCGAGATAATCCCAACCGAGTCCTCGAAGTTTCAGAGAGATCCCGAGTTGCTTGGATCGATAACTAACTTCATGAACCCTCGGAAGAGTAAGTTCGGTTTGGTAACTATCTGTTCTAGCTACTCAGATGAGCGGAATGGTTGGCCCTTGGTTTATACTCGTTTTAAAGCTTTTGCTGAAAACCTTCCTTTAATGGAATAGTGATTAGCCGTGATTCAATTATATGCGACCGATTGGATTGATTCCAACTGAAATATCAGTGAAAAATATGCTTTCAGATTTAAGTCAATGCAACAGTTAAGCACAGATAAAGAAAGCAATAAACAACACAACAATTTTATAGTGGTTCAGAGACTCAAACTCCTACGTCCACTCTCTCTGATCCTCAGAGAAATTCACTAATCATTTCCTGAGCTTTCTGACTACCTCGCGTAGTTTACTTACTCAACTCGGCCCTGAGCTTTTTGACTACTCTATGTAGTTTACTTACTCAACCCGACCTTGAGCTTTCTGACTACCTCCGTAGTTTACTTACTCAAACACAAACAAGCTTTCAGACTACCAGAGCTTTTACTAACTTCACCTCTAGAGCTTTCTGACTACTCAGCGTAGTTTACTAACTCTTTACAACTCTTCTCACCAACAATCACACTCAAACTTCCTTAAAGGGTTTAGGGTTTCTTGGTTGGTTTCCAACTAGGATGAGATATCCTTTACAATTTAGAACAATGCAAAGGGTAGGATATCTCGACTAAGCTTTGGATATATCTTATCACGCTAGGCTTAGTGGAATGAGCTCTCTTCGATTTAAAGCACTTGGGAAATTCTTGGGTTTTCGAGAGCTTCAACTTGCAATAATAAGTTTGAGCTCTTGAATTGCTTACAAATTTCCCGTAAACTTACAATGTAGAAGGTCACAAGTATTTATAGGCATACACCGAGGTCACTCTTGAAAACTATCCGTTGGAGAGATAGCTTCGTGAGTTTCCTCTTATTGTGTGTGAAGAACGACTATATTTAGGGTTTGAGACTCCCTAACACGTTTTAGGCAATAGCCTTTCATGTAGCCGATTTTCACTTTTTGCAGTCTGGAACTTTGTACTTCTGACATCTTTTTCAGCGACCTGTCACTGTCAGTGTCAGTATGGTACAGTGCTGTCTTCCTCTTTTTGACTTTTGTCTCCAGTTAAAGGTAGACAACTCAACGGCTCTTTTGGTTACAATCTCTGAGTGATATAACCTTAACAACACTTTGTCTTAGTTCCTTTTGTCTACACTTTGAATGTTTATGGGCAATATCTAACTTTCTAAGGAATCGCGATCTTCTCAGTATTGCATCCTTCAGATAGATATGTTCAGTGCCTCGGAACATTCAGGTTTATACTGAGCATTCAGTACATTACTGAGTCTTCAGTAATTACTGTGCCTTCAGTATCCTTGATCTTCAGTTCTTCAGTCTTCTGTCTTCTGTGTCTTCAGAGTCTTCTGAGTCTTCAGCGTCTTCTGAGTCTTCAGCGTCTTCTGAGTCTTCAGGGTCTTCTGAGTCTTCACAGATACTGACTGATGTACTGAGTCTTCATGCTGAGTCTTCAGTTCCTCAGTTTCTTACTGAGTCTTCAGTTTCTCAGTTTCTTACTGATTCCTCAGAAACTTCAGTTTCATACTGAAACTTCAGTTTCTTCAGAAACTTACTGAGTCTTCAGAACTTAACAAAATCTATCCTGATCTATATCTGCTGACTATACATTTTGCAGATATCATCCTGAATACTCTAAAACTGAATCCTGACTCAACTATCAAGATTATTCTGAACATGTCATACTCAGGGGTTTTGGGATCTAATCAAAATTATATATCTTTATTAAATTCATCTCCCAACACAACTTATGCCCTGTCTCATCATGAGACGATCTCGTACAAATGTGCCTCAATTTTTATTTAATTTTTATGGAATTAAAATGATTATTTTATTTTAATGTTTTAGTTTGTGTATTTTATTTATTACTATGATATATTTTTAAGAACTATTTGGATGATATGTTGTTCGTACATGTCAAAATTGATTACCAATTGAATTATTAAAAAAATAAAAAAATTGTCATGTATGATACTGAAATTGACTTTTTAATTTATCATATGGTTGTTATAGCAATATTTTAAGCATATCATTACAAATAACATACGTGTAATTAATAATGAATTTGACATAGTAATAATATATTGACCAAATAATTTTATAAAATTTTGCATAATAAATAAAATATACAAATTTAATAACACTAAATAAAGATTAGCTATTTAAATTTCGTGAATAAAAAAAAATACAACCGTTCTTTATTGGAGGGAGAAAAAAGATCCAGTTGCAAATATATAATAAACTATATACAATAAAAAAAAGGAAGAAACGACGACGTTTGGTTGAACAACACCTTGTTGTACTATTTTTAATGTTCTTTTATATTTCAGTATATATTTCTATTTATTTAACATTTTTATGGATTTTTTATATTTCAATATATATTTTTGTTTTTTTAATTATTGGATTATTTTTTTATTATTTATCATGTTTATTATTTATTTGATTGTTATTTTTTTATTATTTATTTGGTTGTTGGGTTAATTTATAGATATCTCACATGAAATTTTAATTTAAAAAAAAATAAGAGTTTGTTTTATTCATGCTACAATTGTATTAAATGAATTAAAAATAATTATTATGATTTGTTCTTTCGATTGTAATTTATTCTTTTATTGAGATTGATGCATTTCTAAAAAAGTCGGTTCTAAAAGATTTTGATTATAATGTTATAGACCGCTTTAAAAAAATGAAGACTCGATACACTTAACTGTAATTATAATTTAATTTAAAAGTATATACACATTTTTTATTTGGTTTGCAACGAGTTACATGGTTTTTTAAGTATTAAATATTTTATTAGTTATTATTTGTATCCCCAAATCTAAAATCATGGTTCCGCCTTTCTGAAACATTCTTTACACTGAAATGTTCAACTTGATCCTTTGTAAAACAAGTTGAATGTTTCAGTTTTAACAAGTTGAATAATTGTTAGATGTTTTAGATTTTCAAGACACTTACGTAACTTTATAAAATTTAGTACTTTTGTTTAGGTTTTCAAGACAATTTATCACCTCAAATTAATTGTGATGTTAATACTTTTATAAAAGGTATTAGTTGTGATACTAGGGTATAACTTATATTATAAAATGTTATTAGTCATGATACTTAACAATATGGCTAATATTACAAAAGGGTATTAGCGGTGATACTGAAGAGTGCAACTTATAATACAAAAGGGTATTAGTTGTGATACTGAAGAGTATACCTTTTACTACAAAGGGATATTAGTCAAGAGTATGACTTATACTACAAAAGGGTATTAGTCGTGATACTGGAGAGTGTAACTTATACTACAAAAGGGTATTAGTCGTGATAACTGAAGGATATGACTTATATTACAAAGGGATATTAGTCATAGTACCGAACAGTATGACTAATATTACAAAAGGGTATTAGTCGTGATACTGAAGAGTACAACTTTTACTACAAAGGGGTATTAGTCATGATACTGAACAGTATGACTAATATTACAAAAGTGTATTAGTCGTGATAACTGAAGGGTACGACTTATATTACAAAAGAGCATTAGTTGTGATTCTGAAAAGTGTAACGTATACTACGAAAGGGTATTAGACATGATATTGAAGAGCTTTTTCAAACTTAATCGAGTTTATAGGAGCTCTAACGAGCTTAATAATATCAATTTTTAATTAGATTATGCATCAATAATTATAAAAATAAAATTAAACGAGCTTTTGTTATCTTTCAAGCTTTACCCACTAACAAGCATTGTAATCGATACAGCATTCCAAATTCAAAAAATTAAAACATAAGCCATACTCAAACGCATATCAAATCTAAAAAAAAATCCAGAAACGAAGCTAAAAACTCTGATCTTACCACAAAATACGAAAATGCAAAACCCCCAAATTTAATATAGATCACATAGAAACTAGAAATTTAGAACAGCATTTCAAACTGCCATGTAGCTGTTTCAAGTTATCACAATTGCAATCAACATATTCTGGCAAAATCTAAAGTATACAACTTTTTCACCATTTAACACCCATTTAACATTGCCTTAATTAAGTACCCTGCTGCCCTGCAGTAGATTCTAATCCGTATAAGAAAATATAAAGCAAGCAATTTGACTGAAAACCTGCCTGTCATGAACTACCAGAAAGATGCAACTTCCAGATACAGATTACAAAAGATGTGGATCCTGATATAAAAAACCTGGGAAAGTAGATAACATAGTTGCACCAACTAAAGCTGGAAAGATTTACCAAATTCAACATTCAGTTTTTCCTACTACTACTTCCGAGCAGACAGTCAAACATAATAGATTTCTACAATAGGATTCACAGAAAAACAATAGATCACTAGCTGCTTCCAAACTCACCGACCAAGCTAACCAACCACGACTCTGGAAAAAGCAATTTGGTGCCTCTAAGTCTCAGCCTTCTGATTCACCATATCTGCAAGGAGTTCACAGCTTTTCCCTTCAAGCTTATTGAGACGCATCCTCAATTCTTCGATAGTATTACTCAAATCAGCAATCTGGTCTGGAAAAAAGGACACATTTAACCCATGCTTTGAAAATTAGCTAGTAAAACCAGAGCTACCAAAATGCTACAAACATCTATTACAAAATTAATTATAAATCTAACAAGAAGTTCAGCACATTCAGCTGGTAGCATTTTCCACTAATGCCCCTGGTAGAGAAACTGGATTTTGAATGCTTCCTAGGAATCTTACCAAGTATCTTCTTGTATCAAACATATTTTGATTAATTATCCCAACTCCAAGTCCAATCTCCAAATTATCACAATCAAGTTGATGTAAAACCCAAATCTTACTAAAAACCAAATGCAATCATCAATAATCACAATCTCCAAATTATCACAATCAGATGCAAAAGTCAAGAAACAGTAACAGAGTAATGATTACTAAAAACCATAGGGGCTGTTGTTTGAACTCACCAGTTTGTTGAATACGCAGAAAACCAATCAAGATTGCTTTTCATCTATATTCGAAAAGAACCCTTTTTTTCGTCAAAGAATAATCAGAAAGGCTAGAATGAAAAGCAACTCCAAATGCAGAAACACACTCTCAACCAAAGATCAAGAATCCCACTAATGTCTCGATCAATAACCATGCCAGATTTCCCACTTTTCACCAAAACTAAAGCTTATTTTTTGATTTTTTACAAATAATACTCGAAACCTAATATTCTTAAATCCACAGAATAATAAAGCAATCAGCAACTTCAATAATCTCCACCCGAGTACAGCACAACCCTCCTCAAAATCAGAAACATTGAAAATTCGACCGAAGAGATAAAGCAAATAAGCAATACAGAGAAATTCAAGATTAAGCATATACCATCAATTTGCCTAAATATTATTTCTAGATTAAAACTGATAGAAATTTTTGCAACCATTTTATAAGAAAACCAGATGTATGTGCATATGAGTTTGAATTTTCATGGCATAGAATAGAAATCAAAAGCAATGAACTGTTGTTGTTACTAACAAATTCTGAGTTATTTGAATTTGATGTTAAGGTATTGGACATAAACTATACAATAAATTAAAGTAAAGATCTAAAAGAGAAAATTGTTGAGATTATAAGATAACTCACAAAATCAACACCCGCCTGTGGAAGTTGTCCCTTGCTAGCTGCCAATGCAGCTGCATGCATATTCCTCATCCTAGTCAGTCATAGAAACACAATGTAAGTGACGGAAACAATAACAATGAAATCATGACAGTGTATAACAAATTAACATGCACAACTCATTCAATAAAGTATTTGTTCATCATTAGAAAAACGTGAATTCATTAATCTCTAAAATCAACAGTACTAATGATGCATTTTTGAATTGAAAATGTCGGATAGCTTACTTGACGATGGCATAAGCCTGAGTTTTCTTCAATGGATTTGTATACGACTGGGAAATGCCAAAACCCCAATAAAGAAAATCAAAGCATTAACGCATAAGCAACATAAATTTCATCTTCAAATTAACCTATGAGACTTAATAAATCGAATAAATACCGGCAAATCAGGGAGGAAATCGGTCGAGTGCGGGACGTCTTCGAGGATGAAATCGTCAGTTTCATCTCCGTTCACATTGATTGCGCCGTCGGCCTCAGCTCGGACTTTGATCAAACACTTTCGGCAAGAAACCAAACGCCTTCTTAGAGGTAACTAATTTGAGAGAGCCAATTTGGAGATCGAGAACCAATTTAGAGAAGAAACAATTAGGAATGCGCCAAATTGGGAGACTGATTTCTGGTAGGAATGCGCCAACTTCACAAACCCAAACTTCACACAAATTCTGTTTGATTCACCCCAAAATTGGGGAATACACGCAGGTTGGGAGAAATTGAGGATTCTATTTTATCATATTTTTTTTTTGGAAGAAATTCTCAGAATAAAAAACAATATAATTTCGTTTTCAATAAACAGTCTGTCTTGTTTAGTTGGAGATATACAAGTTATTTGTTGGAAATGTCATAAGTTCAATTCCAATTGATGTATTTATTTTTTATATTGAAAAATTGATTCAAATATTTTTATTAAAATACTTAAAACAGATGTAGTGTTTGGTCTAGTGGTGTAGTTATCCTCTTTAGGTAAAATGGTCCTGTGTTCGAACCCTGATGGATGAAAATTTATAATTTTTGATTTTTTTATATAATTTATATTTTATACGAAAAAATTAATTAATGGCAAAAAGATAATAAATAATAAACATTAATTTTTTTTATATAATTTATATTTTATACGGAAAAATTAATTAATGGCAAAAAGATATAAATAATAAACATCAAAATAAACTAAATATTATCTAGCTTATTTGGTGGTTACTTGTCAAGTTTAATTGAAAGGTTTTGTGTTCGAAACTTAATAAACAATTTTTTTACTAAATTTTATATTTGCAGTTTTATGTAATAAAATCTATATTTTATATGGAAAAAATTGTTAATCGTCACCATATATAAATATTGGTGACGAAATACTATGTCACTAATTACTATGAACAATTAATGACGAAACATAAAACCGTCATGAAAATTTTATATTATATGACCAATATTGATTCGTCACTAATTAAAATGAAGATCGTCAACGAATAATATTATGACGAAATAAGTGTGTCATTAAAAAAATAATTATTAATCGTCACTATATATAAATATTGGTGACGAAAGAATATGTCATTAATCACTATGAAAAATTGTTGGGAAATTTATAGTTTTGATGAAAGTTCCAAAAACACATGTAATAGGAATAGGTCGGACACATTGTTATTTGACCGATGTTTACATTATCTTTATAGAGACCACAGGTTGATAATGATTGTATAGAAAAACTGATGTAATAGATAGGTCACATATTGAGGGGGAACTCAATATGTAAAGGTCAGATCTGAAGAATCAGAAGAAAGCTGATTTCCGACAGAGCAGAACGCTAAACCAGAACGAAAGATCAGATTGAACTGATCTTGTCAGATAACTCAGCGGAAGTCATGAAGCTCAAACCTCTATACTAGAAGATCGGATGACTTCCGGAAGATAAGACCGTAGATCTACATCGGTAGAATCGGCCAGTTGAAGCTAAGTCAACAGCGCCCGAAGACTCCATCGGTGGATCGATTAATTTGATCGACGATCACTCATAAGATGAAAATCGATGGTTCATCTTATCATACGTCTGCGATCTGAACAAGATGAATACAAACCTTAGTTGGAGGAACAACACCGCAGCAAAGGCTTTCATCCAATAAGGAAGAAAACACGTATGAACCGAAATGACATCGCGGGATTCGATGTTGCTCTCTCAAACGGCTATAAACTTTCGGCCATGCCGTTCTCAAGCACGCCACATCAAGCTGCAACTCTACCTAAAATAGCACGAGATTCAAATTGCTCTCCAACGGCTCTTTTGATCTCAAGGTCTATAAATATGGGATCACACTTCAGAGTGAGACACGGAAATGCTTGGACAAACAACATAATCAAGAAGCTCAAACTATAGTCGATTTCATACGAAGAACACAACTACAAGCTTATTTTATATTGTGTTCATCCCATAAGTTCTTAGCAAGAAATCTTTTCATCTAAGCTATCAGTACGCTTATACGCGAAGAAAAGATTTCATAGTTGGAACCTCAACAATCTTACCCAAACCCCCAAGTTAGGATAAGTTGTTTGAAGAAGATTCGATCTAGGGTTTCTAGATTGATTTGGGATCGGTTGAGTGAGAACTCTTAAAACATCTGTTGGTGTCTTGTGTTGGACTAACACACTAATCTAAGTCCAATCGGTTAAGTCGGTTAAGTTGGTGCCCCCTTGTGAAAGGGAAGAGTGGACGTAGGATCTGGTTTGTCCGAACCACTATAAATCTTGTGTGCCTTTTTGCTTTGATTAATCGCGCTCACATCGCACAATCTTAAAAGCGCATACATTCTAAGTTAAGATCGAGGAATGACACCAAGCTTCGATCCGATCGGTTTGATTTCGACATCCGATTAAAAAGATAAAACTTGGAATCGATTTATACAAAACCGGTTTTTCACGGGTAAAACTTAAGCTTCGCGACGTCGGTTAATCGATAGTTACCGACCGATCTGCGCTTTCCGGCGTTGATGAAGTTGGTTATCGACCGAATCGATTCACTCGCGACTCGATCGGGGCTATCCGCTTTCGCACGATCCGCGAAAAAGTTTTTGAAGTCTATTCACCCTCCCCTCTAGACTTACGCCCTCACATAACCCGATTCGGGACCTACAAGTGGTATCGAGGCGGTTGGTTCTTCCGACCACCGACTACGTGTCATTGTGGTCATCTGAACCGATCTTGAAAAACCGTTTTAAAACTCATTCATTTTCCAAAATCACTTTCGGCATGGATAACACATCCGGGTATGTATCATGATCTGCCGAAGTTCTCTATTGATGAGTATCTTGATTGGGCCATATATATATGTCCAACCATCTAGGCTCGATCGTTGGCGGAATGATGGAAGTCATCGAGAGGACCCATCATCATTTACTACGACAATCCTCGCAATCGGAGGAGATCCAGACTTTCCCACGTGAAGTCTTGTGCGAAAAAGCAAATACGATGGACATGTAAGAAAGAAAATCGCATACTCTGGACACCATTGCAAAGACATATCATCATGAAGACAATGGATAAGGTCACCAAAGAGAAGATTAAGTATCTCAAAATGCGAAAGCAATGTGGGATACTCATTTGAGATCTGCGAGGGAAATGAATAGATAAAAGGCGGTTCTTCAAGTTTAACCGGTGAAGTTCGAGAAATCAAGATGTCTTTTAATCAAAAACCATCAACGAACTCGATGGAAGAATTACAATGTCTATAAACAAGCTTCGAGAACTTGGTAGAGAGATGATCGATAAAGATATCAACTATAAGATCCTAAGGTCTCTCACCAAGAAGTGGGACATGAAGGTCACGGTAATCAAAGATTGCCGGGACATTTCAAGAATGAAACCTAGTAGCTTGTTCTTGAGTCTTAAAGCTCAATGAGTTCGACCGATTGAAAAGAGGTCAAGTCGATGAAGACGAGGCCCCTTGAAAAACCTCGACTTCAAAATCTGTTCTTTTCAAGGCAACCCGAAAGAGAACAAAGGCCAATGAACCCATTGGAAATATATTAAGTCGGTAGAGCAGATCGCGTTGCTTACCGGGAAGCTTGAGAAGTCGGATATACAACTTGGTAAGTATCGAAGATTTTATAAGGACTATCAACATAGCCGAGGGGGCGAGATAGGAGATCGGATAATAGATCTCCGGAGAAGAACCGAGATCGATGATCGGAGGGATCACAGAGATGAAAGGGAAAGAGATAGTCGGACAAAGGAAGGAAGAGATAACCAATCGGATAGAAGAAACTCGAGACTACTATCGAAAAGGGAAATCACCGATAGGTCATCTGAATGAGTGATTCACCGAAGGAAGGGAACAGTGGATCCAGAGCGTGTTTCATTTGTGAGAAGCCAGTCACTATAGCACTGATCGCCTGGACTGACAAAGAGAGAGGGAAGAAAAGAGGAACAAAAGAGAGCAACGGTTTAGAGACGTAAGAGCTATGGTTGCCGATCGTCAGAATCGACGATTCCTATCGCCCTCCGAGGACTCCGGATACTCCTCAGAGAAGACTTCACCGACAAGAAAGGCCGACTTCTATGAAAGTGAAGATCCGATATTCTCATCGACGATAATGAACTCGCTCGATGGCCGGGAGGACCAAATCCGAGGTAACCTCCAAACCCCCTTCGCTCGCTTCTACACCGCTATCATTAGCACAATTCTTTGGGGAGATTGACTGCGGCTCTACTCGAGCAATTGCTTGAAGATCTCTCCAATGCAAAAGAGAAACTTATGCTATTGTGAAGTTGAGAATGATAAGCCGAGGATCGTAAATAATCACTTTTGTCAAGAAAATGATCTCGGAAAAACCTTCGAACTTAGATCAAATTAAATCGCCGGAAGGTGGCGAGGAATTTAAAATTCTCGGTTAAAGCTTCGATCGAAAAAGCAGATCAAAAAGAACGAGATGGAAATTAACAGACAAAGAAGTCGATGACTTCAAAATCTTGCAAGCAAAAATTCGATGAGCTATTAGAATGCATGAAAGTCTGAAATCCTCCGAGGAAAATCTGCGAAGAAAATAGATGTTTTTTCAAAATCATCTCAAACCGTTAAAGACATGAACGCCTATTTTCGAAAGTAAAGATTGATAAGGAGGGACTTGGCTATGAGAAACCCTCCACATCCTCAAAAGCCCCGACCGATTCATCTCGTAAAGGTGTAATCGGGCAATTTTAAAAAAGATACACCAAAAGCTAAACTTGTATCTAATAGGGTAAAGAGACGGTTGAGAAAGGTAAAGGCAAGTGCCTAACCGTAAAGGGAACGTAAATGGACCCCAACCGGTAAAGCATCACCGAGGAATCAACGGAAGAACCCGGTTCTCCGAAGAAACCTCAACTCGATCAACAGATCAGAATCGAAAAAGACAACCTACAAAAAAGGAAGTCTAATCGAGACCGATCCATGGTCACCGCCTAATAAGCATGCTTCGTAAATCTGCGAAAACCATCTATCGAAAAAAAAGGATATGAATCTTTTGATGGTAGCAATCGTATATCTACCCCTATAGTCGTAAATTTAGGCTATCTTGACTGAACCCACTTTGGATAAAAAAGAAGACAAAGAAAAAGGTAAATCATAAGTCTTCTAAGTCATCCAAGGTTCACACAAGTAATCATACAAATCAGAAAGCATATGAGGATAAGTATGATTATGTTGACAGGTATGGGAGACAAATCAGGCCTTCTGATCTGACTGATCACCATAGAAGTGCTCTGTTTGTATGGATCCCCAAATCCAAACCTAACCCCTCAGGACCCAATCCGAAAGGGGTACCTAAAACCTGATCTGATTGCAGGTTCGCGTGGGTCTGGCCAACAAAGGAGGTGTGCAAGCAACTATCTGGTACATCGATAGTGGATGCTCAAGGCACATGACTGGAAGCAAACATCTCCTCAGTTCCTACATAGAACAGAAAGGCCCGCGTGTACTCTTCGGTGATGATAACTTTGGTTATACCAAAGGGTTCGGAACCTTAGAGAATGATGATGTACAAGTAACTGGAGTCTCGTTTGTCGAAGGTCTGAAGCACAACCTATTATCGGTTTCACAATTCTGCGACAACGGATTCAGTGTTGAGTTCTCGACTGATCAATGCACTATCAAGAATCGAGTCACTCAACAGATATTGCTAACTGGTTCAAGAAAAGGGACGATCTACACAGCTGATTGGAACAGTTGTCCAAAAAATGCATGCCTGATTGTTAAGAGTTCCAAAAGTAAAGGTTGGCTCGGGCACAAAAGAATGAGCCATCCGAACTTTAAAACTCTTAATAAGATAGCCAGATGTCTCTAGTGGGAAGGACTTCGAATGAAGTGTTCTCAAAGGATCGGACATGTCTCGCATGTCGGAAGGGAAAAAACAGTCAAAGCTTCATTCAAAGGATTCGGACCAAAGATCCGGCCAGAATATCGCAATGCTTCATATGGATCTGTTTGGACCGCATTACACGGTCGATCTCAACGGACCTAAATACACTCTGGTAATCGTGGATGACTATTCCAAGTTTACCTGGGTTATATTCTTACATAAGAAGAATGAGACGACAACCAAGATACCCGAGCTACTAAGAAGATTACAAAATGAGAAGGGTGTCAGCGTAGTAAAAATCGACGATAAAGGTACGTAATTTCGAACTCCTTTATTATCGATTTTTGCTCTAAGTTTGGTATCAAAGATGAAACATCATTTGCGAGGACGCCACAATGAATGGAGTAGTGAACGGAGAAACAGAACTCTCAAAGAAGTTCGCCGAACAATGTTAATTGAACATGCGATACCAAACCGCTTTCAAGCGTATAATCAACACCGCATGCCATACGCAAGCGGATGTCTCGACTAAGGCTCACTACAAAACACCCTATGAACCGTGGAAGGGCGTAAAACCTCGTGTTTCTTACTTCCATGTTTTTGGATGCAAGTGTTTCATACACAACAATGGGAAAAGTCGGTTGAAGACCTTTTGAGGCCAAGTCCGATGAGGGTATATTTCTAGGGTATTCCTCATCTAGCAAAGCCTTCGTGGTCTACAACAAACGAACCCCTTGTTGTGGGAAGAAACACCCCATGTAACCTTTGATGAAGCATCTTTCGATCAAGAGAAATCGCCTCGAACAAGAAGTACACGATCTACCGTAACCCGATATTCGGAAAATGGATCGCCTAACGATCAAGGATAAAGGATCGTAAATCAGATCAATTTACATTCCGGATCTAGTCGATTCACCGGATCAATCAGATCCTAAGGTACGAACAATGTCGATGAAAAAGTCGATTCACCGAGATAAGAAGAATCGAACCATCCGGTTCGGGAGGAACGAAGTTCTCACGAGCAGACATCAAAGACATGATGATTCCAACATCACCGAGACTTGTTCTTATCAAGTGGACCATAACTCGCACCACTCCCAATCACTAGTAATAAGATTTTATCGTAAACGGACGATGTTCTCAAAACCGACGCAAATCGTAATGCGAAGGACACGGATAACCGGTCATCCAATCGATCGATAATTGGAGACCCGTCTCGATAAAATTAAAACTAGACATCGATTGGTGAAAGTGCCATGTATTCTTCAAGTATATCTGTTCTATGAAGGAACCTACTACAATCGAGGAAGCATTACAAGACTAAACCGGATTCTAGCCATGCGCAGGAGGAGTGGAACAGTTCGAGAGAAATGAAGTATGGGAACTAGTAGACAGACTGTGCCATCAAGACGAATTGGCACGAAATGGATCTTCAAGAACAAGAGAGATGAGAAAAATGTTATCACCGTAAATAAGGCAAGACTTGTTTAAGGGGTATTCACAATCGAAGGAATTGATTACGATGAGACCTTTTTGCACCGCCGCCTTTGAAGCCATTCGGTTTTTTTCGGCTTATGCTTCCCACGAGGGTTCATCGTGTATCGGATGGACGTAAAGAGTGCTTTCTTAAACGGGGTACTAGCGGAGGAAGTTTATGTCTAACAACCTCCGTGCTTTTGAAAAAGGCAACCAAGTGTATCGTTTAAGAAAAGCTCTTTATGGCTTTGGAAACAGTTCATGAGCCTGGTATGATACACTCTCTCGGTTCTTGATCGAAAGTGGGTTCACTAAAGGAATAATGGGACGTAACCTTATTCGAATAGAAGATGGAGAAGATATTTCGATGGTTCAGATTTCGTGGGCGACATCATCTTCGGATCTCCAAACAAGAACCTATGTGAAAGATTCAAAGAAATCGATGCAAGGGAAATTGAGATGTCCATGATGGGTCGATGAATTACTTTCTAGGTCTCCAAGTTAAACAAAGTTCGAAGGGATATTCATCGCCAAGCAAAGTACACTAGGAATATTTTGGCTAAGTTTGGAATTCAAAATAGCAAGGAAGCCAAAATTCCTATGATGATTTGGATTCAAGATGGATCCGAGATGAGGCCGGTCGAAAAACAAATCGGAAGGAATATAGGGCTCTCATTGGATCTTTATTATACCGACCGCCGGCCAGACGGATATCACTTTCGCGAAGAGGTGTATGTGCGATTTCGTGCAAATCCAATGGTCACCACCTAGAAGCAGCCTAAGCGGATTCTTAATATTCAAGGAACAATAAACCTTGGTTTATTCTACCCATCGATGATAATCTAGAGCTTAGTGGGTATTCTCGATTTCGATTATGGAGGTTGCAAGATCGATGTAAAATCAACCTCAGGAACATGTCGGTTCTTAGGAAGTAAACCGATCTCGTGGTTTTCAAAAAGCGGACATCGCCAAGCGACATCAACAACCGGGCGAGAATATATGGTATTTAGAAGTTGTTGTTCCTAATCGCTCGCTCACCAAGAAATGAGGATTACAACATTGTAGCTAAGAACGTGCCTATATATTCTCGTGACAAGATAATAGTCTTTATTGCAATCACTCGTAATCCGGTTCTACATACAAGATGCAAGCATGTAGATGTCGAGACACCACTTCATAAGAGATCACGTTGAAAAGAAGAATATCGAATGGAAAAGATTCATACCGATATCTGTAGGCCGATATTCTAACCAAGCCACTATTTGAGATCGATTCAGAGATTTATGCAATGAGCTAGACTTCTAGATCTTGGAGAAATGTCACCAAAAAATGTTTGATGGAATGCTCTCCGTAACTAATTTGGTTAAGAGACTAACCGGATCGAGAGAAATCGATTGAGTTTGGTATCTTAACCGATCTCAAGAGACTGATAAGCAAAAATCGATCAGACATACACGCTACCAGATCCAAAGGAACTGATCAGATTTTAGTGTTATCAGATTTTAAGTCTATCAGTTTAAAGGAACTGATCAGATTCAAGGTTTATCAGATTTAAGGTAAATGCTCAGTTTAAAGGATTATCTGATTAAATCAAATTTGGTTATAGTATTTCTTTGTGATTCGACAAGCAAGATTCAGAGATTAAGAAGCTATCAATCGCATAAGAAAGCAGGAATTTACACAACAAAATGAAATAACAGAACTTTTCATTGATAAAAACCCGAAGGTGAGGTTACATTACGAGTTACAAGTACAAGAAGACCCGGAGGTCAGTACATAAATGTTAACCAAAATCCTAAACCTAGGACCCTAAACCCTCATCCTAACCCCAGAAGTGAAGGAAAGAGAGAGATTTTAAACTCTCATTTTTTCCCCACTTAACAAGGGGTGAGAGAGGCTTTAAAGATCGTAATCCCAAGGCAATGCATAAAAAGTCAAGATCAAGAAAACCGGAGCGACAGAGGCCTTGATAGGATTCTTAAGCCCGAGCCCTAAAAGGAGGAGTAGTAGGGCTCTCCAAATTATTAAATGGAGCACGTGTGCCAAAGAGTTGGTCATCGGGATCTCATGGGCACACATGTCAAGATATTTTATACCGAGACTAAGTCCGATGGTTCCGTTACGCCACCCGAGATAGACACACAAGGTGCATACGGTTAGGAGAAGTGTCTTCTCGGTTGCAATGCCAGATCTTGCATACTGGTGGTAGAGAAGCTTTGCAAAGAATCGTATGTGAAATCGAAGATGATGAAGAAAACAAAGAATGAGGGATGCAAAGGGTTGATTTGAGAAGATGAAACCATATAAAAAGGGTGTAAAAGTGTTTGTTTAGGAAGTCTCACAGGAAACAAGGGTTCACCAAGATACATGATTCTTACAAAGAAGATAAGTATGGTGAATGGGTGATGTTGTGTAAAACATTGGTCCATTTTATAGAGGCCAAGCAAGGATGCAAATGCAATTGTCGAGTTCAAGAAGCCTATCCGAGAAATTTGCATCAAAAAGGACAAAGCGTGTAGAAATCACGCGATCGATAATTGGATAAATTTACGGTTGATTGACATATCGAGAGATTCGCATTTATATTTAAAGACGTCAATCACGCCTACTTAGGGAATAGAAGCTACTACTCTAGACTAAGTTTTGGCGGTAACACTTATCCCAAGAATTGGCTTAATCTGAAAAAGTATCGATGAGGTCAACCAAAATCGATTACTTACAAGCATGATCGGATGAGAGAGATCTCACGAGCGGAAACTCCAATAAATCGGATATATCGGTCTATAAAGAAATATCGGTTGAAGGGGAACTTCAACCGATCAAGGAGGATCAAAGAGGGAAATCGAGGCGTACTAAGGAAAGATCGGCTAAACTGAAGTTTCAACAAATCGATGCAACCGAGAAGATCGAGTTAAAAGGATCGGTTGGGAAATTTCTTAAGGCTTAGGCGAGAATGATTAAGATCAACAAGTGGAATCAACATTGACAAGTAATATTGATCGATAACAACATCACCAACCGGATCACGATCTCTCTTCTCTTGATTCTTTATTTATTTATCGGATCGTATCGATTTTATTTGTTTTCTTGTACCCACTATCCTTGTGGCGTGTACTCGCAAATCATTTAATGCGGACGTGGGGTACATGTATTAACCGCTACTTGATCGTGCTTTTTAAATCCAAAAGTTTTTTGTGTACGTGCGTTTTTCCCAACCCTACGATCAAAAACCGCTTAAACTGGAGCGCATAATCTTTTTCAAAACGATTGATCTTCAAAATCTTGTCTTATTGTACCCTCCGCTCTATATAAGATTCATCAAACCTTACCGAGTTTTTCTCGCTTCACAAACTTGCATTACTCTCTTATTGAAAAACTTCAAATTTTACTCTACGTTTCAAAATCGCCTCCGAAAATTTGAATCTGGTAATATTTTCTTTTAAGCTTAATGATGAATCTTTCTTTCCGATAAAAACATAGTTTTCAAAAGTTGTTTTTTTTTTTTTTCGAAAATTATGCTTCATTGCCTTTTGTTTTCCGCGGAATGATATTGATATTGATTATGCACAAATTTAATGAGTCTATCTCACCTGTAGATGGCCACTCATGGACTTGGAAAGATCATGTGCAATTATGCGAATCGCAACGAAGATCTTTGAGGATAAGTTCGTTCAGTTTGGAACCACTGAGGATTCTGAATCCATGGAGGTGGAACAAATTCTGAAGAAGGCTGGACTGGAAACATATTGCTCTGCTCACTGCAATCCAGTGATGCAGTATGAAGCACTTCAATTCTTGCAGAATTTGAGTGTGGGAAAAAAAGGGAGAGATTTAACCGATGTCGACAAATAACGGAGATGAAATCAGACTGACAAATGCAGACATCACTCGTCTGTTCAGCTTGCCAAAAGGGCGAATCTCACCCTGCACATTACAAGGAGAATGAGGATGAAGAAATCGAGAGGAGCTCTTAAGAGAGGCAGACAAACATCAGACAGCCGGATTCATCAGGCCAATGCTCAAAAGAAAGTATAGATCATTGTTTGACATTACATCAAGAACGATCATGGGAATCTCATTTAGCGGAGATCTTTCTCACATCACCAAAAATGTACAAAGATGGCAAAGAATAATTGATGGGGCTCGGAACATCAATCGCACGGCTTCTGAAAGCCATCTTGCTCCAAGAACACGAAAAATTTGGAGTCAATGAATCCAGGCAGGTCTTTCTGAAAAAGAGAATCAGCAATCTCAACAAGGTTGCAGTTATATTAAAAGACAAACTGCCAAGTTTTGAATGGAATCGTAATGGATCAAGTCCTACAATGCCTTCCTCTCATCAACTTCGTTATATATGGGCCACCAGACGATGACACACGAGCCCACTCCAACAAAAATCAAGAAAGGAAAGAGCAAAGAAGCCGCCTCATCCACACCCGGTTGCTCCACGAAAAAAAGAAACGAAAACGGTGAAGGCCGGAGAAGAGGCCAAAAAAGAAAAAGCAACCTACCCCGACTCTAAAGACTAGAAGATGAGTCGAAGAAGAAAAAGCGCCCGTAAATGTCATTGCGCAACAAAGAAAGAAAGAATCGACAGGCAAGCTTTCAACCCGAGGGCTCGCCCGTAACGATCCGAGGTAGAAGCACAAGTCGATAAATCTACTTCTCCTCAACCTCAAGCCGATTCACCGCCGGACTAAAGGTCGCAGAGCATATCTCTCTACCGCTAGTTCACCGCTCATGAACTGAACCAGATATAACCGCCACTACAGCCAGAATCCATCCTTAAAGTTGAACCAATCGGATAACTTCCGCCGATCAAGCACAACTTTAAGCTTCCACATCTCATCCAACAGAACCGGACAGATCATTCCTCAGATCCAGATCAACAAAGACCATCTTTGGAAAAATGGTCGGACTAAGAATTGAGCGGGAGATTGATGAGATGTATCCACAACCGGGTCGCCCATCCCGCCATCAGAGAAGAAGTCATGGAGATCCTCACCTGGAGAGATCTCAGATTAAAAAGCTTCTCTCAGATCTTATCTTACTTGTTGAACAGATGGGTGGTGCGGATGAGTTCGCAGATTTTGACTTCGATATGAGGAAGTTCGCCAAAGTGGGATCACCAAATTGAGCTCATATCCGATAAACTGCGGAAAGCTCGATCAACAGGAAGTTGGAATTGCCGGAAGAAGAGAAGCCGAGATCGCCAAGAAGCTCCGTAAACAGACATTTGAAATGATGAATGCCGGAGATGCCGATGAAAGTGGAACTGGTGCTGCAGTTCACGACCAACCACTGGAGGCTCAAACAACTGAACCTGATCAAGTGATGGATCCAATTCCTACATCTCAAATCACCATCGATCAACTTCAGAGATCGATCTTGTCTCAAAGATCTCCCCGAAAAGAAGAGATTGAGGGAGTGATAATCGATCGAGACAAACCGGGCCTCAAACAAATCGAAGCAATCAGAGATCGGGTTTTCCCAATCTATGACCACCATATTCATTGAGCTTACAAAATCGGTTGATACAAGTTGAAACAGTGGATCAAAATCAATCTTTTTTTTCGACGCCATCGAGAAAAAGGCTCGAGTTATCAAGAGAAATTTGACAAAATGATTTGGACACTCTCTGCTACAATGGAAACTGCCAAGAAAGAACTGATTACAACTGTTCAGAATCTAACAGCTCAATCTTCAGGTTTATCTGCTAATGATCTAAATCAGGCATTGTCAGTCAACTTTGGGTCTCTGACTTCCCACCTCAATGCGCTTTTTGATCAAACCAAAAAGGGGGAAGGATCTGAGAAACCAACTGACACATCAGAAGACAAGGCCCATGGACAAAGCTCAATTGCAAGAAAGGGCTGCTGCTGGTCTTTGGGACATCAAAATCTGGACCCGATTACTCGCATCGGAAAGTCACCGTAAGACGACTAGTCGACATCTGGTGATAAGGAGCTAGTCAGAAATTGTCCAAAGAGCGGATGATTGAAGAAGAAAAAGAAGGACGAAAAAACGGGCACAAGCGAAGGGTTGAAACGAAGTTCAAATCAAGGGCTAAGAAAGGATTAATCTGGAAAATCGCGAGTAACCTCTGTTGCCGGCCAAAGAAGAGTCGCATTTAGATTATACCAAAAAATGCCGCACACGCTTAAGAGGTTTGAGGAATGGAATAAGATCGAAGTGAATGGCTTCTAGATGCCTTTGTCCTTGATCTTGTTCAAAGAAGAATCATCCGGATGATGAGTTCCTCAACCGTTCGTAATAAATATCGGATTTTTTCAAGTATTCGGAAAATGAGGCCAAGCTTATAAATGTAAAGATATCTCGCCAAGAGTATGATCATTAATATACTCAAAGAAGGCAGATGGCTCATTTGATGATGGCATTTGAGAGATTCTACTTTGACATATTGAACAAATCACGGATAATCGATCAAGTGCGGATAAATCGATGTCAAATGGAAACTCTATCGATTTTCAACATTCCACAAGACCAAAGAGAAATGCCGAAGGATACAAGCCCAAGGAGTGAAGATTCGTAAGACGTCTAGGGATCAATTTGCTTTTAAATTCAAAACTTTTTCGATGTAACATGTAATCATCATATCTAATGAAAAGTTTATTTTTTCGATCCCAAGACAAAATCTCTTTTATTTTCGACATTTGCTCTTTAACCGTTTCTATACTTATCAACTGTTTGGTTTCTCAAGTGTTTTGGTTTCATCAAAAAGGGGAAATTGTTGGGAAATTTATAGTTTTGATGAAAGTTCCAAAACACATGTAATAGGACCAAAGTCGGACTGTTATTCGATCGATGTTTACATTATTGCTATAGGAGACCGGTTGATAATGATTGTATAGAAAAACCGATGTAATAGATAGGTCACATATTGAGGGGGAACTCAATATGTAAAGGTCGATCTGAAGAATCGTAAGAAAGTCGATTTCGACAGAAAGCGTAACGCTAAACCGTAAGCTAAAGATCGATTGAACCGATCTTGTCGATAACTCGGCGGAAGTCATGAAGCTCAAACCTCTATACTAGAAGATCGATGACTTCGGAAGATAAGACCGGAAGACCTACATCGTAGGAGTCACCCGGTTGAAGCTAAGTCAACAGCGCCCGAAGACTCCATCGGTGGATCGATCGATTCAGATCGACGATCGGATCGGCTCATAAGATGAAAACCGATGGTTCATCTTATCATACGTCCGCGATCCGAACAAGATGAATACAAACCTTAGTTGGAGGAACAACACCGCAAAGCAAGGCTTTCATCCAATAAGGAAGAAACACGATGAACCGAAGCCGACATCATGGATTCGATGTTGCTCTCTCAAACAATTTATAAACTTTCAGCCATGCCGTTCTCAAGCACGCCACATCAAGCTCAAGAACTCTACCTAAAAAATAGCCTCGAGATTCAAATTGCTCTCCAACGGCTCTTTGATCTCAAGGTCTATAAATATGGGATCACACTTGAGTGAGACACGGAAATGCTTGGACAAACAACATAATCAAGAAGCTCAAACTATAGTCGATTTCATACGAAGAACACAACTACAAGCTTATTTTATATTGTGTTCATCCCATAAGTTCTTAGCAAGAAATCTTTTCATCTAGCTATCAGTCGCTTTATATGCAAGAAAAGATTTCATAGTTGGAACCTCAACAATCTTACCCAAACCCCAAGTTAGGATAAGTTGTTTAGCAAGATTCGATCTAGGGTTTCTAAGATTGATTTACAGGATCGGTTGAGTGAGAACTCTTAAAACATCTGTTGGTGTCTTGTGTTGGACTAACACACTAATCTAAGTCGATCGGTTAAGTCGGTTAAGTTGGTGCCCCTTGTGAAAGGGAAGAGTGGGGACGAGGATTTGGTTTGTCCGAACCACTATAAATCTTGTGTGCCTTTTTTGCTTTTGATTAAGCGCTCTCACATCGCACAATCTTAAAAGCGCATACATTCTAAGTTAAGATCGATGACACCAAGCTTTCGATCCGACGGTTTGATTTTCGACATCGATTAAAAAGATAAAACTTGGAATCGATTTATACAAACCGGTTTTTCACGGGTAAAACTTAAGTTTTCCGCAGACGATCGCTTAATCGATAGTTACCGAACCGACCGCTTTTCCGCGTTGATAAGTTGGTTATCGACCGAATCGATTCACTTTCAAGACTCTGATCAAAGCTATCCGCCGCGACATCGATCCAAGACGAAAAGTTTTTCAGAAGTCTATTCACCCCTCCCCTCTAGACTTCTGCCCTCACATAACCCGTTCGGGACCTACAAAAATTAACGACGAAACATAAAATTGTCATGAAAATTTTATATTATATGACCAATATTGATCGTCACTAATTAAAATGAAGATCGTCGCCGAATAATATTGTGACAAAATAAGTTCGTCATTAAAAAATAATTATTAATCGTCACTATATATAAATATTGGTGACGAAAGAATATGTCACTAATTACTATGAACAATTAACGACGAAACATAAAATTATCATGAAAATTTTATATTATAAGACCAATATTGATCGTCACTAATTAAAATTAAGATCGTCACCGAATAATATTGTGACGAAATAAGTGCGTCATTAAAAAATTATTATTAATCGTCACTATATATCAATATTGGTGACGAAAGAATATGTCACTAATTATTATGAACAATTAGCGATGAAACATAAAATTGTCATGAAAATTTTATATTATATGACGACTATGATCGTCACTAATTACAATGACGATCATCACCAAATAAAATTGTGACGAATTAAGTGTGTCACCAATTCTTTTGAATAATTAATGACAAAACATATAGTTGTCACAAAAATGCTATTTTTCATGACGTTGAATATCATCACTAAATATTATGAATATCGTCACCAACGTTTATTGTGACGAATTTCTTGTTTTTGTCATGAAAATTACGAATTAGTGACGAAAAAAACATCAGTTGTGACAAAACCAAAATTTGTCACGAATTCTCACTTTTTGATGACGAAAATTAAATTTGTCACCTTTAGGTAACATATTGTGATGAATTTTGTGTCGTCACACAAAATTTCGTCACAGAATGTGTGATTTCCTGTAGTGGTAGCTTGGTTTCTTATTGTAATTTTTTTAGTAGCTTAGTTTCTTAACATTATTGATATTCAAAAGATATCATTCATATTTAAATTTAGTATTTTATTATAGACTGTTTTTATGTTTTTACGCTTTTGCGTATTTAAACTCCGTGTCACTGCTGCAGCTCCGGCCCCTCTCGATCCTGTCCTGAAAATATCAAACAGGGGGGGGTGAGATAAAAATCTCAGTATGCAACTTGTACGCTATTACTCGTACTGGTCACCGAAATAAAGATTATCTTCGGAGGATTGCCCAAAGTCATTGTATAAACTCGTTCGTAGCTTGGTTTCTTATTGTAATCTTTTTAGTAGCTTAGTTTCTTAACATTATTGATATTCATAAGATATCATTCATATTTAAATTTAGTATTTTATTATAGATTATTTTTACGCTTTTGCGTAGTTAATTTTGGAGGGTTGCTCGAAATTATAATGTGAACTCATTCACAGCCTTGGATTCTTAATGCAATCTTATTAGTAATTTGAATTCATAAACATCATTGATATTCATAAGATATCATTCATCATTGATCATTAGATCATTGGGGACATTAGTAGCAATTATCACATGTAAACATAAATCACATATCACATATTACAATACCGTACCATAAGTTTATTCTTGAAATCTTATATTCTTATATATTTGTATTCTTGTGTTATTTGGTTATAGATTTGTGTTTGATTAGTTCAGTTCAGATACACCAACAATCCTTGTAACATAAATCACTACATACAAATAGTGTCACCCACCTTATTAACTTTTAAGAAGAGTTACAAACTTGAAACTGATTAGAGAGTTTGAGTGTGGCGGAAGATCGTCTGAGCTTTGATTTGAGCTGCACTTCCCCTAGAACAACACTCTTGATTTAAGTAAATTATTCATAAGTTTAATGTGGACGTCTGTTCTTAAGATTTCCTTACTCGTAAGCTTTTATCGAATTTTCACTAATTAAAACGACTATTAGAGTTTATTAATGATGTCCCAAATTATCACTTGCAAGAATAAAGCTTTAAGGTCTAATTTCAGCTTGACCCAGTTTTAGAAAACAATTTTGTAGAATTGTTTATTTAGTACTAAGAATCATCAAATAATTTACAAAGACAGATAAGAACATGTAGTATTTGATTATAATTTTTATAAAATGATTTTGGATGTACAAAAGTTTCAGTAATTCAATAAGTCAATCTGTTCTCCAGTTTCACAATATAAACTTAAAAAATTCATAACTCTTTATTTGCAAGCCCAAATCTTATGAATTTTGAGGAGTATGTTTATGAGTTGTTATAGTTTAGGACATTTTTAGATTTTATACAAAGATCAAGTGTATAATGTTTGAAAAATTCTCTAAATTAATAACATGTGATTTCTTAAGAAAAAGGTCCTAAAGGACTTTCAAATAAGTGGCATAAAAGGAAAAAAAAACACATATGGTTTGTGAATGAGATTTATCCATATAAATTATTGTATTAACCATTAAGTCTTTCAAAAGTTTTAATATTCAGTTCTGTCATTATTTGGAAAGTTAGTGTCCCAAATTTTGTGATTTTCTTCAATATTCGAGAGCCGTTTCCCGTCAAACGGTTAATCCAATTAATACAAAACTTTGGGATAATTAAACTTCATCATTACAGGTTTCTTGGCAAGAAATTTCATATTACAATGACGTCTCTAAGTTGGGTAAACTGGTCTCGAAAGAGTGCACCAAAAACTGTTAAAAGTTTTGGTGAAACAGGAAGGATCAAAGTGTCGTTTTTGGCTATTTTCAAAATTTATTTACCGTCAATTGGCTAATCTGTTTGACACGAAACTTTGGGCATTTTGGGTCTTGTAGTATGAAGATTATTGGCAAGAAAAATTTCTGGAAAAATACTAACATAAGTTGGTTAAAAACGTCACGAAAGTCAGGTACCTTGAACCAATTTTTCTATTGAAAACAAGTTCCAGAATTCCAGATTTTTAAGTGACCATATTTGAGTGTAAAAACGAGTAGTGTAACGTTACTATAATTAAACACCGAGACTTCGGACATGGACTACCCATATAAGGGAGCACGTAGATGTTTTAAAATAGAAATTTTCAACGCAATGGAGCACTAGACGGCATAGCCGAAAATTAGTCTAGCATAGTTTTAACGTTTTAACTTTGCATATTTGAGCGTAAATTTCGGCAGCATAACGGTACAATATTTGAAAACTAAATATACGAGCATGAAATATACACTTCAACCAACACGTAAAAGTCCTAATCTAGCAAATACCAACATGTTAAAACTCTCAACAACCTCACCGAACATCATACGAAACACAATTTTTACGTATCGAGTTCGGTTAATATCTTTAGTTGTTTTTCTCTTCTTTTGGGTGGAACGTTGGACGTTTTAGTGAAGTAAAACATTGGAAAGTCTCGTAGACTTGGAGAAGACAATCGTGACTTTGTGTTGGTCCCGGTGTAAACGAGTCTTACACGTGTATGGGGGGAATACACGTGTTCAGTGATTTTTCAAACTTTTCACAAAATTGAAATCAGTGTATCAGGATGTCCTGAGAAATAGCCCTGAGAAGCACAAATTTCCCTGAGTCAAAGTCTACTGAGACAATGATACTGAGTAGCTTTCAGTAGCTTCAGATTAGCCCAACTGATCTGAACTTTTAAAAACAAAGTCCAAATAAGCTTGGAGTAGATAACTATCTTACTGACTACTCAGGAGAGTTAGGTCAGTTTGACAACTATCTATACTAGCTTATCTAGTGTGCGGAATGTGTAGGCCTTAGGTTTATACTCGTTTTATCTTGCTGAAAATCTTTTCCTTAGTAAATCAGTGGTTAAGGCCGTGATCAATTCAATGAAAACTCAGTGGATTGATTCCAACTGAATATCAGAAAACTCAGTGCTTTCAGTGAAAATATGCAACAGTTATGATGCAAAGCAGAAAGCAAATAACACAACAAATTATAGTGGTTCAGAGGCAAAGCTCCTACGTCCACTCTCTCTGATCCTCAGAGAAATTCCTTAACTCACTACTACTACTTCCTAAAGCTTTCAGACTGAACTTAGTAGCTTACTAACTTTCTTCTAAGAGTTTTCAGGCTGAACTACTTTAGCTTACTAACTCAAACACACACAAGCTTTCAGACTGTCTCAAACAACTTACTTACTTCTCCTCTAGAGTTTTCAGGCTGAACTCAACTGCAGCTTACTAACTCTTTACAACTCTCACTCTCCAACAATCACACACTCAAACTACCTAGCAATAGGGTTTGGGGTTTGGTTGGTTTCCAACTAAGGTGAGATATCCTTTTACAATAAGAACAGATTCAAAGGCTAGGATATCTCTTACTAAGCTTTGGATACTTAATAAATTTAGGCTTAGTAAAATGAGCTCTCTTCAATGTGATACACTTGGGAAATCTTAGGGTTTTCGAGTGCTTCAAATGCAAGAATACGAATGAGCTCTGGAGTTGCTTGATTTCCTGTAACCTTGCAATGGTGAAGGTCACTGGTATTTATAGGCAACTCTCTTAAAGGCCACTCCTGAAAAACTATCCGTTGGAAGAGATAGCATCAAGGGTTTCCTCTTTTGGTTGTTGATGAACGACTATTTCTAGTGTTTTGACACACCCTTGCATGTATTAGGAAATATGCAACCACGTAGCCAATCACCAACTTCTGTGAACTGGAAGATATTAGCCCTAACATTTCTTCAGAGACATGTCGCTTTCAGTGTCAGTGTAGTACGCTGTTGTCGCCTTCTCATTGGTCGAATTCATCCTTTGAACATAGACAAATAAAACGGCTCTATTTAGGTCAACCATATTGAGCTGATATGTTCCTTAATGTCCACGAATGTATAACGTTCTGTTTGTTTGTACTAAGAATGAACAAAACATAATTCAACTTGAAGTAGTTTGTTCAGGGTCTTTCTGGGTCAGTACAAAATAATATTCAGGATCTTTTGGTCTTCAGGATCTTCAGTCTTCAGGACTCTTTTTGTTTAGGGGCTTCGGTCTTCAGGAGTCTTCTGAGCTACTCAGGAACATCTGAGTTCTTCAGCAAAATCAAAACAAACCTATTTCTCCCTGATCTATATCTGCTGACTATACAGAGTGCATATAATCCCGAGTCTTAATATCTTTTGAAACCTGATCCTATACTACCAAGATGTCCTAATACATGTCATACTCAGGGGTTTTGGGATCTAATCAAAATCTTTATTAAATTCATCTCCCAACAATTTCCCCCTTTTTGATGATGCCAAAACCATCTTGTTACAAGCTTGCGAACACAACATAAATAAAGCTATCATCTACTCAGGTTTCAATTTCTATAGCAAGTAAGAACAAGTAAGTAGCAACCATCAAAACAATCAGTAAGATAATGAGATATTATCTTTTTAGAGCAAAAAAAAACATCAGCAGAGTTTCATTAATAAGGAAATCATAAGTAGAGGATACAACATATATCCTACTCTACTGATCATCGGAAACAAAATACATCAATCTTCTTCAGATTCAATTTCATCAGCTGGAGGATCAAGGTTGAACATTCAATAGTATCTCTTCTTTAGTTCTTCCCTCTTCTGAATAATCTGAGCATAATTTCCTGTCAGTTCGAGGTATTCAGCTTGATCCACAAAATCAGCATAAATGAAGTCATAGTTGATCATTCCATTCTTGAATTTTGGTGGAGGATACTTGATCTGTCCAGGTGCCTTCAACTGATAACCCAGTGTATCAAACACATTAAACCATTTCTGGCATTCATCAGTGAAGTTCTTCAGTATATAGACAATGAATGCATCATCCCTGTCAGTTATGGATTGCGGCCAGACCTGTAGGATATCATAGTTGAAAACAAACTCTCTCTTAGTTGTTTCCCACTTATAATTCAGTTCAATGGGCATCCATTTATCTACATGAGGCCACATCCTCTTCCTTGGCTTTGTGCCTCTCCTCCTGTAGATCATCCTTTGAAATCCACCTCGGTTCCTCTTTGCTTCTTCTCTTGCTTTTCTGGTCATCTCCGATCCTGACACAGAAACAACATCCTTCCTTCTCTTTTCAGCTTCTATCATTTTCACTAAATTGTGCCAATCCCAATTCATTCTTTTTGAGGCCACATCATATTCACCAATTCCCTCTTTGAAGAGTTCATCAGTTTCGGACTCTTCACTCCTTTGGGCTTCGGCCTCAGAGAATTCTCCTGATAGTTTCCCCCTGATTGGCTTTTCTGCTGGTTTCTTCATCTGAGTCTCAACTTCAGTAGGAATTGGGTTTAGGATAGCATGAGCTTCACCTATCTTGCTAGACTCTTGTGCTCTCTGTCTTTTAGCACGCTCCTGTAAGACATCAGCCGCAGCATCAGGATTAACTGTCACTTCAGGCTCCTTTCTTTTTCCTTTGAGAATCACAGTTTCTTCCTCAGTTAACAGCTTCCCTTCAATAGCTGGTAGCTTCGTGAGCATATCATAACTTTTCCCCTTTTTGGCATCATATTTGACCAATATCTCAGAAAGGGTTCTGTCCATATGCAGCTGCTCACGTCCAACAGATCTTAGCTCAACATCTATGTAAAAGTTCTCATCCTAAAGCCTTTGAAGAACATTCAGCCCCGTTGCAGTGTCTTCAGCAAGACCGCCAAAAGTAGCATGCATTTTGATCATGAGTGATGAACTCATTTCCTCAATAGCAGCTTTGATAAGTTCCTCAGTCCTGGCTTTCATCAGCTCTTCCAACATATTGGACCTCAGCACAAATTTCTTCTCCAGTTCTTCCAAAACATCTCCTAGTCTAGTATTCATCTCAACGAACTTATTATCAATGGACGTAGATAATAAAGTTACCTGATCAGTCTTCACCATAGATGTGTTCAGCATTTCAACCGTCTTGTTCTGAGAAGTTTGTGCCTGAGCAAGCTTTGACACTTGGTCCACTAGAGGCTCGAGCTTTGATATCTGATCAACAAGCGGCTCAAGCTTGGTAAGCTTCTCTAGGACTGGTGTGAGATCAACAGCTGGTTGTGGAGGAATTGGAATCTCAACATCTGTCTAAACTCTAGCGTCTGCCATCTCAGTGACCGTAACGTCAGGCTTTGTAGGTTATTGGAATGTTTGGCCAAATGTGATCATCTATAATGGTGGAACATCCTGAGGTTGTTCCCTGTTGGGAGATGAATTTAATAAAGAAGTTCTGATTAGATCCCAAAAACCCCTGAGTATGACATGTTTAGGATAATCTTGATAGTCTGAGTCAGGTTTCAGCATAGATTGTTCAGGAAGATATCTGCACAATGTATAGTTAGCAGATATAGATCAGGTTAGATCTTGAAGTTACTGAAGAACTCAGAAGGTACTGAGTAACTAAAGAATCAGTAGAACTGAATGTTCAAAAAGGTACTGAAGATGCTGAAGAAATGAAGACTCAGATATTACTGAAGACTCAGTAAGTTGCTGAAGACACTGAAGACTCAGTAAGTTGCTGAAGACACTGAAGACTCAGTACTTAATAAAGACTCAGTAAGATACTGAATACTCAGTATAACCTGAATGTTCAGAGGCACTGAATAATATCTATCTGAAGACTACAAAACTGAGAAAAATGCTCATGTTCAGAAAAGTAGATATTGCCCAAAACATTCTAGTGCAGACAAAAGGAACTAAGTCTAAGTGTTGTTTAAGGTTGTCTCATTCAGAGAGATTGACCAAAAAGAGCCGAATTGTTTGTCTACATTCACTGAAGACAAGAACCAATCAGAGGAAGAAAACACTGTACTTCACTGACACTGAAAGCGACAGGACCCTGAATTATGTCAGTAGTACGAAGTTCCAGACTGCAAAAATTGGTGATTAACTACATGACTGCATATTTCCTAAAACATGTAAGGGAGTGTTCAAACCCTAAAAATAGCCGTTCATCAAACACCAGAATAAGAAACTGATAAAGTTATCTCTTCCAACGGATAGTTTTTCAAAGAGTGACCTTGGTGAAGTTGCCTATAAATACCAGTGACCCTTTACATTGAGAGGTTACGGGAAATTTCAAAGCAACTCAAGAGCCCATTCGTATTATTACAAATTGAAGCACTCGAAAACCCTAGAATTCCCAAGTGTTTCACATTGGAGAGAGCTCACTATTCTAAGCCTAGATTGATAGATATATCCAAAGCTTAGAAGAGATATCCTAGCCTTTGCATTAGTTCTTATTGTAAAGGATATCTCACCCTAGTTGGAAACCAACCCAAAACCCAAACCCTTTGTTAAGGTAGTTTGTGTGTGTTTTGTTGGTGAGTTAGAGTTGTAAAGAGTGAGTAAGCTACAGTGAGTTAGCCAGAAAACTCTAGAGAAGAAGTTAGTAAGCTACTTGTGGTAGTCTGAACACTTGTGTGTGTTTGAGTTAGTAAGCTGCAGTGAGTCAGCCAGAAAATTCAAGGTAGAAAAGTGAGTAAGCTACAGTGAGTTTGCCTGAAAGCTTTAGGAAGTGCTTAAGGAATTTCTCTGAAGATCAGAGAGAGTGGACGTAGGAGCTTGAGTCTCTGAACCACTATAATTACTGTGTTGTTTGCTTTCTATAATGCATTTTATCTGTTACATGTTTTTCACTGAAAGCATATTTCACTGATATTCAGTTGGAACCAATCCACTGAACTGCATAAAATTGATCACAGCCTTAATCACTGTTTTATTAAAGGAAGAAGATATTTCAGCAAAGCTAAAACGAGTATAAACTTAGGGCCAACCATTCCGCACACTTGAGTAGCTAGAACAGATAGTTACCAAACTGAACTAACTCTACTGAGTGTTCAGTAAGATAATTATCTGATCCAAGCTCCTCAGGATCTCTGATAAATTCAGGATCAGTTGGGCTAATCTGAAGCTTAGCAGATCAGGATCATTGTCTCAGTAGACTTTGACTCAGGGCAATCCGTGCTTCTCAGGACAAAAATATCGGGATAACCTGACCCATCTGACCTCAGTGAAGAAAAAGTTTGAAAAATCACTAAACACGTGTATTCCCCCCCATACACGTGTGAGACTCGTTAGCACCGGGACCAACAAGTGGTATCAGAGCAGTGGTTCATTTTGACCACTTGCTTTGGTAGCCATAGTCTATTTGCTGAAAGACTTTGGTGGTCTACTGAATAGATCTGTTTGCTGATATCTTACAAGGCTCAGTCATCATGCCTTATAAGAACTTCCTATGTTCTCTGTTGAGAGCTATGACCTATGGAGACTGAGAATGCAGGCTCATCTGTATTCAAAACATGAAAGAATGTGGAGAGTGGTTTCTGAAGGACCATTCAAATTTACTGTTGTAAATCCCAGAATCACTGATACTGAGAGAAATGATCCCAGGGATGAATTTCCTAAACCTGATGACCAACTGACTCCTGATGAGAGAAAGTTAGTCAATCTGTACTACATTTCTAAAGATACTTTGTATAACACTATTGATGATGGTGTTATGGGGATGATTTCTCACTGTGAAACTGCAAAAGAAATATGGGACACACTTGCTGTTATATGTCAAGGCACAAATCATATTAAGGAAAACAAACTTTCTGTTGCTATTGGAAAGTTTGATGGCTTTGAAATGGAAGATGGTGAGTCCATTGACAAACTTGAGGTTAGATTCACTAGCATCATGAATGATTTGAGTGCTCTTGGGAAAACATACCCACAGAGAGAAGTGGCACTGAAAATTCTTAGAGGATTGTCTAAGAAATGGGATATACATGCTGTGGTGATTGAAAATACCAAAAATATTGATTCCATGCCATACCAACAAGTTTTCTCTAAACTGAAAGCTTATGAGTTTGTGATTGACAAGAAAACTAAGAAATCTGACAGCAAAGATGATTCTTCATCTATCAAGAATGTGGCTTTTAAAGCCAAAGAGAAACCCTATAAAGCTAGAGAGTCTGAAAAATCACTTGCCAGAAATCAGGATGAGCAAGAGGATAAACTAGTACTGATGGCAAGAAGGTTTGAAAGACTCAATAGCAGATATGGAAAATATAAGAAATACTACTGGGAATCACAGTGTACAAGAGAAACTTAGAAGTTCGAGGACAGATTCACCGAAAAAGAAGGAGGACCAGAAAAAGTGAAGGATCCTCATCCAAGAAGAAGGACTCCAAGACCAAGGAGGAAAGTGATCGGGATGATGATACCAACAGATCTTACAACCGCCGAAGAAAGGTCACTTTCAATATGACCTATCCCGAAATGAAGTGCTAAAGAAAGAAAGGAGAGACAAGCCAAGAGAGAGAAGGGAAGATCTCCAAAGAAGAAATCTATGATTGCAGAAGAGGAAGAACATTCGAAGAAGGTTCCAGTTCCTCGATGAGATTTTTCGCGTAAAGGATGTGATGATGATGTCATCTTATGGCTTTTGGAGGAGGTAAATTCTTCTATCTCTATTGTTGCTCCTACACAAGCACATGAGTTCTCAAGTTCAAACGTAAATGTGAAGAACTTTGACTGATGGATTCGTTTGAGAATCGTATGAAGGACTATTCTATGTTACAAGAACGCGCCTTTGAAACTCAAGACCGAGAACAAGGAACCGATCACGAGAATCAAGTGGAAAGACTCTAAAAATCTTTGAGATCACTTCTCGGTTGATGGGAACTATCGATGAGCTGGATGTTCGAAAGTACAACTCTCGAAAAAATAGAAGGTGATAGAGATCCTGAATGGAAAATTAGAGAAATCCACTAAAGAGATTCAAATTTTATCGTAATCGAAGTTCAATGACCTCTTTGAGAAGCATGAAACTCTAAAGAAATGTGAGGATAGTCTTGCAGAGAAAGTTAGCTCTATTGAATTACGCATCTAAAGTAATAGATGAAATTGAGTTATCAAAGACCCGCAACTATAAAAATTTGGATTGGGATACATTCGGGGGAACCTCACAAGGTCTTTGAATGATGCATCTAGTAGCAAACAAGATCTGTCTTTGTTAAACCGGTGGCATCTAATCTTCTTCTTTCAAGAACAACCCGTAGTTTTAGACAAGGGTAAATGACCTATGGAGCCAAAAAACCTGAAGGTTCAGGGAAGAAAGCCTAAACCTCAGGAAAAGGCTAGAAAACCTGAACACTCAGTAGGAAATTTTCAGGCCAGTACTTCAAAGCCTCAGGCTAAGAATACCAACCAGAAGAGATCTCAAGACCGAACCATCGAGGAATTTTCAGAAGAGAAACACTTAGCAGAGATATTTCGAATCGAAAAGACCAAGTCCTCGACTTGAAAAGACCCCAATTTCAAAGACAGCAACCTAAACCCCACTTATCTAAGGGTAAAGGTTTCCTGAACCCAAGTCAGCAGAGACAGAGACCAGCCGCACCAAAGCTAAGGCACTTGAACAAAAAGCTTGAACCCAAGAAGAACTCTAAGGCTCATGTTCATGCTAAGGCTGCCACTCATACACAAGGTACTGCCAAGACACCTATTGTAGTGAATGTTTATGTAGATGTTTATGGGAGACAAATCAGCCACTCTAAAGTAATTAGAGTTATCAGGCAGATTTGGGTTCCAAAATGTACAACTAACCTGGTAGGACCCTACACCAAATGGGTACCTAAAACCGATCTTTTTTTTTAGGGGTAAAGGAAAAAGAATCGAAATGAATGAATACAACATAGCACTGATGAGTAGAAATAAATTGGCACCTACTGTATGGTATCTGGACAGTGGATGTTCAAGACATATGACAGGATATAAGCAAATACTCACTGACTATGTTGAGCAAAAAGGCCCTCAGATCACATTTGGAGACAACTCAAAAGGATAAACTGAGGGATATGGAACTCTTGAAGTTGATTCTGTTCATATCCATGGTGTTTCATAAGTGTCTGGTTTAAAACATAACTTGCTTTCTATCAGTCAATTTTGTGACAAAGGATTCAGTGTTGAGTTCTCAAAGAACTTATGTTATGTGAAAGAAAATACTTCACAGAAAATTTTACTGAATGGTACTAGAAAAGGAAATGTGTATCTTGCTAATTGGAAATTATCTCCTAAAGATACATGTTTGGTTGCAAAAAGTTCCAATCGATACCCGGTTGGTTGTGGCACAAAAGATGAATCACTTAAACTTTAAAACCCTGAACAAACTTGCAAGATTAGCACTTGTGAGGGGGTTACCAAATGAAGTGTTCAGTAAAGATCACGTTTGTGATGCCTGTCAGAAAGGAAAACAAATCAGAGCATCTTTCAAATGCAAAGTAGATGTTTCTACTGACAGAATACTACAACTGTTACATATGGATCTCTTTGGTCCAGTAACACTTGTAAGCACAAATGGCAGGAAACATACACTTGTGGTAGTTGATGACTACTCTAGATACACATGGGTCATATTCTTACTTAGTAAGAAGGAGACTCGCACAAAAACCGCCGTAAAAATGAAAAAAAGGCTCGATGATTGAAAAGAATCGAGTGTGGTCAAGATCGGATCGGATAAAGGAACCGAAGTTTATCAATCATATCATATCGATTATTAGCAAACCAAATGGAATAACCCACGAGAATGGTGTTCTTTGAAAGAAGAAATATGACTACGAAAAAAGTTCCAAGAACAATGATTCTTTGAAGTCGATATTCCTAAGAGATTTTGAAATTTGAAGCTATCAACACCTTTGCATGCTTTACTCTCGAAACAGATCCATCTTGACCAAGAATCAAGGAAAAAACTCCATATAATCTGTGGAATAAAAGGAAGTCTCTTGTTTCTTTCTTTCGTGTGTTTGGTTGCAAGTGTTTCACACAATAATGGTAAAGATCAGTTGAAAACTTTTGGTAGCAAAGCTGATGAAGGGATATTCTTAAGATATTCTAAAGTCAGTAAAGCCTTCAGAGTTTACAACTGTAGGACTCTTATTGTGGAAGAAACACCTCATGTTATTTTTGATGAATCTACTTGTGTTCGGTAAAAACAGGAACATGATTTCGGGAGAACCGACCAAGAGAATCACCGGACTTAGCTCAAAGCGAAATCCTCACGAACACGAAAAGAAGAAGTCAGTCACTTTCTATGAATGGAGTGAATCAGACTCAGACAAAGAAGTTCAGGATGAAAAAACTCAGGGTGGTGAGACTCAGGATGAAAATTCTTCACTGAAGGAAAGCCAACACACTGAAGCTGACCAATCTGAACATACACCAGTTCAGACTCAGGTATGTAATGCCGATGAAGACGTGGTCACAGCTGAGGCAAACTCTGAATCTATCAACCAAGGGGGAAAAATGTCTCTGACAATGTTCTGAATGGAATTTCCCCTGAGGAAGATGATTCCCTTTCTCCTTTTCTGTTATTCCCTGAATTTGATGAACTGCCTGAACCTAACATTTCTGATGTTGAGGACACTACTGAAGGGGGAACATCCAGGAGAAAATGGTTGGATAGCCATCCTACAAGTCAGATTGTGGGTGATCTATCAGAAGGAATGAAGTTTGGGAGCTAGTGGACAGACCTAAAAGGAAAAATGTGATTGGAACTAAGTGGGTGTTCAAGAATAAGAGAGATGAAAACAACAACATTGTGAGAAACAAGGCAAGGCTAGTTGCACAAGGTTATTCCCAAGAAGAAGGATTGGATTATGATGAAACCTTTGCACCTGTTGCAAGACTAGAAGCCATCAGATTGTTTCTTGCATATGCTGCCCACATGAAATTCACAGTCTATCAGATGGATGTGAAAAGTGCTTTTCTGAATGGTGTGCTTAAGGAGGAAGTATATGTTGAACAACCTCCAGGATTTTGTCAGAATGACCAAGTTTACAGGCTCAGGAAAGCCTTGTATGGTCTTAAGCAAGCACCCCGAGCATGATATGATACCCTTTCTCAGTTTCTTACTGACCATGGTTTTATCAAAGGAACTGTTGATAGGACTTTGTTCAGGATAGAAGATGGAAAGGATATTTTACTAGTTCAAATCTATGTGGATGACATCATATTTGGATCTCCAAATCGTCAGTTGTGTGAAAAGTTTTCTACTCTGATGAAAGGAAAGTTTGAGATGTCAATGATGGGGGAGATGAATTTCTTTCTTGGACTTCAGGTGAAACAAACTAAGGAAGGAATATTCTTCAATCAAGCAAAATACACCAGAGATCTGATTGCAAAGTATGGAGTACAGAATTGGAATGCAGTTAGAACTCCTATGAATACTAACTACAAGATGGATCCTGATCCTGAAGGCAAATCAGTAAATCACACTGATTATAGAGGGATCATTGGATCACTGCTATATCTTACAGCAAGTAGGCCTGATATAACATTTGTTGTTGGGATATGTGCAAGATACCAAACTAATCCTAAAATTTAGTCACATGGAGGCCGCCAAAAAGATTCTGAAATATCTTAAAGGCCTTTGTGAATAGAGGATTATGGTATCCGGTGATGATAACCTTGAATTAAGCGGTTATTGAGATGACGATTATGGAGGATGTAGAATTGACGAGGAAGTCTACCGGGGAACTTGTCAATTTCTTGGAAGTAAACCGATATCATGGTTTTCAAAGCAACAAACCTCGATTGCAACCAAGATTACTCTTGAAATTTGAATACATGGTTGCAGGAAGTTGTTGTGCATGCAATTCTTTCGCTCGAGACAACAATTGAGGGATTATAAGATTATAGCCAATGAAGTACCTATATTTTGTGATAATAATAGTGCAATTGCTATTACACAAAATCTGTATGCACACCGGATGTAAGCATGTTGATATCGGACATCACTTCACCGAGATCATGTTGAGAAGAAAGACATCGAATGGAGAAAATTCATACCGATAAGCAGAGAGAGCCGATATCTTGACTAAACCTTTGCATTTGAATCAAGATTTCGGGAACTATCGATTGAATTAGGTATGTTGGATCCGGTGAATAAAGCAAATCGAAAAAATTGAAGGTTTTCAGATGCATGAAGTTTTCTCAGGTTTTTACTGAAAAACTCAGGATACAATTGAGAGTCCTGAACACTGAGTCTTGGGAAACTTCGGTTATCACGAAGTTCAAGATTTCAAGATTATATCTCGACATTTTATTAAGGTCAAAATTCAGTAAGTCTGATGGAGAAAATTAGTCTGAAGAAGTATTTACTCATGCACCACATTTATTGTCTATCTGAATCTCAGTAATCATTGGCAATAAATGACAAAACACCTGAAGAAATAATTGGGCGGGACCTTTGAAATTCTCGAGGAAAGTCAATGGTCTGCAGGAACAGTAATTAAATGCACTGTTCATTAATCACCAATATGGATAAATTGGCGGCTAAGTACTTGGGAAACCATCCTTTCAAATACCCGTTTTAGTCGGTTTTTAATCTTGACCGTCAAAACCTTCATCTACGCGATTTTCCATAAATCAAAATCCTATATCCATTACAAAGACTCCATTCAAGCCCTATTTCAAAAAGGCCTTCGTCTTCACAAATCCTCTGCTTCAAAACCTTCGATTACCCAGAAATCTCTTATCTCAAAAACCCTTCACTCAAAATCACCAAAAATGACACTCTCTATATATGACAAACTCGCCATTTCCAACAAACCATGGTACGAATATGTTGTTTCTCTGGAAAGCACATCCAATGCACCTTACGAGGAGGAGGCGTTGCATATGATTCGTATGGCAAAGCTTACTTGTCTGATCGCAAATCAACTAGATGCTGAATATGCCAAGGAGGTAATTGAGTTTGTTTCTAATATGCAATTGGATGATGAAAATTGCATAGAGTCTAAGATTACGGTGTTGCATTTGGAACATAGTACAAAATATGTGGATTTTGTTAGGGAATTATATATTATTCCTAAGAATTTGAATGCCATATATGAGTTAAGTGATAGAGGTGAAGACCCTACGGTATACATGATGGGTAGGGAACAAGAGTATTTGGATAAAATTACTGAGCATCCGATAAAGTTTGAAGCTACTTTGAATAAGAGGCATTTGAAGCCTAAATATCGAGTATTGTTGGATATTGTAAGGAAATGCATCATGAGTAGATCTGGTAGTTTCGAACAGATAAGCACGCCTAAGTTAAGGCTAATGGCGGCGATTGAAGATTCACCTACTACGGCATTCGATTGGCTGCACTATTTGATCAAGGTGGTGAGTGATCAAGCCAAACAAATTCAGAAGGTGAATGTCTCTGTAGTTATCAAGGGAAAAATTCTACATGCAACCAAGATTGCATTTATCTTGGAAACGTGCAGAGAAGAGGAGGACATTTTTGCCGATTCCACTTCCTTTCCAAAGTCAAAAATCATGTTCAAACCAACGAAGAAGACTTTGAGAGGAAAGAAAGAGAAAAACACTGAGTCTCAGGAGGAGACTACCGAAGAGGAAACTGAGGAAGATACAACAGAGGTGGAGCAAGTCAGGGAAACAAGACAGACTTCTCAGAAATCCACTGAGACAACTAATGAAGAAGCCAAACAAGCTAGGGGAAAGCCCTGATGGAAATTAAAAGAGAGAAAGGTGAGAAACTGAAGAAGAAAGCACTGGCTCCTCAGAAGCGCAGAAGGCTTCAAACAATTGCGGAAAAGGAGGCCAGTGAAATTGAAGAAACTCAACCTGAAGGCCAGCAAGGGTTGAAATCTCCACTTCAGAAGAAACTGAGGAGCAGGTTTTCTCTGAGGTACTTGAAACATCTCTGAGCTCAGACAAAATCTCTCAGGAAATCTTCAAGGGACCTCAGATCTCTACTGAAGAAATACCAGCGCAGACTTTAGATCAGTCTGAACCTCAGGAATTGTTGAACTTGGATACACTTCTGAATGAACCTTTTCTTGATCCATCAACACTGGAACTTGTACAATCTGAGCAAACAACTCCTGAAAGCCCAAGATTGAAGAAGGGAGAAGCCGAAGAGACTGAATGGCGGAGCAAGGGGGAACGGTTCATCCTGGACCGATACCCTGAGCTAAATGCTTATCCTGACCTTCAGGATATGGTCTTCAGGCTCAGAACGACAGTATACATCCTGAATTAGACACTTTCGGAAATGCTGAACATCGCATCATCCAGAGCAAAAGAGTGGTGGAATGCTGAGACAGCTGCCCTGACTGAATTCTCAGGCTCCAGAAAGACAAAGCTCAGGATGAAAGCTGCTAACTTTGATGAATTGGTGAAAAAGAAGTTAGCTGAAAGGAAAGATACTGAAATAGTAGATGCATCAAGTTCTCATGATCAGAACAAAGATGGAGATCAGGGAGGTGATGCAGAAAGGCAATCTGAGGGGGAGAAGGAACCTCAGACAGATACTGAGAAAGAAAAAGAGACTGAAAGTCAGATGGAGAAGGACACTGATGCTGCACAGACTGATATCACACATCCTCAGACGGAAGTTAGCACTCTTCAGGTATCTTTTGGTACTATTATACATTATGCCAAAGCTACTGAAGTTCCTATCTTTAAATTTGTTATGTATGATATGCAGACTAAGGCTCAATTGGAGCAACCAGCTCAGTTGGAGACAATTGTTTTGCCTCCAGAAATTGATTTCAGTCCTATCCTGGATAAATTGAAGAAGGTGGTGCCAATGGTGGAGAAAGTGACTCAAATTGTAGAAACCTTGGCAAGCCAATCTCAAAAGTTGGAAAATCTGAGTTCATCTTCAGACATGCTGCAACTACGAACAACTCTTGCAGATAAAATGACTACTTTGGAAGGAAAGATTGATGTAGTCAAAACTGAGCTCAATGCAGAGATGGAGCAAAGGTATCAAACCAGAACTGCTTACCTTGAAGCTAAACTGATTGATAAGAATGATCAGATAATCAAGACAGCTGTTGAGGAAATGGGCTCCCTGCTAATGACCAAGATGACAGACATGATGCATGAAGTGTTCTCAAAGCAGTTTGATCTACTCGCAGATGAATTCTCAATGGCTAAGAATTACATGATGAGGCTAAAGGATGAGCATGATCAGTTTGCTGGGGCAGTACGCAGTATGGACAAGGAGCAATACTATATGGATATTGCACTGACTCAACTACTCCCAAGGTATGGTGCCAAAAAGGGGGAAAGGCCTGGTGGCAAATTAAGTGAGTTGTTGGCACAAAACTTGGAGAGAAAGGCTAAAAAAGAAGCTGAGCAAACCATCCAGGAAGTAATTAGTGAAAAACTGAGTGATAGAAGGATGATTGAGACAAGCAAAGCCGGTGAAGAGCAAGTCAGACCTGAAAAGAGAAAGGCTGTTGCATTCGTGGAACAAGAAAAGAAGAAAAGAGCTAAAGTTTCAAAACCTACTCAGAGGAAGTTGATAATGGAATTTGAAGAATCTGAGGAAGAAGCTGAAAAGAAAGAAACTAAAACTCAGAAAGAAGTCTTCGATACCAAGAAAACTCTGAAAGTTCTTCAGATTGAAAAAGAGAAGAAGACTGCTGCTTCAGTTTCAGGTGTTCCACTGATCAGGAAGAAGAAAGAAGAAGAGCAGAAAAGAAGAGGTGGTTTTAAAAAGTTTTTAAGCAAAAGGAGGGGTACGGAAAAGACTCAGAAGTGGCCGCACATTGACAAGTGGATGCCTATACAGTTCAATGATGCATGGGAAGATATCAAGAGAACCTTCTGGTTCTATTATGAGATTCTGAGAGAATGGAGGGGGAGCAGCTCGGATAAGAATGAAGCCTTCATTGAGTACTTACTTACATTCTATCCTAAATACCTGCAAAGTTGGATCAACATGGCAGATGAAGGAAACACGCAGATAGTAGCCCCTGGTCCATACATGTACCCAGCTCCTAGGTTTGAGAATGGCTATGTGAATGAAGCAACCATTTCTCAGGAAATTGCCCAGTATGCCATCCAGCTAGGCCTAATAGGAAACAACCCTGATATCATCAAGGCAAGGGATGAACTGAAGAAGAGATACTACGGGATGTTCAACCTGGAAGTGCCAGAGGATGAAGTGGAAGAAGACTGAAGACTTTGTTCTTCTGATTTATTTTTTATTTTCATTGTAATCAGTAACTCTTATCCTATATCAATGAAAATTTTACATGTCTTTTTACATGTCTTTAATTATTTGATATGCCAGATTGTTTAGAAAATTGTTGGGTGAAATACCATTTTGGTTTGTAAATAGATAAACTGAAACCTAAGGATAGGTTAGGTTTTCTTAAATGTAACAAGATGGTTTTGGCATCATCAAAAAGGGGGAAATTGTTGGGAGATGAATTTAATAAAGAAGTTTTGATTAGATCCCAAAAACCCCTGAGTATGACATGTTCAGGATAATCTTGATAGTCTGAGTCAGGTTTCAGCATAGATTGTTCAGGAAGATATCTGCACAATGTATAGTTAGCAGATATAGATCAGGTTAGATCTTGAAGTTACTGAAGAACTCAGAAGGTACTGAGTAACTAAAGAATCAGTAGAACTGAATGTTCAAAAAGGTACTGAAGATGCTGAAGAAATGAAGACTCAGATATTACTGAAGACTCAGTAAGTTGCTGAAGACACTGAAGACTCAGTAAGTTGCTGAAGACACTAAAGACTCAGTAGTTACTGAAGACTCAGTAAGATACTGAATACTCAATATAACCTGAATGTTCAGAGGCACTGGATAGTATCTATCTGAAGACTACAAAACTGAGAAAAACACACATGTTCAGAAAAGTAGATATTGCCCAAAACATTCTAGTGCAGACAAAAGGAACTAAGTCTAAGTGTTGTTTAAGGTTGTCTCATTCAGAGAGATTGACCAAAAAGAGTCGTTTTGTTTGTCTACATTCACTGAAGACAAGAACCAATCAGAGGAAGACAACACTGTACTTCACTGACACTGAAAGCGACAGGACCCTGAATTATGTCAGTAGTACTAAGTTCCAGACTGTAAAAATTGGTGATTGGCTACATGACTGCATATTTCCTAAAATATGCAAGGGAGTGTTCAAACCCTAAAAATAGCCGTTCATCAAACACCAGAAGAGGAAATTCATAAAGCTATCTCTTCCAACGGATAGTTTTTGAAAGAGTGACCATGGTGAAGTTGCCTATAAATACCAGTGCCCCTTTACATTGAGAGGTTACGGGAAATTTCAAAGCAACTCAAGAGCTCATTCGTATTATTGCAAATTGAAGCACTCGAAAGACTAGATTGATAGATATATCCAAAGCTTAGAAGAGATATCCTAGCCTTTGCATTAGCTCTTATTGTAAAGGATATCTCACCCTAGTTGGAAACCAACCCAAAACCCAAACCCTTTGTTAAGGTAGTTTGTGTGTGTTTTGTTGGTGAGTTAGAGTTGTAAAGAGTGAGTAAGCTACAATGAGTTAGCCAGAAAACTCTAGAGAAGAAGTTAGTAAGCTACTTGTGGTAGTCTGAACACTTGTGTGTGTTTGAGTTAGTAAGCTGCAGTGAGTCAGCCAGAAAACTCAAGGTAGAAAAGTGAGTAAGCTACAGTGAGTTAGCCTGAAAGCTTTAGGAAGTGGTTAAGGAATTTCTCTGAAGATCAGAGAGAGTGGACGTAGGAGCTTGAGTCTCTGAACCACTATAATTGCTGTGTTGTTTGCTTTCTATAATGCATTTTATCTGTTTCATGTTTTTCACTGAAAGCATATTTCACTGATATTCAGTTGGAACCAATCCACTGAACTTGCATCAAATTGATCACAGCCTTAATCACTGTTTTATTAAAGGAAGAAGATATTCCAGCAAAGCTAAAACGAGTATAAACTTAGGGCCAACCATTCCGCACACTTGAGTAGCTAGAACAAATAGTTACCAAACTGAACTAACTCTACTGAGTGTTCAGTAAGATAATTATCAGATCCAAGCTACTCAGGATATCTGATAAATTCAGGATCAGTTGGGCTAATCTGAAGCTTCTGAAAGCAGCTCAGGATCATTGTCTCAGTAGACTTTGACTCAGGGCAATCCGTGCTTCTCAGGACAAAAATATCAGGATAACCTGACCCATCTGACCTCAGTGAAGAAAAAGTTTGAAAAATCACTGAACACGTGTATTCCCCCCCCATACACGTGTGAGACTCGTTAGCACCGGGACCAACATTCCCTCTGAATCATTGCATCAACACTTGACTCAGCAATCTTTTTGCTCCCTTCAGGAATGTCTTCTACTTCTTTTTCTTGAGACGGTTCTTGTTCATCCTTGTCCTGACCACTTATCCATCCTTCAGCCTGAGTAGCTTTCTTCCTCTCAGCAATTTTCTTCATCACTAGGGCATCAAACTCAGCTTGTTTGATACTAAGTCTTCTTTTCCCTAGACCGGAAAAGGCATCAAGCTCGGCTACCTCCTCAGCCTAAAATTCTTCGCCTCTGAAGTTGTCAATCTTTAGCATCATTGCGAAGGATTGATTGACAACCAGCATGTTAGTCTTTAGCCTTAAAAACATATCCTGAAGATCAGGATAGTCCACCAACTCAGAGTATTTGTCCAAGATAAATCTTTCAGCTTTCTGTCTCCACTCCCTCTCTTCTGCTTCACCTTTCCTGAGTTCAGGAACAAGTGCCTCCTCTTCAGAGCTAGAATGAGCCTCTGAAGGTATGGAAATATATGGCTATGAGGGGTGAGTGGGTGGGATGGTTATTTGTCTCTCTTCAGCAGGTTTTTGAGAACCTGTGAAGATTTCTTGGGTAATTCGATCATCGCCAATACTGGTACCTAGTACCTCAGTAAAGACATCCTCGTCTCCTCCTTCACCGGGTGGGATTACCTCCTGAGTGGTTTCCTCTTCAGTGACTTGAGAAACCACTTTGGCAAGAGTGCCAAGTGGAGACTTCTCACCTAACTCCTGCTCACGAATAGTTCTGAGCCTTTTCTTCTTTCGTTTCTACTCATCCTGAGCCTTCTTTTTCTCCCCTGCCTCCCGTTTCACTCTGAGCAACTCGAGAGATTTCTTTCTCTTTTCTTCTTCTCCTGACTCCTCAGGACGTTTTACTGGTTCTGTCCTGACTTTCTTATGAATGACTTTGGTAAGTACCACATTGTCCTGATCTGATTTGGACTCATCCTGTTCTTCTGGTTCCTCCTGAACCATAGAGCCTTGGCTTCCTGATGGAGCCTGTTTTCTCTTTTGGGACTAGGGTTTTCGGAACATGATCCAATTCCGAGAGAATTCTACTCTGGTCATCAAGAACATGTTTTCTCTGGGCAGTGTTTAAATCAAGAAACCGATCTTCGTACCAAACAAGACCTTCCCACTCTTCGTAAATGCTCCTTTTGCGTACTTCAATTTCTGGTTTTGATGAAGAATGCAATCCACCAGAAACTTCAACCAGTTAAAGTCAATAGATGGAGAGTCCTCAATCGCAGCCATTAGCCTCAACTTGTTCCGGCTTACTTGCTCCAAACTTCCAGAAGTGCTCATCAAGCACTTGGCCACAATGTCTATCAAGACTCTGTATTTGGGCTTCAGGCATCGTTTATGCAGAGCCCCTTTCAACTCCGCCTTCGTTTCTACAAAACGATCCAATATCTCTTGTTCTCTACCAGACATATACAACGCTGGATCTTCTCCTCTATTTTTAAGTTCAAAAACAACATTAATGTCATCAAGAGACAATATTACCTCTTTGGTGCATACCACCTCTGCCTTTGATTTCACATAAGTTCCAAAACTTAACTGCGAAACTAGTCCTCCCCGTCCTCCTTCTCGAAGATTAACCACAAACTGCAACACCTCTTGGGATAGTTCTGAGTCTGGCACGTTGCTCACCAGATGTGATAATCAAGCCATCCGCAGCATATTGAGAGCTTCTTCTTCAACCTTGGTAGCTTTGTTGTCGATCATGGCCACCACGTGTTCAAAATAGGGTTTCTCCGTTTCCGCAAGATCCTTAATCATAGTATAACTGGGGAATTCCATTGAAAGATGATTTCTGGGAAATGGAATTTTGAGGGTTTTGAAGATTAAGGATTTTTGAGTGTTTGAATCGTTTGAATGGGCTTGATTTTGTAAAGTAAACAGACGAAGGCAAACACTTTGATTTATATATGATTTGAAAACCATATATCAAAGGCTGCGATTAAATCTCAGAAAAGAGAATGAATGACTGAGATTTAATCTGAGATAAAAATAAATCACGGGGGTTTTGCTATTTTTGGCTAAATTTATGGGAAAATAGGTAAATAGCAGTACTTAGGGTGACAAAATGATGTTTCACGACAATCGAGACAACCCTTAGGCTTCCTGCCAAAATTTCAACCAATAGAATTCTTTCAAACATTCTCGCTTAAATATTCAGGTCTCTTGTCATTTATTTCAAATGATTACTGAGTGAAATAAATGCTATGAGTTTAAATGCATGTGTCATAATCCTTACTGAATACTGAACTTGACAAAATTATTCTGAGTCTCAGTTTCCTTTCTGAGAGAATTTTGTCTTGAGTCATTCTTCCTGAATAACTACATGCACCTGAAGGACTTCTTCCTTCAGTGAATTCACTCACCTGGATCCAACATACCTAATTCAACTGATAGTTCCTGAAATCTTGACTCAGCCAATGGTTTAGTCAAAATATCAGCTCTTTGTTTATCAGTATGAATTTTCTCCATCCTAATATCTTTCTTTTCAACATGATCTCTGATGAAGTGATGTATGATATCAACATGCTTACATATGGTGTGCAATACCGGATTTTGTGTAATAGCAATTGCCCTATTATTGTCACAAAATATAGGTACTTCATTGGCTACAATATTATAATCCCTCAAATAATAGGAACTATTCATTTCATTCAACAATTCGAATCAATAGTAAAAATAAATAAATTATCACTATACAATTTTAAATATGCTCGGCTAAAATTCAGCTGGCGTAATTGACGTTTTAATCCAAATAAAGGTAATTTTATCTTCTTAGTCTTTTAATTTTTATTAGATTCTTAATTTGTGAAAAATCATAAATCTATTCCCACACATGAAATATGATTAATAATTAAGAAAATGAAACATCTCATATAATGGATAATTGCAACCCGTGAATAATTAGGGAAAGATATTATTATTTCTTTTGTTAAAAATATAGAATGAGATTTGTATGGAAATTTTGGTAAAACTAATATTTGCATGCATTATATTGAACTTGTATATCGAGTGCATGCAAACTAGTAAAATTCAATCAAGTAAAATAGCAGGGAAATCTCTTTATAATTCACATAACAAATGTGAAAATATATTGTAATTTCATTTTACTAAAATATTACCCTACTTATAGTATATTATTAATATTAAGTATTAATTAAAAATACTAATAATGTTGTACTTTAAAGAATAAATTATAGAGCCATTTAGAAATAAATCTCTAAATGAAATGTGCTAAGTGCAGTACTAAAGGAGTTCGAGGCTCAGATCAATCTTTCCCCTGTCCAGAACAAAAAGTGCAAGTTAACAAGGTGGGTAACATTATGTGCAGTAGAGTGGTAATGTGTTGTCGTTTGTTAATGTATGCAATGTATTTATTATATCAACCAATGTGTTATTATTATTTCGGATCTTCGGATCTAAGTGGCCAATTGGACTGACGAGTTAAGGACCAATGGGTCTATCGGGCCAGAGCCTTATGTGCTCATTGAGTCTTGTGTACTCACCATAGTGATCTTCGGATCATAGAGCCTATTGGACGTAGGGGTTAAGGATCGACGGATCTATCGAACAATTTTATTTATGAAATGACTGACGAGTCCGGTTCGTAATAATACAATCTGTGTGCACTTTCAAATGACTTAACAGTCTGCAGGTTATCCACTGAGATTTCATCTCACACCCCATTTTAACATTTCAGGTTTCGAAGTTGAAGCTCGGGAGCTGCCGTAACACCAAGACCCCGACCAAATATTTAAATAAAGTCATTTTATTTAAGCTAGTATTTTTAGCTATAATACTCTTATGTTTGTAATAAACCAGGCAGGATTATTTGCATTGGCAATGTTTTGCTAAATTACATTATAATATATCTGTATTACCTGCTTTATCCCTCTGTCACTTAGATTTGTTATTTCGCTTCCACTGGAAATAAAAAAAAAAATTAGTCAGACATGTGTTTGCTACGTGGCAACTCGACCTCGACTCGCTCAAACCATAGAGGGTTTAACGTACCGGGAACGGGGCGCTACAAGGTGGTATCAGAGCAACGAGAAGTATTTTTTTTCAAAAATGAATATTTCTTATATGGTATTCTCTACGAAAATAAAATTTTACAAATAAAATTTCAATTCTTTAAAAGGAAATATGAATAAATAAGTAAATGACATGAAATTAAGAAATGAGAAGGGGAGATGGTGTCTGCAGCAGCAACCGAGATTCACTCGAAAAAAAAAGTAAATAAGAATTTAATTTTGTTGCATGATTTATGAAAAATTTGTATATATGATTTTTCATTAAACTCATTTTATGAAATGCATAAAAACTTTTAACGTCCCCAAATTTCACTTTACTTATGTTTAAGTGTTGTGTTGAAGGATAGATGGACTTAGGCGCACTAGGACCTTTTGTGCCCCCGTACATTTCGTACACAATTCAATACCAGGGTGCCCAGCAATATGATCAGGAGTCGATACGAGACTACGTCGCAAGGGTAACAAACCTTAGATTCTTCGCTCTGTAGGAAGAATACGTCGTCTCGGACTTAGTAGACTTGTGTTCATATTTTCCCCGCATGAACATGAAGTCCTTAGACGCATATATGTACTAACTTATGATATTTTGTCTCGATAAGCAGCATATGTTATAATAAAAATTTTGTAGTTTGCTTATTAATATAACTGCATCCTTCTATTTTATTTTTACATATTTACATCAATAGTTTGTTTCCTAATAATGTTGCGAACCCTAAACAGTTTATTACTATGCCTAAACGCGGACGACCACGAGTGAATCCACCAATGGAAGTACCGGACGAACAACCTGCCCAAAGAAGCACGAGTTCAGGGGCCAATATAGCAAAAGAGTTCTTCAACTCGTTACAAGGACTAATTCAACAACAGACGCCAACACCTGCAAGAGAACCTAAAAATAATGATGTCGTGAAACAATTCCGGCATTTTCAACCACCACGATTCAACGGAAAGGAAGGGCATGTAGCCGCTGAAGAGTGGTTGGCCGAAATTGAGCATATTTATCGACTAATGGAATTGACTGAAGCACAGAAGGTTTCATGCGAACAATTTCAACTGGCAGGAGATGCTGCTCAGTGGTGGGAATCTTACGATCACACTTTGATACCCGAAGGAAGACGTGCCCTGACTTGGGAAAATTTTAAAGAAGCTGTTTTAAGGCGTTATTTCCCACAAGCGTTGCGGGACCAAAAAGGAATCAGAGTTCGTAAATCTTCGACAAGGGATGCTTACTGTGATTGAATACAAATTTCAGTTTAATCACCTATCTCGTTATGCCCCTCTCCTGGTAGATACCAATGAAAGAAAAGCCTGAAGATTTGAGCGTGGTATGTGCCCTGAAATTGGAGGTATTGTGAGTGGACTAAAACTTCCACATTACCACGAAGTCTTCGACAGGGCTTTGATTATCTCGATAAACCAAGGGTTGGAATATGGGCAGAAAGCTTAAGAGGCAACATAAAAAAAGAGGTGGCAACCTGGGAGAAATCATTTCCCACCTGCAAAACGGAACCAGTCGATCACCGAAACAAAACCCTCTTGCAAGAATTGTGGGAAAAATCATACGGGAGAATGTTTTTACAGGAAAGGAGTTTGTTACCGATGTCGTTAGCCCGGGCATCTGGCTACAGAATATCCTGAGCCACTGGCCGGGGAAGTACGAACAAGGAATCTACCTCTAAGTCCACCTCCAGGAAGGAATAACCAACCACTAGCACCTCCGAGAAGGAATGTCCCTACCCCAGGACCTAGAGGAAGAGCCCAGATGAATGCGAAAATTGATGAGAAGAACGGAAGTGAAGGAGATCTAGTCGAGAATAAGACAATGGCAGGTATGATAACCATATTTAATTCCCCAGCCTTTGTTCTTTTCGATACTGGCGCATCTCATTCATTTATGTCTGAGAAATTTAGGACTAAAGTGGGATTAAATTTAGACAAAGAGGAAGTACTAAACGTAAGCATCCCATCGGGAAATACAATAAAAGTTCAGGGACAAGTAAAAAATATTGTGTTAGATTTTGGCGAATGTAAAATAATGTCAAACCTCCATGTCTTAAGAATGAAGGATTTTGACGTAATACTGGGAATAGACTGGCTGACTAGAAATAAAGTCATAATACGGTGTGCCGACCGCGAGATAGACTTTAAGCGAGAAAATAGCCCACGTTTCACCTTTCGAGGAACAAGGTGCGACCTAAATATACCCATAACATCAACAATGAAGGCTGTAAAAATGTTGAGGAAGGAGGGATGTCAGGGGTTTTTGGTGAATATAGTAAAAGAAAAAGGGAAAAGTGAGTCCCCTTCAGAGGTACCCGTAGTGAGGGACTACCTTGATGTTTTTCCCAAAAAATTAGCAGGAATTCCCCCAGATCGCCAGATAGAATTCGCCATAGATCTAGTCCCAGGAGCTACGCCTATGTCAAAAGCACCATATAGGATGGCCCCAAAGGAGTTGCAAGAATTGAAAGAACAACTGCAAGAACTCTTAGAGAAGAAATTTATCAGACCTAGTGTTTCGCCTTGGGGAGCGCCAGTCCTATTTGTTAAAAAGAAGGATGGAACGCTTAGAATGTGCATTGACTACCGAGAACTAAATCAGTTAACAATAACAAACAAGTATCCACTCCCCAGGATCGAGGATTTGTTCGATCAACTAAAGGGTGCAAGTGTTTTCTCCAAAATTAACTTGAGGTCGGGATATCACCAACTCAAGGTCAAGGAGAGTGAAATACCCAAGACAGCGTTTAGAACATGATATGGTCACTATGAGTTCACGTTAATGCCTTTCGGAGTAACCAATGCACAGGCAATTTTTATGGATATGATGAATCAAATATTTCATCAGTATCTTGATCAATTTGTCATCGTAATCATCGATGATATATTAGTGTATTCAGGGGATGAGAGGAAACACGAAGAACATTTGCGAATTGTGCTAGAAACCCTAAGAAGGGAAAAACTCTATGCCAAATTCAGTAAATGCGAATTTTGGCTCGATAGAGTTATGTTTTTGGGACACATTATTTCGACAAAGGGGATTGAAGTAGATCCCGCAAAAGTGGAAGCTGTAGTAAATTGGAAAGCTCCAAGGAATGTGAATGAAGTACGAAGCTTCATGAGTTAGGCTGGATACTATAGGAGGTTCATTCAAGATTTCTCTCGAATTGCGAGGCCCCTAACGCAACTGACTAAGAAAAATGAAAAGTTTGTCTGGTCGCCCAGATGCGAAGAGAGTTTCCAAGAGCTAAAATGGAGACTAGCGTCAGCTCCAATATTAACCATCCCAAATGGTACTGAAGGATTCTCAATTTATACGGATGCCTCGAAGACGGGTTTAGGATGCGTTCTTATGCAAAATGGAAAGGTTATTGCTTACGCATCGCGGCAACTAAAACCCCATGAGCAAAACTACCCAACTCACGACTTGGAGTTAGAAGCAGTAGTTCATGCACTGAAAATTTGGAGGCATTATTTGTACGGTGAAAAATCTGAAATTTACACCGATCACAAAAGTCTCAAATACTTCTTTACCCAAAGGACCTAAACATGAGGCAAAGAAAATGGCTGGAGTTAGTGAAAGATTGTGATTGCACGATCCACTACCACCCCGGGAAGGCAAACGTTGTTGCTGATGCCCTTAGCCGGAAGGGTAACCTTCAGTTGGCATTCATATCTACACTAATGCCTACCAAGCAAGAATCACTAATTCAAGAATTTTCTCAATTAAACTTAGAGTATATTGAACCATGTTGCATAAATGGGTTGTTATTTGCGCTAACGATACAACCGACCCTTAAGGAGAGGATCAAGGAGGCACAACAGGGCGACAAGTTTCTTGACAAAATTAAGAAAAGAGCAGAAAAATGAGATATTAAAGGTTTTTCCATAGCCCCCGATGGAACCTTGATGTTTGAAGGAAGGATATGTATTGCCCAAGACAAATCCTTAAGAGAGGAAATTCTTAAAGAAGCACATACCACTCCTTACACAATACACCCAGGGGAAACAAAGATGTATAGGGATCTAAGGGAAACATTCTGGTGGAGAGGAATGAAGAGAACTATCCCCGAATTCGTAAGGAGATGTTTAACTTGTCAACAAGTCAAAGTCGACCATCAACGACCATCAGGATTGTTAAATCCACTAGAAATACCAGAATGGAAATGGGAGCATGTCACCATGGATTTTATTACCTGGCTCCCAAGGACGAAGCGAAACCACGATGCTATTTGGGTAGTGGTAGATCGACTAACAAAGACGTCTCATTTCATTCCAGTTCGAATGACGTATTCATTGGATAAGCTTACTCAATTGTACGTGGAAGGAGTCGTCAGGCTACAGGGCATACCAGTCTCTATGATTTCAGATCGAGACCCACGTTTTACTTCAAAATTTTGGAAGAGTCTCCAACAAGCCATGAGAACAAAGCTCCACTTTAGTACCGCCTGTCTCCCTCAAACAGATGGCCAATCGGAAAGGCTGATTCAGACACTTGAAGACATGTTAAGAGCTTGTGCCCTAGACCTTGAGGGCAGCTGGGAAGATCATCTTGCTCTGATAGAATTCGCATACAACAATAGTTTCCAAGCTAAGATAAAGATGGCACCATTTGAAGCACTATATGGTAGGAGATGCAGGACGTCGGTGTGCTGGAATGAAGTTGGAGTTCGAATGATTCTTGGTCCCGAATTAATTGAAAAATCCACCGAAGTTATTACAAGAGTAAGGGACAGAATTAAAGCCGCTTAAGACCATAAAAAATCGTATGCTGACACGCGGAGGAAAGATCTGCAGTTTGATGTCGGGGAGAAATTTTTTCTTTGAGTAGCTCCAATTAAGGGTTTAGTGCGGTTCAGAAAAAGAGGGAAGCTAAAACCACGTTACATAGGGCCTTTCGAAATCCTGGAAAGGATTGGAGAAGTAGCTTACCGCCTTGCATTACCCCCAAAGCTGTCACAAGTGCACGATGTATTTCACGTATCGATGATAAGGAAATACATTACAGATCCAGGTCATGTTATCAATTTTGAAGACTTAGATTAAATCGGGATATGACGTATGAGGAGGTACCTGCAACTATTCTGGAAAGGAAAATGCATACCCTCATAAATCGGCAGATTCCCTTAATACTAGTGCAATGGAGTAGGCATGGGAGAGAAGAATCCACCTGGGAAAGGGAAGAAGAAATTTTAGCAAAATACCCAACTATAGTCAAAACATTTAGTAAGTGAAATTTCGGGGACGAAATTTTTGTTAGGAAGGTAGGATGTAATACCCCATGCATATTTCATACTTGAGCATAATTTTAAATTACTTTATAATTTTAAAATATTTGTTTTACTAACAACAATTTTATTATCTTCAAAAAAATCATTTTTGCAGGAAAAGTTGAACGAACTGCTTAAAAATAAAATTTGAGACTAACCCATAAAACAACTAAAGAGTATAAAATAAAATAGGCATTTATAAATATATAAGCATATATACATATACATCCTTTAGTTAATATATATATATAAATAAAAAATAAAGGGGGGGGATAAATGCAAAACTTGGCAGGGGATAATAAAACTTGCACCTAATCAACCTAGGATAGCCTAGGTAAACTTAGCCACCAAGCTAGATAATTATCCTAAATACTAAGTTACACGCACATATCCTATCTACAAATAGGAACTATTCATTTCATTCAACAATTCGAATCAATAGTAATAAAAAAAATTATCACTCTACAATTTTAAATATGCTCGGCAAAAATTCAGCTGGCGAAATTGACATTTTAATCCAAATAAAGGTAATTTTATCTTCTTAGTCTTTAAATTTTTATTAGATTCTTAATTTTTAAAAAATCATACATTTACTCCCACGCATGAAATATGATTAATAATTAAGAAAATGAAAAAAACTCATATAATGGATAATTGCAACCCGTGAATAATTAGGGAAAGATATTATTATTTCTTTTGTTAAAAATATAGGATGGGATTTATATGGAAATTTTGGTAAAACTAATATTTGCATGCATTATAATTCACATAACAAATGTGAAAATATAATGTAATTTCATTTTACTAAAATACCATGTTGGTCCCGGTGGGAAAACCCATTTTGCGCGTGCGGAAGCAAAACATGTCGAGCGATGCATATAAAAACAGGGTTGAAGGAATGGTGATTCAAGATTTTTCTCTTTTAAGTTCATGTGTTGTGTCTTGCTTATGATCGAATGCGTACGACAAGATAAGAACGTAAAGCAGTAAACAACACAACAATGTATAGTGGTTCGGAGACTCAAGCTTCTACATCCACTCTCCCTGTTCCTAGGGAAATTCCTTCAAACACATCCTAAGGCTTTCTGACTACCTCTGTAGTTTACTAACTCAAACTGGACTTATCACCCTCTCGGGCTCGCCTCTGGACTTATCACCCTCTCGGGCTCGCCTCTAGATGTTTAACGAGTTCACACTCCAATCGGGACTTATCACCCTCTCTCGGGATTGCCTAACAACTACCTCACTTCACCACTATTTATCTCTTACTAGAATGGGGTTTGGGTTTGGTGTTGTCTCCAACTATGGTGAGATTTTCCCTTACAATGGTTTAGCCTCAATGCTAAGGTTGGGAAAATCTCTCTAAGCTTATGATACATCGTGGGTTGCTTAGGTTGGGTTCTAGAACACTCTTTGAATATATTTGTATATCTACAGACTTGTGTTCTAGGGTGGGAATGCTTGACTATAACGTTCTTGGCTCTGTAGCATCGTGTGCTCTATTCTCCACGCATCCACACTTAATTTGATGGAAGAACTTGTATTTATAGTGTGGATTTGAATGTTACCGTTGGAGAGAATCACATTCAAATCCATACTATTCTTTGTAAGTTCTGCAGCTTTTTCAGGCTGGTTGTCTTCCTCTCATTGGTCCACGTCAGCTGGATTCCAACGGCTATATTCCTCAGCTTCAGTGCCTAGGAACATTCAGGATATACTGAGCATTCAGTACATTACTGAGTCTTCAGTAATTACTGTGCCTTCAGGATTCTCTGAGTCTCAGTGTCTTCAGAGACATCCTGAGTCTTCAGTTTCTCAGTTTCATTACTGAGTCTTCAGATTCTCAGTTTCATACCGAGTCTTCGGATTCTCAGTTTCATACTGAGTCTTCGGATTCTCAGTTTCATACTGAGTCTTCAGAAACTTCAGTTTCATACTGAAACTTCAGTTTCTTCAGAAACTTACCGAGTCTTCAGAATCTAACCTGTTCTATATCTGCCGACTATACACGGTGCAGATATTATCCTGAACACTCTAAAACTGAATCCTGACTCATCTATCAAGATTATCCTGAACATGTCATACTCAGGGGTTTTGGAATCTAATCAAAATCTTCTTTTATTAAATTCATCTCCCAACAATTTCCCCCTTTTTGATGATGCCAAAACCATCTTGTTACAACACTCTTAACCTATACACAGGTTTAAGTTTTTCCTATTACAAGAATGGTATATCTCTTAACAATCAATTCAGCAATGAATCTCTCAACAATTTCATCACCAAACAACAATAAACAGGCATATCAAATATAAAGACATGTAAAAAGATAATGAGGTATTATCTTTGAGCATAAAGATAAAGTTTCATTGATTGTATGTTATCAGTTACAGATTACAATGAACTTATCAAAAGTAAAGACAAAAACATAAAGAAATACAAGTCTTCAGTCTTGGTCTCCAGTCTTCTGATGATCTTCAGCTCGGCTCCTGGCCTCAGGTCTATCTGTGCTCTCAGTGTCTTCAGTGACATACTGAGTCTCAGGTTTCTTGATTCAACGGACCTTGTCTAATCAGGCATACTGACACTCATGCTGACTGAGTTCAGTATCTTCTGACTTCAGACATCCTGACCCTCAGGTCTCTCTTACTTACTGAGTCTCAGATCAGTTTTCTTTACTGAATCTCAGATCAGTTTTACTTACTGAGTCTCAGATCTTACTGAGTCTCAGATTACTTTTACACAGGTTATCTGATTTCTTCTTTGCCTGATCTGATCAGCTCGACTTATCAGATCAATACATCTTTAGATCAACATATCAGAATATCATCTGGTAAGTACATCATATCAGGTTATCATATCTGATCTCGATCACGTCTGATCTTGATCAGTCTCTTTTGCTCATCTTCTGATTTGCAACCTTCTCTTCTGATTTGCTGGCTTTAGCTTTTCTTCACTTCTGATTTGCACAGCTCATCAGTTAACTCGGAACTCATCTAACTCATCTGATCTCGATCAGTCTCGTCTGCAGCCTCGTCTGATCTCGATCATCTACTTCTGATTCCGTGAGTTCCCCCTCAACTTGTTCTCTCGTTCCCCCTAAACTTGTTATCTGTAAATTAGCTTCAATAACACAAGTTGATAATGTTTTGGCATAATTCATCAAAACTAAAATATCCCAACATACCACCTTACTTATAGTATATTATTAATATTAAGTATTAATTAAAAATACTAATAATGTTGTACTTTAAAGAATAAATTATAGAGCCATTTAGAAATAAATCTCTAAATGAAATGTGCTAAGTGCAGTACTAAAGAAGTTCGAGGCTCAGACCAATCTTCCCCCGTCCAGAACAAAAAGTGCAAGTTAACAAGGTGGGTAACATTATCTGCAGTAGAGTGGTAATGTTTTGTCTTTTGTTAATGTATGCAATGTATTTATTATATCAACCAATGTGTTATTATTATTTCGGATCTCCGGATCTAAGTGGCCAATTGGACTGACGAGTTAAGGACCGACGGGTCTATCGGGCCAGAGCCTTATGTGCTCATTGAGTCTTGTGTACTCACCATAGTGATCTTCGGATCATAGAGCCTATTGGACCTACGTGTTAAGGATCGACAGATCTATAGGACAATTTTATTTATGAAATGACTGACGTGTACGGTTCGTAATAATACAATCTGTGTGTACTTTAAAATGACTTAACAGTCTGCAGGTTATCCACTGAGATTTCATCTCACACCCCATTTTAACATTTCAGGTTTCGAAGTTGAAGCTCGGGAGCTGCCGTAACACCAAGACCCCGACCAAATATTTAAATAAAGTCATTTTATTTTAGCTAGTATTTTTAGTTATAATACTCTTATTTTTGTAATAAACCAGGCAGGATTATTTGCATTGGCAATGTTTTGCTAAATTACATTTTTATAATATATATGTATTACCTGCTTTATCCCTCTGTCACTTAGATTTGTTATTTCGCTTCCACTGGAAATAAAAAAAATAAAATTAGTCAGACATGTGTTTGCTACGTGGCAACTCAGCCTCGGCTCGCTCAAACCATAGAGCGTTTAACGTACCGGGAACGGGGCGCTACAGATACCACTAGATACTGCTGTTTCCTAGAGATAAGCCTAAGTTGTTAGGTCAAGCTAATTTATCAGGAAGGATGGTCAAATGGACTATAGAGCTTGGAGAATATGAGGTGGACTTTGAGCCAAGAAAGGTGATCAAGGCGCAGGCCTTGTCTGATTTTATATAGGAAACTACCCGCCATGAACCAAAGAAGGAGTGGCAGGTGTATGCAGATGGGTCAGTTGCAATAACTGGTTGTGTTACAAGTGTACTAATCAGAGATCCCTGCGGGGGAGAGTTGCAATTTGCAGTTCGGTTCGAGTTTCATACCTCGAATAATGCAGCTGAGTATGAAGTCCTGATCCGAGGAGCAAAAATGGTTGCAGAGATGGGAGGCAAATGCATAATCATTTACACAGATTCTGAGTTGGTGGCCCAGCAAGTGAAAAGAGAATACTTAGCAAAAGATGAGAGGATGATGTTGTATCTGGAAAGAGTAGCAGAGGCGAGAAACAAATTTCAGACTTTCGAGGTAAGACAGATACCTCGATAGGAGAATGTGAGGGCTGATAGTTTGTCAAAGCTGGCTAGTTTGTGTTAGTGTTAGTGTCCTAGAGACAATCTATTGTAAGGACATAATACTCGATGATATTCAGTTTGATTTAATATTATTATCCATTTAATATTAATGTATGGCAATACACTTGTTCGAATATTATGTTTGATTATTTTCGTTTGTTCTTATATGTGTTCCCATGAACCAATCCTGTCATTGAGGATGTGAGACCTCAGATGACTTATGCATGGTTCTCAAATAGCCCTGATCAAGGATCATCAAAAATGGGATATTGATGATGCATTTGAGATTGGTGTGCGATCTGCATCATATTCTTAGAGAGTATAGTAGTTCTCACTTACTACGAGATACTAGGTATCTCATGATGGATGCATAGATACGTTAGAGGATATTGGAATACCCATCTGAGAAATGTTTGATGTTACTCCACTTAAGTGTCTACGGGTGTCTCGGTTAGTGGGAGCGATGTGATATTCCTCTGACTTGAGGTCAATACGCACGACATGTATGGAGTGGTGAACTTTGACCATGACTGACGCTTGCACCCTTAATGGGTAGATATGACATAAATTGGGTTCATCAGGAAATGCGTGTGCGTGGTAGTTGAGCCAAGAAAAGGATTCATTCCTCAATGTGGATTTATATAGAGTGCTCGTCTTATCATACTAATTGGATCGTTAGTCATTGGCCAATGCACGTCACGTTTGGACTTTGTGTCCAAATGTGATAAATGGGATCAATTAGTGTAATGAGAAAATATGATTAAATTATTTAAATAAACACTTCATCATGTTCAAGATTTAATGGGGCATTCGCGAATGAAAGGAAATTATCACAATAACCCACATAATGTTATAGGTTGTTGCAAATACCTCACAACGTACCTAATATATTAAGAATGTCTGATTTATTGTCTAAGGTTCAATTAAGACTGTTAGTTTGACTAATCGCTCGATATATAAGGGCATATGGGTCACACAACAAGTAATTCCCCGTTACAGATTATAGTTGGTTGATTAAATATTAAATTGGATTTAATATTTAATTTATGGAGAATTAATAATAATTATATTTGGAATTAATTATTATTAGTACATCCGTCCCAAGATAACGTGCACACTAACTTTATTATTGAGTTTGTTTATTAGTATTTGAAATGATAAAGCAACTTTTAAGGAGAGGTATGATAAATCTACCTCTCTTCTATTATATGTATCTTTAAAAAATACTTTATCATTTTAAATACTAATAAAAAATTCACTCGCTAAAACACGTGAAAATAGTAAACGTGCACGTTATTATGGGACGGAGGGAGTACTATTTTATTAAATTAGATTTAATTAAATAGGAGTCCCAAAATAATATATGGAATATTATTGTAGGAAATTATATATAGGGAAATCAAATCTATGAGATTTGATTTGCAAGATTAGGGATTTATTTTCCTAATAAAGATGACTTAAGATTTAAGCTAGGCTTCTCCTACATATATGAGTCATTGGGAATTCATTATACACTCTTGAATAATATTCTCCATAAAATCTCTAGTATAGAATTTTCCTATCAAGTTCGTATGGGGATTCAATGCTGGCAAATTTGTGTGAATCTGTCAACGGGGATTACGTGGATACCGTAGTTGAGGAGATTGCTTACAAAGCACTATAAGAATTCCTTTACGTATTCTGTTATTTAATTATGCAATCCATAATTCGTTGTTGGTGAATTGTTTATTCCGCTGCGCATCTTTTATATGAATTACGTGCTTATAAATTCCAACAATTGTATCAGAGCTCCAGACTCTTGATTGATTGCTTAATTGAATAAATTCATGTTTTAAAAAAAATTAAAACTCGTTCGGTACGGGCAAAACGAATTTGACCGCACCTTTGTCAATTGATTAAGTTTGGTTGGGTTTTGTGCTTTATTTGATATTGCCTATGTTTATTTGATAATCTTTGTTTTGCCTGTTTCGCTCATCTTCTTCACCTACCCAGAAGTAGAGTTTTATGTGATGCCTACTCCACCACTTTCGTCCTCCTCGCCCTCCTCCGTGATTCGCGTCCAAAGCAAGGCATTGGGGCATCGCTCGAGTCGGTAGCACAGCATCGCGACTCGCGTCGCTAGCAGGATGCCACGATGGAGCGGAATCCAGCGGGTTGGACCAGCGATGACGTGATCTTCCCCGGACCGATTTTGATCCATTTTTCATCGGATTTTCGACAATTTTGGGGCCAACATCTTCGATTCGCTACAATTCATTGAATTTGCTTCTATCTTTGACGTGATTCGTGGTGAAACGGAGTCGCCTCACCTCGGCGCTGCGTCTACCGTATGCGTGCTCACCATGGGGCCGCGTGCTATTTCGTTTGATGAAAGTAGTGACACGCTTCCATGCGCTTCGCAACCCGCTTCCTCCGCTTCTGGTTTGACCTGAGATGGTGTTGTGGGTGTTATCCTACGCGGGACTTAACCCGATTGCAGCGTCGAGTTGCCCGTGCGCACCTAGCGGCGGCGGTGACTCAACTGCACGCGCCGCTTGGTTACCCGACCTTGATGCGTGACTCTGTTTATGTATGCATTCATGTTTTGGGGCTGATGTGTTCGGTTTGTTGGACTTTCTTGAACACATTGGGTAATTTGAGTATAATCATTGACTGGTTTTGTGATTGAATTGGATTAAATCTGAAAATTGGTGATGAATGTTGGTTTCGGTTGTCTTGATTGTGTGGCGGATCCGGGCTGTGATGAGGAAGGGGTTATTTTGCAAATTGGATTTCAGACAGGCCCTCCGTGCAAATTTCAGAAATTGCACTTGAGCCTTTGGCAAAATTAATAAAATAAAACCTATTTTTAAAATTAATAAGTTTGATTTTAAAATAAAATTAAAAGTTTGACTTTTAATTATAATTAATTGGATTAATTATTAAGATTTAATAATTGTTTAAACTTTAAAATTGAGTTTAAAATTGGATTTTGAAATTCAATGAGTCCTGACAATTATTAAATTCTCACTTGGTTAACTTATTTAATTAATTCGTTAACGCATTTATAGTCCGCATTATAACTGTTTGGGTAGGCGGCGCCCAATACTTGTCGGACCGTATTAAATATTTGGGTAGGAGGCGCCCAATAATTGCTCAAATGTGACGTAGTTAACATGTTGGCTCTCGATTAAATAATTAATACCCCGCCCTTAAAACACTCCTCACTAAAATATGGTTTTTCATTAAATTGAAACGATGTCTTCCATCGAAATTAAAAGTAAATTGGAGATTTCGTTCCAATGAGTATTTAAGGCCCAAGTCTTTTGCTCGGATCTACATCTAATGGGAGTTTTATAGGGACATGTGATGTCGCCGCTCGATGGTTGTAAACCAACTTAATTTCATTTCACCAGCCCAAGCAGGGAAACGAAAGTTAAGGGGCATCCAATTGAACTAGGTTCAATCAACTAGGAATTGCAATTGTGCAATTGGTTTGGAGACCTACTAGTTTTGCTATTATAGTAATCAACCCAAGCATATATTATAATACTAGGAATGTGGATCCTAGTCCATTACAATTTATATTTGATATAAATTCATACTTTTCCGATGAGGTTGTTGAGTATGTGAAATAATGGAGACAAAATAAACTTAAAAGACCATGGTTTTTTTTTATTACTGAATATTGATCATAGGAATTATGTGTTTTAATTTCCATTTTATTTGATTTCTCTAGGATTGTTGAAATGAATAACTTGTCGTTGAGAAGTGTTTTGGTGCTCAGGTAAGAAAAGATTGAGTATGTGTTGGACACGCCAATCCCTGTTACTTCTGAGGCTGGTACTGAAGAGGCTGAAGCGTTTGACGCTGTAGCTCAGAAGAAGCATCAAGAGGATGTTTCCCAGGCTAGTGTGTTATGTTGCTCGGCATGACTCCCGAATTGCAAAGGCAACATGAGAAAATGAAGGATCTCTTTTGATTCTGAATCTCGTTCCGAGATTTTAGAAGTGATGAGAGATCTGTTCAGATGTCGGTTGGCAGAAGGAGGGAAGGTTTCACCTCATGTGCTTAAGATGATAGGCTTGATCTAGAAACTTGGTCGTTTGGGCATTGAGCTCAAAACCAATATCTCGGTCTATGCTATCCTCTAGTCTCTTCCCGATTCATATTCTAATGTCGTAGTAAATTTTAATATGAATAAGACGGAAGCGACCATGCCGGAGCTTCATAACATGCTCAAGACTTTTGAGTCTTCCACTGCTAAGGAAAAGATCGTGCTCATGGTGAGTGCCTCCACTTTTTCTGCCTCGAAAGGGAAGAAGAAGAGAAGGAGTAAAGGGAAGAAGGGCTCCAAGCCCAACTTCCTATACGCTAAGGATGGAATCCAAAAGAAGGAGAGGGTCGATAAGGATGTATGCCTCTACTGCAAGCAGCAGGGGCATTGTAAGAAGGACTGTAAGGTTCTGACAGCTGAGAAGAAGGCACAAGGTGCCTCAGCCACTAGAACAGGTGTTGTTGAGATAAACATGTCCACAAATAATTCTAATTGTTGTGTATTAGATACCGGGTGTGGCTCACACATTTGTACTAATGTGCAGGGTCTCAAGGAAAATATGGCAGTTAGGCAGGGTGAAGTCGCCCTACACGTTGGAAATGGAGCAAGAGGTGCTGCAGAACGTGTTGGCACATATGTTTTAGACTTACCCTCGAGGTTTAGATTAGAACTTAATAGTTGTTATTTTGTTCCATCTATTACTCACAACATTATTTCCGTTCCGATGTTGGACATTGAGGGATTTTCCTTCCGTTTTGCTAACAATAATTGTTATTTTTCGCTTAATGGTGATGTTTAGGAAAATGCTCCTTTGATGAATGGTTTATATTTGTTGAATTGTGGATATAATGTTCTCAAACTTAGTAATCATGAAAATCCAACTTATTTATGACATTGTAGACTTGGTCATGCAAACGAGAAAAGAATTGCAAGGTTAAGGAAGTTGGACTACTTAATCCCATTTGACTTCAAGTCTTATGGTAATTGCAAATCTTGTCTCAAGGGCAAGATGATCAACAAACACTTTTCTGGGAAAGGGATACGTGCCAAAGAAGTTCTAGAGTTGATCCACAGTGATGTATGTGGACCATTGCCCACTCTAGCTAGGGGTCACTTCGGTTACTTCATCACTTTTTCTGATGATTTTTCGAGCTACAAATACATGTATCTTATGAAACACAAGTCCGAATCTTTTGAGAAATTCAAGGAGTTTAAAGCTGAAGTAGAGAAGCAACTTGGTAATAGTATCAAGACTCTTCGATCAGATCGAGGAGGTGAATACCTTAGCCACAAATTCACTGATTATCTGAAGTTGCATGGAATCCAATCACAATGGACTCCTCCGGAACACCTCAAATGAATGGTGTGTCCGAAAGAAGAAACCGAACCTTGTTAGACATGGTGAGGTCCATGATGAGCTTTTTCTCTCTTCCAACATTCTTATGGGATTATGCACTTCAAACCTCAATCTACATTCTGAATAGGATTCCGTCTATATCAGTTGAGCATATGCCATACGAGCTATGGTGTGGTAAGAAACCAACTACGTATTCTGCATCCTCCTACCGCCCGCCCGTTTAGGTTTCAAAACATGTGGGTCACACATCCTTCATTTCTGGAGATGGTACGAGGTTCTTGGAATGAACAGCTGCTTCAATCTGATCCAATTTCACGCATCGCCCTCAAACTTCGTCGGTTACATGGCAAGCTGAAGGCTTGGAACCTGGACACCTTTGGGAATATCTTTCACGAGCTAGATGCGGCGACAGCTGACCTTGATGCCATTCAGACTGACGTAGCATTGCATGGAGATTCGAACGCACGATTAGACACCGAGATGAATTGTTTGTCTCGTGTAAACCAATTGCTTGAAAGAAGATGCATATTTATTATGCAAAGGAATTGGCTTTCTTGGCTTTCTGATGGGGATAGGAACTCTTCCTTCTTTCATCGTTTGCATGGCATTCGTAAGGCACGCCGCCTTATCTCATCTTTGTATGTCAACGACGTCCTCTCTTTGGACATGGCTGTGATTGGTCAGCACGTCGTGACCTATTATGAGGGGCTTTTCTCTGACTCTTCTGCTGCCCCAGATCTCCCTATTCTCGACCAGTTTGTGCACGGTGTTATTCCAGATTATCACAATGCCTCGCTAGTTGAAATTCCTGATTATGATGAAATTCGACGAGTGGTTTTTTCAATGGATGCCAACAGTAGCCCAGGCCCGGACGACTTTGGGGGCACATTTTATCAGAAATGCTGGGATATCATTGCTTCTGATGTGGTTGATTCGGTTCTTCATTTCTTTTTCACAAGGAAAATTCCTGCTGGATTAAACTCTAGTTTTGTGACTCTTATCCCCAAATCGAATGATGCTTTGAGAGTTGAGGAGTACAGACCAATTGTGATGGGGAATTTCCTTTTTAAAAATTTTACGAAGATTCTTGCCACACGTCTTGGGGCCTTCATTGGTGAATTTCTCTTGACCGCTCAGTTTGGTTTTATACCGGGTCGTCGTATCCACAGCTGTATTGCGCTTGCTTCTGAGGCCGTTAACTGCTTGGATATTGGGGATGCTCAGAATATGGCTGTCAAAGTGGACATAACGAAGGCTTTTGACACGCTTTCTTGGCCTTTTCTTTTGTCGGTTCTCGAGAAACTGGGGTTCTCTCTCATATTTCTTGGCATGGTTCGTAGTATACTTGACTCTGCTCGCCTCTCCATTTTTATTAATGGGAGTCCTCAGGGATATTTTGGATGTTCCCGGGGTGTTCGGCAAGGGGACCCTCTTTCACCTCTGCTTTTCTGTCTTGCGGAGGACGCCTTAGCTCGCTGGATTCGTTTCTCAATTACTTCGGGGATAATTCAGCCTAATCCGAAGATGCCGGATCTTCTGTTATATGTGGATGATATCATTTTCTTTATATGGGCTACGTCCAGGAATATTCGACACCTACGCGATATCCTGATTCACTATGGGGACATTTCCGGACATGTTTTTAGTCCGTCTAAGTCGCGGGTGTTTTATGGTTCAAAGGTACATCGCCTAACTCGGAGTCTCATGCGTCGGACGACTGGGATTGTCGAAGGGTCTCTTCCTTTTGACTACTTGGGGGTCCCTATCTTTAAATGTATTTCAAGTGCATCCCATTTACAAGGCTTGGCAGATATAAAGTTATTTCTCAAATCAGTCGTTGGAAGGGTAGCTCTCTTTCCCTTGCTGGAAGGTGGTGCCTCATTAATAGTGTCACGGTGTCTTCTTTGGTCCATTCGATGATGGTTTATCGATGGCCGTCTTCTCTTATCACTAGGATTGAAAGAGCGATGCGCAACTTCCTTTGGACGGGTAGCTTTATCAAAAAGGGTAGCATTCCGATTGCTTGGTCTTGTTGCTGTGCTCCAGTTCAAGAAGGCGGACTTTGAGTGCTCTCTGTGCGTATTGTCAATGAGTCATTTTTATGTCGTTTTGCATGGAAGTTATTGTCAAGAGCGGACTCGACGTTAGGGTTGTTGCACGATCGGTTTTTCACGGCCCCAGGTGAGGCGAGGGCGATTCACCGTGTATCTTCGATCGGTCTGGTGTTCGGTCGCACTTGCCTACACTCTATGAGACTTCTCGTTGGCTTCCTGGCGTGGGTTCTTTGACTCGTTTTTGGACTGATAATTGGCTGGGCTATCGTATTGCTGATAGGATTGGGGTTCCCCAATCTATTTCGACCGATTTGCTTGACACAATCAGTGACTTCTACTATGACTTCAGGTTGTGATTGATATCTTCAATTACCGATTTCATGATGGTGAGGATTTTCGAATATGGCCCTGCAACCTTTCTGGTGATCTGTCCTCCAGGGATTCTTATGAGTTCCTACGACCTCCCATGCTCAGGAATAATTGGGGTCGTTGGATTTGGAGTCCGTTCATCCCTCCCTGTCGAAGTACCACGGCTTGGCGTGCGGTTCTTGGCAGGCTGCCTAAGGCTGATGTGCTGTATGGGACGATTGGGGCTTCAGTTTGCTCGTTATACTTCTGTGCTGAGGAGTCTCTCGATCACATCTTCGCTGATTGTGGCTTCACTCGTCTTATTTATGATTCCATCACTTCTATTTTTATGTGCATTTGTGATATGCTTTTGGTTTCCATCACCTTTTCTTGCAGGCTATCACACTCGGGTTCAGTCCTTTGATGCGGAATATTTGGCACCTTGCATTTGTTACAGTCCTTTGGGCTATCTGGTATGCACACAACAAACACATTCATGATGATATTATTCCTACGGTTGGGGGTTGTTTGGTTCAGATCCTGGCTTATGTTCGAGAGGCGGATTCTCTTCAGTTAGGTTTCAGTGATGGTCGGTTCGAGACCTATCGATTCTTCGTCGGCTTCGCATGAATGGAGCCTTTAGACCTCCTTTGAAGACCATGGTGGTCCGTTGGCGTCCGCCAGATCCGGGCTGGTACAAGGTGAATATTGATGGAAGTGTGGATGAGTCTCCGGGGGGACCTCTTCGGGGGTGCAATTTTTCGTAACTCTAGAGGTTACTTTGTTACTGCCTTCTCCAGAGCTGTTGGTTGGGGTTTTGCTTTAGAGGCTGAGTTGGCTACTGCATTACTGGCAATTCAATTTGCTCATGCCCGAGGTTGGTTGCGCTTGTGGATTGAGATGGATTCAGAAATGGTGGTCCGATTCCTACAAGTGGTTACCTGGCGCCTTCTTTCATTGTGGAGATCGGTTCTTGTTTTACGGGATTCCATGGAAATTCGTATTACCCACATCTTCCGGGAAGGGAACTAGGCGGCAGATATTTTTGCAAAACAACGAACTAACCATGTTTGGACCGGCGTGTGGCCGGATTGCATTGATTCCTTTTTGTTTTCGGATCTGCATAAGGATTATTTTCGTGCTACGGTGTAATTCCTTGTAGAGGGGTATTCTTTTTTACCTCGTCTAAGGGTTTTGCCCTAAGGAGGGTTTTACCTTAGTGAGGTTTTTAGTGGTGCCCCGGCCTCTGGGACGAATTGTGTCCTTATGGTCCTACGTCTTTTCCTTTTCTCTATTTTAGTTTACTTTATTGGCCTATGTATTAAACACTTATTTACTGAAATAAATTGTTTATCACTGTTGCTTTAAATATGAATGAATGTTATATACATTTATTGCAAATCGTTCATAGTACGAGTTACATTGTAGTTAACGTGGTGATACTAGATCACAGAAGATCACGTTAACAGTGCCTTGTAAACGAGTGCGTGTTTCACAACTTAGATAGATACGAACAATCTATTGGTAGAAGTTGATGTGTAAGGCTCAGATTGGCTTGTATTGACCAAGTGATTACACTAGTGCATTCGATGCGCTGAAGCGGACCTGCAGAAAGGATAAACTCATTCGCACTGACTTAAGGGATGAAGAGTTAGACCTCAGTGGTTGTTGATTTCTTAATCTCTGTCACTTAATAAAGACTGTGTGCGATTAGTAGTTATTGCTTTGACGTGTAAATGGGAAGAAAATCATTGCGACTTCGATACCCTATATCTTGGGCAATAATATTAATTACACTACAGTTGCTAAATTAATACAGAGAATCGTGTGCTTGCAATGTCTTGCTTGATTGGTCCCCTTGGTGGGTCCGGAACCTTTATCATACCAAATCTTGCAAGTGAAATTAATTTTCCTGTATGGATAATAAAGATGGGTTGTCCTTACTCCAAGGATAAAGATATTAATTAATATAAAGCTTTTCAGTGGCTTAATTAATTAATGGACTAAATAATCTTAAACACGGGAAATAATGATCGGGAGCCATATTACCGTAATATGGGTTAAGTTGGATAGTGCAATATTAATTATATAGTGGCATTAATTAATATTAATGGGTAGAATTATATTGTGGCTCAATGTTGGAATTCAGAAGCCCATTGGAAGGTCCATCTTAATTCTCCTAAAGGCCCCTCAAGTAGCCCAAATTATAGTCCAATAAATAAAATGTGCTTAAAATAAAATAAATTATTGTTGCATTATTTTTCCTTGAAATTTTCGAAAATATTAAAGAAATAGAGGGAAAAGATTTTCTTGGAAAGATTTTATGGAAAGGAGATAAATATTCTTGGAATACAAGATTATCCCATAAATTCAAGAAAACTCCCGCTTGGCTTCTTTAAGAGGAAATTTTCGAAAATAATATAAAGAGAAAGGGAAGAAAGATTTTCTTGATTTTCTTGGAAAGATTTTATGGAGAAAGATATGTATTCTTGGAATACAAGAATATCTCATAAATTCAAGAAAGATCCAATCTTGCAAATCTTCTTGTAATTTTCGGAAATTAAGGCTAAATAAGGGTGTGAGATTTTTTGTGGAAAAATACACATGGAAAGAAGAATATATTGGATATATTCAAGATTTTTTGGAGATCAAGAAAAGATCTTAAAGATCTTTCCTAAGCCCTAATTTGTCTCAAATTTCGTCCCTCCCTCACTTATAAATAGGGGATGAAGTTTTCATCCCAAACTAGTGTTCCATGTGTTGGAAAAATTAGAAATCCACAAAGGTGGTGCAACAATTTTTTATTTTCCTTTGTTTTATTAATCGTTCATTGGAGAACCTTCCACCGGGGTTATTGGACGAGGACTTGGGAATACTTGAGAAGGACTTTTGGTGGGTATCCATATACTTGATCATGTCTATCTCAAACCATCTCTCCATTGGGTACATTTAAGTAAACTCCTAGAAATTCTGCATGCTAGGATCTTTTACGTGAAATATTATTTGCATGTTGTTGTTGGATTAATTATTATTTGAATTCACTTAGGTAAATTCATTCTAGTAATAATTGTTAATTTAAATTTGTGTTTATGAGGTCATCCCGATAGATCCTGGCATATGTTATCCCAACACCTAATACTTATTCTGAAGCAATATATGATATTGATTCAGGGAAGTGGCATGAAGTCATGAAATCCGAGATGGACTCGATGTACACCAATCAAGTCTGGGACTTTGTTGAGTTGCATAAAGGGGTTAGACCCATATGTTGCAAATGGGTCTTCAAGTGTAAGACTGATGCAAAATGACAAAGTACAAACCTACAAAGCTAGGTTAGTGGCGAAGGGCTATAGTCAACGCAAAGCATTGACTATGATGAGACCTTCTCACCAGTTGCAAAGATCAAGTCCATTCGAATTTATTTGTGATAGCAGCACACTATGATTATGAGATTTGGCAGATGGTTGTCAAAACAACTTTCCTCAATAGAAACATTGATAAGGAAGTGTTTATGACTCAACCGGAAGGTTTTATATCAAAGTCAAATTCTAATCTAGTACGCTTGCTTAAACGACCCACTTATGGATTGAAGCAAACTTCTAGGAGTTGGAATATCCGTTTTGATGAGGCTGTCAAATCTTTTGACTTCATCAGAAATTCAGAAGATCCATGTGATTATCGTAAATGCAGCGGGAAGAATATTGTCTTCATAATTGTATATGTCGATGACATATTGATTATGGGAAATAATATCCCGCTCATGCAGTCCGTGAAAGATTGGTTATCAAAGACCTTCATGAATGAAGGATCTTTGTGAAGCCTGCTACATCTTAGGGATTAAGATCCACGGGGATAGATCCAAGAAGATGTTGAGGCTGTCACAGTCCATCTATGTAGACAAGGTGTTGAAGCGTTTTGCGATGGAGAACTCTAAGAGAGGGTCTCTATCGGCAAATCATGGGACAAAGCTATCAAAGAAGGATTGTCCTTCTATTCAAGCTTATATCAAACATATGAAAGATGTCCCATATGCATCTGCAATTGGATCAATCATGTACGCCATGACTTGCACTAGGCCAAACGTGGCCTACGCTATCAACATCACCGGTAGATACCAAAAGAATCCGGGTGAGCCTCACTGGATTGCTGTTAAGACCATTCTGAAGTATCTCAGATGACCTAAAGAATGTTTTCTTGTCTATGGTGGACAGTCAGAACTAGTAGTGACTAGTTAAGCTGACACAAGTTTCCAATCCAATTGTGATGATTACAAATCACTATCAGGTTACGTTTCACTCTCAATAATGAGGCGGTCAGTTGGAATAGTTCCAAGCAAAAGGACCGCAGATTCAACAACCGAAGTTGAGTACATTGCTGTATCAGAAGCCTCAAGGAGGCTGTCTGGATTTTATAGTTCTTAAAGAGAATTAGGGATAGTTCCGAGTGCAAGTTGTATTAAGACAACATTGGTGCGAATGCGCAAGCAAAGGAACCGAGATCAGCAAACAGAAACAAGCATGTACCTTGACAGAAACAAGCAAGAAATGGAATTAAAATGTATTCCCACATATTTAATTTGGAAGATCATTTCACCAAAATACTGAGTGTTCATGTACACACTAGATATTTGATGGTCTAGGGTGTTAGACATGTAGGTGATTGACTCTAGTCCAAGTGGGAGATTGTTAGTGTTAGTGTCCTAGAGACAATCTATTGTAAGGACATAATACTCGATGATATTCAATGTTATTTAATATTATAAGTTCACTTAATATTAATGTATGGCAATACACTTATTTGAATATTATGTTTGATTGTTTGCATTTATTCATGCAAGTGTTCCCATGAGTCATTGTTGTCATTGAGGTTGTGAGAACTCAGATGACTTAAGCATGATTCTCAAATATCCCCGATCAAGGATCATCAAGAATGGGATTTTGATGATGCAATGGAGATTGGTGTACGATCTGCATCATACTCTTAGAGAGTGTAGTAAGATCTCACTTACTACGAGATACTAGGTATCTCATGGTGGATGCACAAATACCTTAGAGGGAATTGGTATACCCATCCGAGAAACTGTTTGATGTAAGTCCACAATATGAGTCTATGGGTATCTCGGTTAGTGGGAGCGATGTGATACTCCTTTGACTTGAGGTCAATACGCATGACATGTGTGAAGTGATGAACTTTGACCATGACCGATGCTTGCTCCCGTCTATGGGTAGATTTGGCTTGGATTGGGTTCATCATGAAGTGCATGTGCGTGGTAGTTGAGCCAAGAATAGGATTCATTCTTCAATGTGGATTTAGAGAGAATATTCATCTTCTCATAATAATTGGATCAAAGTCATCGGTCGATGCACGTCAACTTAGACTTTGTGGCTAAGTGTGACATACATGATCAATTAGTGATTAGAGATAATATGATTAAGTTATTTGAATAGACACTTCATCATGTTCAAGACTTAATATAGTATTCGTGAATGAAAGGAGGAAATTGTAATAGCCCATGTTTCAGTTACAGGTAGTTGCATGTTTCTCGCAACGTGCCTCATATATTAAGAATGTCTGATTTATTGTCTAGGGTTCAATTAGGACCTTTAGTTTTACTAATCGCTCGATATATGAGGGCCTATGGGTCACACAACAAGTAGTTCCTGTTGGGAGATGAATTTAACATATAAAAAGATTTTGATTAGATCTCAAAACCCCTGAGTATGACATGTTCAGAATGATCTAAGGCAGATAAGAATACCGGTTTTAATATAGGATAGTTCAGGAAATATTTGTAAAATGTATAGTCAGCATATATCTCTGAGTTTATAGGTTAGACACACTCTAAGGGGGAACTCAGTGATTTAACCAAGACACCTGAAGACTCAAAAGAATTCAGAATACTCACAAGAACCTAAGTGACCGAATCAACCTGAAGACTCAGATCAACCTGAAGACCTGATAACCTGACCTGAAGATTCTTTACCTGAGGACAAACAGACAGAAAGTCTTACACTTTCATGAAGAATAAAAGTTGTCCAAATATTTGGTTGAAGACAAAAGGAACTAAAACTAAGTGTCTTTTAAGGTTGTCTCATTCAGAGAGATTGATCTAAAAAGAGTCATTTTTGTTTGTCTCTATTCACTGAAGTTAAGAACCAATCAAAGAGAGACAACACTGTACTTCACTGACAAAGAAAATGACGTGTCACTGAGAAGTCAGAAGTACTGAGTTCCAGACTGCAAAAACTTAGTGATTGGCAGCATTGGTTACTTATTACCAGAACCATGCAAGGGTTTGTTCAAACCCTAATATAGTCGTTCACCACTGATCAAATAAGGAAACCCTTGATGCTATCTCTTCCAACGGATAGTTTTTCAAGAGTGACCTTGGTGAGTTGCCTATAAATACCAGTGACCTTCACCATTGCAAGGTTACGGGAAATCAAGCAACTCAAGAGCTCATTGGTATTCTAACTTATACTGTGAAGCACTCGAAACCCTAAGAATTTCCCAAGTGTTTCATCTTTGAAGAGAGCTCATTTAACTAAGACTATATTCAAGCAGATATCCAAAGCTTAGTTAGAGATATCCTAGACTTTTACCTTGTGTTCAAAATTGTAAAAGGATATCTCACCTTAGTTGGAAACCAACCAAACCCAAACCCTATTGTTTAGGTAGTTTGTGTGTGTGAGAGTTGTAAAGAGTTAGTAAGCTGCAGTTGAGTTCAGCCTGAAAACTCTAGAGAAGAAGTTAGTAAGCTGCTTGTGACAGCCTAAAACCTTGTGTGTGTTTGAGTTAGTAAGCTGCAGTGTAGTTCAGCCTGAAAACTCATAGAGAAAGTTAATAAGCTGCTGAGTTCAGTCTGAAAGCTTGAGGTAGTAGTAGAAGTGTGTTAAGGAATTTCTCTGAGGATCAGAGAGAGTGGACGTAGGAGCTTGAGCCTCTGAACCACTATAACTTGCTGTGTTTTTGCTTTCTGTTTTGCATTATATCTGTTGTATGTTTTCACTGAAAGCATACTGAGTTTTCTGATATTCAGTTGGAATCAATCCACTGAGTTTGCATTGAACTGATCACAGCCTATTTAGACTCTGTTTTTTAAATCTCAGATCAGTTGGGCTAATCTGAAGTTATTGAAAGCCGCTCAGGGTTATTGTCTCGGTAGATTTTGACTCAGAGTAATTTGTGCTTCTCAGGGCTGTTTCTCAGGACAACCAGACCCATTGATTTCAGTTTTGTGAAAAGTTTGAAAAATCACTGAACACCTGTATTCCCCCCCATACACGTGTAAGACTCGTTTACACCGGGACCAACAAGTGGTATCAGAGCAGTGATTCATTTTTGACCACTTGCCTTGGTAGACATAATCTTGTTTACTTAGAGACTGTAGTGGTCTACTGAATAGATCTTACTACTGATATCTTACAAGGCTCATTCATCATGCCTTCTAAGAAACTACCTATATTCTCTGTTGAGAACTATGACTTATGGAGATTGAGAATGCAGGCACATCTATACTCTAAACATGAGAGAATGTGGAGAGTTGTGTCTCAAGGACCATTTGAATACACTGTTGTGAATCCTATAATTACTGATGCTGAGAGATATGATCCCAGGGATGAACTTCCTAAGTCTGATGATCATATTACTCCTGAGGAGGGAAAGTTAGTCAACTTAGACTATATTATTGCTAAAGATACTCTATATAACACTATTGATGATGGTGTTATGGGGATGATTTCTCACTGTGAAACTGTCAAAGAAAATTGGGATACACTTGCTATCATGTGTCAAGGCACGGATCATATCAAGGAAAACAAACTATATGTTGCCATTGCAAAGTTTGACAGCTTTGAAATGGAAGATGGTGAATCTATTGATAAACTGGAAGTCAGATTCACTAGTATCATGAATGATCTGAATGCTCTTGGGAAAAGAGACCCGAAAAGAGAAGTGGCACTGAAAATTCTTAGAGGATTATCTAAGAAATGGGATATATATGCTGTGGTGATTGAAAACACCAAGAACATTGATTCTATGCCATATAAACAAGTTTTCTTTGAACTGAAAGCTTATGAATTTGTGATTGATAAGAAAACAAAGATATCTGATAGCAAAGATGAATCTTCATCTAGCAAGAATGTAGCTTTCAAAGCTAAAGAAAAATCCTATAAAGCTAAAGAGTCTGATAACTCACCTGCCAAAAATCAGGATGAGCAAGAGGATAAGCTAGTACTGTTGGCAAGGAGGTTTGACAGACTCAATAGGAGATATGGAAAGTACAAAAAGTACTACAAAAATACCAGATACAGGAACAGGAATAACTCAGAAGCTGAGGACAAGTCCACTGAGAAAAGGAAGGATCACAAAGCTGAAGGGTGTTCATCCAGAAAGAAGGACTCCAGGACCAAGGAGGAGAGTGATCAGGATGATGATACCAACGGATGCTACAATTGCAAAAAGTAGGGTCACTTCCAGTATGACTGTCCTGAGCTAAGCCCCAAGGAAAGAAACGAAAGGCAAGACAAAAGAGACAAGAAGAATTCAAGCAAGAAGGTTATGGTTGCTGAAGAAGAACATACTGGAGAAGAATCCAGCTCTTCAGAAGAAATGTTCTCAGATAGTGATAGTGATGATGTCTGCCTTGTTGCAATTGAGGAGGTAAATTCTTCTATCTCTGTTGCTGCTCCTACACAAGCACCTGAGTTATCAAGTTCATCTATAACCAGTAATTTTGACCTGATAGATTCTTTAGAGAATCTGATGAAGGACTATTCTGTGTTACAAGAACTGTTCATTGAAACTCAAGAGCAGAATGGGGAACTGACTGCTGAGAATCTGAAGTGGAAAAACTCTAATGCTGCTGAGATCACTTCTCAATTAATGGGAGTTACTGATGAACTGGATGTTCTGAAAGTACAGCTCTCAGAGAAAGAGAAGGTGATATAGGCCCTGAAAAGGAAAGTTAGAGAAATCCACTGAGGAAAATCAGTTCATCAGGACTGAATTCAATGACCTCTTTGAGAAACATGAAACTCTAAAGAAAAGTGAGGATAGTTTGCGGAGAAAGGTAGCTCTATTGAATTCTGCATCTAAAGCAATAGATGAAATTCAGAGTTATCAAAGACCTGCAACTATAAAGGGTGGATTGTGATATAATCCAAGGGGAACCTCACAAGGTCATCTGAATGTTGCTTCTTCTAGTGGCACTAAGACTATCTTTGTTAAATCGGCAGTTCGTACTGATCTTCTTATTGAAGAACAACCCTGTGTTTTAGACAATGGTAAAGGACCTCAGGTAAAGGGTAGAAAACCTGAACACTTAGTAGGAAATTCTCAGGCCAGTACTCCGAAGCCTCAGGCTAAGAATACCAACCTGAAGAAATCTGCACTGAACCATCAGAGGAATCTTCAGAAGAGACACTCAGCCGAGAAATTCTCAACTGAGGACACCAAGTCCTCAGATTACTGAAAGACCACAATTTCAGTACAGGGAACCTAAACCTCACTTGCCTAAGGGTAAAGGTTTCCTGAACCCAAGTCAGCAGAGACATAGACCAGCTGCACCAAGGCCAAAGCATTGGAGCAAGAGGCCTGAACCCAAGAAGAACTCTAAGGCTCATGTTCATGCTAAGGCTGAAACTCATACACAGGATACTGCCAAGGCACCTATGGTAGTGAATGTGTATGTAGATGTTTATGGAAGACAAATCAACCACTCTAAAGTAATTAGAGTTGTGAGGCAGATTTGGGTTACAAAAGGTACAACTAACCTGGTAGGACCCTACACCAAATGGGTACCTAAGGCCTGATCTGTTTTTCAGGTGAAGAAAAAGGGCACTGAGCTGAATGAAGACAACATTGTTGGTATTTAGAGGCACGTAAACACGTAATACATGCGCAGCGGAATTAAACAGTTCACCAACAACGAACAAATAATTGCATAATTAAATATGTGTAAACATAAAGAGAAATCTTACAGTAAATCGTACGCATATTTATCTACTATGGTATCCAAGTAATCCCCATTCACAGATTTGCACAGATTTGCCAGCGTTGAATCTGAGACGGAATTTGCTAGGAAAATTTCTATTCTAGATTTTATGGAGAAATATGAATTAACGTCATTTGTGAATTCCCAAGAGCTTGTATATATAGGAAATGCCCAACTTAAATCTTAAGCTAACCTGATTGGGAAATAAAATTCCTAACCTTTATTTAAATAAATCTCTAAGATTTATTTCCCATATACAAAATCTCTACGGATTTAATTCCCATATATGTCAAATCTCTACGATTTGATTCCATATATATTTAATCCTATAATAATATTCCATATATTATTATTGGGAATTCCTATTTAATTAAATCCAATTTAATTAAATATTAATAATAATTAATTCCAAATTAATCTATTATTAATTAATTCTCCATAAATTAAATATTAAATCCAATTTAACATTTAATCAACCAACTATAATCCGTAAAAGGGAATTACTTATTGTGTGACCCATAGGCTCTCATATATCGAGCGATTAGTCAAACTAACGGTCTTAATTGAACCCTAGACAATAAATCAGACATTCTCAATGTATGAGGTACGTTGCGAGAAATGTGCAACTACTTGTGACTGAAATATGGCCTATTATGATTTCCTCCTTTCATTCGCGAATACTCGATTAAGCCTTGAACATGATGAAGTGTCTATTCAAATAACTTAATCAATTTATCTCAAATCACTAATTGATCATGTATGTCACACTTAGCCACAAAGTCTAAGTTGACGTGCATCGGGCGATGACTTTGATCTAATTATGATGAGAAGATGAGTATTCTCTCTAAATCCACTTTGAGGAATGAATCCTATTCTTGGCTCAACTACCACGCACATGCACTTCGTGATGAACCCAATCCAAGCCGTATCTACCCATGGAAGGGTGCAAGCGTAGATCATGGTCAAAGTCCATCATCCCACACATGTCGTGCGTATTGACCTCAAGTCAAAGGAGTATCGCATCGCTCCCACTAACTGAGACACCCGTAGACACATATAGTGGAAATACATCAAACGGTTTCTCGGATGGGTATACCAATACCCTCTAAGGTATTTGTGCATCCATCATGAGATACCTCATATCTCATAATAAGTGAGATCTTACTACACTCTCTAAGAGTATGATGCAGATCGCACACCAATCTCCATTGTATCATCAATATCTCATTCTTGATGATCCTTGATCGGGGCTATTTGAGAATTATGCTATCTGAGTTCTCACCATCCTCAATGACAACAATGACTCATGGGAACACTTGTATGAATAAATGCAAACAATCAAACATAATATTCAAACAAGTGTATTGCCATACATTAATATTAAGTGAACTATAATATTAAATCAAACTGAATATCATCGAGTATTATGTACTTACAATAGATTGTCTCTAGGACACTAACACTAACAATCTCCCACTTGTACTAGAGTCAATCACCTACATGTCTAACCCTTAGACCATCGAATGTCTAGTGTGTAGATGAACACTCAGTGTTATGGTGAAAGATCTGCCAAATTAGATATGTGGGAATACATTTTAATTCCATTTCTCCTATCGTTATGATCTATCAGATCAAATGATAAGCCTGGTACTGCTTGTTGATCTCGGTTCCTTTGCTTGCGCAATCGCACCAACGTTGTCTCAATACAAATTTATTAGACAACTGGTACTCGGAACTACCCCTAGTTCTCTTAAGAACTATAAAATCCAGACAGCCTCCTTGAGGCTTCTGATACAGCAATGTACTCAGCTTCGGTTGTTGAATCTACGGTCGTCTCTTGCTTGGAACTATTCCAACTGACCGCCTCATTATTGAGAGTGAAACGTAACCTGACTGTGATTTGTAATCATCATAGTCGGATTGGAAACTTGTGTCAGCTTAACCAGTCACTACTAGTTCTGACTGTCCACCATAGACAAGAAAACATTTTTTAGTTCATCTGAGATACTTCAGAATGGTCTTGACAGCAATCCAGTGAGACTCACCCAGATTCTGTTGGTATTTACCAGTGATGTTGATAGCGTAGACCACGTTTGGCCTAGTGCAAGTCATGGCATATATGATTGACCCAATTGCATATGCATATGGGACATCTTTCACGTGTTTGATATCAGCTTCAACAGAAGGACAATCCTTCTTTGATAGCTTTATCCCATGATTTGCCGATAGAGATCCTCTCTTACAGTTCTCCATCGAAAAACGCTTCAACACCTTGTCTACATAGGTGTACTAAGACAGCCCCAACATCCTCTTGGATCTATCCCTATGGATCTTGATCCCTAGGATTTAGCAGGCTTCACCAAGACCCTTCATCATGAAGATCTTCAACAACAAATCTTTAACGGACTGCATTAACGGGATATTGTTTCCCAAAATCACTAAGTCATCGACATACACGATTATGAAAACAATATTCTTCCCGCTGCGTTTACAATAAACGTAAGGATCTTCCGAATTTCTGATGAAGTCAAAAGACTTGATAGCTTCATGAAATCGGATATTCCAACTCCTAGAAGCTTGCTTCAATCCATAAATGGATATCTTTAGTTTGTATACTAGATTAGAATTTGACTTAGATGTAAAACCTTCTGGTTGAGTCATAAACACTTCCTTATCAATGTTTCCATTGAAGAAAGTTGTTTTGACATCCATCTGCCAAATCTCATAATCATAGTGTGCTGCTATCGCAAGTAAAATTCGAATGGACATGATCTTTGCAACTGATGAGAAGGTCTCGTCATAGTCAATGCCTTCGCGTTGACTATACCCTTCGCCACCAACCTAGCTTTGTAGATTTGTACTTTGCCATTTGCATTGGTCTTACTCTTGAAGACCCAATCGCAACATATGGGTCTAACCCTTTCAGGCAACTCAACCAAGTCCCAGACTTGATTGGTGTACATCGAGTTCATCTCGGATTTCATGGTTTCATGCCACTTCCCTGAATCAATATCTGATATTGCTTCAGAATAAGTATTAGGATCGTCCTTATCCGGTATGTCCACATTATCGAGTTCCTCCAAGAGGTAACCGTATCTAATGGGCGGATTACGATTCCTAATTGACTTACGGAGCTGTGGTTGTGCAGGCTGTACATTTTGATCGTGAAAATTTTGTGGTGCATCGATTTCATCAATGTCCGAAGAGTCCTCAAGAGCTACTCTTTCATATGCCTCTTGGGCGGGAGTTTGAACTATGTTGTTCTCATTCAACCCACTCTGAGGTTCTTGCACTGGCAAGCATACTCAAATTACGCTCCCACTGGCTGAAAGACGATCACCTAGTGAAAGACTCCCACCCTTAAAGTTGTTGAATTCTCCCACTGATTCCTTGTCATGTTGCTTTGACAAGATATCAGTCTCTTTGTTAATTTGTGGTTCTTGAACTTCTTCAAGTTCTATCAGCTTATGACTTTGTTCCTTAAAGACATAGTCTTTTTCGAGGAACTTGGTCTGCCTAGAAATAATCACTGATTATTTCTCAGGTAGATAGAAGCAATATCATTTAGTTTCCTTAGGATATCCCACAAAGTAACCCTTTTCACCTTTGGATTCCAACTTATCAGTAAGCATCCTTTTCACAATCACGGGGCAATCCCACGTTTTGATATGTGTAAAAGTTGGCTTCTTACCACACCATTGTTCATATGGTGTATGCTCAACCGATTTAGATATAATCCTATTTAGAATGTAAATTGAGGTTTGTAACGCGTATCCCATAAGAATGTTGGAAGATAGGAAAAACTCATCATGGACCTCACCATGTCTAACTGCGTTCGATTTCTCCTCTCGGACACACCGTTCATCTGAGGTGCTCCGGGAGGAGTCCGTTATAACTGGATTCCATGTAACTTCAAGTAATCAGTGAATTCATGGCTAGGGTATTCACTTCATCGATCTGATCGAAGAGTCTTGATACTCTTACCAAGTTGCTTCTCTACTTAAGCCTTAAACTCTTTGAATTTTCTCAAAAGATTCGAATTTATGTTTCATAAGATACACATATCCGTATCTAGAGTGGGCAATGGTCCACAAACATTGTTGTAGATCAATTCTAGAACTTCTTTGGCATGCACCCCTTTTCCAGAAAAGGTTCTGTTGATCATCTTGCCATGAGATAAGATTCACAATTTCCATAAGACTCACAGTCGAATGGGGTTAAGTAGTCTAACTTTCTTAACCTTGTAATTCCTTTCTCGTTTACATGATCAATTCTACAATGCCACAAGTAAGTCGGGTTTTTATGATTACTAAGTTTGAGTCTTTTATTTTGTATATTTAGAACATCATATCCACAATGCAACAAATACAAGTTGCGAGTAATAGAAAGAACTAGATGACAATCATTAAGTTCTAATCTAAAACCAAAGGGTAAGTCTAACACATAAGTTCCCACACGTACAGTAGCAACTCTTGCTTCATTTCCACGTGTAAGATCACTTCACCCAGCCTAACTGCCCTTAGACATATGAGACTCTTCACATATATACAAATGTGTGAGCCACGTACAGTATCTAATACCAAGCAGTTAGTGCTATTAGTGGACATGTTTCTCTTAATAACAAACATACACGTTCTAGTACCAGAAGCACCCAGTGCTTCCCTTTTAGCAACCAGAACCTTATAGTCCTTCTTCCAGTGCCCTCTTCTACTCACAGTAGAGGCACACATCCTTGTTTATCTGCTCCTACTTTTGAACACCATCTTAGTGATAGTGAACTAAAAAGTCTTGAGCATGTGTTGAAGTTCAGGCATGGTCGCATTCGTATTATCATATTGTAGTTCACAATGAAGCTAAAATATGAATCCGAGAGCGACTCGAGGATAGCATAAATGAAAAGGTTGGTCTTTTAGCTCAGAGCCTAAATTACCAAGTTTATCAATTAGGCCTATCATCTTAAGCACATGAGGTGAAATCTTATCTCCTTTAGCTAACCGACATTTGAACAGATCTCTCATCACTTCATAAATCTCAGAACGAGATTCAGAATCAAATAGATCCTTCAGATGCTTGAGCATTTAGAAGAGACCCATTTTCTCATGTTGCCTTAAGCAATTCGGGAGTCATGCCGAGCAACATCACACACTGAGCTTGGGAAGCATCCTTTTGATGCTTCTTCTGAGCTGTTACGTCAAACGTAGCTACCTCAAGGAACCAGCTGCATGGGTAACAGGGATTGGCGTGTCCAACACGTACTCAATCTTTTCTTGCCTTAGCACCAAACACACGCTTAGGTGTCAGTCCAGAAAATTTGACCTAGCCAATTTGTTTGTTTCCAAAACACATCTCAATAACAGTTATACATTTCGACTAACCAAGAGAAATAAAATAAAACGGGAATTAAAACACATAATTCCTATGATCAATATTCAGCAATCAAAATAAACATGGCCTTTCTTTTGTGTTTATTTTGTCTCCATTATTTTCAAATACTCAACGACCTCATCGGAAGAGTACGAATTTATATCAGATATAAATTGTAATGGACTAGGATCCACATTACTACTATCATAATCCCAGCAGGGACTGATCATTACAATAACATAACTGGTAGGTCTCCAAACCAATTGCAAACTGCAATTCCTAGTTTGTCGAACCTAGTTTGACTGATGTCCCTTACCCTTTGTTCCCCGCGAGGGCTAGCGAAACAAAGTTAAGTTGGTTTACAACCATCAAGCGGCGACATTACATGTCCCTATAAAAGTCCCGTTAGATGTAGATCCGAGCAAAACACGAGGGTCTTTAAGTACTCATTAGAAAGAAATCTCCGGTTTACTTTTAATTTTGATGGAAGACATCTTATCAAATTAATGAGAAAACCATATTTTAGTGAGGAACGTTTTAAAGGTGGTGTATTAATTGCTTAATCAAGATCTAACATGTTAATCTACATCATATTTGAGCAATTATTGGGCGCCGCCTACCCAAACATGATTTACACGGACTAACATTTATATGGGCGTCGTCTACCCAAGCAATAATACGGTTCGACAATTATTGGGTGCCGCCTACCCAAATAATTATAATGCGGACGTAAAATGCGTTAACTAATTAAATAAATTAACCAAGTGGGATTTCAATAATCATCAAAATTATTAAACAAAATTCAAAATCCAATTTAATTTCATTTAATCCAATTTTCAATCAATTATCAAAAATATAATTAATCCAATTAATTATTTATTGGTCCAACCAATTTTTTTAAAAAATTATTAAGTTAATTTATTAAAACTTAATGATCAATCCAATTAATCATCAATTAAGGTCCAACTTTAATCCATTTTTAATATTAATCAAATTAATAAACAAATCAGATTTCTAAAATTGCACGGGAGGGCCTGTCTCAAATCAAATTTGCAAAACAGCCCTCTCCGCATCACCGCCCAAATTCCACAGATCCAATCCGTAATTCGGGACAACCAACTCCAAATCCGAAACATCAAACCATCATCCATCATCAATAATTCAATACTCAATATCAAATTTCCAGCATCGAATTTTTTTTTTGAAGAATCGAGATTACAGTGTATGAAAAAGAGAGCAACAGTAGGCGAAACAAGACCCAAATGAATCAAGGCAAAACCCAGTAAGCATTGAATCAGAATCAGTCAAATACATGAGTCTCATGACGAAACCAGAGAGGATCGTCACAATCGCCCAAGAAATCGTCGTTATCATCGGAGTGTGGGCGAGTCGCCGACGCCGCTAGGCGTGTGCGAGCGACTCGCCATCACCGCAGTTCAAAATACGTGGAGCAACGCGTCGATAAGCATTGAACAAGGTCCAATTCGACCTCGATTTCAACGACACAAGCGGAATCATCGCCGTGCTTGACGAAATCGACCCAAATCGAAGCCCTCATCACTGCAATCGAACGCGAAAAAGGTGAGCAGAGCCAGAGCAACGGAGTGTCGCCGATCGAGTGACGCAAGCGCACGTCGTCGCTGCGTTATCTCAATCGACGCGAAGCATCGCGATGCGGAGCCGAAGGCACCGCCAATCGCGCAGCCGATGCGATGATGCACGACCGTCGCGAAGCACAGCATGAGTCGCCGCCTCGAGCGATGTGCCGTGGTCTCCGCCGTTGGCGGCGACGCCTGTGTGGATTCGAAACCCTAATTTTGTGATACAGTGTGAGAAACCCAACGAACAAGACAAGTGAACATGAGTGCAGCAATGAATAAACAAACAAAGCCACACTTAACCAATATGTGGGACTCAACCCAATTAACAAATATAATCGGCGCTATCACACACACCCAATTTATCAATCAGTGCAGTCGAAAAATAAATCGTCCGCAAAAAGATAATAAAACAATTACGCAATTAAATCAAGAGCCTGAAGCTCTGATACCACTGTTGGTATTTAGAGGCACGTAAACACGTAATACATGCGCAGCGGAATTAAGCAGTTCACCAACAACGAACAAATAATTGCATAATTAAATACGTGTAAACATAAAGAGAAATCTTACAGTAAATCGTACGCATATTTCTCTACTATGGTATCCACGTAATCCCCGTTCACAAACTTGCACAGATTTGCCAGCGTTGAATCTGAGACGGAATTTGCTAGGAAAATTCCCATTCTAGATTTTCTGGAGAAATATGAATTAACTTCATTTGTGAATTCCCAAGAGCTTGTATATATAGGAAAGGCCCAACTTAAATCTTAAGCTAACCTGATTGGGAAATAAAATTCCTAATCTTTATTTAATTAAATCTCTAAGATTTATTTCCCACATACAAAATCTCTACGGATTTAATTCCCATATATGTCAAATCTCTACGATTTGATTCCATATATATTAAATCCTATAATAATATACCATATATTATTATTGGGAATTCCTATTTAATTAAATCCAATTTAATTAAATATTAATAATAATTAATATCAAATTAATCTATTATTAATTAATTCTCCATAAATTAAATATTAAATCCAATTTAACATTTAATCAACCAACTATAATCCGTAAAATGGAACTACTTGTTGTGTGACCCATAGGCCCTCATATATCGAGCGATTAGTCAAACTAACAGTCTTAATTGAACCCTAGACAATAAATCAGACATTCTCAATATATGAGGTACGTTGCGAGAAACGTTCAACTACCTGTGACTGAAACATGGGCTATTACGATTTCCTCCTTTCATTCGCGAATACTCGATTAAGACTTGAACATGATTAAGTGTCTATTCAAATAACTTAATCAATTTATCCCAAATCACTAATTGATGTATGTCACACTTAGCCACAAAGTCTAAGTTGACGTGCATCGGGCGATGACTTTGATCCAATTATGATGAGAAGATGAGTATTCTCTCTAAATCCACTTTGAGGAATGAATCCTATTCTTGGCTCAACTACCACGCACATGCACTTCGTGATGAACCCAATCCAAGCCGTATCTACCCGTGGAAGGGTACAAGCGTTGGTCATGGTCCAAGTTCATCATCCCACACATGTCGTGCGTATTGACCTCAAGTCAAAGGAGTATCGCATCGCTCCCACTAACCGAGACACCCGTAGACACATATAGTGGAAATACATCAAACAGTTTCTCTGATGGGTATACCAATACCCTCTAAGGTATTTGTGCATCCATCATGAGATACCTCGTATCTCATAGTAAGTGAGATCTTACTACACTCTCTAACAGTGTGATACAGATCGCACACCAATCTCCATTGTATCATCAAAATCCCATTCTTGATGATCCTTGATCGGGGATATTTGAGAATCATGCTTAAGTCATCTGAGTTCTCACATTCCTCAATGACAGCAATGACTCATGGGAACACTTGTATGAATAAATGCAAACAATCAAACATAATATTCAAACAAGTGTATTGTCATACATTAATATTAAGTGAACTATAATATTAAATCAAACTGAATATTATCGAGTATTATGTCCTTACAATAGATTGTCTCTAGGACACTAACACAAAAATTGCTTTTATTCTGGAAGCATGCATAGAAGAGGATGACATGCTTGTCAAAAGCAATGAAATTCCCAGAAATCGGATCATGTTCAGGCAGAAGTCTCAAAAAGAGCAAAGAAAATTGAAGGAGAAAACAGTTGAATCTCAGGAAGAGACGACTCAGGAGGAGACTGCTGAAGAAGCGGCAGTGGAAGATATTCCGTCTCCAACCCATGTTCAAACAAGAAGGACAAGACAAGAGCATCAGAAAGTAACTGAGACCAGCTCAGTTGAAGAGGAGCAAGAAAGAGGACAGATCCTTCTGAAGATGAAAAGGGAAGCTGGAGAGAAACTGAAAACTAAAGCCTTGGCACCTCAGAAGAGGAAAAGGCTTCAGACAATTGCTGAAAAGGAGGCTGGTGAAGCTGAGTCCGAGGAAACTCAGTCTGAGGCTCAGATTGGATTGAAGTCACCTCTTCAGGTACTAGCCCAGGCAGTAAAAAAATATTGGAGAACGAGAAACTGAAGAGGAGAATGTGTTCTCAGAAGTGATGGAAACTTCTCTTGGAACAGATAAGATTTCTTAGGAAATCTTCAAAAGGGCTCAGAAAATTCCTGAAGAAAGCCAATCTCAGGCTCCACCAATTAAAACCTCAGAACGGTCAGAAGCTCAGGAACTTCTAAATCTCAATGTTCTCCTGAATGAACCATTCCTTGACCCCTCAGATCTTCAAATCATCCAAACTGATCTGACTATTCTTGAAATCCCCCCAACTTTGAAGAAGGGAGAAGCAGAAGAGACAGAGTGGCGAAGTAAGGGGGAACGATTTGTGTTAGACAGTATCCCGAAACTCAAAGATATCCCGACCTTGAGATTTATTCTTCGGACTTCGAAGCGGCGGTCTACATTCTGAACCAACCACTTCCTGATATGCTGAACATTGCCTCCTTCAGGGGAGAAGAATGGTGGAGTGCTGAGATTGCTGCCCTGACAGAGTTCTCTGGTTTCAGAAAGACAAAACTCAGGATTAAAGTTGCTGAGTTTGATGAACTTGTTAAAAGAAGCTAACTGAAAGAAAGTTTGCTGAGGCCGGTGAGCCGAGTTCAAAGGATACAGGAGGTGTGAAGGAGGTCAACAAGGTGGAGTAAAACAACATGAAGCTGAGAAAGAAGCTGAGAAAGAAATTGAAACTGAGAAGGAAGCTGAACCAGAACAAGCTACATATACACAGATTCCTCACACTGAAGTTAGAACTCCTCAGGTACCTTTTGGCACTACTATTACTTATGTCAAAGTTACTGAAGTACATATCTTTAAGTTTGTTGATTGTGGTATGCAGACTGAGGTTCAGTTGGAGCAATCTGCACATGTTCCAGAGATTGATTTAACTCCAATCCTGGATGAGCTAAAGAAAGTTGAGCCAATGATGACTAAGATGACTCAATTGGAGATGGTATTGGCTGATCAATCTCAAAAGATGGAAAGCCTGAGTTCATCTGATGATGTACTACAAATCCAGACTGGACTTTCTGATAAGATTGCTACTCTCGATGTGAAACTTGATGGAGTTGGAAGAGAGCTAGCTGAGAATTTGGAGAAGAAATATCAGGATAGAACTGCTTATCAAGAGGCGAAGCTGACTGAGTCTTGAACAGATGATCAAATCAGCTGTTGAGGAAATGAGTACTCTGCTCATGACCAAGATGACAGAAATGATGCATGAAGCATTCTCAACACAGTTTGCCCCACTTTCTGATGAAGTATCCATGGCAAAAAACTATTTGTAAAGATTGGAAGATGAACATGATCATTTGGCCAGTGAAGTATGAAGTTTGGGAAAAGAACAATTCCATATAGATGCTGCACTATCTCAGATTCTCCCAAGGTATGATGCCAAAAAGGGGGAAAGGACATCCCACTCTTCAAAGGGTGAGTTGGATAAGTTGTTGGCACAAACCTTGGAGAAGAAAGCTCAAGAAGAAGCAGAAGCAAATAAGATTCTGGTGGCACTGAGTGAGATTGAGGCTACTGAAAAGCTGAAATTCAAAGAAACTGAAGAACCAGTGTTCACTCAGACTGATGAACAAACTAATCAGGAAATTGTTGCTGAAAATCTCCCAAGGTATGATGCCAAAAAGGGGGGAAAGGACATCTCACTCTTCAAAGGGTGAGTTGGATAAGTTGTTGGCACAAACCTTGGAGAAGAAAGCTCAAGAAGAAGCAGAAGCAAAGAAGATTCTGGTGGCACTGAGTGAGATTGAGGCTACTGAAAAGTTGAAATTCAAAGAAACTGAAGATCCAGTGTTCACTCAGACTGATGAACAAACTACTCAGGAAGTTGTTGCAGAAAAGATGTTCCAGAGAAGAGCCACTGAGACAAGCAAGACTGGTGAAGCGCATTCGAGACCTGAGAAAAGAAAGGAAGTAGCCTTTGTTGAAACTGAGAAGAAAAAGAAGAAAGTCTCTAAGCCAGTTCACAGAAAGTTGGTTATGGACTTTTCTGAATATGAAGAATCTTGAAACTGAGGCTGAGAAGGAACCAAGAATTGAAGCAAGAACTCAGCATGGAGAATTTGATGTCAAGAAAACTTTTAAGGCTCTCACAGTTGAGAAAGAGAATATAATTGTTGCTTCAATATCAGGTGCTGAACTGACCAAGAAGAAACAAGATGAAGAGCAAAAAAGAAGAGGAGTCTTCAGAAAGTTTATAAGCAGAAGGAGAGGAACTGTAAAGGTGCAGAAATGGCCACACATTGATAAATGGATGCCCATCTAAATAAATGATGTATGGGAGGAGATCAAGAGAACATTATGGTTCTATCATGATATTCTAAGGGAATGGAGAGGAAGCAGACTTGACAGTAATGAAGTCTTCATAGAATATCGACTGACCTTCTACCCCAAATATCTGCAAAAATGGATCAACCTCGCAGATGAGCAAAATGCTAAGATTGTCGCTTCTGGGCCATAGACATTTCCTCCTCCAAGATTTGAAAATGGATTTGTGAATGAAGCCATCATATCTCAAGAAATTGCTGGATTTGCTACTCAGCTAGGACTCACTGGAAATCACCCTGAGATCATTAAAGAGAGAGATGAGCTGAAGAGAAGATACTTTGGAATGTTCAATCTTGAAGTTCCTGAAGATGAGATTGAAGAAAACTGAAGAATGTGTTCAAGTTTTATTTTGTTGTTAATCGAATTATCCATTTTCATTGTAATACGTAACTCATATCCTACATCAATGAAATTGCTCCTTTCGTGTGTTGATCAACAAAAGATAATATCTCATTATCTTCCTCATGAACTGTTTTGATATACCAACCCGATGGTGTGTCTATTAGATAAACTGATACCTTTGATAGATAAGTTTTTTGTTTTTTTTTTGGCAATAGATGGTTTTGACATCATCAAAAGGGGGTAAATTGTTGGGAGATGAATTTAATATATAAAAAGATTTTGATTAGATCTCAAAACCCCTGAGTATGACATGTTCAGAACTATCTAAGGTAGATTAAAACACCGGTTTCAGTATAGGATAGTTCAGGAAATATCTGTAAAATGTATAGTCAGCAGAGATCTCTGAGTTTATAGGTTAGGCACACTCTAAGGGGGAACTCAGTGATTTAACCAAGACACCTGAAGACTCAGAAGAATTCAGAATACTCAGAAGAACCTAAGTGACTGAATCAACCTGAAGACTCAGATCAACCTGAAGATCAGAGAGAGTGGACGTAGGAGCTTGAGCCTCTGAACCTCTATAACTTGTTGTGTTTTTGCTTTCTATTTTGCATTATATCTGTTGCATGTTTTCACTGAAAGCATACTGAGTTTTCTGATATTTAGTTGGAATCAATCCACTGAGTTTGCATTGAACTGATCACAAGCCTTAACCACTGATTTACTAAGTGATATAGATTTTCAGCAAGATAAAACGAGTATAAACTTAGGGCCGACACATTCCGCACACTAGATAAGCTAGTATAGATAGTTGTCAAACTGACCTAACTCATCTGAGTAGTCAGTAAGATAGTTATCTACTCCAAGTTTATTTGGACTCTGTTTTTAAATCTCATATCAGTTGGGCTAATCTGAAGTTACTGAAAGCCGCTCAGGGTTATTGTCTCAGTAGACTTTGACTCAGAGTAATTTTTTCTTCTCAGGGTTGTTTCTGAGGACAACCTGACCCACTGATTTCAGTTTTGTGAAAAGTTTGAAAAATCACTGAACACGTGTATTTCCCCCCCCCATTACACGTGTAAGACTCGTTTACATAGGGACCAATAGTTCCCTTTTACGGATTATAATTGGTTGATTAAATGTTAAATTGGATTTAATATTTAATTTATGGAGAATTAATTAGTAATAGATTAATTTGGAATTAATTATTATTAATATTTAATTAAATTGGATTTAATTAAATAGGATTCCCAATAATAATATATGGAATATTATTATAGGATTTAATATATATGGAATCAAATCCGTATATATTTGATATACATGGGAATTAAATCCGTAGAGATTTTATATATGGGAAATATATCTGAGAGATTTATTTTGTAAGATTAGGGATTTTATTTCCTAATCAGGTTAGCTTAAGATTTAAGCTGGACCTCTCCTATATATATGAGCTCTTGGGAATTCACAAACAACGTTAATTCATATTTCTCCATAAAATCTAGAATAGAAATTTTCCTAGCAAATTTCGTCTCAGATTCAACGCTAGTAAAATCTGTACAAGTCCGTGAACGGGGATTACGTGGATACCAAAGTAGATAAATATGCGTACGATTTACTGTAAGATTTCTCATTATGTTTATACGTATTCAATTATGCAATTACGTGTTCGTTGTTGGTGAACTATTTATTTTCACTGCGCATGTATTACGTGTTTACGTGCCTCTAAATTCCAACAATATCAGATATTGATTCAGGGAAGTGGCATGAAGCCATGAAATCCGAGATGGACTCGATGTACACCAATCAAGCTAGGACTTGGTTGAGTTACCTAAAGGGTTAGACCCATAGGTTGCAAATGGGTCTTCAAGCGTAAGACTGATGCAAATGGAAAAGTACAAACCTACAAAGCTAAGTTGGTGGTGAAGGGTTATAGTCAACGCGAAGACATTGACTATGACGAGACCTTCCCACCAGTTGCAAAGATCAAGTCCATTCAAATTTTACTTACAATAGCAGCACACTATGATTATGAGATTTGACAGATGGACGTCAAAACATCTTTTCTCAATGGAAACATTGATAAGGAAGTGTTTATGACTCAACTGGAAGGTTTTATATCTAAGCCGAATTCTAATCTAGTATGCAAGCTATAGAGATCCATCTATGGATTGAAGCAATCTTCTAGGAGCTGGAATATCTGATTTGATAAAGCTATCAAGTCTTTTGACTTCATCAGAAACTCAGAAGATCCTTGCGTTTATCGTAAACGCAATGGGAAGAACATTATTTTCATAATCGTATATGTTAATGACATATTGATTTTGGGAAATATTGTCTTGTTAATGCAGTCCGTTAAATATTAGTTGTTAAAGACCTTCATGATGAAGGATCTTGGTGAAGCCCGCTACATCCTAGGAATCAAGATCCACAGGGATAGATCCAAGAGGATCTTGGGGCTATCACAGTCCATCTATGTAGACAAGATGTTGAAGCGAGGGTCTCTACCGGCAAATCATGGGATAAAGCTGTCAAAGAAGGATTGTCCTTCTAGTGAAGCTGATATCAAGCACATGAAAGATGAACCATATGCATCTGCAATTGAGTCAATCATGTACGTCATGACTAACACTATGCCTAATGTGGCCTACGCTGTCAGCATCACTGGTAGATACCAACAGAATCTGGGTGAGTTTCACTGGATTGCTGTCAAGACCATTCTGAAGTATCTTAGACAAACTAAAGAATGTTTCCTTGTCTACGGTGGACTATCAGAACTAATAGTAACTGGTTACGCTGACGCAAGTTTCCAATCCGACTGTGATGATTACAAATCACAGTCAGGTTATGTCTTCACTCTCAATGGTGGGGCGGACAGTTGGAATAGTTCTAAGTAAGAGTCGATCGCAAATTCAACAATGGAAGCTGAGTACATTGCTGTATCAGAAGCCTCAAGGAAGCTATCTGAGTTTTATAGTTCTTAAAAGAACTAGGGGTAGTTCCGAGTGTCAATTGTCTAATAAAGTTGTATTGAGGCAACGCTGGTGCGATTACGCAAGCAAAGCAACCGAGATCAACAAGCAGTACCAGGCTTATCATTTGATCCGAGAGGTCATAACGATAGGAGAGATAGAGTTAGAACGTATTCCCACACAAGAAATTTGACAGTCCTTTCACCAAAGCACTAAATGCTCATGTACGCACTAGACATTTCGATGGTCTAGGGGTTAGACATGTGAGTGATTGACTCTAGTTCAAGTGAGAGATTGTTAGTGTTAATGTCCTAGAGACAATCATTTATAAGGATATAATACACGATGATATTCAGTTTGATTTAATATTATTGTTCATATAATATTAAATGTGTTGTAGCACGAATAAATCCGACTTTTGGGCTTATCGCAATAAACAACAACTCGCCTCCATGAGGCCTTTTAAAGTGACCTGGGAATAAAAGGCCACGTGGTCTACTCGTCCATTAAGACTCAACCTTGTTCAAATCACAAAGGCTGCCACGAGATGACTTACAGGAATTCCACAAGTCGCAAGGCGACGTGCCTCCCAGGCCGGATGCGACTTGCATCAATCCGAGTTTCGTCATCGTAAAGAAGGAATATATTCAGATTAATTAGGGAGCAGATTTTAAGAACCTAATCGGGGCAAGTGTATCGGATATCGAAAATCTTGGCCGAAGATCGCGGGATACTCGTCTGATCCATCTCCAACCCTAAAGGTCGATCATTCAGGCCCAAGAAGACCCAAATACCTAATTCTTAGTCTATAAATACTCCATGTCGAGTTCATTATAAAGGGTTGAAAATCTTAGGATTCTAGGCAGAAATTATAGTGAAATATATATGGCTTGGTTGCCCCTAGACGTAGTCTCATTCATAGACGATCTGGGTAATCAAATGCCATCTCTTTTACCTGTTTTGATTGCCTAAACTGATATCTTATTGTCTTGTTACTGTTTGTTGGCCGGGATACATAAACCGAGCACAACAATTGGCGCCGTCTGTGGGAACCTTTTCTTGAAGAATTACACCAATTCCTGAGAAGACCCACCTTTCCAATCAAGCAATGGCGATCAACCAAGAGAACCCTACTGGACACGAAGGATGCCCATGATGGTGTCGAAGCCTCTCTGAGCTCGCTGCGCACTCGCCCCGTGGCCTCATTGATCACTCTTGACTGGTGGAATCTGGTCCAAACACCAGAAGACGCTAAGGCCGTGATGGCCGTCCTCAACAAGAAACACCTCGCTTTCGACAACGATTGGGAACAACCCCCGATCAAAAAGGCCGTCCATGATGTCGGAACTTCAAAGGGTAAGGGCGACCTAGCCAGAAAGGCTCGTTCAACGGGCCAACTGGCCTACGACCCGGCGAAGCACGCTATCGTCCAGAATCGTCGACTCCTGTAAAAACCTGTGGGGTTGGAAAATGTGTTCGACCTCCTTGGGGACCTGGGGACCCACAAGGCTCCCATGATCGTCGAGGATGAGGCTCAGTCTCAACCTCGACACGATGACCAGGTGGAGCACGACCTCTCTTTGGCTTTGAACATACATTACAATGAGGTGCCGAGAGGCTCGGTTGTCCATCATGGCGACCCTCAGGCAGCCTTCCCTATGGGGGACCGTCATAATGTGCAAATGGCGGCGCTGCAGCGACTTTTCGAACTTGTGGAGAATAAAAATGGGCCGATGGGGACAGACAATAGTCTCGTCGTCCCAGATTCTCCACTCGGGGCCATGGTTACCCTGGCACCTACCCAGAGAAAAATCAACATAGCGACCTTGGACCGCTATAATGGAAACTCGGATTCAAGGGTCCATGTGGTGAAATACAACTCCTACATTGCGTCTATGGGCGCATCCGACGCTACCAAATGTCGACTGTTCTCGCTAACTTTGAGCAACCAGGCTCACCAGTGGTTCACCTCATTGACGCCTTTCTTGGTAGATACTTTTGAACAGCTCGCTAGGATGTTCCTGACCCACTTCACAACCTTAGCTCCCCGACCTACGACCAAGCAACGCCTAATGAACACTCAACAAGGGGATACAGAGTCAGATCGATCTTACATTGAAAGGATCGACAAACTCATAGGAGCGACTAGAAGCCAACATGACAAACCCATAGGGGATGAGGCAAAACTGCTTGGGGCCATCTCCGGCCTCAGGAAGGGAACCAAGCTGTGGCGGCGTATGATCGCCAAATATCCGACTAGCTATGCCGACTTCCGGAGGCGAGCTAGCGACTTGATCCATACATCGGAACTGCTGGTATCTCGACTCTCCGATAATAAGGAATTCGCAGATACAAAAAAAGGCTCCAAAAAAGCCAGAGGTCACTACAAGCACCCGGCAGCTTCAAGCCATTCGAAGAAAACATTCTGGTGAAGCTGATGGAGGCATTAGACATGACACATGGACATGTCTATACCCAGATTAGAGGGCGGGAGCTGCTCCTCCCACCTCGCCCTATCAAGAATAAGGGCAAATTAAACCCCAACAAGTTCTGCCATTTCCATGAACAGGTAGGCCACTATACAAGCGAGTGCAAAGACCTACTTCCCCAACTTTGGAGGTTGTACGAAGATGGACTATTGGATGAATTTGTCAAGCGACCCCAAAGAAATCAGGATCATGCTCAGAGAGGTCGCTAACAAGGAAATCATCCCAGGCAGGCGGAATACGCCCAAGGGGATGCCGACCCGAGAGCAGGGCAGGAGGAACGACCAGTACCACCCATACCCAAGGTGCGGGAGGTCGCGTCATACACACCGTTTCCCCACTCGGGGCGGTTGTGGGACTATCGACTTCCTCATCCAAATGGCGAATGAAGGCCGAAGTGAGGGAGATAGAAAATGCCAGAAAGATGGTGCTACCGTTTTCATGGTGGGGGAAGAATCCAATAAAATCGAGTTTGGCGAAAATGATAAAGCTAGAATAGTATACCTAAACGTTAACCCCCTGGTGATTAAGGCTAATATCATGGTAACTACCGTATGCCGGTTGCTAGTAGATGGGGAGCTTTCTGCAACATCCTCTTCAAGAAGACCTTAGATCAACTCGGGGATTATGATGCATACATTACCCCCTGCGACCACGTCGTGAAAGGCTTCGGGGATGCAACTATGAAGTCGTCTGGCATGATCCGTCTGGCTGTTGAGCTGGTTTCTACTTTAGATGATAAGGTTAAGGCCACTAGACTATTAGATTTTCTAGTTGTCGACCTCCCAAGTTCCTATAATGGCTTTCTTGGGAGGCCTTTTGAACATGAGTTCGAGGCTGTGTCCTCAACATTCTACTTTTGTTTAAAATTCCTCACCCAGAGTGGGTTGGTCGGCACCGTTAAGGGCGACCAGGTTGATGCAAGGGGTTGTTTGGTTTATTCTCTGTCTCGTTTCAATTCGGCACTAGTATGTGGCAAGCAAATATTTGTAATAGATAGTGAAACTCAGTGTAAAGAATTAAATAATGAAAAGGCAACCAAGAAAAGAAGCCATAACGACCTCGACCCAAGAATGGGGCTGGAACCTGAAGAGTTTCTCATCGAAGCCGAGATCGACGATCCCCGTCAAGACAGCTCAAGGGCCACCCCGGGGGAAGAACTCGAGAAAGTCAAAGTAGATCCTGCTCGGCCAGATCTAGAAGTCATCATAGGCTCCAAGATACCGGACGACCTGAAGGGGGAAGTCATTGACTTTCTCAAAAAGAACTTGGACTTCTTCGCATGGTCACACAAAGACATGGTAGGGATCGATCCGGAAGTCGCATGTCATCAATTACACATTGACCCAACTCGGAGGCCGATAGCCCAAATGAGGCGGAAATTCGGCCCGGAAAAATATGCAGCGCTTGCTGAAGAAGTAAAGAAGTTGCTAGACAACGACTTGATTATGCAGGCCGGCCAGCCACAATGGGTGGCCAATGCGGTGTTGGTAAAAAAATCAAACGGAACCTGGCAACTTTGCATTGATTTTACCGACCTCAATGAGGCTTGTCCGAAAGATTTCTTTCCCATACCTCACATCGACCACCTGATAGACAACACGGCTGGGCATGAGATGATATTGTTTATGGACGCCTTCGAAGGCTATCATCAGATAGCCATGTACGAACCTGATCGACAACATACCTCATTCCTGACAGAGAATAACCTCTATTATTGGAAGAGAATGTCCTTTGGCCTAAAAAATGCAGGGGCAACATATCAAAGGTTGGTCAATCACATCTTTGTCGATCAAATCGGCAAGTCGGTAGAAGTCTACATCGACGATATAGTCATCAAAAGCTTGAAGAGGGAAGACCACCTTGCGCACCTTGCACAAACCTTCGACATCCTAAGGAAGTTTAATATGAGGCTCAACCCTAAAAAATGTAATTTCAGGGTTGAGTCTGGGAAATTCCTGGGGCACTTGGTCAGCAAGCGGGGAATAGAGGCAAATCCAGCAAAGGTTAAGGCCATACTAGATATGGGGGCACCTCGAAATGTGAAAGAGGTACAAAAGCTTATAGGTTGCCTAGCCGCCTTGAACAGGTTCATCTCCCGAATGGGGGACAAATGCAAGCCAATGTTCAACACGATCCGGAAGAAATCAAAGTTCGAATGGACACCCAAAAGTCAGGAAGCTCTCGATAAGATCAAAGCTTACCTGGTAGACGTGAGTATTCTATCCAAACCCGTCCCGGGAGAGAAACTTTTCCTATATCTTGCAGCTTCAAAATCGCTCTAAGTGGGTGCTCATCCGGGCAGAGGGCCAGAATCATTTCCCCATCTACTTCGTCAGTCAAACGCTGAACGAGACCGAACAGCGTTATCCATCACTAGTCATGAGTGTAAGGAAGTTGAGACCATACTTTTTTTTACCATCAAGTCGAAGTTCTTACTTCCCTGCCTCTAAGGAATGTGCTTCACCAACTTGATACGACAGGTCGATGCCTCAAGTGGGCTATAGAGGTCGGACAATACGGGGTAACATATGCAACTCGGCCGGCAGTTAAAGCTCAGGCACTTGCGGATTTCATTGTCGAACTTACCTTCTCCTCGAAGGCCAGCAGCTCAGCCAGTCCGCCTTGGCAGTTATTCGTAGACAGATCAGTGACTTCACACAAGTTAGGTGCTGGGGTAGTCCTGATAAGTCTGGAAGGCATTTCGTTTTAGAACGCCATCACTTTTGACTTCCCTGCGACAAACAACGAGGCCGAATATGAGGCTCTCATCAGCGGCTTGGAGATGTCAACATCAATGGGCATCAAGAGGCTATAGGTACACACGGACTCTCAGCTCATGGCATGTCAAGTCTTGGGGGAATACGAGGCCCGAGATGATAGAATGGCGGCCTACCAAGAGGTGGTCAAAATACTATGTCAGAAATTCGAACAAATCCACGTTAAATTGGTTTTGAGGGATCGGAATTCATGAGCCGATGCTCTAGCACGACTAGCGACTTCAGAGGGGCCAGCAAAGATGAAGGATGTCACCATCACAAAGCTCTCCCACCCCTCCACTGATCATACAGTGGTCGCGACCCTAAGAACCCCGACAGTGAGCTGGATGACACCCATCATTGAGTACTTAACGACTGGTCTCTTGCCGCAAGACAGAATTCAAGCTCGACAGCTGCAATTACGAGTCGTGCGCTATACGATTATCAACAACGAGTTGTATAAGCGAGGCTTCAGCGTTCCACTACTTCGGTGTATCACACCAGAATAAGGGCAAGCCATCCTAAGGGAGATACACGAAGGTGTATGCGGAAACCACGCTGGGGGGCAATCATTTGCTCACAAAACCACAAGACAAGGGTATTTTTGGCCAACCCTAAGAGCCGACGCCATCATCTTTGCCCGCAAGTGCCATAAATGCCAAATTTATGCACCATCCATCAAAGTCGCTTCAGAAGAACTCATGAGCATCCTGAGTCCTTGGCCCTTTACAGAGTGGGGGATAGACATTATTGGGCCGCTCCCAACAGCCCCAGGCTCAGTCAAATATGCCCTGGTCGCGGTGGATTACTTCACAAAATGTGCCGAGGCTGAGGCCCTGGCAACCATAAATCAAGATCACGTCATCAAGTTCATATGACGGAATATCATCTGCAGATTCGGTCTGCCACAGGCTATCATATCGGATAATGGAAAATAGTTCGATGGCCTCAAAATTGACAATTTCTTCAAAAAATGGAAGATCGCAAAGCTCTTCTCGACTCCATACCACCCTCAATTGAACGACCAGGTCGAGGCTGTGAACAAGATCATCAAACACACGCTAAAAGCCAAGATTGAAGGGGGAAAGAGAAAATGGGCAAGCGAGCTACCAGACGTGTTGTGGTCATACAGGACGACCTGCCGGAATTCAACAGGGGAAACTCCCTACTCCTTGGCTTTTGGAACCGAGGAAGTAGTACCCGCGGAGGTCGGTTTCCCTAACCTCTGCACGAGTCAAGCTGCGATCGACCACAACGATGAGGTTTTAGCCAGAAACCTGGACCTACTCGAAGAAAAGCGACTAGAAGCCAACATGAGAAACGCGAGATATAAGCAACAGTCGGAGAAGTACTATCTAAAGTGCGACTTCAATTATTCAAAAAAGGAGACTTGGTGTTAAAAAAGGTGCTTGGTGTATCTAAAGGGGCTTTTGGTCCAAACTGGGAAGGCCCATTCAAGGTGTCAAAAGTCTTGTCCAATGGAGCCTACGAGCTCGAAACTCCGGAGGGCACTAAGGCTCAGTACTCGTGGAATGGGACTCATCTAAATAAGTATTATCAATAGGTTTTAAGTCGTATCTCTGTAAACGATTCTACCAGTCAATAATAATGTCTTTTCTTCTTTTCAAAATTCCTGTGTTAAAACCGAGGGGGCCTTGTATGAAAAAAGATCTGCCACCCGAGGTACAACTTTCGACATATTGGAGGTGAGATCACCACCCAGCGAGGTGGGATTTTCCTCCGACTTTGAAAGACGACTAAGCGAAAGTTCAAAATAAAGTCGCAGTAATAATAAGACGACGAGAACAAAGTAATTTGAAAGTCGCGTAAGTAAATCAAGTTGGCACAACAAATGAAGGAAAAAGACGAAGTTTTCATTAACTGGTGAAGGCTCGGAGGCCAGTAAATAAAGCAATTACAAAGAGTACATCAAGCAACTCGAAACAAAAATAAATTACATCTCGATCAAAGCCTGGGGATAGCATCCTCAGCAGAGATGGCACTCGGTCTCTCTACAGCCTCCCCCACTGCAACCTCCAGTGGAGGTCGAACCATTCCGAAAGGGGTCTCAGGGATCGATTCGGTGAAACTCGACTGAGTCTCATCGAGATCAGGAATAGGGTGCACAATCCGGCTTGGTTTGGCGAAGAAGGAGAGGTTGATGCCCATGTCTTCCAGGTCCTTGATCTCCAGCATGACGCTGGGAGCAGGAGGGTTGTCACGTACATAGTCAGATAGTTCGGTGACAAATCCACTGAGGTAGCCGGCTGGGTTCGCATTATGATAAATACGGATGGCCTCGACGAATGCCATCACGTATGCAAAGTTGGCATTCAGCTCCTCAGTTTCCTTAAATTGTGCCTCCTTAGCGACCAACTCCCTCTTAGCCCCGGCCAATTCGCCATCGACTCTAGCCACACTCGCCTTCTCCACTGCGAGCTCACCCTCGAAGTCTGCCAAGCAACCCTCGAGAGTTGAAATTCTTTGAGTCAGCTCGGAATTGGACGTCTCCAATGTCTTTCGGGTCTTGGCCGCAGAGAGGATCGTCTTAGCTTGGTCGGCAATCCTTGCTTGCAAGTTCCTCAAGTTCCCGAGCTCCGTCTCCAACTGGGCACTAGATTTCTCCAAAAAGAGGGCCGCTTTCTGGGAGTGGATAAGAGCTGAATACAGATTGCCCGTCACTTTCTGCAGGCCTCAGGAGAGGTAGGCAGGCCAATTTTCAGGGACCCCGGCCGAAATGAGCTTTGGCGACCTCAAAAAACTCAAAACCTCAGGGGAGAATTTGTTCGGCGTGTACTCCGGGCTACAAAAGATATGAGTCATTAGTAGAGTAATGATAACAATCAAGAAGATATCTGACTAGACTTGCTCGTTCACCCGGTCCGCATCCCAGCCCAGCCAGGAATCATCCTCCGGAAGACGACCTCCTTCTAGAGCCGAAGTGGGCTGTGAGGTCGGACGAAGCGGCGACTTCCCAAGCCCCCGGTTGATCTCCGATTGATACGTGCTTATCTCCTCCCTCATCTTCTTCTGAGCAGTCTCGAAGTTCAACGGAGCCGGCCCCTTGGACTTTCTCTTTCCCTTCTCGGCAGTAGAGGGACCAGAAGGAGTCGAGCTTGGAGGAGGAGCATCGGTGGCCGTCACATGCCTCATCTGGCCAAGTACTGATTTCTTACGAGAAGCCATCACAGAGACGGGCGGTTGACGTCGGTAGATGAGATTATTGGGAATTGTTCACACAGAGAAATCCTGTCACATGAATCTCACATAAAGCTTTTAAGTATTGACAGTTACTTACAAGGGATTTTGAGATGACGAGGATATGTATACAAGCCAACCTTGAGTCGATCAAGCTCGGAGTTCAAGGCATTGACGTCCCGACAACTCGGGGGATTGTCAAGAACTAAGTTGAACGCTTCCAAGAAGTCCCAGTACAGGTTGGCGGAGTGAGGTGTAAACACTGCAAGATAAAAAGAGAATTAGATCAGTACGACCTCAGAGCTAAAAGCATAAAATTTACCATGCTCAACACGAGTTGCATAGTCTATCGGGATGCGTATGGGCAAGGTACTCGAAGGATCCGCAGACTCCCACGCCCCTCCGACGAACCACCACTTTCTGTGCCAACCGTCGACTTTGTTGGGGATCCCACTCACGAGCTCCCAACCCTTACGAAGTCACACGGTTTTGTAGCCGCCGGCTTGGGCAATAGGCGTCATCACATAAGAAATTTCACCCGAGTTCAGCATTCGGTATAGTCACGGCCTGTCCCAGCACTGTCATGGTAGACTGAATGTAACTCCAACCGTTTGGGGTAATTTGCGTGAGGCTCTGATTCCAGGCCGTGAGCAGATGAGAGATAGACGGGTGCAACGGGAAGCGAATCCGGCCTCCATGGCATGTTCGTTCACTGCGATCATCCCTGGCGGTGGCTGGTCGGCACTTTGGTCAGAGGTCGCCCCATAAAAGTGGACATCATGGGGCACCTTATATAAGAATTGGAGGAAACGCACGTGCCGATTAGACAGAATTGACCGATATTTTTCATGAGAGACCGCGAAATCCAACCTGATAGACTTCCGATAACAGCGTTCAGGTCGCTTGTACGGAGCTTACGCCGCGTAAGAATGATAATCGAAGACACGCTCAAAGGCTCCATAGTCTCAGGCCGGGGCAGAGGGATCGCGACCACCATCCTCTCCGATGCGGCAGAACGGAGAGGGCTAAGATTCAGAATGGGGAGATGAACAATTTCCTCCAATTTCGCCAAAAATTGCTCGTCGTCATTACCTCCATCATCCCGATTGTCACCTGAGGCACCAACAGATGGGGATACCCCTACATTGACAGCAGGAAAGCTAGAGCCATGGTGGCCGCGGAGCTGAGCTATAACGACATTGTCCTCGTCCGAGGACAATGGAATCACGGGTTGAGAGGCAGATGGGGTCGTCGGAGAACCGGTAGCCATAGTGAAGAATTGAGAAGGAGTTGAACTTTTACCTGAATTAATATTCGTCGAAGTCTCAAAAATCCGTCGGAAAATTACTTAGTTCTCCAGAAATGGTGAAGACAGGAGGGTTTAGGGGTCAAAACCCTCGTCCTTTTATAGGAAAAGGGAAGGGCCGAAGCGTAATTTAGGCAAACTATAGACCCGTTCGGGAAAATGAAGTCGCGGAGATCGCGTATGGTCAACACCAAGATCACCAGTTGGGCCGATCCGCGGCGCATGATGTCATCCGCCTGGCACGCCATCATGACACACCCATCAATCAGTCACGTCGATTCATAGGATCAAGGAGACGATCCACCTCCCCAAGAATGATGACCCGCCTCAGGGACACTTCCCTAGGGCGGCTTGCCAGAAGTCGAATGAACAACGAGTCAAGTCGTGGCCCCGGTGCAAACACGAGACCTCGACTTGAGGGGCAATTGTTGTAGCATGAATAAATCTGACTTTTAGGCTTATCGCAATAAACAGCAACTCACCTCCACTAGGCCATTTAAAGCGACCTGGGAATAAAAGACCATGTGTTCTACTCGTCCATTAAGACTCAACCTTGTTCAAATCCCAAAGGCAGCAAGTCGCGAGATGACTTACAGGAATTCCACAAATTGCAAGGCGACTTGCCTCCTAGAGCCTCCCAGGCCGGATGTGACTTGCATCAATCCGAATTTTGTCATCGTAAAGAATGAATATATTCAAATTAATTAGGGAGCGGATTTTGAGGACCATTAATGTATCGGATATCGAAGATCATGGCCGAAGATAGCGGGATACTCGTCAGATCCGTCTCCAACCCTAAAGGCCGCTCATCCAGGCCCAAGAAGATCCAAAGACCTAATTCCTAGTCTATAAATACTCCATGTCGAGTTCATTGTAAAGGGTTGAAAATCTTAGGTGTTGGGAGATGAATTTAATAAAGATATATGATTTTGATTAGATCCCAAAACCCCTGAGTATGACATGTTCAGGATAATCTTGATAGTTGAGTCAGGATTCAGTTTTAGAGTATTCAGGATGATATCTGCAAAATGTATAGTCAGCAGATATAGATCAGATTAGGATCTGAAGATTTCAAGACTCAAGATGTTTTCAAGAAATCGATGTTTCAAAGATGAAACGAAGTTTTCAAGACTCAAGATGAAATCGAGAATCAAGACTCAAGCAGAAATCGAGATCTTGAAGAGTCAAGATGAAATCGAGTAATTGAAGACTCAAAGATGAAGACTCAAGATATCGGGCCAAGATATATCAAGACTCTTTAAGACGCCAAGACTCGTAAGACTCAAGACGCAAGATCAAGACCGGAGATCAAGATCAAGAATATCAAGGCACAAGAATTATCAAGACTCAAGAATGCATCAATGCTCAAGATAAACCCAATGTTCCGAGGCAATCAATATATCTATCTCAAGGATGCAACATCGAGAAGATCGCGATTTTTTAGAAAATAGATATTTGTCAAGACATTCAAATGCGACAAAAGGAACTAAGTCAAAGTGTTGTTAAGGTTATATCAAACTTTAGTTTGTAACCAAAAGAGCCGTTGAAGGTGTCTACCTTTAATCGAGACAAAAGGCAAAAAGAGGAAGACAAGATCAGACAAAATCGATAATCGATAAAGGATAGGTCGATCAAAAAGATGTCAAGTACAAACGTTCTGCATCGCAAATAGTGAAGACCGGCTACATGAAAGGCTATTGCCTAAAACGTGTTCGGGAGTTTCAAACCCTAAATATAGTCGTTCCTCACACACCATAAGAGGAAACTCACGGGTTATCTCTCCAACGGATAGTTTTCAAGAGTAACCTTGGTGTATGCCTATAAATCTTGGTGACCCTCTACATTGTAAGGTTACGGGAAATTTATAAGCAACTCAAGAAGCTCAAACTTATTATCGCAAAGTTAAAGCACTCGAAAAACTTAGAATTTCCCAAGTGCTTTTATATTGAAAAGAGCTCACTAAACTAAGCCTAGCTTGATAAGACATATCCGAAGCTTAGTCGAGATATCCTAACCCTTTGCATTGTACTTCATTGTAAAGGATATCTCATCTAGTTGAAACCAATCGAGAAACCCCAAACCCTTGAGAAGGTAGTTGGAGTGTGTTTGTTGGTGAGAATAGTTGTAAAGAGTTAGTAAACTACGCAGAGTAGTCAGAAAGCTCTAGAGGAGAAGTTAGTAAGCTACAGAGGTAGTCTGAAAGATTGTTTGTGTTTGAGTAAGTAAACTACGGAGGTAGTCGTAAAGCTCAAGGTCGGGTTGAGTAAGTAAACTACGGGAGTAGTCGTAAAGCTCAGGGCGAAGTTGAGTAAGTAAACTACGCGAGGTAGTCGTAAAGCTCGAAGTGATTAGTGAATTTCTCCGAGGATCGCAGAGAGAGTGGACGAGGCGCTGAGTCTCCGAACCACTATAATTGCCGTGTTGTTTATTGCTTTTTTATCCTGGCTTAATCGCCGCATCACGGAGTTTGAAAGCATATTTTCACCGATATTTCGGGTTGGAATCAATCCAATTGGAAGTTGCATGTAATTGAATCACAATTTCAATCACTATTCCATTAAAGGAAGGTTTTCAAAGAAAGCTTTAAAACGCAGTATAAACTAAAGGGCCAACCATTCAAGACGTCCGAAAGTAGCTAGAACAGATAGTTACCAAACTGAACTTACTCTTCTGAGGGTTCAGTAAGTTAGTTATCTGATCCAAGCAACTCAGGATCTCTGACACTCAGGACTCAGTTGGGATTATCTGAGGTTTCTGAAAGCAGCTCAGGATCACTGTCTCAGTAGACTTTGACTCAGAGTGATTTGTGCTTCTCAGGACCTAATCTTCAGGATTATCTGACCCAAGCTGACCTCAGTAAGAAAAAGTTTTAAAAACACTGAACACGTGTATTCCCCCCCCCATACATGTGTAAGACTCGTTTTCACCGGGACCAACAAGTGGTATCAGAGCAGTGGTTCAACTTGACCACCTGCTTTGTTGACCAAAGTTTTATTTGCTAAAAATACTTGTGGTCTATCTGAATTGATCTTATTTGCTGAATTCTTAAAAGACTCAAATAAAATGTCTTCTAAGAAACTTCCCATGTTCTCAGTGGAGAACTATGATTTATGGAGACTGAGAATGCAGGCTCACCTGTATTCTAAACATGAACGAATGTGGAGAGTGGTCTCTGAAGGGCCATTCCAATTTACTATGGTGAATCCCAGAGGAACAGAAGATGAGAGAATTGATCCTAGAGCAGAATTTCCTAAGTCTGATGACCAACTGACTCCTGAGGAGAGAAAGTTAGTCAATCTATACTACATTGCTAAAGACACACTATACAGTACAATTGATGATGGTGTGATGGGAATGATCTCTCACTGCAATACTGCCAAAGAAATTTGGGATACACTAGCTGTAATGTGCCAAGGCACAGATCATATCAAGGAAAACAAACTTTCAGTTGCAATAGGAAAGTTTGATAGTTTTGAAATGGAAGAAGGTGAATCAATTGACATATTGGAAATCAGATTCACTAGTATTATGAATGATCTAAATGCACTTGGAAAGAAATATCCACAAAGAGAAATTGCATTGAAAATTCTTAGAGGTCTTTCTAAGAAATGGGATATACATGCAGTGGTGATTGAAAACACCAAAAACATTAATTCAATGCCATATCAACAAGTCTTCTCTGAGCTGAAGGCCTATGAGTTTGTAATTGATAAGAAATCCAAAAAGGCTGACAGCAAAGATGATTCATCATCTAGTAAAAATGTGGCTTTTAAAGCCAAAGATAAAACCTGTAAAACTAGAGAGTCTGAGAACTCCCTTGCTAAGAATCAGGATGAGCTTGAGGATAAGCTAGCACTGATGGCAAGGAGGTTTGAAAGACTTAATAGTCGATATGGAAAATACAAAAGCTATTACAGGAATCACAGTACCCAAAAAGAAACTTGAGGAAGATCAACTGAGAAGAAGAAGGACACGAAGCCGAGGGATCTTCATCCAAAAGGAAGGACTCCAAGTCCAAAGAAGAAAGTGATCAGGATGATGATGCCAACAGATGCTACAATTGCCAAAAGAAAGGTCACTTCCAGTATGATTGTCCAGATCTGAGTGCTAAGGAGAGAAGAGAAATGCAAGCTAAAAGAGACAAGAAGTTCTCAAGCAAAAAGGTCATGGTTGCAGAAGAAGAACATTCTGAGGAGGGATCTAGCTCTTCAGATGAAATATTCTCAGACAGTGAATGTGATGACATTTGTCTGATGGCCAATGAGGAGGTAAACTCTTCTTTCTCTGTTGTTGCTCCTACACTAGCACAAGAGTTGTCAAGTTCAACTGTAAAACAAATAATTTGACCGATGGATTCTTTTGAGAATCGATGAAGGACTATCTTTGTTTTACAAGAATGCTAAATGAAACTAAAGAGCAGAATAAAGAACTGAAAGCTGAAAATCTAAAATGGAAAGACTCTAGCAAAACTGAAATCACTTCTCAATTAATGGGAACTACTGATGAACTGGATGCGAAAAGTACAACTCTCGAGAGAAAGAGAAGTTGATAGTGACCCTAATCGAAAAAGCTAGAGAAATCCATCAAGAGATTCAATTGATCGTAACTAAATTCAATGACCTCTCGAGAAGCATGAAACTCTACAGAATCGTGAGGATAGTGCACATAAGAAGTTAACTCTATTGAATAATCGCATCTAAAGTAATAGATGAAATTCAGAGTTACCAGAGATCCGCCACTATAAAACTGGATTGGGATACATTCAGTGGGGAACCTCACAAGGTCATCTGAATGATGCATCAAGTAGCAAGAAGACAATCTTTGTAAAACCCGGGCACCTACACTTCAAATCAAGTAATGCCCAAGGTTGTAGACAAGGGAAAAAAGACCTATGGTCTCAAAGTAAAACCTGAATGATCGGTAGGAAAGCCCAAACCTCGGTGAAGGCTAGAAAACCCGAGCACTCGATTGGAAAGTTTCAGCAAGTACTTCAAAGCCTCGGGATAAGAATGCAAAACCGAAAGGCTCCACATCGAACCATCGAGGAATCCTTGATGAGAAACACTCAACAGAGACATTCTCAATGAAGAGACCAAGTCCTCAGTATACTGAAAGACCCAGATTTCAATACAGACAACCTGAACCCCTCTTACCTAAGGGTAAAGGTTATCTAAACCCGAGTCAACAAAGATTTAGACCGGCTGCACTGAAGCCAAAGCAAATGAACAGAAGGCCTGAACCAAAGAAAAATTCAAAAGCCCATGTTCATGTTAAAGCTAAGACACATACATGTAAAAAAACTGCTAAGGCACCCAGAGTAGTAAATGTGTATGTTGATGTTTATGGAAGACAAATTAGCCACTCTAAAGTGATTAGAGTTGTCAGGCAAATTTGGATTCCGAAAGGTACATCTAACCTTGTAGGACCCTACACAAATTGGGTACCTAAAAATTGATCTGTTTTTCAGGAGGAAAACAAGGGCACTGAACTGATTAAAGATCACATAGCACTGATGAGCAGAGATGAAAAGGCCCCTGATGTATGGTATCTTGACAGTGGATGTTCAAGACATATGACAGGATTCAAGAAGATACTCAGTGACTATGTTGAACAGAGAGGCCCACAGATCACTTTTGGAGATAACTCCAAGGATGATCGGAGGATATGGAACTTTGGAAATCGACTCAGTTCATGTCCATGGTGTTTCATATGTATCTGGATTGAAGCATAATTTGCTTTCAATAAGCCAATTCTGTGATAAGGGTTTTAATGTTGAGTTCTCTAAGAACTTATGTTATGTGAAAGATGATACAACACAGAAAATATTACTGACTGGTACAAGAAAAGGAAATGTGTATCTTGCTGATTGAAGTTCAACTCCTAAAGATACATGTTTGGTTGCTAAAAGTTCCACAGATACCAGTTGGTTATGGCATAAAAGAATGAATCACCTGAATTTCAAAACCCTGAATAAGCTTGCAAGATTAGCTCTTGTAAGAGGGTTGCCTAATGAAGTGTTCAGTAAGGAACATATTTGTGATGCGTGCCAGAAAGGAAAACAAATTAGGGCATCATTTAAAAGCAAAGTAGATGTTTCTCTTGATGAGAATACTTCGCCATCGTGATATGGATCTTTTTGGTCCTATAACACCAGTGAGCACTAATGGCAGGAAATACACATTGGTAGTAGTCGATGACTACTCAAGATATACTTGGGTAATATTCTTACTCAGTAAGAAAGAGACTCAGATAAAGCTGCCAAAATTACTGAAAAGGCTCAGTATTGAGAAAAATCTGAGTGTGGTCAAAATCAGATCTTACAAGGGAACTGAATTTATAAATCATATCATATTTGATTATTGTGCAACAAATGGAATTTCACATGAAACATCACCGCAAGGACCCCTCAACAAAATGGTGTTCGCTGAAAGAAGGAACAGGACTCTGAAAGAAGCTTCAAGGACAATGATAGCTGAAGCTGATATTCCTAAAAGGTTTTGAAATTGAAAGTCGTCAACTTTGCATGCTACTCTCGTAAGCAGATCCATCTTCGACCAAGAGTCAAGGCAAAACACCCTATGAGCTTTGGAATGAAAAAGCCTCTTGTTTCTTTTCTTTTTCGTGTGTTTGGTTGCAAGTGTTTCATACACAATAATGGTAAAGATCGGGTTGAAAACATTTGATAGTAAAGTCGATGAAGGAATATTCTTAGGATATTTCAAGTCAAGAAAGCTTTCAGAGTTTACAAATCGAGGACTTTATTGTGGAGGAAACACCTCATGTTGTTTTTGATGAATCTACTTGTGTTCGTAAGAAACAGAACATGATGCAGATGAACCGACTAAGAGGATCACAGATTAAGCCCTAAATGTAAAAGATAAATCATCCAATCGAACTCGAAAAGAAGAAGTCAGCCACATCCTATGATTGGAGTGACTCAGACTCAGATAAAGAAGTTCAGGATGGAACTCGGGATGGTGAAACTCAGGAAAACCAACACTCCAAATGTGACCAATCGAACAAACACCGCCTGACTTCGTGTATGTGATGCCAATGAAGATGTGGTCACAAATGAGGCAAATTTCGAATCTATCAACCAAAGGGGAACAAATGTCTCGACAATGTTTCAATGAAATTTCCCGAGGAAGATGATTCCCTTTCTCTTTCTCGTAGTTCCCCGAAGCCATCGAATTAATCGAACCTAACATTTCAAATGTTGAGGATACTACTGAAGGGGGAACATTAAGAAGGAAATGGTTAGATAGTCATCCTACAAATCAGATTGTGGGTGATCTAACTGAAGGTGTTAAAACAAGAAGGTTCCATGGTGAGAGTGCGTTATTTCGCCGCTTCCTATCGGAGAAAGAACCTCACCGAGATTGGTGAAGCTCTACAAGATTCTCATTGGATTCTTGCTATGCAAGATGATTTGAATCAATTCTCAAGGAATGAAGTATGGGAGCTAGTAGATAGACCGAAAAGGCACAATGTCATTGGAACCAAGTGGGTTTTTAAGAATAAAAGAGATGAAAACAACAACATTGTAAGAAACAAGGCAAGGCTAGTTGCACAAGGTTATTCCCAAGAAGAAGGCTTGGATTATGATGAAACCTTTGCACTGCACATTTGCAAGACTAGAAGTCATCGATTGTTTCTTGCATATCTTTGCCCACATTAAGTTCACGATCTATCAAATGGATGTGAAAAGTGCATTTCTGAAGCGGTGTGCTTAAAGAAAAGGTTTATATGGAACAACCTCCGGTTTCAAACAGAATGACCAAGTTTCTGTGCTCGGAAAAAGCTTTGTATGGTCTCAAGCAAAGCACCGAGCATGGTATGATACTCTTTCTCGGTTTCTTCGACCATGGTTTTGTCAAAGGGATCGTTGATAGAAACATTCGGGATAGAAGATGGGGAAGATATCTTTATGGTTCGGATATATGTTGATGACATCATTTTTGGATCTCAAACCATCACCGTGTGAAAAGTTTTCAACATCGATGAAAGGCAAGTTTGAGATGTCAATGATGGGAGAGATGAATTTCTTTCTAGGTCTTCAAGTGAAACAATCAAAGGAAGGAATATTCATCAACCGTGCAAAGTACACCAGAGATCGATTGCCAAATATGGTGTGCAGACTTGATGCAGTTAGGATTCCCATGAATACTAACTACAAGATGGATCCCGATTTCAAGGCAAATCAAGAAGTCATACCGATTATAGAGGAATCATTGGATCATTGCTCTATCTCATGCACAAGTAGGCGGATATAACATTTGTTGTTGGGATATGTGCAAGATACCAAGCTAATCCTAAGGCTAGTCACATGGAGGTCGCCAAAAAGATAATCAAGTATCTTAAGGGCACAAATGAATAGAGGATTATGGTATCCGGTGATGATAACCTTGAATTAACCGGGTTACTCAGATGTCGATTATGGAGGTTCTTGAGGATTGATGCGAAGTCCACTACAGAACTTGTCAATTTCTAGGAAGTAAGTCGATATCTTGGTTTTCGAAGAAACAGGACCTCAAGAGCAACCAAGATTATCGGGTTAAATACATGGTCAGCGGGAGAAGTTTGCTTTAGATTCTTTCGCTCGGACAACAATTAAGGGATTATAAAGTTGTAGCCAATGAAGTACTAATATTTTGTGACAATAATAGTGTCATTGCTATTTCACAAAATCGGTATTGCACTACGAGATGCAAGCATGTGGATATCGACATCACTTCATCGAGAGATCATGTCGAGAAAAAGGACATAAGGATGGAGAAAATTCATACCGATAAGCAGAGAGCCGATATCTTGACTAAACCTTTCATTTGAATCAAGATTTTGTGAACTTTCAAGAGAATTAGGGATTTTAGATCGGTGTATAGAGTAAAAATCGAAAAAATTGAAGGTTTTCGGATGCATGAAGTTTTTCGTAATTCTAACCGAGAAGCTCGGGATAAAATGGAAATATCGAATCGAGTCTCGAAACTCGATTCATCAAGGTCAAGATCAAGATTATAATCGACATTTTATCAAGGTCAAGATCAAAGAAGACTGATAGAGAGAAATTAGTCTGAAGAAGTAATGACTCATGCAACTCATTTATTGCTTAAGTGAAACTCAGTAATCATTTGCAATAAATACAAAACACCTAAGGAATGTTTTTGGGCGGGATCTTTTGAAATTCCGAAGAAGGTCAACAGTCATTTAATGCTCTGTTACATTAATGACCAATGAGGATATTTTGGTGGCTTACTTTTCGGAAGATCGACTGTTCGCATACCCAATTAATCGGAGATTAATCTCAACCGTTGCTTTTCACCTAACCAACGCGAATTCCCACGATCTCGAAACTATTTATACCCCAAGAAGCCATTCAAGCCAAATTTTATCAAACCCTTCGTTCCCAAAATCCTCTGCAAAATAAATCCCATTTGCCCAGAAAATCCTAAACCCTAAATCTTCAATCTCTCAAATGGCTCCTACCATTTTTGATAAATTAGCCGAAACCAACAAACCATGGTACGAGTTCGTTGTCTCGCTCGATAGCACAACCAACTCCAAACCAGAAGAGGAGGCTCTCCATATGATCCGATTGGCCAAACTCACTCATCTCGTCGCAAGCCGACCGGACCAAGAATACGAGAAAGAGGTAATCGAGTTCATCTGTAATTTGAGGATAGATGAAGAGGATGGTATGCATTCTGAGATTACTGTATCACATTTAGAGCATTCGTCCAAATACATCGATTTTGAACGGGAATTGTATATTATTCCGAAAAATTTTAACGATGTTTTAGAGCTTTGTGATAGAGGAGGGGATCCTGTTATGTATATGTTGGGTAGAGAGCAGGAGTATTTAGATAGGATTGCTGAGAATCCTGTAAAATTTGAGGCTACACTACATAAGAGGCATTTGAAGCCACAATATAGAGTTTTGATGGATATTGTGAGCAAAAGCATCATGAGCCTTTATGGGAGTTTTTGAGCAGATCAAGATTTCAAGCTCCGATTGATGGCAGCAATCGAGGCCTCACCCACCACTGACTTCAACTGGCTCAAATTCTTGATTCAGATGGTGAGTGAGCAAGTCAAAGTCTTCAAGAAGGTTGACGGGGCTATCACAATTAAAGGCAAGATCCACCATGCAACCAAAATAGCTTTTATTTTGGAAATGTGCAGAGAGGAGGAGGATATCTTCGCCAATTCGACCCCATTCCCTAAGTCCAAGGTGCTCTTCAAGCCCATTGCTGTGAAGAAACAGGCCTTCAGAGGGAAGAAAAGAAAAGAAAGCAGAATCACCAAAAAGTCTGGCTTGCTGCTTGAGAGACCCAACAAAACGGGGGGAAGGTTTTGTTGGAGGCAAAGAAAGGAGCAGGTGTAAAAAATGATGAAGCGTAAGAACCTTGCCCCAAAGCGCAGAAGATTGGTGGTTCTCACCGATGAAGATGGCAGTGATTCTGAAGAGATTCAACCTGAGGGCCAAACCGCTCAGGATTCGCCATTGCAAGTTTTGGCTCAGGTTATCTCTAAGGCACAAGAACAGACTGAGGAGCAGGTCTTCTCTGAGGTGCTTGAGACTTCGCTCGGTTCGCATAAAATTTCTCAGAAATTTTTAAAGGAACTCAGCCTCGTGAGATTCCTACCAAAGATGTCCGGCCAGACAAACAGAGCTAACTCGAGTCAATCTCGAGGATGTGCTACCGGGACCTCGAACCTACTCAGATGCAAACCGAGGACCGACCGCAGAACCTTCAGATGTTGAGACTCAGAGCTGACTTATTTTGATGAGCTCTCGAGTGAGAGCTTCTCGATCCTTTCACCGATGCTTCAACCGAACTAGAAAGCCCGAGATTGAAGAAGGGCGAAGGTCAAGAAACCGAAAGTGGAGGGAAGGGGGAACGGTTCATCCTTGATCGCACTTCCCGAAGCTCATTTCATTCCTCGATCCGCAAGATATCTTCTTCAGATTAAGGTCGACGGTTTTCATCCTCAATCGACTCTTCCGAGATGCTTAACATTCTTGTGATTCAGAGGGGAAGACGGGTGGAATGAGGAGACACCTTTTCCCGACCGAAGTTCTCGTGTTTAGGAAGACAAAGCTCGAGGATGAAAAATTCCGATTTTGATGAGCTAGTTCAGAGGAAGATAGCCGAGAGGAGAGCTATCGGGTTGGTGCCCCCTAGCAACAGAGACAAATTTCAAGATGGGGACCAACAGGGAGATGCCGAGGATCATCTCGGGATGGAGAAGGAAACTTCAGGCCGATCAACCCGAAATCATTCAACCTCAGATCGGTTAGCACTCTTCAGTACCTTTTCGCACTATTAACAATTATGCCAAAGTTACCGAAAAGTTCTATCTTTAATTCTCAATTGTTCGATGTCTGATCGAGGCTCGATTGGAGATCTGGAGCTCGGATGGATGAAGCCGGCTCGTGCAGACCGACCCTCGTGTTGGTCGAACCTCAGGATGATCAATCAGCACAGAAGGTGCAGAAGGTTCCTGAGATCGACCTCACTCCCTTGATGGAAAAGCTTGAGAAGGTTGAGCCAATGATGAACAAGATTGCTCGGGATGGAAGAAACATCGCCGCCCAAGCTCGGAAGATGGAGAATCTTGGTCACTCTTAAAATGGTGCAAATCCAAAACACTCGACCTCACAAATGACCTCCATGGAAGGTAAGCTTAATGAAAAGCTGGAGGGAGTCAAGGCCGAAGCCGAAAAGCCGAATCAAAACAAAAGCACCAGAGAGAACCGCATTTCTAGAGGTGAAATTGGCAGAGAGAGGAATGAAGTGCCGATCAAATCATTGTTGAGGAAATGAGCTCAATGCTCATGACCAAGATGACAGAGATGTTTAAAGATGCTCTCTCCGCCGCTTTTGCCCATCTCGAAGAATTTTCGTGGCTAAGAACCACATCGTGAGGATGGAAGATTTAACAAGATCGAGATAGCGAGAGAGGTGAGAGGTGAGCAAAGAGCAATATCACATGGACACAAAGACTTCTCCAGACTTCTTCCAAATTACTGCAAGAAGGGGAAAGACCAGATGAGGACCTCAGAAGTTATGGCGCCAGACTTTGGAGAAAAAAGGCAGAAAAGATGCTGAAATGTATAGCCTATCCAAAGCCTTGAAGGAAGTCGAAGCTACTGACAAACTGAAGTTCGTTCAGGTGGAGAAGCCTATCTATACTCGAAGTTTCGAGGAAACCATGCTTGATGTTGCAAGAGAGAAACTGAGTGCTAGAGCTAAGGTTGGAACAAGCCAGGCTGCTGCTGAATTGCCTATGAAGAGGAAAGCCTTGGGCATTGTTCAACCTGAGAAAAAGCGTGTTAAGGCTTCTAAGCCAGTGCAGAGAAAGTTGATGGAGGAATTGGAAGAGCCTGCAGGTCAGCAGAAGAAGAAAGTCTTCAACACGAAGAATGCTCTGAAGACACTCCAGATAGAACAGGCTAAGAAAGTTGCTACTTCAGTCTCAGGTGTGCCTGTGATAAGGAAGAAGACTGAAGAAGAGCTGAAGCGAAGGAGTGGATTCAAAAAGTTTGCGAGCAAAAGGAGAGAGACATCAAAAGCACTGAAGTGGCCACACGTTGATAAATGGATGCCTATCAAATTCAACTATGTGTGAGAAGAGGTCAAGAGAACCTTCTGGTTCTATTATGATGTGCTCAGGGAGTGGAGAGGGGAAAGCTCAGATCAAAATGAAGCGTTCATTGAATATCTCCTAACCTTCTATCCAAAATATCTCCAAAGTTGGATGAACTTAGCAGATGAAGGAAAGGTACAGATAGTTGCCCCTGGTCCATACTCCTACCCTCCTCCAAGACTTGATAATGGCATGGTGAATGAGAAAGCCATTATTCAAGAAATTGCTCAAGATCTTCGCTTTCATTGGGTTTGACAGGAACAAATCCGGATATCATTAAGGAAAGAGATGCTCAAGAAGAAGAGGTATTCGGAATGTTCAACCGGAAGTGCCCGTGATGAAGTCAAGAAGATATATGTCAAGAGCGGATCTGCAAAATCAAGAGCGTAAGATCAAGAGCCAAATCAAGATCAAGACCAAGACACTTGTAATTTTTCTATCTTTTTGTCTTATTTTTGTTTTGATAAATTTCATTGTAACCTGTAACAGACTACTCATCATCAATGAAAAATTATCATTTGTACTCAAAAAGATAATATCTCATTATCTTATTTACATGTCTTTTACTTTTGATATGCTGAATGAATCTCTCTGAAATAATTGTGTATGAGGAAAATTATTTAAGTATTTGGTGATGAACTATTTAAGAAGATTCATTACTGAAGAAATTGTTGAATGATTAAGTGTTAGGAGACTCTCTGAAATTGTTGGGAGATTCTCTGATTCAGGAAATTGTTGGGAGACATAACCAATCTTGAAATAGGACAAAACTGAAACCTGAGTTTAGGTTATATGGTTGTAAAAAGATAGGTTTTGGCATCATCAAAAAGGGGGAAATTGTTGGGAGATGAATTTAATAAAGATATATAATTTTGATTAGATCCCAAAACCCCTGAGTATGACATGTTCAGGATAATCTTGATAGTTGAGTCAGGATTCAGTTTTAGAGTATTCAGGATGATACCTGCAAAATGTATAGTCAGCAGATATAGATCAGATTAGGATCTGAAGATTCTGAAGACTCAAGATATGTTCAAGAAGAAACCGATGTTTCAAAGATGAAACCGAAAGTTTTAAAGACTCAAGATGAAATCGAGAATCAAGACTCGGTGTGAAATCGAGATATCAAGACTCAAGATGAAACCGAGTAATCAAGACTCAAAGATGAAGACTCAAAGATATCACCAAGATATATCAAGACTCAAGACTCAAGACGTCAAGACTCGAAGACTCTCAAGACTCGAAGACTCAAGACTCGTAAGACTCAAGACGCAAGATCAAGATCGAAGATCAAGAATATCAAGGCACAAGAATTATCAAGACTCAAAGAATGCATCAATGCTCAAGATAAACCCGAATGTTCCGAGGCACCAATATATCTATCTCAAGGATGCAACATCGAGAAGATCGCGATTTCTTAGAAAATAGATATTTGCCAAGACATTCAAATGCAAAAACAAAAGGAACTAAGTCAAGTGTTGTTAAGGTTATATCAAACTCGTGAGTTTGTAAACCAAAAGAGTCGTTGAAGGTGTCTACCTTTAATCGAGACAAAAGTCAAAAAGAGGAAGACAAAGATCGCATAAAATCGATAATCGACAAAGGATGTGTCGATGAAAAAAGATGTCAGAAGTACAAAAGTTCCAGACTGCAAAAAGTGAAGACCGGCTACATGAAAGGCTATTGCCTAAAACGTGTTAGGGGTTTCAAACCCTAAATATAGTCGTTCTCACACACCATAAGAGGAAACTCACGGTTTATCTCTCCAACGGATAGTTTTCAAGAGTAACCTTGGTGTATGCCTATAAATACTGGTGACCCTCTACATTGTAAGGTTACGGGAAATTTATAAGCAACTCAAGAAGCTCAAACTTATTATCGCAAAGTTAAAGCACTCGAAAAACTTAGAATTTCCCAAGTGCTTTTATATTGAAAAGAGCTCACTAAACTAAGCCTAGCTTGATAAGACATATCCGAAGCTTAGTCGGGATATCCTAACCCTTTGCATTGTACTTCATTGTAAAGGATATCTCATCCTAGTTGGAAACCAACCGAGAAACCCCAAACCCTTGAGAAGGTAGTTGGAGTGTGTTTGTTGGTGAGAAGAGTTGTAAAGAGTTAGTAAACTACGCAGAGTAGTCAGAAAGCTCTAGAGGAGAAGTTAGTAAGCTACAGAGGTAGTCTGAAAGCTTGTTTGTGTTTGAGTAAGTAAACTACGGAGGTAGTCAGAAAGCTCAAGGTCGGGTTGAGTAAGTAAACTACGTGGAGTAGTCAGAAAGCTCAGGGCCGAGTTGAGTAAGTAAACTACGCGAGGTAGTCAGAATGCTCAGAAGTGATTAGTGAATTTCTCTGAGGATCGGAGAGAGTGGACGTAGGAGCTTGAGTCTCTGAACCACTATAATTGTCGTGTTGTTTATTGCTTTCTTTATCTGTGCTTAACTGTTGCATCACGGAGTTTGAAAGCATATTTTCACTGATATTTCAGTTGGAATCAATTCACTGGAAGTTGCATGTAATTGAATCACAACCTAATCACTATTCCATTAAAGGAAGGTTTTCAGCAAAGCTTTAAAACGAGTATAAACTAAAGGCCAACCATTCAAGACGTCTCGAGAAATTTAGAACAGATAGTTACCAAACCGAACTTACTCTTACGAGGGTTCGAGAAGTTAGTTATCCGATCCAAGCAACTCGGGATCTCGACACACTCAGGACTCGGTTGGGATTATCTCGAGGTTTCGAAAAGAAATTTCGGGATCACCATCTCAAGAGACTTTGACTCGAGTGATTTGTGCTTCTCGGGACCTAATCTTTGAGGATTATCGACCCTAAGTCGACCTCAAGAAGAAAAAGTTTTAAAAACACTGAACACGTGTATTCCCCCCCCATACACGTGTAAAACTCGTTTTCACCGGGACCAACATTAGGATTCTAGGCAAAAATTATAGTGAAATATACCTGGCTTGGTTGCCCCCAGACGTAGTCTCATTCATAGACGAACTGGGTAATCAAATACCATCTCTTTTACCTGTTTTGATCACCTAAACTGGTATCTTATTGTCTTATTACTGTTTGTTGGTCGTGATACATAAACTGGGCACAACAAAATGTATGGCATTACACTTGTTTGAATTATATTTGGTTGTTTGCATTTATTCTTATTTGTGTTCCCATGAATCATTGTTGTCATTGAGATTGTGATAACTCAGATGACTTAAGCATGATTCTGAAATAGCACCGATCAAGGATCATCAAGAATGTGATCTGCATCATACTCTTAGAGAGTGTAGTAAGATCTCACTTACTACGAGATAATATGTATCTCATGATGGATGCACAGATACCTTAGAGGGTATTGGTATACCCATCTGAGAAACTGTTTGATGTAATTCCACAATATGTGTCTACGGGTGTCTCGGTTAGTGGAAGCGATGCGATACTCCTTTGACTTGAGGTCAAAATGCACGACATGTGTGGAGCGATGAACTTTGACCATGACCGACGCTTGCACCCTTCCATGGGTAGATATGGCTTGGATTGAGTTCATCAGAAGTGCATGTGTGTTGTAGTTGAGCCAAGAATAGGATTCATTCCTCAAAGTGGATTAAGAGAGAATATTTGTCTTCTCATTGGATCTAAGTCATTGGCCGATGCACGTCAACTTAGACTTTGTGGCTATGTGTGACACACATGATCAATTAGTGATTAGAGATAATATGGTTAAGTTATTTGAATAGACACTTCATCATGTTCAAGACTTAATCGAGTATTCGTGAATGAAAGAAAGATATCACAATAGCCCATATTTCAATTACATGTAGTTGCATGTTTCTCACAACGCACCTCATATATTGAGAATGTCTGATTTATTGTCTAGGGTTCAATTAAGACCGTTAGTTTGACTAATCGCTCGATAGTTGAGGGCCTATGGGTCACACAACAAGTAATTCCCTTTTACAGATTATAGTTTGTTGATTAAAAATTAAATTTGATTTAATATTTAATTTATGGAGAATTAATTAATAATATATTAATTTGGAATTAATTATTATTACTGTTTAATTAAATTTGATTTAATTAAATAGGAATCCCAAAATAATATATGGAATATTATTGTAGAAAAATATATTTAGGGAATCATATCTAGGAGATATGATTTGCAAGATTAGGAAATAATATTCCTAATAACGATTCCTCGTACAAATTTATCTTCTTCCTTGGATTGTGATAGGATGTCATCGAAAGAAATAAATCAAAGTCTGGTTTATTTACTTCAATCGGAGTACACCGTCTCATTTGGGTGTGATAGTGAAAGATTATTTTGAATGGGTGTTGCGTGTACAATAACAGGTCGTCAGACTGTTCAACTGAGAAATTATACAAATCATAAGTTTGTCCCACTCGAACAATATTCTCATACTCTTTTATTAGGTATCTCGTGTACAATAACAGGCCGTCAGACTGTTCAACTGAGAAATTATACAAATCATAAGTTTGTCCCACTCGAACAATATTCTCATACTCTTTTATTAGGTATCTCTGTATAGTAGCTTGTATCTTTGTTCCCTGTAAAATAAAATAATATAAGTTGAAAAAAAAATTTGTTCATAAGCAGTGGAAATATAGCAGGAATTCTACGTCGATGAATACAAAAAAAATATATATATATACTTACTTGTTTATCAATGAGTATGAGTTCAAAGTAGCACTTTTTTTTTGTATCATTTTTGATAGAACGATCCAGGAACGAAATACCGTAACTTTGACCCTCCATATTTCTTTACATGGATTAATAGCATCTATGATGCCATAATCAAATAATTGTGTGTGAAACAGATCAGTGGTGTGTGTAAGCAAATTAATATTGAACACGTTTGTAAAATTGGAACCGGCAACAAAACTGTAAATAAGCATGATTCTGAAAAAAAAATATGGTGTGCACGATAATAACTGATGGTTGTAGATAAAGTTTATTAACTGAAGTTTATCTTTATTCAAATTGAAATTACGTAGAAATTTTTTTTTTAATTTAAACGGTTGAAATATAAAAAAAGTTATTGAAGTTTAAACTGTTGAAAAATAAAAGAAGAGATATATAAAAAAATAAATAAAAAAATCGAATATATGTACAAAAAAATAAAAGATAAGGTAAATCTGTTGAGAAAAAAAGGAATAAATAAAAGGAGAGATATATAAAAAAAAATCCGAATATATGTAGAAAAAAATAAAAGATAAGGTAAATCTGTTGAGAAAAAAAGGAATAAATAAAAGGAGAGATATATAAAAAAAATCCGAATATATGTAGAAAAAAATAAGGTGAATTTGTTGAGAAAAAAAAAGGAGATATATATAAAAAAAATCGAATATATATATATGTAGAAAAAAGGAGATAATATTGTGTGGGGGAAAAAGAAAATAAAAGTTCAATGGTTTGAGAGAAAAAATGAGTGACAAGATGAGTTAGTTAAATTAGAATTTTAAAATTTTAAAATAAATAAAATTTTATAGAAAAAAGGAGATACACATGGATTAGTTAAATTAGAATTTAAATTTTTTAAATTAAAATGTGAATTAAGGAGAAGGTGAATAGCGGATGTTTATTGTGACATGTGGAGTTAAAAACATTGGGAAAATAGAAGGAGATAGATTTGTAGTTTAAATAATTTTCAGATATTTAGTTTAGTTATTTAAATTTAATTTGTATAATTTTCTTTAATTTATATCTTAACTTTATAAAAAATTATACTCCCTCCGTCCCAATTCATTTTGCACACTTTTCATTTCAGTCCGTCCCAATCCATTTTGCATACCTCAAATATGGAAAAGAATCTTACAATCTCCACCCTCCATCCCCTTTGAAAAATCAATAAAACACATAAAAAGTAAATGCTCTTAATATGTGTGCAAATCTTAGGGTGCAAAATGAATTGGGACGGAGGGAGTATTGTTTTTTAATAATTAAAATTAATTTTATATTAGCCAAAGTAAAATTTAAATTTTAATTGGCAATTTATTTTATTGTATAAAGTTACATACTTGGCATGCCATGTATGCGGAAAGACAAAAATTTGTATGCAATATTGCATACAAGTGATATGTGCAATTAGCCTAAATTATGGCTTTTATTATTTATCGCGGATCAGGGCCATCTTTTTTCGGATCCGCGCTTGTTGTTTCTTCTTCCTCGCGATTTTCTTCTTCCTTTGCGTTTTACCAGATTTTTGCCTGACGAGGTGCTCAGCCTTACCAGCGCTCTCTTGGCCGTCTCCCATATGAAGAAATGATGAAGGTTATGATTGTTGGGGTTATACGTGAAAGTATGCTTTTACATAATAACGAACTAATGTTTACTGAATATAAATGTTTCATCACTATTGCTTTAAATATAAATAAATGTTAATTATTTATAGCAAACCCGGGCGAAGCCCTGCCGAGGCTGCCGAGCACCGAAGGGGCGACACGCGTTGCGCCTTGGCGCACGGGCGCGATCGCTCGACCAAGTGGCCGGCCGGATGCGGACGTGCATCCCGGCTGCGAGCTACTTGGCGTGGTGATTCGAGATGGAATTTTTTCGAGACGAACGAGTGGGAGAAATCAAGACGGAGTTTCTTCAAGATCAAGACAAGAAAAATTAAACCATGACAATTGGATAATTTGTGTCCAATATGTCTAATTTCTGTTTTGTTTTGATCTATATTCTTATGCTTCTGTTTAAATTCGTTTAATGTGTTTGCATGAGATATTGCTTATGAAAAATCTCAAAACTCAAAATTACTAAGTATTCTTTTAATTAATTTGGTTTTGAACCAAATTAATTTTTGACCTCCATGATTTATTTATTTGTGAATTCTTTTGGAGAAATCTCCCTAACGGAGCGGCCAAAAGATAGTCTTCACATGAATAAATTCCCAAAAGGATGATTGTGAATTATTATTAGTGGCGACGATGACCCTCCCAACGAGGCTCGATCAAAACGAAGTAATAATTCTGTATTTAATCATGATTATTACTTAGGTATAAAATTGATATGCATATACTTCTCCAAAGTCCCTGTCAATTTTATATTGGTCAAGTGGGAGCCAACTATTAATTAATTTTTTAATTAAAAGTTTGTAACTGTTCTTGCTTGTAACTTGCTCAAATGTGTTTAAATAATGACCCACCCAATGTGGCTTATTTAAACAGTTTTGGGATGTTGGCTGATACATGTTCATATTTTTTTTAGATTTTAATATGATTCATGGTATCGAATTATGTGATGAACCTTTTCTGTTTAATTCTAGTATTGATACGAAAATGTATGTTTATTTCAGTTCAGCTATGTTGTAACCTTTTAACCCACTGTTCAATATACTTAAAGACAATTTACTTACTGGAGAAAACTTTGTTGATTGGTGTAGTAAACTTAATATTGTCCTGACCGCACAACATCATAACTGAGTTCTTACTACACCCAAACCTGATAAGCCAAATGACGACTCAAGCAAAATGGAAAAGAAAGATTATGCTGATTGGGAGCGGTCCAATGAAATGTCAAAGTGTACCATCTTGGCTTCTATGTCAGATGTGTTGTGTTGTAACCCGAAAGTAATTCCCGGACAACAAGTAAATGATAAACAACAAATTAAATGATAAATGTAAAGAACAAGGGATTTGTTGACCCAGTTCGTCAGGAATGACTACATCTGGGGGCATGCCAAGCCAGGATATTTCACTATGAGTTTTCTACGTATTTTTTGTGCTCCCTTTTCTCTTGGGGTACAAGGTACAAAGATAAAAACCCTAATGAGCCTCTAAATGGGCCCTACAAAACGGTAAATACAAGATACAGTGAATCTTCATCTGGATCGTTAACATATATGCAAGATTTTCTATTTCCATAATAAACACTAGGAATCTCTATCTTGATCCACTTTCCTTTCTTATCTTCGTTTTGATACTCCTGCCGACCTCACCTACGGAACGACCTTGAGGGAAGTCGTCCGATTAGGAGAGCTCAACTTCTCTTCATCCTGCATTGGCCAACCTCGCCCACAAAGCGACATCGGGGGAGGCTGCTCGCCCCGGCGAGCTCGACTCATCTTCTTCCTTGTTCTGTTGACAGGTCACCCTATGGGGGCCGACCTCGGCTCTTCGTACTTTACTGCTAAACCATGTTGCCATGTCATCAATATTCGCCATGTGATCACTGGTCGATCACACGGCTACAACAATTGCCCCCAAGAGCGAACTTCGACTTTGTTCGGAGGTTGGTCTTAATCTCTACTTCAACAAGATTTTATCTGATCGCCGCACTTGAGGTCGCATACTTTGTCCCCATGCATGCGGAAATGCCTTCACGAGGTCTTAATTGTTCACACTTTGACGGTAACACTTCTGGTACTAAGTTTGGATCCTCCGTCGTGCTCCCGGGTTGGGGGGTCTTTCCTGTGCTTGATGCTCGTCAGGAGGTAGGGCTCGTCGAAAGTCTCTTGCAATATGTTGTGATTGCTTGTTAAGTTGGTCGTATGATCCTGGGCATACACCAGCGACTATGAATTCTTGCATATGTTCTGATCGTCTTATCTTATGCGATGTAACCGAACTATGTTTTAACCGTCTTATCTTATGCGGCGTGACTAAACTTTGGCTTAGCCGTGTTACAGTGTTGTCTTTTAGAAGGCAATCGTGCAAGGTACGTGACCAATGCGAGGAGCGACTTTGTTGACTTGAGTTCCAGAGATCACTTCCTGTCGTAGTAGGTCATCTTACACGCTTAGCGACCATCCTTTTGACCCGACCATTGTCACTCAGGTCGCTTATAATGCGATCCTGGTTGACTTGTGTAAACAATCAAACATATTGAGACAATAGACTTGAACTTTGGCATCGAAAGAGATGCTCTTCGCTGAATTGACAGAATACACATCGTCAAGTCAGCGGAAAGCCAACGCCGAATAGGCGGGCAGGTCAACGCCAATATTGGCGGATGAAGTTATTGCCATTAAGGCAGACAGGTCAATGCCAACAAAGGTGGACCAAGCCGACCTCGGAAGGTTGGTAGGTCCAAGCCGATAAAGGCAGACGATCTCAGCGCCGAGAAGGCGGAGAATATTTCGCTAAGTCGGTGGAATACACCTCGCCGAGGTAGCAGAAGGCCGACGCCGATAAGGTGGGCAGGTCAACGCCAATAATGGTGGACGAAGTCATCGCCATTAAGGTGATTGTGTCAACGCCGACAAAGGTCACTGTTTATCTCCTGAAGATCGTAGGTCCATGCCGATGAAGATGGACGATCCCAGCGCCGAGACGGTGGAGAATACTTCGCTAAGTCGGTGGAATACACCTTGTCGAGGTAGCGGAAGGCCGACGCCGATAAGGCGGGCAAGCCAACGCCAATAATGGCGGACGAAGTCATCGCCATTTAAGGCGGACAGGTCAACGCCGACAAAGGCCGACCAAGCCGACCTCGGAAGGTTGGTAGGTCCATGCTGATGAAGGCGGACGATCCCAGCGCCGAGAAGACAGAGAATAATTCACTAAATCGGCGGAATACACATCGTCAAGGTAGCTGAAAGCCGACACCGATAAGGCAGGCAGGTCAACGCCAATAATGGCGAACGAAGTCATCGCCATTAAGGCGGACAGGTCAATGTCGACAAAGGCTGACTAGGCCAACCTCGGAAGGTTGGTAGGTCCATGCCGGCGAGAATTGATTTATCTCGGCCGCCTGTAGGCGGAGAATATTTCACTAAATCCATGGAATACACCTCGCCGAGGTGGGCGAAAGTTCAACGCCAATAAGCGCGGGTGTCAACGCCAATAATGGCGGACGAAGTCATCGCCATTAAGGCGGACAGGTCAATGTCGACAAAGGCCGACCAGGCCAACCTCGGAAGGTTGGTAGGTCCATGTCGATGAGGGCGGACGATCTCAGCGCCGAGAAGGCGGAGAATACTTCACTAAATTGGCGGAATACACCTCGCCGAGGTAGCGGAAAGCCAACGCCGATAAGGCGGGCAGGTCAATGCCAATAATGGCGGACGAAGTCATCGCCATTAAGGCGGACAGGTCAACGTCGACAAAGGCCGACCAGCCCATCCTCGGAAGGTTGGTAGGTCCATGCCGATGAGGGCGGTCGATCTCAGCGCCCAGAAGGCGGAGAATACTTCGCTAAATCGGCGGAATACACCGCCGAAAGGTAATGGAAGGTCGATGCCGTCGGCGGGCAGCAGATTAACAACAATAATGGCGACGGTCATCGCCATTAAGGCGCATAAGTCAATAACGACAAAACCGGTTCGCCTGGCGGGAAGGGTGGCAGGTCCATGCCGATAAAGGCGGACGATCTCAACGCGAGAAGGCGGAGAATACTTCGCTAAATCGGCAGAATACACCTCGCCGAGGTAGCAGAAAGCCGACGTCAAGGAGGCGGGTAGGTCGATACAACAATGGCGCACGGTCGTTGTTATTAAGGTCGCAGAAGTTCAAGGCCAACAAGTGAAGTAACGCCGACCGAGGAGGCGGCGAGTCCATGCCACGAATACGCCGATCTCATCGCCAAGAAGGTGGAGAATGCTTCGCTAAATCGACGGAATACACCTCGCCGAGGAGGCGAGCAGGTCGAAACCAATAATGGCGGACGAAGTCATCGCCAAGATGGCGGAAGTGCCATGGTTTGTTCGACCACTTGAGGGAATTCTTTGGGGGAGGGATTTAAGATTAAAACTTTCAAAAATTTTGCAAAGATATTATTTAGGAGGTCAGAAAGGGTTTCTGATATCTTTTGGTAAAAATGTCTTTTATTAGTGCTTGAAAATGAGACTTAAATCTTGAAATTGTTAACAAGATCTTTTTCGATTCTTGTGGTACAGAAAAAATCTTTTGAGATTTTTTTAGGTTTTTTGCCTATAGGATTGGGCTTTGAAGTCTGTTATAAACTTTTTTCGTGGATATGCAAAGGTTTGGGATCCTTAGGGTCTTGCCCCCGGATGGAGATTTGATTCTTGTTTGTATGGATCGTCTATATCAGAGCGATTTGTTGTTTCAAGAATGTGAGAGAAGATTCGGACTGTATAGGTTTATAGTCATTTCGGACTGTATAGGTTTATAGTTATTTCGGACTGTATAGGTTTATAGTCATTTCGGACTGTTTACCAGTGACTCGAATAACTTCTGCGACTATGAATCGAGCTATGTTCTCATCGTCTTATTAACATTGCGATTTAAGTGAACTTTGTTCTTGTCGTTTTATGAAGTCGTGACAAAAATCGAGTTGTTTATGCCGCGGCCTCATCGACCTTGGGTTCAAAAGTCATGGCTGTGAGCTGGAGAATATTCCGAAATGTGACTTTAGCCAAGTGTTTTAACTCGGTGTCAACTTGGATTGGTATATTTGTTTGATATAAGAGGGGTCGTCTTTCGAGATCGTTTTGAGATTACAACTCTCTTTGATTTGTGATTGAAGGGCTTATTTGTCGTCTTACTTAAGTTGCAACTTGACTGCATTTTGGTTTGATCATTGTGCCTGTCGGGGTCGACAGGGTTGTTTGCTCGATACTGCGACCTTGTGAGCTTGAGGTTGTCGGGTCTGCTTGTTTGAGACCGCGACTTTGTGAATCTGAGTATTTTGATTAGTTGCTTGATACGTTACGGATTTGGGTCGACCAACTTTGCTCCTATACGAGACTTCTAATAATTATATATATATATATATACATATGTTGATACACATTATATATATACAGAAATGCATATATAAATAAATATATATAAATATATAAATATTTATATATGTTAATATGCATAAATACCGATATGAATAAATACATATAGATATACATAAACATATAAATATATAAATTATTGTAGCCCCGTTGGAGTTTGAATTGAATTTCGTTCCCGTACGAGACTTTTAAGTTTGTGTGGTAGTCCCTTTTTGAGGCTTTATTGTTAATAGCAAGAAGTTAAACCTCCAAGTTTAAGCATGCTAGTTTGATCATTAAAGTTCTGAAATTAACTCGAATAGCTCGAGATATGAGTTTATATGCCCCCACCTTTTAATATATGTGAAAGTATGAACACTGTAACATATATTAAAAGGGAGTAAATGGAATAGAACCTGATGTGAGTGAGCTAAAGGACTGCCCGTAGATTCTTTGAGTTGCCCCCGAGACTTCGTGCGCCCGTGCAATTTTCCTTTGCGAGAGTCACGAGCATTTTTCCTCGCAAGAAGCAATTAGATGATTAGGTGTCAAGCTATCCTTATTCAGTCTTGATAGGAATTAAATAATTCACGAAACTTAGAGATAAAATTAAACATACCTTTCAAAGGTTCTTATTACATACACAATATATATTCCTCAAAACTGATGACGATACCATATGAGTGTTACACAATGCTCAGGCCCAGAACGTAAATAACAAATTGCTAACAATTAGATCATCCTCAAGACTAGAAACAAATTGCTCCTACTCAACAGAAAACCATAAACAAGAAACCGGGGAAGAGAAGATAGACATGTGATTTCCATCTTGCCAACGTCAGTTCATATGTAGTCATCAAACATGAAGGTTCTAATCTAAAGAGCAATTTCTCATAGGAGAGTGAAGTCAAGCATGGTTATCTCAAGTATTTTTATCTAACGGGAGGTGCGTGTGACATCGTGAACCAATCAGAGAGATGAATAACCATATATGAAATCAAATTATCAAATTAATCAAGAAAGGGAAATCGCATTTTATCAATCGATCAGAGAGAGAGGAACGACTTATCAAGTTGAGACAAGGAGTCAGCGTCGATGGGGCCGGTTGCAGCGACGATGGCTTGTACCGGAGCGGCAGAGTTCGTGCGATCAGGCCCAAGCGTGATGTGCAATGATTTCTGGCAGCGTCGGGTTAGGCCAGAGATGCCAAGGCAAATGGGGGTTGCGCTGTGGCCCGTACACGATTCGGTTGGGTGGAGAGAGGTGGCGCGACCTTAGGCGACGAATTGACGCTGCGAATTGCGGAGATAGAGGCCGCGCGACCTCGGGCTTCAACGGCGGTAACTTTCTGGCGATAACTCAGCTTTTTATTAGTTTGGTGCATGCAAAAATCGAGCAGGCCAAGCCCATAAGAGACTGAGAGGCCCAATTGACAGTGGCCCAGCTAATGGTGATCCAGCATAGGTAGGCCCAACACAGAGTAACTTTCGGCCCAGAAATCCACACTAGGTCAAGCGTCAAAAACACTCCCGTCAATGGCGGAAGGGACTGATGTCGGGGGGTTTCAGAGGCGGCGCGCTGGCGGCATCAGAGTAGATTCGCGTGCGGTGGAGGCGGACTGCAGCGGTTGGGCCTGAGGTCCCTACGGTGTCGAGAGGTGCAGGAGAGGCGGTGATGGCGTGCCAGGGGCCTATCGAATCTTGCGCTCGGCGGTGACTTATAGGTTCGCGGCCTTGCCAAAGCTGCGACGCAACAACAGTGCAGTTCCTTGCGGTGGTGGAAATCTCGAGTTCAATTCCGGCTTGGTGTTCCCATATAGGCTAGCGGACAGTGAGAATGATAACAAGTAAATGATAAACAACAAATTAAATGATAAATGTAAAGAACAAGGGATTTGTTGACCCAGTTCGTCAGGAATGACTACATCTGGGGGCATGCCAAGCCAGGATATTTCACTATGAGTTTTCTACGTATTTTTTGTGCTCCCTTTTCTCTTGGGGTTTGTCCTCTATTTATAATAATTACAAGGTACAAAGATAAAAATCCTAATGGGCCTCTAAATGGGCCCAACAAAACGGTAAATACAAGATACAGTTAATCTTCGTCTCGATCTTTAACATATATGCAAGATTTTCTATTTCCATATTAAACACTAGGAATCTCTATCTTGATCCCTTTTTTCTTATCTTCGTTTTGATACTCATGCCGACCTCACCTACGGAACGACCTTGAGGGAAGTCGTCCGATTAGGCGAGCTCAACTTGTCTTCATCCTGCATTGGCCAACCTCGCCTGCGAAGTGACCTCGGGGGAAGCTGCTCGCCTCGGTGAGCTCTACTCATCTTCTTCCTTATTCTGCTGACAGGTCACCCTATGGGGGCCGACCTCGACTCTTCGTACTTTACTGCTAAACCATGTTGCCACGTCATCAATATTCGTCATGTGGTCGTTGGCCAATCACACGGCTACAACATGTTGCAGCACCAGCACCAAAACGTTGAAACCGCTGCGGACATCATGCAAAATCTTAAAGCGATGTTCCAACATCAGAACCGTGTTGCTCGTCAGGGAGCACGTTCTCCAAATGATGGCTCACCTAAATAAGCTTGAGGTTCTTGGCGCTGAATATGATATCGAGACCCAAATCGATTTCATACTCCATTCTCTGCCGAAAAGTTTTGAACAGTTCAGGCTGAATTACCAAATGAACAATCAGAAGTTCACATTGCCTGATCTGTTGTAGGCTTTAGTCTCGGCATAGGCTATATTGGGGAAACAGAGTCAAGCCTTGGTGGCAAAGGAACCTTCTTCTTCTTCTAGGCCAAAAGGTGGTAAGAACAAGAAAAAGGCAAAAGGCCAGAACCAAGTGAACTCAAGCATTGCCAAGGGTAAAGGAAAGGTGAAAGGAGAGGGAGGAGCTAAGACGCCAGCTAAGGGGAAATGTTTTAACTGCGAAGAGAAAGGACATTGGAGGTCAGCCTGTTCCAAACCCAAGCGGAATGGAAAGAAAGGTAACTCTCATGCACAAGTTGTTGAAACTTGTTTAGCGGAGTATGTTACCCATTCGTGAGTAGTGAATACGGGATCCACTGACCATATTTGTTTCACTTTACAGGGGTTCAAGCTGACCCGGCAACTTAGTGGAAGTGAGATCATCATCACACTGGGTGATGCTACGAGAGTAGCATCTGAAGCAGTGAGAGTCGTGCACCTGTCTTTTTGAAGACAAGACTTTAGTTTAAGAGATGTTCTTTACGTTCCTATTTTCTTTGAAAAACCTTATTTATGTTCTGAACTACCTTTTCATGGATATTCTGTTCGTTTTAATAAGCAAGTTACTGTTTTTCGTAACGATATGTTTATCTGTCAAGGAACTTTATGGAACAATCTCTATACTATTAATTGTGTGCACCACTCACAAAATGCATCTTATAACACATCGATTGTTTCAAACAATAAGAGAGAAACGTTCAAAAGACGTGAACGAAACACTTCTTTGGTTAGGTCATATTAATCTAAATTGGATTCAAAGGTTGGTAAGAGATGGTTCGCTGGAGGACCTACAACAAAGAACCACTTCCAACTTGTGAATCATGTTTAGAGGGTAATATGACCAAGAGGGCATTTGGAGCCAAGGGGACTAGAGCCACAAAAGTGTTGGAAATCGTTCACATTGACGTGTGTGGTCCAATATAAACCAAAGCTAGAGGTAACTATGAGTATTTTGTGACTCTCATCGTTGATTACTCAAGGTTCGAGTACATTTTCCTTATGAAGCATAAATCGGAAACCTTTGATAAATTCAAGGAGTTAAAAGTCGAAGCTGAAAAGCATAGGGAAAAGAGTATCAAGTTTCTACGATCTGATCGTGGAGGCGAATACCTCAGCAATGTGTTTTTAAACTACCTGTCAGACGAGGGTATTATTTCCCAGTTGACTGCACCCGGAACCCCTCAGCAAAACAGGGTGGCAGAACGAATAAACAGAACACTCTTAGAAATGGTCAGATCCATGATGAGTTATACAAATCAAACCAAGTCGTTTTGGATCACGCCTTAGAAACATCGGCTTATGCTCTAAACATAGTGCTATCCAAATCGGTTCCCAAAAACCCAAGAAAATTGTGGACCGGGCGCAAGCCCAGTCTGAGACACTTGAGAATCTAGGGTGTCAGACATATATGCTAGACAAGGGAGCTGATGATAAGTTGGACGAACTTCGAAATTAAGGTTGTTTATAGGGTATCCTATAGGAACGAATGGGTGCATATTCTATAGTCCCGAAGATCAAAAGGTGGTAATCAGTATGCACCTTGGATTCTTAGGAAAAGACTCTATTAACAAAAGAAAACCCAAAAGTGAGATTACCTTAGATGAATTATGAGGGCAAACTCCTATACCAACTGTACAAGTTGATATACCAAGTATCACATTAACACAACCGGAACCTCATCGTAGTGGGAGGGTTATCCGACAACCTGAGAGATTCACGAGGATAGTGAATCAGACCCCTGGTCCAACAGGGAGGCGGTCCAAGATAAGGACTCAGAATCCTGAAAAACTGCGATGGAAGTCGAGATGGGCTCAACAGACCATAATCGAATGTGGGAGCTATTTGAACCACCCAGTGAGGTAAAATTCATTGGATCCAAGTGGGTCCACAAGAAAAAAGAGGAAAGGACGGGAAGGTGGAAACCTTTGAAGCTGGGCTAGTGGTAAAAAGGGGTACACTCAGAAAGAGAGTATCGACTATGAAGAAACCTTTTCGCCTATAGCCATGCTTGAGTCCATCCGCATTCTCTTGGCAATAGCTGCAAATCTAGATTTTGAGATCTAGAAAATGGATGTCAAGACAGCTTTCCTATATGGAAGTCTTGACGAGGAAATCCATATGCAACAGCCCTAAGACTTCATTGCGGAAAAACAACAGCATCTTGTTTGCAAACTGAGGAAGTCCATTTATGGATTGAAGCAAACATCTCGCGTCTTGAACCAATGTTTTGATCAGGTATTTAAATCTTATGGATTTGATCAAAAGAGTTGTGTGTATAATAAGTGTGGCGGAACTGCCTTGGTATTCCTAGTACCATACGTAGACGATATTCTGCTCATCGAAAATGATGTAAAGGTTTTTGTCAGACGTAAGGGTATGGCTGTCAAAACAGTTTGATATGAAGGACTTAAGGGAAGCTAGACACATCCTTGGGATCAAGATCACTCGAGATCACAAGAAAAGGATGATGGGCTTATCGCGAGCTTCATACATAGATATAGTTTTGAAGTGTTTCAGCATGCAAGATTCCAAGAAAAGTTTTGTACCTTTTAGACATGAAATCTATCTACCCAAAAACATGTGCCTCACAAAAGAAGATAGATGACATAAGAGGCATTCCTTATGGAGCAGCAGTAGGAAGCCTCATGTATGCAATGTTGTGCACGAGGCAGGACATCTGCTACGTCGTAGGCATGGTAGCGAGATATCAAAGTAACCCGGGAAATCAACACTGGACTACTGTTAAAAACATTCTAAGAGTTTCTAAAAGGAACTCGGGATAGAATGTTGGTCAGACAGTTTGTTTCTGGTGGGATACACGGACTCGAAATTCCAATCGAACATAGATTCCAGAAAATCTACCTCAGGTAGTGTGTTTTGTCTGGGAGGATGAGCTGTAACATGGAGAAGCGTTAAGCAGAAATGCATCGCCGATTCTACCATGGAAGTCGTATAAGTAGCTGCTTATGTAGCACCGAAAGAAGCGGTGTGGCTCAAGAACTTCTCAGTGGACTTGGACGTTGTTTCGAATTTGCCCAACATTATCACGGCATTCTGTGATAAGGCCGGAGCAGTTGCAAATTCAAGGGAACCGAGAGCCTACAAGGCCAGCAAACACATTGAAAGAAAATACCATCTTATACGAGAAATCATTAAGAGAGGAGATATGGAGGTGGCAAAGATCGCATCAGAAGACAACCTAAAAGATCCTTTCATAAAGTGTCTGCCTCTCATATTACATTCGAGAGACGTATGGAAGGAATGGTTATCAAGTGCGTCGCCAATCTGCTTTGAGTATAAGTGGGAGAAATGTATTAGGTTCGTGTAGGTGACATGTAGATGTCACGTAGAACACGAGACTAGCTGTAGGGTATACTTAAAAGCAGACTTTGAGTATAAGTGGGAGATTGTTGGGGTTATACGTGAAAGTGTGTTGTAACGTAATAACGAACTAATGTAACTCTCTTGTTTACTGAATATAAATGTTTCATCACTGTTGCTTTAACTATAAATGAATGTTAATTATTTATAGCAAATCGTTCTTATATTAGTACAATATTACATTGTAGTTAATGTGGTGATACTCAATCACATAAGATCACATTAACAGTTCCTTGTAAATAAAAGTACAACTTCACAACCTAGATGGAATTGAACATTCCATTAGTAGAGGTTGAAGTGCAAAGCTCAGATTTGTTTGTCTTGACCAAGAGACTGCACTAGCACATTATGATGTGCTGAAGAGGACCTACAGAGAGGATAAATTCTTCCGTACTGACTTAAGGGATGGAGAATTAGACCTCAGTTTTTATTGATTTCTTAACCTCTGTCACTTAAATAGGATTGCATGTAATTAATACTTATTGCTTTGATCTGTGTTGGGTTTAGAGTCAGACAGCGATTCTATACTTTGCATTTTGGGCAATATTATTAATTATATGGCAATTGCTAAGATTTAATACAGAGCAACGTGTGCAAGCAAGTCTTGTGTGATTTGTCCCCTTGGTGGGCTCAGAAGTTTTATCATGCCAAATCTTGCAAGTGAAAATTTATTTCTGGTATGGATAATAATGTTGAGCTGTCTTTACTCCAAGGACAAAAGATATTAATTAATATAAAGTTTTTCAGTGGCTTAATTAATTAATGGACTAAATAATCTTAAACACGGAAAATAATAACCAGGAGCCATATTGTTGTAATATGGATTAAGATGGATAGTTCAATATTAATTTTATAGTGGAGTAAATTAATATTAATGGGCTTGAATAATATTTTGGCTTAATATTAAAGTTTCATAGCCCATTGGAGGTCCAATCTTAATTCTCCTAAAGGCCCCTCAAATAACCCAATTAAAGTCCAATTAATGAAAAGGAGTAGAAAATATTGTTGGGAAATTTGTATTAAGTTTTGATGGAAGTTCCAAAACAGTTTGTAATAGGATCAGTCAGACCTGTTAGCTGACTGATGACTTAGAATTAGGATAGGATGACCTGCTGAAATGTATAGACAGCTGATGTATAAGATAGGTCACATATTGAGGGGGAACTCAATATGTATAGGTCGGGTCAGAAGATTAGAAGACCGGATGAGGTCAGAAGATCAGAAGACCAGATGAGATCAGAAGATCAGAAGACCAGACGAAGTCAGATGATCATGTGAAGACATGAAGCTCAAGTTCAGAAGACCTGAAGATCAGATGACTACAAGATGATCAAGACCAGAAGACCTACATCAGTCGAGTCTGCTAGTTGAGCTAAGACAACTTGCACCAGGTAGACTGATTAGTTTTATCTGATCAGGTCAGCTCACACCAGGTGTCAACTGATGTTCCACCAGATCATACGAACTATCAGAACAAGAAGAATGTCAACTTTAGTTGGTAGAACAAACACTGAAAAGTGTATTTGTTAACCAATGAGAATGAGACACGTACGTATGGAGCTGACAATGCGGAATTCGGTGCTGCATAAGTCAAACGACTATAAAGGACAAATATACACGCTTTCGGCTATGCCATTCCTGAAGCACGTCAAATCAATCCTGCAACCTACCAAAAATAGCCTGAAATTCAAATTGCTCTCCAACTGCTCTTTGATTTCGAGGTCTATAAATATGGGATTGCTCTTCATAGTGAAGACACGAAAATTATCATCAAGCTCAAGCTATAGCAAAATTTCCGCACGAAGAACACAAAATTCAAGTTTATTTTATAAGTGTTCATCCCATTAGTTCTTAGCATAGAAATCTCATCCTCTAGCTTTAGGCTACATAAACACTGGGATAGATTTCCAGTTGGAACAACAACAAATCTTTACCCAAACCCAAAAGTTAGGTTAAGTTTGTTTTGCAAGATTTCAGACTAGGGTTTCTAGTTCTGATTTCTGGGATCGGTTGAGTGAGAACTCTCTAAACATCTGTTGGTTGTACTATGTTGGACTAACACAATAAACTAAGTCCAGTTGGTTAGTTGGTGCCCCTTGTGATAGGGAAGAGTGGACGTAGGACTGGTTGTCCAAACCACTATAAAAATCTTGTGTGTATTTACTTGCTCTTAACTGCTTTACACTACTGCACACAACTTGGTTTAAACTGCATACATATTCTGAGTTAGGATCAGTCTGCATCAAGCAACTGATCTGATCAGTTTGACACTTTGGTCATCTGATTGAAAACAGACTGCAGAATCTGATTTCTTAAAACTGGTTTTTCACACAGGGTAAAACTAGCTTCCGCACATCAGTTAAACTGATACACACCAAACTGATCTGCACTCTGATCAGGCAACCTGCCATCACATCTGATCTTGCACGAAAAGTTTTCAGAAGTCTATTCACCCCTCCCCTCTAGACTTCTGCCCTCACAAAACCCGTTCGGGACCTACAAGTGGTATCAGAGTCGTGGTTCTACGGAACACTGGCTTTGAGTATCATCGGTTCTTGAGGAAGAACCATTGTGGTCACTTGAACAGATCTTGAAAACCCATTTTTAAAACTTCATCTGTTTTCAAAAACTCACTAAGCATGGATAATACGTCTTGTATATATCATGATCTACCCAAGTTTTCTATTGATGAGTATGCAGATTGGTCATACTCATGAGCAATCATCTGGGAGCTATAAGCAGCTGAATGATGGAAGTTCTTGAACAAGGACCTATCATTATCTACTACAACAATCCAGCTGAAGGAAGTGATCCAGAATTTCCAATTGGAGCCAGAATCAGAAAGAGTCCTTCTTTGATGGATGCTGAGGAAAGGAAATTGTCCAATCTGGATACTGTGGCCAGACACATCACCATGAAGACGATGGACAAGATAACCAGAGAAAATATCAAATACCTCAAGACTGCGAAGCAGATGTGGGACACTCTAGCTGAGATATGCGAAGGAAACAATTAGATAAAGGACAGCAGATTACAAGCTGAACTGGTTAAGTTTGAGAAACTTAAGATGCTGCCCAACGAGATAATCAACGAGCTAGATGGAAGGATTACCATGTCGATCAACAAGCTCAGAGAGTTAGGATGAGAAATGACCGACAAAGACATCAACTACAAGATTTTGAGATCTTTAACGAAGAAATGGGATATGAAGGTCACGGTGATCAAGGACTGCCAGGATATAGCAAAGATGAAGCCGAGTAGTTTGTTCTTAAATCTGAAAGCCCATGAATTCGACCTGATTGAGAGAGGGCAAGAGGAAGATGATGAGTCATCTGCCGAAACCACACCTGCAACAACAAAAGCAGTAGCATTCAAAGCAGGAGGCAGCTGCTCAAAATCTTCTGAGCCTATTGGAAATATTGTTAGTCAAGCTGAACAGATTGCTCTCCTCACCAGAAAGCTTGAAAGGTCAAATATTCAATTAGGAAAGTATAGGAGATTCTACAAAGACTATCAGAATAGCAGAGGAAGAGATAGAAGATCGTCTGACAGATCGCAGGAAAGAAACAGATCTGATGACAGAAGAGACGACAAAAGAGAAAAGAAAAGAGATGATCGTGCTGAAGATCACAAATCAGAAAGGAGAAATTCAGATCAAAGGTAAACCGGGAAGTCACCTGACAGATCATACAGAAGACACGACTCACCTGCCAGAAGAAGTTCTGTAGAGAGAGGAGTCTGCTTCAACTGCCAGAAACAAGGTCACTACAGTGCAGACTGCCCTGACCTGACGCCAAAAGAAATAGAAGATAAGAGGAACATAAGAGAGCAACGATACAGAGACAGGAAAGTTATGGTTGCTGACACTACAGGAATAGATGACTCTTATCTGCCATCAGAAGATTTTGGTTACTCATCTGTTGAAGACTTCTGCCTGATGAGCAATGTTGATGACTTCAACAACGCTGATTATCTGATGTTCTCATCTGATGACGACATTTGTCTCATGGCCAAGGAAGAAGATCAATCTGAGGTATCTTCTAAACCATCTGTGTTTTCTGTTTCCAAACCAGCTGTGCTGAGCACACCTGCTGGAGAGATTGACCTGCAGCTCTACAGTGAGCAATTGCTTGATGATCTCTCCAATGCAGTAGACACTTATACCATAGTGGAAGCTAAGAACGACAAGCTAAGGATAGAGAATATTCAGCTTGTTAAAAAAAATGCTGTCAGAAAAGCTGCTGAACTGAAATCAGCTGAAACTGTTCAGAAGATGACTACATAACTGGAAGTTCTGAAAGTCAGTTCTTCTGATCAGGATAAACTGATTAAGGAACAGTTAGCCATTAACAAACAGCAAGCTGATGATCTCAAAATCCTTCAAGCTAAGTTTGATGAACTCTTCCGACTGCATGAGAGTCTAAAAACAACTGAGGATAGTTTGCGTAAGAAAACAGAGGTTTTCACGAAATCTTCTAAGACCGTTCAAGATCTGAACAACTATTTTTGTACGTCAACTAATAAGAAGGGAATTGGGTATGAACACCCTTCTGCATCCTCAAAAGCCCCATCTGGTTCACTTCAGAAAAGTGTAATCAAACGAGTTTCTGATCAAGATACAAAAAGAGCCAAATCTGTATCAGATAAGGGAAAATGATCAACTGACCAGGCAAGGCAAGTGTCTGATCAGAAAGGGAACAGAAATGGACCCCAACTGAGGAATCAACAGAAGAACCTTATTCTTCTGAAGAGACCTCAAGCTGATCAGCAGAATAGGAATCAGAAAAGACAACCTCTCAAAGGGAAATCTGATCTGAAACCTAATAAGGTTCAGCTGCCTAACAAGCAAGCTAAGGGTAAACTGCTAAGACCATCATTGCCAAAAAGATATGAATCTTTTAATGGTAGCAGTCGTACCTACCCTTACAATCAGAAACCTAGGGTTGCTGCACCTGAGCCCCACTGGAATAAAAGAAGACAAATATCAGTAAAAAATCTCAAGTCTTCTGATTCATCCAAGGCTCACACTAATAATCATACTGACCAGATTGTATATGAAGAGACGTATGATTATGTAGATGTTTATGGGAGACAAATCAAGCCCTCTGTTTTCAACAAAGGTGCCAGATATGTTTGGATCCCGAAGGTACTTCTAACCCCCCAGGACCCGATTCTACTGGGGTACCTAAAGCCTGATCTGATTGCAGGTTCACGTGGGTTTGGCCAATAAAGGAGGTGTACAAGCAACTATCTGGTACATCGATAGTGGATGCTCAAGGCACATGATTGGAAGCAAACATCTCCTTAGCTCTTATACAAAACAAGAAGGCCCACGTGTACTCTTTGGTGATGATAACTTTGGTTTTACCAGAGGATTCGGAACCTTAGAGAATGATGATGTACAGGTTACTGGAGTCTCGTATGTCGAAGGTTTAAAGCACAACATGTTATCGGTTTCACAATTCTACGACAACGGATTCAGTGTTGAGTTCTCGACTGATCAATGCACTATCAAGAATCGAGCTACTCAACAGATTTTGTTAACAGGTTCAAGGAAAGGAACGATCTACACTGCATATTGGAACAGTTGTCCAAGAAATGCATGCCCAATAGTTAAGAGTTCCAAAAGCAGCAGTTGGCTCTGGCACAAGAGAATGAGTCATCTGAACTTTAAAACTCTTAACAAGATAACAAGGATGTCTTTGGTTGAGGGTCTTTCGAATGAGGTTTTCTCTAAGGATCAGACATGTGTCGCATGTCAGAAGGAAAAATAGGTTAAAGCCTCATTCAAGGGAATCCCAGGACCAGCATCCAGCAGAGTACTGCAACTGCTTCATATGGATTTATTTGGACCAGTTACACCACATAGTCTCAGCGGACGCAAATACACTCTGGTGATCGTGGATGATTACTCCAAGTTTACCTGGGTGGTATTCTTGTATAAGAAGAATGAGACAACAACAAAGATACCCGAGCTGCTCAAGAAATTACAAAATGAAAAGGGTTTCAGTATAGTGAAAATCAGATCCGATAAAGGTACAGAATTTCTGAACTCCTTTATTACTAACTTTTGCACTAAGTTTAGAATACAACATGAAACATCAGCTGCAAGAACACCACAACAGAATGGAGTAGTAGAACGGAGAAACATAACACTCAAAGAAGCTGCTCGTACTATGAACTGTGGAAGGGCAAAAAACCTCGTGTTTCTTACTACCATGTTTTCAGGTGCAAGTGTTTCATACACAATAATGGGAAGAGCCAGTTGAAAACCTTTGAGGCCAAGTCAGATGAGGGTATATTCTTAGGATATTCCTCAACCAGCAAGGCTTTCAGGGTGTTCAACAGGCGAACCCTAGTTGTGGAAGAAACACCACATGTGGTCTTTGATGAGACATCTTCTGAACAAGAGAAATCTACCTCAGAACCAGCAATACCAGATCAAACGGTACCTGATGCACATAAAATGGATCAACTAAATATCAAGGATAAGGGATCAGATCACGTAACAGTGTATGTCCCAAAACTTGATCTTACTGATTCACCAGGTCAATCAGACCCAAAGGTACGTACAATTGTCAATGAAGAAGCTGGTACAGCTAAGACAGTAACAACTGAACCATCTGGTTCTGGGGGAACACCTGATGTTCCTATGGGCAGACATCAGCATATGATGATTCCAACATCAGCTGAGACTTGTCCATGTCAAGTGGATCCTATTTCTGCACCACTCCCAATCTCTAGTGATGAATTACTATCAGAAGAGGATGATGTTCTCCAAACTGATGCAAATCAGAAAAGAAGGACCTGGATAACCAGTCATCCAACTGATCTGATTATCGGAGACCCATCTGATAGAGTTAAAACTAGACATCAGATTGGTGAAAGTGTCATGTATTGTTGCTATCTGTCTTTGAAGGAACCAACCACCATAGAAGAAGCTCTACAAGATGCTAACTGGATTCTAGCTATGCAAGAAGAATTGGAACAGTTTGAAAGGAATCAGGTTTGGAAACTGGTGGACAGACCAACTCACCAAGATGTGATTGGTACCAAGTGGGTTTTCAAGAATAAGAGAGATGAGAATAATGACATAACAAGAAATAAGGCAAGACTTGTTGCTAAGGGGTATTCACAATCAGAAGGAATTGATTATGATGAGACCTTTGCAGCAGTCGCTCGCCTGGAAGCCATTCGGCTATTTCTGGCATATGCTGCCCATAGAGGGTTTATTTTGTATCAGATGGATGTAAAGAGTGCATTCTTAAACGGGGTACTAGCTCAGGAAGTTTATGTTGAACAACCTCCTGGCTTTGAAAAAGGCAACCAGGTGTACCGTTTAAGAAAAGCTCTTTATGGCCTAAAACAAGCTCCTCGAGCTTGGTATGATACACTATCTCAGTTCTTGATAGACAGTGGATTCACTAAAGAAACAGTGGATAGAACCTTATTCAGAATAGAAGATGGTGAAGATATTCTGATGGTTCAGATTTATGTGGACGATATCATCTTCGGATCTCCCAACAAGAATCTATGTGACAAATTCAGCAAACTGATGTAAGGGAAGTTCGAGATTTCCATGATGGGTCAGATGAATTACTTTCTGGGTCTACAAGTTAAGCAAAGTACAGAAGGGATATTCATCTGCCAGGCAAAGTACACTAGGAATTTGTTAGCTAAGTTCAAAACTGTAAGGAAGCCAAAATTCCTATGATGACTGGATTCAAGATGGATCCAGATGAGAATGGTCAGAAAACTAATCAGAAAGAATACAGGGCTCTCATTGGATCTTTACTATACCTGACTGCCAGCAGACCAGATATAACTTTTGCAGTAGGTGTATGTGCCAGATTTCAGGTAAATTCAATGCAAAGCCTCCTGGAAGCAGCTAAGCGGATTCTTAAGTATCTGAAGGGGACAGTAAACCTTGGTTTATTCTACCCATCAGATGATAATCTAGAGCTTAGTGGGTATTCTGATTCTGATTATGGAGGTTGCAGAATAGACAGAAAATCAACCTCAGGTACATGTCAGTTCTTAGGTAGTAAACTGATCTCTTGGTTTTCGAAGAAGCAGACATCTGTTACAACATCTAATACTGAAGCAGAATATATGGCTGCAGGAAGCTGTTGTTCCCAACTGCTCTGGCTTAGTCGCAGCTGAGGGATTACAACATTATAGCTACGAACGTACCTATATTCTGTGACAGTAATAGTTTTATTGCAATTACTCAGAATCCTGTTCTACATACAAGATGCAAGCATGTGGATATCAGACATCATTTTATAAGAGATCATGTTGAAAAAAAGAACATCAGAATGGAAAAGATCCATACTGATAAGCAGAGAGCTGATATCCTAACCAAGCCACTAGCTGAAGTCAGATTCAGAGAACTCTGTAACGAGCTAGGGCTTCTGGATCTTAGAGAAAGTGCACCAGAAATGTTTGGTGGACTGGTCTCCAGAACCAGTTGGTTAAGAGAGTAACCAGGTAAGGAGGATTAGATGAATAATGGTACCTCAACTGATCAGAAAAATCAGTTAGGAACTGATTAGAAAAGGGGATATCAGAAAAGGGGATATCAGATGAAGGGGGAACTAGGCAAAAATCACATAATGAAATCAAGTCAACACAACAATGGAATTAAAAGAGAATTTCATTGATAAAGACCCAGAGGTCGAAATTTTCATTACAATAGACCCGGAGGTCGAAAGAAAAACTCTAAACCCTAAACCCTAAACCCGATGAGACTTCCCGCTTTAAATGAACACGAGTGTCATACATGTGGTGCAAAACATTCAAGGGATTGTGAAGGGCAACTTGGCTTGATCAAGTTCGTATATTACATGTCAGAAGTTGCTCCTAAATCCATATTACATGTCAGAAGTTGCTCATCATCGTTAACCACGACATCTCGATCGGAGCCCAAGGCATAGACGGCCACCTCCATGATGGCAACGACAAATCCACAACCAGTGTGGCAGTGAAGCTTGGCAATGGACGTATGGTCATCCTCCGATGAAGACGAGACCAGAAACGGGGGAAGCATAGGGATGGACTGAGAACCGGAGGTCATTTGTGTAGAGTAGAAGAAGCCTATTGCCGGAGGACTCGCCGGAATCAAGGACTCGCCGGAATTTCTCATGTGCAAGCTTGATAACGATAAATGAGGGTTGTATGTTTTAAGTTCAATGGGTTGTATATCTAAAACACATCTTATTTATAGAGGAAAAGCAGGGGTGGAAATGCAAATTTTGAACTGTCGAGGCCCTCCCAAAGAAATTGGCGTCGCAAGGACAGCGTGTAGCTGACACGCGACTGGTGGTTGGGTTAGTTCACAACGTGTGACGTCAGGTCATCATTGCGGGATTATCACACATCACGCCGATTCAGGAAATCGAGGCGACCGTTCGACTCCCCGAGGATGAGATTTTGGCGGGAGCACACATCCCCAAGACCTGACATGATCAGATTAGATCAGCAGAAATCTGATCAGCAGATTGGATCAGATAAGAAAGAAATCTGATTAGATAAGTGGGACATTGTTGGGAAATACTAAGGGATAGGCTACCATCAGTAAGGTCAACAATAATCAGGCCAACCAGATCAGATCAAAAGTGGTAACTGACTGATTACAATATCAGTCAGTCAGATACATTTTCTGATTTATCTTTATGCCTGTTCTATGTTAGCTATTACTGTTCCCTTAACTTTATGACGTATGCACTGCAAGCATTAAATGCGGACGTGGGGAATATGTATTTAATGGTATTTATTGCGAGTTTTCGTGTCCAAAATACGAGCGGGCTACTTTTTCCAACCACTCAATTAAAATACTTTACGGCCATTTAATCTCAGCCGTTGATTTCAAAACACGGATACTCGAGATTTATGGGAAATTGTGCTAAAAGTTTTCCCTCGCATTATATAACCCTAACTTGATTTCCGAAAACCCTTTCCACTTCTATTACTTACCAAAATTTCTTGAGATCAAACCTACTGCTTCTTCAAACTTTATACTCTCAATCAATTGATTCAATTTTCACGCGGTTCAATTCCACGAATCAATACTTGGTAATTTTTTTAAAATATTCTTGATAAACAAGTTCTTGGTATTTCTTAGGCTTACGAATCGTGCTTCAATGTGTGAAAATTCGTATCTGTTATAATAATAAAAAGTTATGTATGCATACATGTTTAATTCGTGTTGAGATATTTGGATTGTTTGAGGTTATTGATTTTATTGATTTATACTACTCAAACTTATATCTTTTTACATATGTTACGGAAAAGAAATGGCACAACTCATTGCATGAAAGGGCGTGTGGCACAACTCAAGGCAAAAAGATTTGCAATTTCGCATCAATGAAGAAGGATATCATTGATGAGAAATTTGTAGTGTTTTCAGTAACAACAGATCCTGAGTCCCTCGAAGTTCTAGATTGCCGGCGAGCGTGTGGCTTAGATCAGTATTGCTATCGATATCAAAACATCGTCCACACTTATGAAACCCTAAAATTTATGTACAACCTAAGGAAATACGAGACTGATGATGAGAAGTTGATATCATCTGTTGGAGGTATGGAGGTTGTGGTCACAGACAATGATCTACGGAGAATCTTTGGTCTCCGTCAAGGACGTATTGCTCCAGAATCCTTCACATCTGATGTTGGAGAGAAAGAGTTCCTCCAGGTCGAGCTGTTGAGACCTGCCAATAAAGATCAGACGGTAAATGTCAAAGCCCCATATCTAAAGAGGAAGTATTGCCTTCTCTTCGAGATTGTACAGAAGGTGATTATGTGCTTAACCTATAGTCTTGATGTCGTCACATCTCACAAGATCGGTGTCATGACTGCAATTATCAAAAAGGCATCTGATGTGGATTGGTTGGGAATGTTTAAAACAAGACTGCTGAAAGCAAAGTTTGATCTGAACGATAGAAATGAGGTGTATTTATCCTCCAAGTGCTCATTCATCCACAAAGTTTCTATCATCCTTTCAGACAAGCTGCCTGACAATTTTGAATGGAATGAGGATAGCACAAAGTTGTATCAAGCTAAGTTCAAGGCCATCTTGGGCAAAAACGAATCCCTGTCGGGCCAATCTGATGATGATCCGACCCCCTATGTGCCTAGACAACGCGGGGAAGGAAAAGGAAAGGACTCCAAGGCAGCAACGACTTCTGTTCAATCAGAAATGCACGAAAAGGCTGCTCTTGTAAAGAGGCTGAAAAGAAAGGATGTGCCAAAGAAGTCAGAGGAACCTGAGAAGTGTCAAAAGATGATTTCTACTTTTCTGGAGAAGGCCTCTGAACCGGTGGAGAAGACAGAGGAACTGATTCATATGGAATCAGTTGATGATTTTATTGTGAGTCCTGAACGGACTGCCAGTCTAGATCGAGAAGAAGAAGGAGAAGGGGAAGCTGAAGGAGCAGAAATTGAGCCTTCTGGGGAATAGTCACTATCTGATTCTGTGCCTCTTAGTACAGTTTTCAGAAAAGAGAGATCACCTACCCCCACTTCTAAATCACCTTCACCATCTCCCAAACCCTTATCTCCACCCCTTAATTTCACACCATCCCCAATAATCTCTTCAGTTGCACCTGCACAACCATTGACTGAATCAGAAAAGATTACGGAGCAGAATATTGAAAAACCAACTCCTGCAGATGGTGCATATGTCCCCATCGCTCACAACCCTTTCAATACCAAGACTCTTCTGGAATCCCCAGAATCAGGGAGTCCTGTCCTATTCATCTTAAAGCAGCAAGTGAAGGAGTTTCTGCTGGAATTGTGCCCTGATTTGATTAATCATCCTGGCCTTCAGCACAAGATTGAGGAGATAGTATTCTGGAGAGATGTGAGGTTGAAAAGCATCGAGGAGTTTTTGATCCTTATGGATGCTCTTGGCTCTGATTATTTTGTGGACTTGGAAATGAGATGCTTGGAGTATGCTGGGGTTGAGAGTGCAGCTGAATTGGCATCTGATGACGACATCAGATGGCTTATTCATGACAGGTTTGGGATTGCTAGGGAGATTGATGAAACCGAAGAACCTCGCTTTGATGAAGATATTGAGGAAGTTGCCGATGAACCAAGAGTGGGTGCTGCAGATGAGACGCAGCTTGGCGAGGCATCAACATCTGGTCAGACTGCGGTGCTGAGTGCTGATACCCTAGATCTTATGACTTCAAAAATACAAGATGGGGTAAAAGCTTCCATTGATGCACAATTCACAACTCTCGCAGCAGATCTGATGCAGCGATTTGAGGAAGAACAGAGGAACCTGGTTGACAGAGAGAGGAAGCTAACAGTTGACAAGATCACCCACATGCATGATTATATCCTCGGCTCTGTAATGAAACGGGTTGATCCCCTTTCTGAGAAGCTCAAGCTCCAGACCGATATACTAGGAGAAACGCAGATTCTATTGGAGAGTGTCTAGGGATCCTTGGAAAAGACTGAATCCTGTATGGATATTGGCTGGAAACGATTTGAAAGATCTGTTGATCAGACCAGGAAGGCCATTGAATCTGGGTTAAACAGGCTCCTGGGTCCTGCACCTTCTTCTGTAACTGTTCAGATCACTCCTCTCGTTGTGGAAGAACTGAAGGAGGAGATGACGAGTCAGTTTAGGGCTCTGAATCTCAGGCTGTCACACCTTTTTGATGCAACCAAAAAGGGGGAAGGACAAGATCAAGAAAAACAGATGCAGATGGTAACTATTCCGAACTTACCAGAAGCCACCGCATCTGATGTGCCTGAAGTCACTGCATCTGATGATCTAAAACAAACTGTGGAGCAACACAGCATTGAGATCGAGGCTCAGGGAAAGGAGATCACTGAGCAAAAGTCAGCATTGTCAAAGGTTGTTGCCAGAGTTGAAAAAATTGAAGATTTCTCCTCCTCTGTGCAAAAAAGGATAGAATCTGATGATCAGGCAAAAAGCCTTGAACTTGCACAGAAATTATTCGCAAAAGAGGAAGAACGAGCCGAATCTGATCAATCTTTGAAAAGGAAGAAAGGCAAGGGCAAGATGGTAAAATCAACTGCTGAAGCTCAGGGACAAGGTCAGATAACTTCTACCAGACAACAAGCTTGATCCTATCCGATTTAAGAAGGCCTATTACGAATTTGCAAAGAAAGGAGGGATAATCGGGAGAGACAATTTGGAACAGCTGATGCAGAGGATGTACAGACTATTCGGCATCCCGAAAGACCTTCAAAAATTCAAGCACGTGTGAAGAAGACATATTAGTATCAGATGATAGGTATTTTATGTAATTTGTACGCTCACATCTGTTTCAATAAAATATCCTATCATTTTCTGATTCTAAGACAACGTCTCATTGTCTTCTAAACTGTGCACTTTATTTATTATCTACCTTGTATTCATGTTATCTGTTTTTCTGATTAAGTGTTTTGGTTCCATCAAAAAGGGGGAAATTGTTGGTCGGGTCAGAAGATCAGAAGACCAGATGAGGTCAGAAGATCAGAAGGCCAGACGAAGTCAGATGATCAGGTGAAGACATGAAGCTCAAGTTCAGAAGACCTGAAGATCAGATGACTACCAGATGATCAAGACTAGAAGACCTACGCAGTCGAGTCTGCTAGTTGAGCTAAGACAACTTGCACCTGAAGACTCTATCAGGTAGACTGATCAGTTTTATCTGATCAGGTCAGCTCACACCATGTGTCAACTGATGTTCCACCAGATCATACGTACTATCAGGACAAGAAGAATGTCAACTTTAGTTGGTAGAACAAACACTGAAAAGTGTATTTGTTAACCAATGAGAACGAGACACGTACGTACAGAGCTGACAATGCGGGATTCGGTGCTGCATAAGTCAAACGGCTATAAAGGACAAATATACACGCTTTCGGCCATGCCTTTCTTGAAGCACGTCAAATCAATCCTGCAACCTACCAAAAATAGCCTGAAATTCAAATTTCTCTCCAACGGCTCTTTGATTTCGAGGTCTATAAATATGTGATTGCTCTTCATAGTGAAGACACGAAAATTATCATCAAGCTCAAGCTATAGTGAAATTTTCGCACGAAGAACACAAAATTCAAGTTTATTTTATAAGTGTTCATCCCATTAGTTCTTAGCATAGAAATCTCATCCTCTAGCTTTAGGCTACATAAACACTAGGATAGATTTCCAGTTGGAACAACAATAAATCTTTACCCAAACCCAAAAGTTAGGTTAAGTTTGTTTTGCAAGATTTCAGACTAGGGTTTCTAGTTCTGATTTCTGGGATCGGTTGAGTGAGAACTCTCTAAACATCTGTTGGTTGTACTGTGTTGGACTAACACAATAAACTAAGTCCAGTTGGTTAGTTGGTGCCCCTTGTGCTAGGGAAGAGTGGACGTAGGACTGGTTGTCCGAACCACTATAAAAATCTTGTGTGTATTTACTTGCTCTTAACTGCTTTACACTACTGCACACAACTAAGTTTAAACTGCATACATATTCTGAGTTAGGATCAGTCTGCATCAAGCAACTGATCTGATCAGTTTGACACTTTGGTCATCTGATTGAAAACAGACTACAGAATCTGATTTCTTAAAACTGGTTTTTCACACGGGGTAAAACTAGCTTCCGCACATCAGTTAAACTGATAGACACCGAACTGATCTGCCACCAGGCGATCACTAAGTTGGATATCAGTCCAAACTGATTCACTCGCACTCTGATCAGACAACCTACCATCACACCTGATCTTGCACGAAAAGTTTTCAGAAGTCTATTCACCCCTCCCCTCTAGACTTCTGCCCTCACAAAACCCGTTCGGGACCTACAAATATTATTGCCCTATTTTTCCTCATATATTCGAAAATTATGGGACAAGAAAAGGGAAATATTTTCTTGATTTTCTTGAAAAGATTTTATAGAAAAAGATAAGTATTCTTGCAATACAAGATTATCCCATAAATTCAAGAAATAAAATCTTGTCTTCTTGTGCATTGAATTTTTCGAAAATTCCATATTTATAAGGGAGAAGATTTTGAGGAAATTTTATTTATGGAAAAGAGAATATATTTGATATATTCAAGATTACTTCTTGCACAAGAATTAAAGATCTTCCCATATCTCAATTTGGACCCAAAAATCGGCCAGCCTAGTATTATAAATAGGGGATTATCTTTTCATCCCCAACACAATTCCATGTGTTGGAAAAATTAGAAATCCACAAAGGTGGTGCAATATATTTTCGTGTTTTCTCCTTTATTAAAACCGTTCGTGAGAATCCTTCCACCGGATTACGTTGGTGGACGTGGGACACATTTGAGAAGGCTCTTTGGGTTGATCCATCGTCTCAACGGTTGTCACTCCAAGAGGTATGTAATTTCGTAACTCCTAGATTCCACATGCTTAGGATTTACGTGAATTACGTGTACGCATGTTGTTGTTGTTTATTTAATTATTATGTTGAATTAATTTAGGATTGATTCATGCTAGTAATTAATTGATTAATTTAAATATGTATTTAAATACACCTCGAATAGATCCGGGCACCCCGAATTTCCCAACAATGATCTGATTGTTAACGAAAAGTTGACGAAATTAGATATGTGTTTCTAATTAGTTTGTAGGATTTGAATAAATTAGTATTGCTTCTAATATTTTGTTGTTGTTGTATGAAATTTGATTGAATAAACATTCTCTTCTCACGCTGTTCTTTAAATCTATAATTTTGGATTGAAGAATTTTTTTCGCGCTTGTACTGATTTTTGTTCATGTAGTAACACTCTTTTGTTCATAGGGTAACATTATTTTGTTCATGTAGTAACACATCAAATTGTTCTTTAAATCTCTAATTTTGGACTAAGGATTTCTTTTCACTCTTGTACTGGTTTTTTTCATGTAGTAACACGTTTTTCTTCATAGGGTAACATTTTTTGTTCATGTAGTAACACATGTTTTTTTAATAATATGTAACATTGTACATATGTCATCGTGATACTAATTGAATACTCATGTGTTACCATATGAACAATAATGTGTTACTGTATGATAATATATATGTTTTTTAAATGATAATGTAATTTTTATTTTACGTAGTAACACATATTGTTTCTATAAGTATCACATTTTTTTCATGTAGTAACACATCGATGTAGTAACACAAAAAAACAATATTTTAAAAATTATGTGATCAATAAGAATTGAACCTGCAACAAAATACATTAACAACAGACCTAAACCACTAAGCTAGAAATACATATTTGACAAATATATCCTTCTATAAATATATATGCGTTCGCCCAAGCCCACAACCCTTGCCCGCCACGACTCGACCTGCGTATGTCCTGACCCGCAATTTTTTTAATTATACGTCTTAATTAAGGTGTATTGCACATATTAATAGGGTGCAATATTTCACAAGAGACTCTCTCATGCGGAAAAAGGTCAACTCAGCAGCTTCTAGCGAAAATTTGAGGTGCGTGACCTCCACGTGACTAAACGATATCGTTTTGGATGTTTTTGATCGATCTCCGACAGTTTGCACCAAGGAAAAATAAAAACTGCAGAGAATTAAATTGTCTAAGATAAACTCAAATAATAACTATCAAGCAACTTGTTCACTCATTATCTCCAAAATCTTTGAGCTCAACCTTCAAAAGATCATCATTTTTCATGTCAAAATTTGCTTCAGGCAAACTCGCATGATGAGATTCACCTTGAGGAGCCTTCCCCTTCTTGTCCTTTTGCATTCTTTGATAAGCTTCAACTAAATGTTTGGGGGTGTGGCATGTACGGGACCAATGACCATTGCACCCACACTTATAACAAATTTGCTCATGCTTTATATAAGGACCCAATGTTGGTTGAGGGTTCTTAGTATGAGTCACACCTTTTCCACGACCTTGAATTTGAGCATCATCATATGTTCCTCGACCACTACCTTGGCCTCTACCCCAACCTCGACCTCGACCCCAACCTCGGCCTCGGCCTCAGCCTCGGTCTCGGCCTCTTCCATGCCCACTATCATTTTCTTGTGATGTAGTATGTGCTTCAGACACTGCTTCGGGCACTGCTAGTGAAACAACTGGTATTGCATTATGATTCTTCATCAGCAATTGGTTATGTTTTTCTGCCACAAGTAGTGCAGAAATCAGCTCTGAGTGGGAAGTGTAGTTTTTGGCCCTGTACTGTTGCTGGAGTACAAGGTTACTAGCGTGGAATGTTGACAAAGTCTGCAACAATTCAGCCTCAGAGATTTTTTGTTGACATAATTTCAACTGTGACACAGTACGATGTAGCGCTGAGTTATATTCCGTCATAGATTTAAAATCTTGAAAACGGAGATTTAGCCAGTCGTATTGTGCTTGTGGGAGAATTATGTCAGTTTGCTGATGGAAACGATCCTTCAGGGATTTCCGTAAAATAGTAGGGTCTTTTTCAGTAAGATATTCATTTTTCAAGTCTTGGTTGAGGTGATGCCTGAGAAAAATCAATGCCTTTGCCTTCTGGGCAGCAGTGGATTGGGAACCTTGTACAATCGTTCCACTTAAATCTCAGATCAGTTGGGCTAATCTGAAGTTACTGAAAGCCGCTCAGTGTTATTGTCTCAGTAGACTTTGACTCAGAGTAATTTGTGTTTCTCAGGGTTGTTTCTCAGGACAACCTGACCCACTGATTTCAGTTTTGTGAAAAGTTTGAAAAATCACTGAACACGTGTATTCCCCCTAATACACGTGTAAGACTCGTTTACACCGAGACCAACATGGTGTATTTAGGTGTTTCTTGTGGAATATTATTTTGAAGTAAGAAGCCCATACAAGAGTTAATGTTGTTCGGCTGAATTTTTGTTGCAAAAGTCCAAGAGTTGGAGAAAAAGAAAGAGAAGGGAACACGCGTGCAGAATGTATCTTGGAGATTTGGTTTGGAAGATTTGTTTGGGAGATTGAGTCTGAATAGTGTATCATGGAGTTATTTTTGGGAACATTCAAGATTAGGAAAAGATTGGGAAAAGATTTGATTTGGCCGTGCACTACATATTATAAATAGGAGGTGACCATTGGCAAGATTTACGTTACTTTTGGAGCAAGAAGCACACGGCTGAGGGCATTAAGAGTGAAGAAGATTTTGAGAGTTTGTCTTTGTTTTCTTATTGATTTTCTTGTTGGACTTTTACGTTTTTAATTATGTCTATTAGAGGCTAGACTTTTTATTCCAATTCCAGGGATTTTTAACTCTTACTTGATGTTTGTTAATTGATTTGAGACGTTTACAATATTTATCTTGCGATTATTTATTTCATCTAATTTAACTTTCAACATACTTGGATGCTTAATTTGGTTTGGCCACCTAGGTTAGATTATTCTTGTATGTCTCCTAGTTCATAAATTTGTAATCAATAATTATTACAGATTTATGACAATTGGTAGCAACTAATAATTTTGCTAGGGTGATTTAAATTGGGCTCTTTCGAATCGAGCTTGTGTATTCGGGAATTTGTATGTCATTTATCCTAGTGTTTAATGCTTTTTGACTGGATTAAATTTAGATCGTATCTAGACTGTTTAGTTAAAAAGAATCGTTGGAGAGCTTGTTTCAATTGGGTATAATTAAGGGATAATAATCAGTAGTCAGAGCTTGTTGACTACTGAGGGACATACATTAATCCTAAGGTTAAATAGAGTAAACATTACTGTCAGTTAATAGCATTAAGTCGAGGCGTGAAAGAACTGTGAATTGGAATGTCTTTTTATTATTGAATATTCTTAATTAAATTATTGTTTTTAATATTAGTTATAAAAATTCAAATCAAAACCCCCATTTTCGTGTTAAGTGTTGCCTTCATTAATTCACACAATTAGCGTAATTATATTTTCTCGTTCCCTGTGGATCGACCTCTTGCTTAGCACTACTACGAGTTAGTAGGGTAGAATAGAGGGTATTTATTTTTGTCGCACCTCGACACTGTTGTCAAATTTTGGCACCGCTGCCGGGGAACGGTGGAAATTCACTTGCTTTTGCTCTTATCTAAGGCTTTCCTCTAGTTTATGATTACACGGTCGAAGGGAAGCAAGGACTTACTATTCTACCCTGAGATCACTAGGAGAGATCGAGACTTGAGGAACCAAGCTAAAGAGGCAAGGAGAGTTTTTGAGTTGCTACCTTTTCCCGTTGAGTGTGAACCCAACGAATCTAAATCTGAGGGAGAAGACATGGCAGCCGAGCAAACGTTGAAACAATTGGCGAACCCACAGCTCTCGCAACAACCGTTGTGCATTATTTATCCAACCGAGGGTAACGATTTTGAGCTTAAGTCTGGTTTAATTCACTTGTTGCCTACTTTTCATGGTCGTGCAGGTGAGGATCCACACAATTTCGTGAAGGAGTTCCATGTGGTCTGTTCACACATGAGGCCTAAAGATGCGACGGAAGATCTAGTGAAACTGAAGGCCTTCTCATTCTCCTTGAATGATTCAGCGAAGGAGTGGCTATATTATTTGCCATCTCTGCGAGTGTCATAACTTGGGCCCATATGAAGCGAGGTACTTGCCAGCATCTAAGGTGGCGAGCTTACGCAAAGAAATTTGTGGTGTGAAGCAAATCCAGGGGGAGACTCTCTACGAGTATTGGAAGCGATTTAAGAAATTGGTGGCGAGTTGTCCACAAGATCAGATCACTGAACAACTTCTTATCCAGAACTTCTATGAAGGGTTGACCCTTACTGATCGGAGTTTGATAGATGCTGCAAGTGGTGGGGCCCTTACCGATAAGACACCAACACAAGCCAGAGAGCTTATTTCAAACATGGCAGTAAACACACAACAGTTTAGCCAATGAAATGGGCCAGCAAATCTGGTACAATCGGTAAGTGAGCCTTCCATTAGTGATCAATTGAATGAACTAACTGCTTTTGTGAGACAACTTGCTACAGGAGGAATTCAAGGACATCCTACAGAGAATGAGGTGCATGCCAACGATTGGGAATTTTCAAGGGTGAAGGTATGACCCTCATTCGAATACGTACAACCCAAGTTGGAGAGATCTTCCTAATCTTAGGTATAGAAATTGATGAAGATGAGAATGCTTTATTATTAATGGGGAAGTTTGAATGCCCACTCATTAATCCACCTAGTTTTTAGATCCTTTTATTTATTAGTTATTTAATTTAGTCTTTTCGTATATCGTGTTAATTAATTATGAGACTAGTATAAGTAGTGCATTTCAGGCATTGTCATACATAGATTTGAATAAAATAGAAAATATATTGGGGTTTATCCCTTGTTCGTGTTGTTATCGTTCTTCTTCTGGTATTCATATTGAATCAACGGAATTAAACGTTAATCACGTTTGTGTATTCATCCTGGTATTCTAAGAATCAACGGATAATACGTATATGCTTCCGCCATCTGCATCAATTGGTATCCAGAGTCATAACGATTATGTGGAGTTCATCAATGATGACACAAGAGGAGGAATTTGATTTCCTCTGCCTCTATCGATGGAATTTTCGATAGCTACTGTCAATGGGAGAACTGGATTTGTCGGCGCCGTTACCGCCACCATCTCCGATTATGGCAGCTCTCGCCGCCGCCACCACCCGCCACACAACCAACGTCCATGCCATCATCCCATCACCACCACCAGATCTGGATTCACACCACCAACCAGCGCTTCGGCCTAACTCAGGCATTGCGACTACAATCGTCACATCACCGTCTAGCATCGCACCAATGATCCACCACCACACATCCGCCGCCTCAGCCCCGCCGCGAATGGCCACCAACATAGGCTCCACCACCGCGCCATATCAAATCCTGCACCACGTATCCAGCCATGGCGCAGGCAGACCAGCAGTCGCACAACACCGCCCACTTACCTCAGTCGACGACTCCCCACAGCGGATTTCGACCGCCGCGAGAAAGAGACTCACCAATCGGAGTTTTCACCAAGCAGTTGCGCCTAGTCCCACCACTGATTCTTGCCACCGCCTTACTGCACACACAGATGCCGTCGTCGGATGTGTCTTCCATGGTGTCTTTGACCGCCGCACGCCACCGCCCCCACCACGAAGCACAACCCCGCCGCACTGCGCATCACCGCGGCCGCTCATGGGGACGAAGGCACTGGTACGTGTTCTGATGCCTTAGTCAACAAACTGGGCCTTTACTTGAGCTTAATAAATCTCGTGGGCCGTTTTATTTTGTTGATCTCGGTGGACCTTTTTTTCCTATTCAATTTACAAGTGAGCAGGTTGGGCTAATTAATTTTGATGTTGACACCGGAACGTTTCCTGCAATTTACATGATCCGATTTGAACCTTTAGATATATGGGAGAATGAGCCATTCGAATCGGGACAATTTAATAATTATCATTTTTACATCAATGATGATAGTTATTTTGACATTTATCGGCAATCTTTACTTGATTATCGTCTCAAGATTTTGAGTCGCATTTGTACGGTCGATATTTTTTAGATGAAATATTTGATGGTGTTGATTTATCCCTATGACGATGAGGATGCTTCCGATTCGAGGACGAATCGTTTTCAAGAGGGAGAGAATGATGAAGATGAGTATGTTTTAGTATTAATGGAGAAGTTTGAATGCTCACTCATTAATCCACCTAGTTTTTAGATCCTTTTATTTATCAGTTATTTAATTTAGTCTTTTCGTATATCGTGTTAATTAATTATGAGACCAGTATAAGTAGTGCATTTCAGGCATTGTAATACATAGATTTGAATAAAATAAGAAAATATATTGGGTTTTATCCCTTGTTCGTGTTGTTATCGTTCTTCTTTCGGTATTCATATTGAATCAATGGAATTAAACATTAATTACGTTTGTGTATTCCTCCGGGTATTCTAAAAATCAACGAATAATACGTATATGCTTCCGCCATCTGCATAAAAAATCAGCAGAATGCCCAACCAATTGAAAACAATTGGCCACAACAGCAGAGAGGCCAATACCAAGTCAAGGCACCTGTGGAGAACTCCGGACAGTCCACGGAGGAGTTGATCAAACTCCTTACCACCTAGTCCTTGAAATTTCAGTCCACAGTCAAGAACTTGGAGATGCATGCAAATGAGTCAACTTGCCACTGTTGTTAGTCGATTGGAGGCTCAAAACGGTGGGAAACTACCATCTCAGCTCGAAGTTAACCCAAGAAATGTGAATGTTGTCATGTTGAGGAGTGGAAAACAGTTGGAAAAAGTTAAGAAGCCTATTTCGTCACCACCGATTGATGAAAACGAAGAAAGAAATTCTGGACAGACTGACACTGGGTTACCTAGTGTGAAACAGATTGCAGAAACTAACACTGGGTTACCCAGTGTGGGGCATAATTCAAAAATTGGTGATAAAAAGTACAAAAGAAATAGGTTTACTGGAGATTGGAGTATCTTCAAAAGTTTTCTCATAACCAAGTCTAACATTACTTGATCTTTCAATCATTAAAGCATCATTTTACTCAGTTGTGCTTATTGAAAACTTTTTAAAACTTAGAGAAGTACTTTTAAGTTCATCTTTCAAAGAAGAAATTTCCACATCTTTCCTAGTTAAAATAACTTCAAGCTTTAAAAGAGAATCTCTCAAATCTGAATTTTCTACAGATAAGGAACTCATTACCTGTTTTTGAGTTTCTAAATCTGTTTTAAGTTTCAGATATTCAGAGTGACATTCAGCAGAGTTTGATGTTTCTGAATTCAGAATAGTTCCAGCAAAACAATTAATCTCAGAATCATACTTACAGAATGTTGTTTCAGATGTTGTGTCAACATCTGAATTTGCTTCAGACCAATAATCATCGAGATCATCATCAAAAGTATCATCATACATATTATAGCAGACATATCACTTACACTACAAGAAAACAGGAAATTAGCTGCAAAAAAATTCATCGCTAATTCTATTATTTTCGTCGTTAACACGACTTAACGATGAAATTATTTCATCGCCAGCTTTGTCTCAATGCACTCGTGGCTAATCTGTTTGCGACGAATATTTTATTTTCATTAAAAATGTTAGCGATGAAAATATGGGCTTCGTCGCAAAATATTAGCGATGAAAATATGAGTTTCGTCGCAAATTGTTAGCGATGAAAATTTGAGTTTCATCGCAAACTGCTAGCGATGAAAATATGAGATTCGTTGCAAATTGTTAGCGACGAAAATATAGGATTCATCGCAAATTGTTAGCGACGAAAATATGAATTTCATTGCAAATGTTAGCGATAAAAATATGATTTTTATCGCAAATATTAGCGATTAAATATTGCTTTCGTCGCAAATCTTAGGGATGAAAATATGAGTTTCATCGCCACATTTTGTCGCAAAGTTTTTATTTTGTTGCAAATATTAGCGACCACATACCACAATTCATCGCAAACTATTCGCAATATAAAAATTAGCGTCTATAGTAAATCATTCATTGCAAAATTATTTAATTAATATAAATTTTTTAGGGCAAAAATAGCAACAAAATATTGTATGATATCGTAAATATCAGCTACGAATTTTTTAATTTCACCATAATTTGTTATTAATTTTATTTGTAATTCTACGTGAACTAATTGCAGACAATTTGTAATAAGATAAGTTTCAACTTCTTAACCACATAATACATTAAAGTATAAATTGAACAATATTGCAATCAATTAAAATCTGAAATTTACAAGATCAAGTATTTGCAATTTAGTCTAACAATCTATGGTAAAAAAAGTCTAAAAATCTAAGGATCTTGCGGTCACAAGAGGAATGCTCGTAAACGATGTATCAACAACCTGTAAAAAGAGACAACAAGTTACTCAAAAAATATGCAATTAGAAAAAATATATAATTTATCAAGTATTGAATAATAAAAAGGTACAATGTGAAATACTTACAATTTCATAACTGTGACGCACAAAGGACTTTGAACCTCCACAATGATTAACTTTCAACTTAGCTCGATTTGCAACATTCTTTTCTGCCCTAGTCTATAACATATTTAAAAAAAAATAGAATGTTTGGGTTCGATACATACAAGTGCAAAAATTGCTAAACTAAATAAATAATATCATAAGAGAAGAGAGAAAAATCTTAATACCTCATTATTTGTGATTCTACAATCTATTAATCCAAAATTTGCCCCTGAAATCAACAAAATATCAATTAATTCACAACAATAGATTTTATATGAAATCCTAGAATTGGGCATAGCTATAATCTCTCATAATTGAATTTTCCTAAACTTAGCAATTTGAAACATATAAGTTAAAGGAAGTGAAATCAATTGAGACTTTGCTAGCAGCAGTGAGCGAGGGCAAGAGAAGGTTATGCAGATGTCAAAAAGACCAGTGGAAACTGCTCAAAGAGGAAGAGTTGCATCCTGAACAAGACATAATGTACATATAGAATACTAATAACAGAGGAAGGTATGCCCAATCACGATAATGATCAGAGAAGAGAATACAATATTTCACATGAATGTCAATAAAATCACAAATCACATTTAATAAAGACAAACATAATAGATAGAAATCTCCACCTCGTATGAATGTCGTGGATATGAATGTAAAAGGCTATAGCTTATTTCTCGTCATCATCAATACCTAACATAGATAAATAAAATTAAATCGATCCTCAAATTAAAAATATTATAAATCCTGATTAGAAATCTTGGAACTAATTTAATTTATACTAATCCTGTAAATAAACTTTATAATTTACAAAATCCAGAATTCACGTGATGCTTTCCAATGATCAAATTCCCAAACTTTTATTTACCAATTACTTCTCTTAAGATCCCAAAACTCACGTATTAATTTAAAACCATATTCCAAATTACTCAATATCCCAATGGAAGTTCAACCTAATTTAACAAGTATATCCTGAACTTCGGCAAACATGATATTATTTATTTAATAAATTTAAACCATGCCTAATTGATAAAACTAACAAAGGAATTTGTCATCAGCCATTATTAACCCAAACAACTTCACGGCATTTTCTTTAACAATCTCAATATACTATGTCACCATAAAACATAACTTTATTATCCAATCATTATAAATTAATAGTAATATATAGTATTCACTTAACTCCTAACTCCTAAGTGTTGTCTACACCTAGAGACATGCTCAATTAATAACATAATAACGTATACGCGTTAATATTATTATCGAGAGGCACAAGATTTGATAAAAGAATAATTAGAAAAGGTGACGCAAAGAAATAATGTACCGTACGTCAATGGCTGCCGAAGAGAAAACCGTGTACTTGGAATTAAAATATTTGTGAATGTGAGATTTTTAGGGTAAGGTCTCATATAAATATACATATTAGAAATGGGCTTGGGCTTAAAAGAGATATATAAGTATAATTAAATTTAATGATCTTTTAAATCTTTAAAATATTAGAATATGATTAATAAAACAATAATAAAAAGCGAGGAGAGTTAGAAATTTATGGAAAGAATATAAATATGTCTATAATTTAATCACGGGTATTATAGTTAGTTTGACATCTGGTGAAGAATTGAAGCGAGCAGGTCAGCAAGCCGTTGAATTTGGTCGATTGATGGAAAGAGGAAGAGGATTTGGTAAAGAATGGGTCAATTACATGAATTTGGAGAGGAGCAGTCGCCACACTCTTGTTTCCTTTTTTTTTTTTTTGAAACAATGGTTTCCCTTCTTTTAAAAAGCGAGGTGAGTTAGAAATTTATATTAGTATTATTAGTTTAAAATTATAAATCCTTCAAAAATATATATATATATATATATATATATATATATATATTATTTTATTCATTTATTTCAGACAGTGTTTTCATAACCGAACCGGTGATCGAACCGGACAGACCACCGGTCGTCCGGTTCAACGGTCGGACGGTTTAACGGCCGGTTCAACGGTTTAACCGGGCGGTTCAACCCGTCGGACGGTTTAACCGGGCGGTTCAACCGTTTTCTATGTTTAGTTAAAAAAACAAAATAAGTATACACCTACAAAAATTTAAATATATATTTTATAACTTTTCATATCATATTTTATAAATTTTGTCTCACCTCATACATTTATCCCACATCGAAAGTGTTAGAGAAAAATGTGAGAGGAATATAGATTTAAAATTTTAAATATTTAATATAAATTAATAATTTAATTTTTTTTTTAAAAAGAAAAAAACCGGTTTTTTCCGGTTGAACCGGGTTTTGACCGGTTCAACCCGGTTCAACCTGAAATCCGGTTATATAGGTACTTTTTAACCGGGTTACCGGCCGGTTCCCGGTTCAACCCGGTTTTGAAAACATTGATTTTAGAAACTGGTTTAAATTTAAAAATAATTGAATTTTCTCGTCAAAATTATTTACCAAATTAGGAACGGATCTTTGGAATAAATATTAACAAATAATAATGGTAGATAAAGTATAGGGTAAACAAGTTTCACACAAGAATTTGTGAAATTGCTTAAGGAGCGTGACTTATATTACTAAAGGGTATTAGTTGTGATAAATGAAAGTTGTGACTTTTTACTATAAATGATATTACTCATAACACTAAAGGGTGTGACTTATAATATAACAAGGGGCATTAGTAGCGATAACTGAAGGGTGTAACTTATACTACAGCAGAGGGGCATTAGTAGTGATAACTGAAGGGTGTGACTTATGTTACAAAAGGGTATTCGTCGTGATAACTAAAGGGTCATGCCAGAAAAAAAATGAACCAATTTCACGGTGAACAAGTTTCACAACATATCAATTCATAATGGATTAGGAAAAAATATCTGAAATATGTAGTGTATTATTGAAAAAAAAAACTTTGAAATATATTGTTGGGATATTTTAGTTTTGATGAATTATGCCAAAACATTATCAACTTGTGTTTTTGAAGCTAATCTACAGATAACAAGTTGAGGGGGAACGAGAGAACAAGTTGAGGGGGAACTCACGGAATCAGAAGTAGATGATCGAGATCAGACGAGGTTGCAGATGAGACTGATCGAGATCAGATGAGTAAGATGAGTTCCGGAGTTAACTGATGAGCTGTGCAAAATCAGAAGAGAAGAAAAGCTAAGCCAGCTGATCAGAAGAATCAGAAGGTCAAATGATCAGATGACCAAAACTGAACTGATCAGGAGACCAGATCAGATGACCAGATGACAGGATCAGAAAAGAAGGTTGCAGATCAGAAAAGGAGCAGATGAGACTGATCGAGATCAGACGTGATCGAGATCAGATATGAAGATGAGCAGATGGTCAAGATCAGACGTGATTGAGACCAGATGTGTTAACCTGATATGCTAACCTAATATGCTAATCTGATGAACTAATCTGATGCAGATAAACTGATATGCTGACCTGATGTTATACTGATCTGATCATGTGAGCTGATCAGATCAGGCGAGAAGAAATCAGATATCAGAAAACCAGAAATATGCATACCAGATCAGAAGAGAAGTCATCAGAAGAGAAGTCATCTGAAGTCATGTGCACTGAGAATCAGAACGCTACTGATGATCAGTTAGCCTGAGTGCAAGTGATCTGAGGGTCAGATTGTCTGAAGACAGAAGAACTGAACTCAGTCAGCCTGAGTGTCAGTATGCCTGATCAGACAAGGTCCGCTGAAGAGAAGTCAGCTGAAGGCTCAGACAGACCTGAAGGCTCAGACAGACCTGAAGGCTCAGATAGATCTGAAGGTTCAGATGAAGAACTGAAGACTCAGTATGTCTCTGAAGACACTGAGGCTCAGAGATCCTGAATGGTTCCAAGGCGAGGAATCTGAGGAATATAGCCGTTGAATCAGCTGACGTGGACCAATGAGAGGAAGACAACCAGCCTGGAAAAGCTGCAGAACCTACAGAGAATAGTATGAATTTGAATGTGATTCTCTCCAACGGTAACATTCAAATCCACAATATAAATACAAGTTCTTCCTTCATTATCAGGTGTGGAAGTGAAAAGCGGAAATGAGAAGATAGCAACAATGCTACAGAGCTAAAGAGAGTTAAGCTTTCCCACCCTAGAACACAAGTCTGTATTACACGCATATATTCAAAGAGTGTTCTAGAACCCAACCTAAGCAAACCCACGATGTATCTTAAGCTTAGAGAGATTTTCCCAACCTTAGCATTGAGGCTAAACCATTGTAAGGGAAAATCTCACCATAGTTGGAGACAACACCAAATCCAAACCCCATGGTGAAGTGAGGTAGTTGTTAGGCAATCCCGTAGAGGGTGATAAGTCCCGTTGGAGTGTGAACTCGTTAAACATCTGTAGGCGATCCCGTGAAGGGTGATAAGTCCCGAGGCGAACCCGAGAGAGGGTGATAAGTCCAGTTCGAGTGTGAGCTCGATAAATATCTATAGGCAATCCCGTGGAGGGTGATATGTCCCGTTGAAGGAATTTCCCTAGAGAGGGAGAGTGGATGTAGGACTGGTTGTCCGAACCACTATATATTGCTCTGTTGTTTACTGCTTTATGTTTATACTTGTCATATGCATCTGGTTATAAGCAAAACACAACACATGAGCTTAAAAAGATAAAAAATTGGAAACACTCTGCCCTCACCCCTGTTTTATATGCACTGAACTGAAATTGTTTGCTTCCGCACGCGCAAAATGGATTTTCCAACCGGGACCATCATATATATTAACAAATAATTCATCGTCAATATATTAACTAATTCGCCACTAAAATATTAGCGATATAATTCAAATTTTCATCGCTTATCTAATTATTAGCTATAAAACGAAATAATTAATCGCTAACATAGCGGTGAAATATTTTAATTTTGTCGCATATATAAATACTAGGAATTTAGAAACGAAATTTTCTAATTTTCCGCTAAACAATTAACGATGAAATTCAAATTTTATCGCTAATCATATTATTAGCTACAAATAAAATAATGCATCGTCAATATAGCAACTAAATTTTCCAATTTGCCACTAAAATATTAGCGATGAAATAAAATTTGAAATAAAGACTCTCCACTACATATTTTGAGTGAAAAGTACTATAAGATACAAAAGAAAAATGTAGTGACTCTAAGGTACAAAATGAGACATTTTTACCCCTAGAGTCAATTTTTTATTACACTTTTACCATCACTCTCTATTAAATTGTTTTCCCCTCTCTCTCTCTTCATTATAGATTTTCACTCTCTCTCTCTTCACTCTATGAAAAAAAACCCTCGCCCACCTCTCGCTTGTCGCCATCCCTCTCGCTCCCCACCCCCTTGCCGACCTCTCGCTCGTCACGATTTTTGCCCATCCACGGCGGATTGTGTGCGAGGGCCGAGTAGGCGGTGGTGGGATGGTTCTGGTTGTGCCACGGCGTGGTTCTGATGCGAGAGATCTGGGTTTTGATACGGCATGGTTCTGGTTGAGCCGCGGCCCGATCTGGATTCTGAATGTTGGTGGGATGGTGCGGCGGTGGTGCGGGGCGACGCGGTGCGGGGGCGACGAAGGTAAGGGATTTTTTTTAAAAAAATATTTTGTATTTTATTTTTTCTGTATTTGTTTAGAATTGAGAATTTGAGTGATATATCTTTGTGTATGTGGTGGGTTGCGAGACGGCGACGACGATGCAGAATTAGGGTTTCTGGTGGACGCGGGGGTGGCGCGGCGGGAGGTTGGGAGATGGCGGTGGTGTAGCCGCTTAATAGTCATTTCGATTTTTTGTTTATATTAGGTAATTTCGATTTGTGTTGATTTTTTCTATTTTTTGTATTTTTGCTGGTGTTTGCAGATTTGGTGGTATTTGTAGTATATATGGTGGTGTTTGCAGTATTTTTGCAGATTTGTTGTGGTGTTTGCAGATTTGTGGTGGTTTTTGCAGATTTGTCCGTCTTTAAACTAATGATGATGCATTTAGTTATCAAGATATTTTGCTGGTTTTATGAAACTTTTTTTTATCTTTTTCTAATGTGCTCAAATTTATTTCTTGTAGTTACCTGCATTATGGTTTATTGGCTGCTCGAGCTGAGATCTTAAAAGTTGATGAAGAATCTGGCAGTCCATGTGTATTGACGGGCAGTCCATTTTTTTTTAGGATTTCAATCAGATTTGTAGATTTGTGTAATTTTTAGGGTTTTATTTTTGCAGATATGTGTAATTTGTAATTTAGGGTTTCTCTAGGATTATTTTAGTATTTTTCTTTTTAATTTTTTTAATTTCTCCAAAATTGGCCTAAAATACAATTTATTTTTTTAAAATATGCACTCCAAAATTGATCAAAATACAATTTTAAAAAAAAATGCACTCCAAATACAATTTTTTTTTAAAAATGTACTCCAAAATTGGCCTAAAATACAAGTTTTTTTAAAAAATGCACTCCAAAATACATTTTTTTAAAAAAGATGCACTCCAAAATTGGCCTAAAATACAAGTTTTTTTTAAAAAAAATGCACTCCAAAATTGATCAAAATACAATTTTTTTTTTTAAATTGCACTCCAAAATACAATTTTTTTTTAAAAAAATGCACTCCAAAATTGGCTCACAAGTGTATAAATTTAAAAAAATGCACTCTAAAAATTGCCTAGAAGTACATAAAAGACAAAAAAAATGCACTTCCAAATTAGCCCAGAAGTGCATAAATTTAAAAAAATTATTTTTTGAAAATTGCATATTTTTGGACTTCCAAATACAATTTTTTAAAAATTGATCCAAAATACAACTTTTTTAAAAAAATGCACCATAAAATTGATCGAAAAGTACATAAATTTAAAATTACTAAATCACTAAAATTATTATGGTGCTGAAATTCAAAATTTTGTATTAATTAATAATTTAATTAATTCAGTAAATTACAAATTTTAGACTTTTAAAATTTTAAAATACAAAAAGTTAAAATGAGTCAGAAGTGCAGAAACGTGTCAGAAGTGCAGAAAACTGGGCAGAAGGACAACTTAAACTTTTTGACCACTTTTTTTTTGTTATGTACCTTAGATTTCTTTTGTTAGTGACATTATAGTGGAGAGTGACTCCCCCATAAAATTTTCATTGCTATTGTGATTATTAGCTACAAAATAACATAATTGGTCACTAATATGACTATGAAATATTTTAATTTCTTCGTAAATATTAAATCTTGAAAATTAGCACGAAATTATCTAATTCACCGCTAAAATATGAGCAATGAAATAAAGTTTTCATCACTATTCTGATTATTATCAACAAAATAATATAATTCATAGCTAATATAGTGATGAAATATTTTAATTTCGTCGCAAATATTAAATCTTGAAATTTGGCGATGAAATTATTTATTTTGATACTAAATATTAGCGACGATATAAAATTTTCATCGTTATTCTGATTATTAGCTACATAGTAACATAATTGGTCGCTAATATAATGATCAAATATTTTAATTTTATCGCAAATGTTAAATCTTGGAATTTAGCGACGAAATTATTTAATTCGTCGTAGCTACAATAAAACATAATTGGTCGCAAATATAGTGATGAAATATTTTAATTACGTCGCAAATATTAAATGTTGGAATTTAGTGACGAAATTATATAATTTGTTGCTAAATAGTAGCGATAAAATAAAATTTACATTGCTATTTTGATGATTAGCTACAAAGTGACATAATTGGTTGCTAATATAGCAATGAAATATTTTAATTTCGTCGCAAATATTAAATCTTGAGAAATAGTGATGAAATTTTCTAAATCGCCGCTAAAATATTGGCGATGAAATAAAGTTTTCATCGCTATTCTGGTGATTAGCTGCAAAATAACATAATTTGTCACTAATATAGCGATGAAGTATTTTAATTTAGTGGAAAATATTAAATCTTGAAATTTAGCGATGAAATTTTCTAATTCACCGCTAAAATATTAGCGATGAAATAAATTTTTCATTGCTATTCTAGTGATTAGCTACAAAATAACATAATTTGTCTCTAATCTAGCGATGAAATATTTTAATTTCATCGCAAACAGTAAATCTTGAAATTTAGCGATGAAATTTTGTAATTCGCCGCTAAAATGTTGATTTTAGCGATGAAATTTAATTTTGTCGCTAAATTTTCGTTGCTATTTCCTAATTTTCTTGTAGTGTTAGTTCACATTTACTAGCATCAGTTTCATCATCAGAATCATCACTTAAGATAGCATTAAAGTTTAGCTTTTTCTTAACCAAAATATTAACACATTCATTAGCATAATGTCCATATCCAGAACATGCATCACATTTAACATTTTTCCTATACTCAGGATCATATCTAAACTTGTTATCCTTAGTGAATTATTTTGGTTGATTGAAACTGGTAGACTAATGATTCTTATCTCTTAAAAAAAAAAATTACCATTAGGTTTTATTTTTTCCTTTTAGAAAATATCTAAATAGCTTAGTAATAAGAGAAAATTGTTCAGAAACATTTTTATCACATAAATCAGATTCATCATCATCATAATCAACTTCAGTAACATGTGGATGTTTACCAACATTAGAAGAAGTTTCACCTCTAAAAACAAGTACTTTCGTGTCTTTATCTTTATCCTTTTTATCATCATCTAACAGGTTTGAGTTAATCTCATAATTTTTCAAAATACTGATCAACTCATTTTGACTCAACAAATCAGTGTTCTTAGTCTATTCTATAACACATATTTTTGCATCAAAACATTTAGGAACAATTCTAAGTATCTTACGAACTAATCGAGTGTTGGAAATAGGATCACCAAGTGAGTGTGGCTCATTAGCAATCTCACTTATCCTTTCATTGTATGATGAAATGGTTTCATCATCTTTCATCCTTAAGTTTTCAAATTTGATTCCCAACATTCGAAGTCTAGTCCTTCGAACACTCTCTAATCCTTCACAATGCTCCTGCAATATTTCCCATGCATCATTCGAAGAAACATAGTTAGAGATTACATTAAACATAGAAATATCAGTAGCAGTAAAAATAACATTAAGGGCTTTAGAATTGTAATTGGCCGATGTGCATTCATCATTGGACCTGTTGGTCCCGGTGTAAACGAGTCTTACACGTGTATGGGGGGGGAATACACGTGTTCAGTGATTTTTTAAAACTTGATCTTCACTGAGGTCAGATGGGTCAGGTTATCCTAATATTTTTTGCCCTGAGAAGCACAAATCGCCCTGAGTCAAAGTCTACTGAGACAATGATCCTGAACAGCTTTCAGAAGCTTCAGATTAGCCCAACTGATCCTGAATTTATCAGAGATCCTGAGGAGCTTGGATCAGATAATTATCTTACTGAACACTCAGTAGAGTTAGTTTAGTTTGGTAACTATCTGTTCTAGCTACTCAAGTCTGCGGAAAGGTTGGCCCTAAGTTTATACTCGTTTTAGCTTTGCTGAACCTTTCTTCCTTTTAATAAAACAGTGATTAAGGCTGTGATCAATTTGATGCAAGTTCAGTGGATTGGTTCCAACTGAATATCAGTAAAATCAGCGTTCAGTGAAAAACATGCAACAGATATAATGCAGTACAGAAAGCAAACAACACAACAATTATAGTGGTTCAGAGACTCAAGCTCCTACGTCCACTCTCTCTGCTTTTCAGAGAAAATCCTTAACCACTTCCTAAAGCTTTCAGGCTAACTCACCGTAGCTTACTCACTTTTCTACTTTGAGTTTTCTGGCTGACTCACTGCAGCTTACTAACTCAACACACACAAGTTTTCAGACTACCACAAGTAGCTTACTAACTTCTTCTCTAGAGTTTTCTGGCTGACTAACCTGCAGCTTACTCACTCTTTACAACTCTAACTTACCAATATTTACAAACACTCGTTTGGGTTGGTTTCCAACTAGGGTGAGATATCCTTTACAATAAGAACATATGCAAAGACTAGGATATCTCTACTAAGCTTTGGATATTTCTATCAAATCTAGGCTTAGTGAATGAGCTCTCTTCAATGTGAAACACTTGGGAAATTCTAGGGTTTTCGAGTGCTTCAATTTGCAAGAATACGAATGAGCTCTTGAGTTGCTTGAAATTTCCCGTAACCTTTCAATGTAGAAGGTCACTGGTATTTATAGGCAACTTCTCCAAAGGTTACTCTTGAAAAACTATCAGTTGGAAGAGATAGCATCAAAGGTTTCCTCTTCTGGTTATTGATGAACGGTTATTTTAGGGTTTGAACACTCCCTTGCATGTTTTAGGAAATATGCAGTCATGTAGCCAATCACCAATTTTTGTAGTCTGGAACATAGTACTACTGACAAAATTCAGGGTCCTGTCGCTTTCAGTGTCAGTAAAGTACAATGTTGTCTTCCTCTGATTGGTTCTTATCTTCAGTGAATGTAGACAAACAAAATGGCTCTTTTAGGTCAATCTCTCTGATTGAGACAACCTTAAACAACACTTAGACTTAGTTCCTTTTGTCTGCACTTGAATGGTTTGGGCAATATCTATTCTTTAGAAAATGTATGTTTTCTTCATTTTTGTATGTATTCAGATAGATATTTCTTCAGTGCCTCTGAACATTCAGGTCTTCCTGAGTCTTCAGCAATTTACTGAGTCTTCAGTAACTACTGAGTCTTCAGTTCTTCTGAGTCTTCAGTATCTTCTGAGTCTTCAGTAATATTTGAGTCTTCATTCCTTCAGTATCTTCAGTAACTTCTGAACATTCAGGTCTACCTGTGCTCTTCAGTAACTTCAGGGTCTTCATTTCAATACCTAACCTGATCTATATCTGCTGACTATACATGGTGCAGATATCTTTCTTAACAATCTATACTGAAACCTGACTCAGACTATCAAGATTATTCTGAACATGTCATACTCAGGGGTTTTGGGATCTAATCAAAACTTTCTTATTAAAATTCATCTCCCAACAATTTCCCTCTTTTTGATGATGTCAAAACCATCTAGTTACATTTAAGAAAACCTAACCTATACTCATGTTTCAGTTTATCTATTACAATCCAAAATGGTAATTCTCCCAACAATTTCAAAACATAAGGCATATCAAATAATTAAACGACATGTAAGAAGATAATGAGATATTATCTTTGAGCATAAAAGATAAAATTTTCATTGATGTAGGATAAGAGTTACAAAGTACAATGAAAATAAAAAACAATCAGGAGTACATAGTCTTCAGTCTTCTTCCACCTCATCCTCTGACACTTCCAAGTTAAACATCCCATATTACCTCTTCTTCAGTTCATCTCTTGCCTTGCTGATTTCTGGGTTATTTCCTGTTAAGCCTAGCTGAAGAGCATACTGAGCAATTTCCTGAGAGATGGCTGCTTCATTCACATAGCCATTCTCAAATCTGGGAGCTGGGTACATATATGGTCCTGGAGCTACAATCTGAGTATTGCCTTCATCTGCAAGGTTGGTCCACTTCTGCAGATACTCAGGATAAAAAGTCAGTAGATACTCAATGAATGCTTCATTTTTATCCGAGCTGCTCCCCCTCCATTCCCCCAGAATCTCATAATAGAACCAGAAGGTTCTCTTGATTTCCTTCCATGCATCATTGATCTGTAGAGGCATCCACTTATCAATGTGCGGCCACTTCTTAGTCTTTTCTGTACCTCTCCTCTTGCCTATGAACTTTTTGAAGCCACCTCTTCTTTTCTGCTCTTCTTCCTTCTTCTTTCTGATCAGTGGAGCACCTGAGACTGAAGCAGCAGTTCTCTTCTCCTTTTCTATCTGTAGGGTTCTCAGTGTTTTCTTGGTGTCGAAGACTTCTTTATGAGTTTCAGTTTCTTCTTTCTCTGGTTCTTCCTCAGATTCTTCAAACTCCATGATCAGTTTCCTCTGAGTAGGTTTTGATACCTTTGCTCTTTTCTTCTTTTCTTGCTCAACAAATGCTACAGCCTTTCGCTTGACTTGAGTTTCACCAGCTTTGCTCGTTTCAACTCTTCTTCTTTCAGTTATCTTCTCTTCAATAATTTCTTGAGTTGTCTGTTCTGATGTCTGAGTGTGGCCAGGTTCTTCAGCTTCTCTGAACTTCAATTTTTCAGTGGCCTCAATCTCACTCAGAGCATCAAGGATCTTCTTAGCATCAGCATCTTCTCTGGCTTTCTTCTCCAAGGTCTGTGCCAACAACTTATCTAACTGACCTTTTGAACTCGGTCTTTCCCCCTTTTTGGCATCATACCTTGGGAGAAGTTGGGTCAATGCATTATCCATGTGGTATTGCTATTTGCCTAGACTGCGCACTTCCCCAGCCAACTGATCATGCTCATCTTCTAGCCTCATCATGTAGTTCTTGGCCATTGAGAATTCTTCTGAAAGAGGAGCAAACTGTTTTGAGAAGACCTCATGCATCATATCTGTCATCTTGGTCATGAGCAGGGAGCCCATTTCCTCAACAGCTGTTTTGATCATCTGATCATTCTTCTCAACCAGTTTGGCTTCAAGATAAGCAGTTCTGTCCTGGTACACCATCAATTTTTCCTTCCAGAACTATCATCTTGTCTGAGAGAGTTGTTTGTAGTTGCAGCATATCAGATGATGAACTCAGATTATCCAACTTCTGATTTTGACCAGCCAAAGTTACTTCCATCTGAGTCATCTTTTCCACCATTGGCTCTATCTTATTGAGTTCATCTAGGATTGGGGTTAGATCAACCACTGGAGCTTGGACCACTGGTTCCAACTGGGTTGAATGCTCCAATTGAGCCCCAGTCTGCATACCATAAACAACAAATTTAAAGATAGGTACTTCAGTAACTTTGGCATAATTTACAATAGTGTCAAAATGTACCTGAAGAGTGCTAACTTCAGTCTGAGGTTGCCTGGTATAAGTCTGCTCAGTGTCAGCTTCTGTTTGCATATCATCCTGAGTTTCTTTTCTCTGCTCAGATTCCTTCTCTTTCTCAGGTTCAGTTTCTTTCTCAGGTCCCTTTTCTCCACCTTGATCTCTTTCATCTTCCTGATTATGAGCACTGGATTCACCAGCCTTAGCATTCTTCTTCTCAGGTATCTTTCTTTTCACCAGCTCGTCGAAATCAGCAACTTTCATCCTGAGCTTGGTTTTTCTGAAGCCTGAAAACTCTGTCAACACAGCAGTTTCAACATTCCACCAGTCCTCTCCTCTGAAGGAGGCAATGTTAAGCATCTCAGGAAGTGTCTGATTCAGAATGTACACAGTTGTTCTGAGTCTGAAGAAGAGATCCTGAAGGTCAGGATAAGCGCTCAGCTCAGGGTATCTATCAAGGATGAATCGTTCCCCCTTGCTGCGCCATTCAGTTTCTTCCACCTCTCCCTTCTTCAACTCTGGGCTCTCAGGAACATTAGGCTCAAATTGTATCATTTGTAATGCTGATGGATCGAGAAAAGGTTCATTCAGGAGTGCATCCAAGTTCAGCAATTTATGAGGTTCAGATAGATCTGAAGTCTGCTTTGGTCTTTCTTCAGTTGTGGTCTGAGTTCCCTTGAATATTTCCTGAGAAATTTTGTCTGAACTCAGAGAGGTTTCGAGTACCTCTGAGAAAACCTGTTCCTCAGTTTCTTGCTCCTGTACATTTTTCACCACCTGAGCAAGGACCTGAAGTGGAGATTTCAACCCTTGCTGATTCTTAGTTTGGGTTTCCTCAGTTTCACTGGCCTCCTTTTCAGCAATAGTGTGAAGCCTTTTTCGCTTCTGAGGGGCCAATGTTTTCTTCTTCAGCTTTTCACCTTTCTCCTTCTTTAGTTTCATCAGAGATTTCCCCCTGGCTTGCTTAGCTTCTTCTTCAGCTTCCTCAGTGGATTTTTGAGAGGTCTGTCTGGTTTCCCTGACTTGTTCAACCACTGTGGTATCTTCCTCAGTTTCTTCTTCTGTCGTCTCCTCCTGAGATTCAGTAATTTTCTCTTTCTTTTCCCTCATAGTTTTCTTGGTTGGTTTGAACATGATCTTGTATCTTGGAAAGGCAGTTGTATTGGCAAATATGTCCTCCTCCTCTTCTTTGCATGTTTCCAAGATGAATGCAATCTTGGTTGCATGTAAGATTTTCCCTTTAATCACCACAGAGCCATTCACCTTTTGAATGTGTTTGGCTTGATCACTGATCACTTTGATTAAGTAGTGCAACCAATTAAATGCCCGTGAAGGAGAATCTTCAATCGCCGCCATTAACCTCAACTTGGGCTTGCTTATCTACTCGAAACTACCAGATCCACTCATAATGCATTTGCTCACAATATCTAACAGTACTCGATATTTAGGCTTCAAATGCTTTTTATTCAAAGTAGCTTCAAATTTTACCGGATGTTCAACAATTTGATCCAAGTATTCTTGTTCCCTACCCACCATGTACAACGTAGGGTCCTCCCCTCTATCATTTAGCTCATATATGGCATTTAAATTCTTAGGGATAATATACAACTCCCTAACAAAATCCATATATTTTTCCATCCGCACTAGATGCGACACCGTAATCTTAGAGTCTATGCAATTCTCCTCATCTAACTGCATATTAGCAACAAACTCTATTACCTCTTTGGCGTTTTCGACATCTGGTTGATTTGCGACCAGACATGTGAGTTTTGCCAATCGAAGCATGTGCAACGCCTCCTCCTCGTGAGCCGCGTTGGATGTGCTTTCTAGACAAACGACATTCTCGTACCAGGGTTTGTTGGTAACGACGAGTTTGTGGTAGACGGATAGCGTCATTTTGGTGGTTTTTAGTGAAGGGTTTTTTGAAAACTGGAAAATTTTGTTAATCGGAGATTTTTGAAAGACAGAATAACGTGAAGATGAAGATTTTTGAAATAGGGCTTGAATGAAGTCTAAGTAATGAATATAAGACTTTGATTCATGGAAAATCACGTGGATTAAGGGATTGATGGTCAAGATTAAAAACCGGCTAAAACGGGTAATTGAAAGGATGATTTCGCAAGTACTTAGCCGCCAATTTATCCTTATTGGTGAATAATGAACAATGTTTTAATTACTGTTCCTGCAGACCATTGACTTTCCTCTAGAATTTCAAACGTCCCGCCCAATTATTTCCTCAGGTGTTTTATCATTTATTGCCAATGATTACTGAGATTCAGTTTAGACAATAAATGTGGTGCATGAGTCGATAACTTCTTCAGATTAATTTTAACCATCAGTCTTACTGAGTATTTGGCCTTGATAAAATGTCAGTATAAAACTGAGTACTGAACTTCAGGATTATTGAGTTTCCCAAGACTCAGTGTTCAGGTCTTTCAATTTTATCCAGAGTTTTTCAGTAGAATCCTGAAAAACTTCATGCATCTGAAAACCTTCAATTTTTCAGATTTACCTTATTCACCTGGATCCAACATACCTAATTCAACTGATAGTTCCTGAAATCTTGATTCAGCCAAAGGTTTAGTCAAGATATCAGCTCTCTGTTTATCAGTATGAATTTTCTCCATTCTGATATCCTTCTTTTCAACATGATCTCTGATGAAGTGATGTCTGATATCAACATGCTTACATCTGGTGTGCAATACTGGATTTTGTGTAATAGCAGTTGAACTATTATTATCACAAAATATAGGTACTTCATTGGCTATAATCTTATAATCCCTCAATTGTTGTCTGAGCCAAAGAACCTGTGCACAATAGCTTCCTGCAGCCATGTATTCAGCTTCAGTGGTACTGGTTGCTACTGAGGTCTGTTTCTTTGAAAACCATGATATCATTTTACTTCCAAGAAATTGACAAGTTCCTGTGGTAGATTTCCTGTCAATTCTACATCTTCCATAATCAGCATTTGAATAACTAGTTAATTCAAGGTTATCATCAGCTGGATACCATAATCCTCTATTCATAGTGCCTTTAAGATATTTTAAAATCTTTTTGGCAGCCTCCATGTGACTAGCCTTAGGATTAGCTTGGTACCTTGCACATATCCCAACAGCAAATGTTATATCAGGCCTACTTGCAGTGAGATATAGCAATGATCCAATGATCCCTCTATAATCAGTGTGATTTACTGATTTGCCTTCAGGATCGGGATCCATCTTATAGTTAGTATTCATGGGAATTCTAACTGCATTGCAATTTTGTACACCATACTTAGCAATCAGATCTCTAGTGTATTTTGCTTGATTGATGAAGATTCCTTCCTTAGTTTGTTTCACCTGAAGTCCAAGAAAGAAATTCATCTCCCCCTTCATAGACATCTCAAACTTTCCTTTCATTAGGGTAGAAAACTTCTCACACAACTGATGATTTGTAGAACCAAATATGATGCCATCCACATAAATCTGAACTAGTAAGATATCATTCCCATCTTCTATCCTGAACAAAGTCCTATCAACAGTTCCTTTGATAAAACCATGGTCAGTAAGAAACTGAGAAAGGGTATCGTACCATGCTCTGGGTGCTTGCTTAAGACCATACAAGGTTTTCCTGAGCCTGTAAACTTGATCATTCTGTCTGAAACCAGGAGGTTGTTCCACATAAACCTCTTCCTTAAGCACACCATTCAGAAATACACTTTTCACATCCATCTGATAGACTGTGAATTTCATGTTGGCAGCATATGCAAGAAACAATCTGATGACTTCTAGTCTTGCAACAGGTGCAAAGGTTTCATCATAATCCAAGCCTTCTTCTTGAGAATAACCTTGTGCAACTAGCCTTGCCTTGTTTCTCACAATGTTGTTGTTTTCATCTCTCTTATTCTTGAACACCCACTTAGTTACAATCACATTGTGCCTCTTAGGTCTGTCCACTAACTCCCAAACTTCATTTCTTGTGAACTGATTCAGCTCTTCTTGCATAGCAGTAATCCAGAAGGAATCTTGAAGAGCTTCTTCAATCTCAGTAGGTTCTTTTTCAGATAGGAAGCAGCAGAACAAAGCACTTTCTCCATGGAACCTTCTTGTTTTAACTCCTTCTGATAGATCACCCACAATCTGACTTGTAGGATGACTATCCAACCATTTTCTCCTGGATGTTCCCCCTTCAGTAGTATCCTCAACATCAGAAATGTTAGGTTCATGTAATTCATCAAATTCAGGGAACAACAGAAAAGGAGAGAGGGAATCATCTCCCTCAGGGGAAATTCTATTCAGAACATTGTCAGAGACATTTATTCCCCCTTGGTTGATAGATTCGGAGTTTACCTCAGCTGTGACCACATCTTCATCGGCATGACATACCTGAGTCTGAACTGGTGTATGTTCAGTTTGGTCAGCTTCAGTGTTTTGGCTTTCCTTCAGTGGAGAATTTCCATCCTGAGTCTCACCATCCTGAGTATTTCCATCCTGAAATTCTTTGTCTGAGTCTGATTCACTCCATTCATAGAAAGTGACTGACTTATTCTTTTCAAGTTCAGAGGATGTTTTGTCATTCTTTTTCAGGCTAAGTCTGGTGATTCTCTTGGTCAGTTCTCCTGAGTCTTGTTCCTGTTTCTTCTGAACACAAGTAGACTCATCAAAAACACCATGAGGTGTTTCTTCCACAATAAGAGTCCTACAGTTGTAAACTCTGAAGGCTTTACTGGCTTCAGAATATCCTAAGAATATCCCTTCATCAGCTTTGCTATCAAAAGTTTTCAACTGATCTTTACCATTATTGTGTATGAAACACTTGCAACCAAACACACGAAAGAAAGAAACAAGAGGCTTCCTTTCATTCCACAGCTCATAAGGAGTTTTTCCTTGATTCTTGGTCAGCATGGATCTGTTCTGAGATTAGCATGCAGTGTTGATAGCTTCAGCCCAAAATCTCTTAGGAATATCAGCTTCAGCAATCATTGTTCTTGCAGCTTCTTTCAGAGTCCTATTTCTTCTTTCTGCAACACCATTCTGTTGTGGGGTCCTTGCAGCTGATGTTTCATGAGCTATTCCATTTGCTGCACAATAATCAGATATAATATGGTTGATAAATTCAGTTCCTTTATCTGATCTGATTTTGACCACACTTAGATTCTTTTCAGTACTGAGTCTTTTCAGTAGTTCAGACAGTTTTGTCTGAGTCTCTTTCTTACTGAGTAAGAATATGACCCATGTGAGTAGTCATCAACTACCACAAGTGTATATTTCCTGCCATTAGTGCTTACAGGTGTCACTGGACCAAAGAGATCCATATGCAACAGTTGTAGAATTCTATCAGTAGAGATTTCTACTTTGCTTTTGAATGATGCTCTGATTTGTTTTCCTTTCTGACAAGCATCACATACAAGATCTTTACTGAACACTTCATTTGGTAACCCCCTCAGAAGTGCTAATCTTGCAAGTTTGTTCAGGGTTTTGAAGTTTAAGTGAGTCAGCCTTTTGTGCCACAACCAACTGGTATCAGTAGAACTTTTTGCAACCAAACATGTATCTTTAGGAGATAATTTACAATCAGCAAGATACACATTTCCTTTTCTAGTACCAGTCAGTAGAATTTTCTGTGAAGCATTGTCTTTCACATAACATAAGTTCTTTGAGAACTCAACACTGAATCCTTTGTCACAGAATTGGCTGATAGAAAGCAGATTATGCTTTAAACCAGACACATATGAAACATCATGGATATGAACATAATCAACTTCAAGAGTTCCATATCCTTCAGTCTGTCCTCTGGAGTTGTCTCCAAATGTAATCTGAGGGCCTTTTTGCTCAACATAGTCAGTGAGTAATTGCTTATATCCTGTCATATGTCTTGAACATCCACTGTCCAGGTACCATGCCGCAGGAGCCAATTCATTTCCACTCATCAGGGCTATGTTGTCTTCATTTCGATGGTTCTTTTTCCTTCAATTTAAAAAAACAGATAAGTTCTTAGGTACCCATTTGGTGTAGGGTCCTACCAGTTACTCAGACCTTTTGGAACCCAAATCACTCGATAAATCTAATTACTTTAGAGTGGGTGATTTGTCTCCCCATAAACATCTACGCACACATTCACTACCCTAGGTGCCTTAGCAAAGATCCGTGCGTGTATGAGTGCGGCCTTTTAGCATGAACATGAACCTTAGAGTTCTTCTTGGGGTTCAGCCTTTTGTTCAAATGCATTGGCTTTGGTGCGGTGGTTTCGCATCTCTCACGACTTTGGTTCAGAAACCTTTACCCTTAGGCAAGTGGGGGTTTAGGTTGCTCAGATCTTGAAATTGTGGTCTTTCAAGAACTCGAGGACTTGTTCTTTTCAGGTTGAGAATATCTCTTTGAGTGTTTCTCTTCTCGAAAAATTCCTCTAATGGTTCGGTCTTGAGATCTCTTCAAAGTTGGTATTCTTAGCCCGAGGCTTTGAAAGCATCGGGTTCGAAAATTTCCCTCTTCGAGTGTTCGGGTTTTCTAGCCTTTTTCCGAGGTTTTGGCTTTCTTCCCGAACCTTCAGTTTTTTCTGAAACCATAGGTCCTTTACCCTTGTCTAAAACTCTGGGTTGTTCTTCAGTAAGAAGATTAGATGCCACTGGTTTAACAAAGACAGTCTTGGTGCTACTAGAAGCAACATTCAGAAGACCTTGTGAGGTTCCCCCTGGATTATATCCCAATCCAACCTTTATAGTTGCAGGTCTTTGATAACTCTGAATTTCATCTATTACTTTAGATGCAGAATTCAATAGAGCTAACTTTCTCTGCGCACTATCCTCACCTTTCTTTAGAGTCTCATGCTTCTCAAAGAGGTCATTGAACTCAGTTCTGATAAGTTGAATCTCCTCAGTGGATTTCTCTAATTTTCCATTCAGGATTTCTATCACTTTCTCTTTTTCTGAGAGTTGTACTTTCAGAACATCTAGTTCACCAGTAGTTCCCATCAGTTGAGAAGTGACCACAACATTTTTAGAGTCTTTCCACTTCAGATTCTCAGCAGTCAGTTCCTTATTCTGCTCTTGAGTTTTTGTGAGCAGTTCTTGTAACACAGAATAGTCCTTCATAAGATTCTCAAAAGAATCCATCAGGTCAAAATTACTGGTTACAGTTGAACTTGAGAACTCATGTTCTTGTGTAGGAGCAACAACATAGATAGAAGAATTTACCTCCTCCATAGCAACAAGGCAGACATCATCACTGTCACTATCTGAGAATATCTCATCTGAGGAACTGGATCCTTCTTCAGATTGTTCTTCTTCCTCAGCAATCATAGCCTTCTTACTGGAGATCTTTCTGTCTCTCTTGGGTTGTCTCTCCTTTCTTTCTTTAGCACTCAGCTCAGGACAGTCATATTGGAAGTGACCTTTCTTCTGACAGTTGTAGCATCTGTTGGTGTCATCGTCCTGATCAATTTCCTCCTTGGTCTTGGAGTCCTTTTTCTTGGATGAGGAACTTTCAGCTTTATGGTCCTTCATTTTCTCAGTGGATCTGTCCTCAGCTTCTGAGTTTTTCTTGTACCTGTGATTCCTGTAATATTTCTTATATTTTCCATATCTGCTATTGAGTCTTTCAAACCTCCTTGCCATCAGTACTAGCTTATCCTCTTGCTCATCCTGTTTTTTGGCAAGTGAGTTCTCAGACTCTCTACATTTACAGGATTTCTCTTTGGCTTTAAAGGCCACATTCTTGCTAGATGAAGAATCATCTTTGCTATCAGATTTCTTAGTTTTCTTGTCAATCACAAACTCATAAGCTTTCAGTTCAGAGAAAACTTGTTGGTATGGCATGGAATCAATATTTTTGGTGTTTTCAATCACCACAGCATGTAAATCCCATTTCTTAGATAATCCTCTAAGAATTTTCAGTGTCACTTCTCTCTGTGGGTATCTTTTCCCAAGAGAAATCAGATCATTCATAATGCTAGTGAATCTGACTTCCAGTTTGTCAATGGATTCACCATCTTCCATTTCAAAGCTATCAAACTTTCCAATAGCAACAGAAAGTTTGTTTTCCTTAATATGATTTGTGCCTTGACACATAACAGCAAGTGTGTCCCATATTTCTTTTGCAGTTTCACAGTGAGAAATCATCCCCATAACACCATCATCAATAGTGTTATATAGAGTATCTTTAGCAATGTAGTCCAGATTGACTAACTTTCTCTCATCAGGAGTAAGTTGATCATCAGGTTTTGGAAATTCATCTCTGGGATCATTCCTCTCAGTATCAGTAATTCTGGGATTCACAACAGTGTACTTGAATGGTCCTTCAGAAACCACTCTCCACATTCTCTCATGTTTGGAATACAGATGAGCTTGCATTCTCAGTCTCCATAGGTCATAGCTCTCAACAGAGAACATAGGAAGTTTCTTAGAAGGCATGATGACTAAGCCTTGTAAGATATCAGCAATAAGATCTATTCAGTAGACCACCAAAGTCTTTCAGCAAATAGAGTATGGCTACCAAAGCAAGTGGTCAAAATGAACCACTGCTCTGATACCACTTGTTGGTCCCGGTGCAAACGAGTCTTACACGTGTATGGGGGGGAATACACGTGTTTAGTGATTTTTTAAAAATTGATCTTCACTGAGGTCAGATGGGTCAGGTTATCCTGATATTTTTTGCCCTGAGAAGCACAAATCGCCCTGAGTCAAAGTCTACTGAGACAATGATCCTGAGCAGCTTTCAGAAGCTTCAGATTAGCCCAACTGATCCTGAATTTATCAGAGATCCTGAGGAGCTTGGATCAGATAATTATCTTACTAAACACTCAGTAGAGTTAGTTTAGTTTGGTAACTATCTGTTCTAACTACTCAAGTGTGCGGAAAGGTTGGCCCTAAGTTTATACTCGTTTTAGCTTTGTTGAACCTTTCTTCCTTTTAATAAAACAGTGATTAAGGCTGTGATCAATTTGATGCAAGTTCAGTGGATTGGTTCCAACTGAATATCAGTAAAATCATCTTTCAATGAAAAACATGCAACAAATATAATGCAGTACAGAAAGCAAACAACACAGCAATTATAGTGGTTCAGAGACTCAAGCTCCTACGTCCAATCTCTCTGATCTTCAGAGAAATTCCTTAACCACTTCCTAAAGCTTTCAAGCTAACTCACTGTAGCTTACTCACTTTTCTACTTTGAGTTTTCTGGCTGACTCACTGCAGCTTACTAACTCAACACACACAAGTTTTCAGACTACCACAAGTAGCTTACTAACTTCTTCTCTAGAGTTTTCTGGCTGACTAACCTGCAGCTTACTCACTCTTTACAACTCTAACTTACCAATAAATCACAAACACTCAAACTACCTTATCAAAGGGTTTGGGTTTGGGTTGGTTTCCAACTAGGGTGAGATATCCTTTACAATAAGAACAAATGCAAAGGCTAGGATATCTCTACTAAGCTTTGGATATTTCTATCAAATCTAGGCTTAGTGAATGAGCTCTCTTCAATGTGAAACACATGGGAAATTCTAGGGTTTTCGAGTGATTCAATTTGCAATAATACGAATGAGCTCTTGAGTTGCTTGAAATTTCCCGTAACCTTTCAATGTAGAAGGTCACTGGTATTTATAGGCAACTTCTCCAAAGGTTACTCTTGAAAAACTATCCGTTGGAAGAGATAGCATCAATGGTTTCCTCTCCTGGTTATTGATGAACGTCTATTTTTAGGGTTTGAACACTCCCTTGCATGTTTTAGGAAATATGCAGCCATGTAGCCAATCACCAATTTTTGTAGTCTGGAACATAGTACTACTGACAAAATTCAGGGTCCTGTCGCTTTCAGTGTCAGTAAAGTACAGTGTTGTCTTCCTCTGATTGGTTCTTGTTTTCAGTGAATGTAGACAAACAAAACAGCTCTTTTAGGTCAATCTCTCTGATTGAGACAACCTTAAACAACACTTAGACTTAGTTCCTTTTGTCTGCACTTGAATGTTTTGGGCAATTTCTATTCTTCAGAAAATGTATGTTTTCTTCAGATTTGTATGTATTCAGATAGATATTTCTTCAGTGCCTCTGAACATTCAGGTCTTCCTGAGTCTTCAGCAATTTACTGAGTCTTCAGTAACTACTGAGTCTTCAGTTCTTCTGAGTCTTCAGTTCTTCAGTATCTTCTGAGTCTTCAGTAATATCTGAGTCTTCATTCCTTCAGTATCTTTAGTAACTTCTGAACATTCAGGTCTACCTGTGTTCTTCAGTAATTTCAGGGTCTTCAGGGTTTTCAATACCTAACCTGATCTATATTTGCTGACTATACATGGTGCAGATATCTTTCTTAACAATCTATACTGAAACCTGGCTCAGACTATCAAGATTATTCTGAACATGTCATACTCAGAGGTTTTGGGATCTAATCAAAACTTCCTTATTAAAATTCATCTCCCAACAGGACCAATCAATCTACTTTTGGACTTGAGATTCACCATCTTTATTAGCAATAGTTTTTGGTGGATTCTAAACAGTCAGAACACCATGCTCTCTCATAAATCAACTTAATGTACATACGCATTTTTGGTTACCAATAGGGATAGTTGGATCCATCCAAAATTGGAGGTTTTAAAGAAGAAGTCAACGGATAATCCATTGCAAAAACACACTTTAAAAAAGCACAGGACCTTTAACTTAGTGTATCAAGTTTATGGCTCTGGCGCCAACTGAAAGTGTGTGTGCGTGTATTTTTCAGAGTGTTGTTGAAAATGTTATGTAATATATAAAACAACATATGACAGCAGAAGTATTAAAAACGCAGTGCAAATGATTTCAAAATTGTGTAAAATCTTAATTCAGACTATACGAGCCTCATGGCTAAAAACATCACTAAAACAAGTAGTGAGATACACAAGAACCTCTTACAAGATCCTAAAAGGTATAGTGTAAAATCCACATACCAAAACTCAATCTTTTCACTCAAGTGACTAGTGATCTTATTCAACCCAACACTTGAACTACTTAGACAAAATCAATACTGATAGCAACTTTGGAATACATTCGACCAGTACACATAGAATAACATAAACCCTCACACTCCTAGATGTTACAAACATTAAAAGGTTATGTCTCGGATACTACACTCTATCTTTGGAGAAGAGCAATTTGGATATCGCTTTTCCTCCAATGTTTTCGTCCAATGTAGTGAGTATATATAGACTTTGGTATGAACTGCATTGTCCTATTCACTAGGCTTGGTTTGGACAGGCTAGAACGTCTCCATCCATTACTACATGATCTTGTGGTAACCACTCATGATCTCTTTAATTCTCACTCTTACAACTGCAACCACCTTACATATAACTGCTATGTCGTCAACCTACATGTAAGAAACATTAAAAAGAACATCTAACATATCGGAGTTAGTGTTAGGAGAAAGGACAAATTTCTGATGTTGTGGAGAATGTTGTCCATATGGAACAACATCCGTACAACATCAACATAGGCAATGAATGGTACTTTCCTGATCCAGATCTAGAATCCATGCTGATGATTTTTGTGTGAAAACGATGAGTTTTGAAAAGATTTTCAAAGATCAGTTCAAGTGACCACAAAGGTTCTTCCTCAAGAACCGATGATATTCAAAGCCAGTGGTCTATAGAAACACTGCTCTGATGCCACTTGTAGGTTTCAAATGGGTTTTGTGAGTGGAAAGTCTAGAGGGGGAGGGGTGAATAGACTTTCAAACTTTTTCTTGTGAGCAACGTGTAAACCAAATAAGTGTTGCAGAGTGCTAAGTGATATTAGTCTGATTTGATATCCAACCTACTAACAGCTGGTAAGCTTATCAGTTGGACGTCTATCAGATTAGCTAATGTGCAGAAGCTAGTTTTAACCCGTGTGAAAATCTTTTTCAAACTACTTAAATTTTGCTCTAGATCAGCAGACAAACGGTCAAGTTGATCTGATCAGTAATCTTGAGATCAAATCTGATCAGCTTAAGCAATGCATGTTATTTTAAAGAGTGTATTGCAAGTGTAAATCAAATAAGAAACACGCAATTTTATAGTGGTTCGAAGAACTTCTCCTACGTCCACTTTCCCTATCAGTAGGGAGATCACTTAACAAACACCTTAGTTTTCTGTGTTAGGCACACATACAATCAGATTTTTACAGAGTTCTCACTCTATCCCAGAATGCAAGCTAGATAAACCAACCCATAAACTTGCCTACAAACTTTCCTAACAGGTTGTGTTTCGGGGAGTGGGGTGGGGGTGGGGGTGGGGTTGTACTTGTTTCCAACTATGAAATATCTCTAACAAGTGTTTAGCCTAAAGCTAGATAAGAATATTTCAGCTAAGGGGAATAGGATGAACATTAATGACTAATCTTTAGTTTTGCTTGGGTATTCTTGCGGAAATGGCTTGATAGCTTGAATGATTGATTATTTCTGTAATAAACTCTGAAAGGGGTTCATCCTTATTTATAGAGTTGAGATCAAAGAGTCGTTGGAGAACAATTTGAATCTCTATTTTTTGTTGAAGGACAAGTATGAAGTGATGTTGGCAGGGATAACCATGCTTAGAGCGTGCAAATTTGTTCTTTGTTGTCTTTGATCCCTGATACTTCATATCTTACTTTATCAGTCAAAGTACATACGTGTCGATCTCGAGTTGGTTGACAAGTACACTTATGTGGCACTTATCAAAACTCTTTCCTGATCATTCTTCTGGTCTGATCTTAGTAAGACTTGATATATATGTTTCTGACTTTAAGCTTGACTCAGGAAGAGTCAACTGTCCTCGAACCATCTGAGCATCCTATCAGTACCCAAGCTGATCTGATCAGAGTCTGAAATAAGATTGACTTAGCAACAATCTTAAGACTCTGTTGGTGTCATTAGAACATGGTCTTCGGTGTCTTATTATTTTTTAGTCTTCTGATCTTTTTGACACTTAATATATATTGAGTTCCCCCTCAATATATGACCTATTCTAAAGCATCAGCTGACTAACAGGCTCAGCTGGTTTCCTATCTGATTCATCAGTCGACTAACAGTCTTGACTGGTCCTATTACATGTGTTTTTGGAACTTTCATCAAAACTATAAATTTCCCAACACGTCGAACTCCTTCATTCTTAAGACATGGAGGTTTGTGGTTATTTTACATTCGCCAAAATCTAACACAACATTTTTACTTGTCCCTGAACTTTTATTGTATCTCCCGACGGAATGCTTACGTTTAGTTCTTCCTCTTTATCTAATTTTAATCCCAACTTAGTTCTAAATTTCTTAAACATAAATGAATGGGATGCACCAGTATCGAAAAGTACATAAGTTGGAGAGTTAAATATGGTAAACATATCTGCCATCGTCTTATTCTCCACTAGCTCTCCCTCACCTCCATTCTCCTCATCGAGTATCGCATTCACCTGGGCTTTTTCTCTCGGTCCCGGATAGGGACATTTCTTCTTTGAGGTACTGGTGTATGTTTATTCTTTCCTGGTGGTAGACCTAGAGGTAGGTTCGTTGCCAGTACCTCCCCAGTTAGTAGCTCAGGGCATTTTGTAGCCCGATGCCTGGGTTGTCGGTAGCGGTAGCAAACTCCTTTCTCATAAAGACATTGTCCAGTGTGATTTTTCCCACAATTCTTGCAGGATGGTCTTGTTTCAGTGGTCGATTGGTTCCTTTTTGCAGGTGGTTGGAAATGACTTCTTTATAGTTGTCATCTCTTTTTTGATGATGCCTCTTGGGCTTTCTGCCCATATTCCAATCCTTGGTTTATCGAGACAATTAAAGCCCTATCAAAGACTTCGTGGTAATGCGGAATTTTCAGTCCGCTTACAATACCTCCAATTTCAGGGCGCAAACCACGTTAAAATATTCTGGCTTTTCTTTCATCGGTGTCTACAAAGTGAGGGTGTAACGAGATAGGTGATTAAATTGACGTTCGTATTCAATCACAGTGAGCGTCCCCTGTCGGAGATTTATGAACTTTAATTCCTTCTGGTCTCGCAAAGCTTGTGGGAAATAACGCCTTAAAACAGCTTCTTTAAAGTTTTCCCATGTCAGGGCACATCTTCCCTCAGATATCAAAGTGCGCTCGTAAGATTCCCACCACTGGGCAGCATCTTCTACCAGTTGGAACTGTGCGCAAGAGACCTTCTACACTTTAGTTGATTCCATTAGTCGATAGATTCACTCAATTTCGGCTAACCACTCTTCAGCGACCACATGCCCTTCCTTTCCTTTGAATCGTGGTGGTTGAAAATGTCGGAATTGTTTCACGATGTCGTTATTTCTAGGTTCTTTTGTAGGTGTTGGTTCCTATCGTTGAATGAATCCTTGTAGCGAGTTGAAGAACTCTCTTGCTACATCTGCCCCTGAACCAATGCTTCTTGGGGCGGGTTGTTCACGCGGTAACTCTACTTCCATTGGTGGATTCACTTGTGGTCGTCCGTGTTTAGTCAAAGTAATAAACTGTTTAGGGTTTGCAACATTATTAGAATACTAACGATTGATGCAAATATGTACTGATTAAGCAAAAATTAACGAGTAGAAGGATGCAACCACACTCTTAAATAAAAACTGCGAAATATATATTATAATATATACTGCTTATTGCTTCAGGAGCAATTAAACAGTGAGACAAAATAAAATAAGTTAGTACATATATGCATCTAAGGACTTAATTTTCAAGTGGAGAAAATATGAACACAAGTCTACTAAGTCCGAGAACTCTCCTATATGAGGTCTGATCGTTAACTATCTGATAGTTATATATTATTACTATGACATAGCAAGTCTATTATTCCCTCATTCTCGTCGGGTTGGGGGGACGACTAGGACAGCTTCATCTTCTCCAAAGTTCTCTCCATGCCTCTCCTGACCATTGTCTCCAAAACGAGTTGAGAAATACGCCACATGTTGTTCTCATCCCATAACAGATTCAACATCAAAGTGGAAAAGACGGTGACCTTTGGAAGGGTCAGCTTCTTCGGGTCCTCCAGGCAACTCTGCTTCCTCCCGATGAATGTGTACCACCTTTGTGTCTCTCTTGGCAAACCTTATCTCCTCGGTGGCTTTGCGTCTGCAGGCACTGGCTCGCTGGTCATAATCTATCGCTTCCTGATTCTGGACAACTGCTCGTCCTTCGTGATTATTGACTTCATTTTTATAGTCATCTGTCAGTTGTTGCAAAAGCACCCGATCTTCGATATGCCATATCAACCGCCTGCTATACTGACTGTAGCCAATACTAGTTCCACGATGTGAATCATTCTCTTCCAAGCTATCGTACACTTCTCTTGCTCTCGCCCTGAAAGGTATGATAACTCCATCCCTCAACAGTCTGGCAGCTTGTACAACTAAAATGATGTAATTCTCCTGCATGGCTAGAAATCTAAGTTCTGTCACTCTCGTGACGTACTCCCGAATGGGTTTGTGGTCATACTGTTGGGCAGCCTGGTACTGGATGGTGTATGAAATATATGGGGGCATGAAGGGTCCTAATGCTCCTAAATCCATCTATCCTTCAACATGAAACTTGAACATAAGTAAAGTGAAATTTTGGGGCGTTAAAAGTTTTTATGCATTTCATAGAATAAGTTTAATGAAAAATCATATATGCAAATTTTTCATAAATCATGCAACAAAATAACACTCTTACATTTTCTTTGAGTGAATCTCGATTGCTGCTGCAGACACCATCTCCCCTCCTTACAACTTAATTTCATGTATTTTTAAAAAAAAATATATTTGGAAAAATTTATCTTTATAAAAAAATATCGTATATGAAATATTCATATTTGAAAAAAAAATACTTACCTCTTCTCTGATACCACCTTGTAGCGCCCCAACCTCGGTACATTAAACCCTCTGTGGTTTGAACGAACTGAGATCGAGTTGCCACGTAATGGATATGAGTCTGACTCAAATTTTTTTTTTCAAAAATGAAAAGTTTGAGTCAGACTCATATCCATTACGTGGCAACTCGGGCTTGGCTCGCTCAAACCACAGAGGGTTTAATGTTCCGAGAACAGGGCACTAAAGTTTCATGGTGAAACTGGATCCATATTGCCAAAATGGATCCAATTTCATTGGCCCAACTTCTAATAAAGTCCAACCTGTTGACCCCCAACTAACATAATAACATTGAATTAATTACTTAGGGCACTAAAATAGATTACTTGATTAAGCTCACACAACACTACTATTCTTCTTCTTCTTCAGCACGGTTAATGTTCAGAAATTGAAATTCAATCGTGGTTTAGACCAATTAGAGAAGAACACGAAGATGTAAAAGAATAGAGAAGAACACAAAATTTCAGCAGCATTTCTTTGTAATTTCGCAGAAGAAACTCGACAATTTTGAGTAGCCAACAAAATTCGAAGGAAATACATTGCAATTTACAGAAGTTGACATTCTATGATAGAATTCGAAGAGAATTTCACCTATCCATTTATAACGTCAACAGTAGCTTCAAATACAAAATCAATATGAAAGATGTTGGTCCCGTGAAAACCCATGTAATGCATATAAAACAGGGGTAAGGAACTAATGATTCTAATATTTTTCTTGAAACCGATGTGTTTTGCTTATAACCAAATGCATATGATAAGTAAGAACATAAAGCAGTAAAGAACACACGATTTTATAGTGGTTCGGAGTCCAACTCCTATATCCACTTTTCCCTATCAGCAGGGGTACCTACTTAACCAACTTGGACTTAGATTACTGTGTTAGTCCAACACAATACAACGGATATTTAATGAGTTCTCACTCTCTTGGGACTTATCTCCCTCACGGGATTGCCTACCCTCCCTTGCGGGATTGCTTAGATGTTTAACGAGTTCTCACTCTCACCTAGAAAGTAAGCTAGTCCAACTAACTTACAATCCTTGCTTAACAAAACTTAACCTAACACTCGGTTTGGGTAAAGATTGTTTGGTGTCCAACTAGGGTGAGATTTTCCCTTACATTTGTTTAGCCTCAATGCTAAGGATGAGAAAATCTCTCTAAGCTTAGGATATTACATTTGTGCTTAGATCTAAGATAGAACACTCTTGAATATATGCGTGTATTTCTTGTTCAGTGTTCTATGGTGGAAATGCCAGATGATTTGGCTTTGAAGCTCAATGGTGTTTTTCACGCATTTCACACCTTGAATAATGAAGGAAGAACTTGTATTTATAGTGTGGATTTGAATGTTACCGTTGGATGGAGTTACATTCAAATCCATACTATTCTGTAGCTTCTGCAGCTTTTTCAGGTTGGTTGTCTTCCTCTCATTGGTCCACGTCAGTTGAATCTAACAGCTATAATCTTCAGGATTCTGTTCCTCAGCTTTCTCGAACTCAGCAGTATCCTTGGACTCAGGATTCTTAACTCAGCAGACTTCTCTTCAGTGGACCTTGTCTGATCAGGCATACTGACACTCAGGCTAACTGAGTTCATCTCTTCTAACTTCAGACATCCTGACCCTCAGGTCACTTGACTCAGGTTATCTGATCATCAGTATTCCGGTTCTCAGTGAACATGTCTTCAGATGACTTGTCTTCACACGACTTGTCCTTTGAGGACATCAGATCAGGTGATTTCTTCTCTCAGTGAACTTGTCTTCAGTAGACTTGTGCACTTCATCTAAACCATGTCTTGTCTGATCTTTGTTCAATCTCATCTGATCCCGATCACGTTTGATCTCGATCAGTCTCATCTGATCCTCTTCTGATCAATTACCTCCTCTTCTGATCAGCAACCTCCTCTTCTGATCTTCTGGTCAGTTTCGTCTGATCAGCATTTTTGCTCTGGTCATCTGATCAACTTATCTTTTCTGGTCATCTGATTAGTTTATCTGTTGATCTGGTCTACCTAATCTGGTCATCTGATCAGGTCTGCTGATCTGGTCATCTTCTTCTGATTTCTGATTTCAGTTTTCTGATTTCTTCTAGCCTGATCTAATCAGTTCGCCTGATCAGATCAGCACATCTTCAGGTGAACATATCTGGTCAATACATCTGATCTTTTGGTCAGTTATTCTTGTCATCTGATCAGTTGACTCTCTTCTTCTGATTTGTTAGCTTAGCTTTTCTTCTTATTCTGATTTTGCACAGCTCATCAGTTAACTCAAAACTCATCCTACTCATCTGATCTCGATCAGCCTCGTCTGCAGCCTCGTCTGATCTTGATCATCTTCGTCTGATTTCATGAGTTCCCCCTTAACTTGTTCTCTCATTCCCCCTCAACTTGTTATCTGTAGATTAGCTTAAATAACACAAGTTGATAATGTTTTGGCATAATTCATCAAAACTAAAATATCCCAACAAAAGAACACATCACATACTCTTTTGTAATAAATGTCACACCCTTTCGTGATTACGATTAGTACCCTTTTATAATAAATATCACACCCTTCAGTGATCAGGACTAATACCATTTTATGATAAATGTCACACCCTATATTTACACTTTTGTAATAAATGTCACACCCTTTAGTGATCATGACTAATACCCTTTTATAATAAATGTCATACCCTTTAGTGATTTTGACTAATACCCTTTTATGAGTGAGGGCATACCATTTTTCTAATAAATGTCACACCCTTTATTGATTATGACTAATACATGTTTGTAATAAATGTCACACCCTAAGCTAAAGAAATACATAAGTGAATGACAACTGAATAGGCGAATAAGCGATTTTATAAAAAGAAAAGAAAAATGTGAGGGCCCAAAAGTGACCCGTACAGGAAAAGGAGTGACATTGGCCCAAAAGTGACCAAATGACCAAAAGGTACGTCGTAAATCATGAGACAAGCTATCTAACGACGGCTAGCAGTTGTGGTGTCAGATAAGGAGGCATCTAGGGCATCCTGTATCTTCTTTGCTTTCAGTCGTGTATTGTACTCTTGTCTTCTCTTGTTATTTTCCATTTGGGCTCTCTTTAGCTTTGCCTTTATCAGCTTGCACAAGGGATCTTTTGGAGACAGTTTGCTTCCAGAGGCGTCTAAGTAACGTTGTTCGGCTAGAGTTAGCACCGTCTGAGAAGTCACGCTCTGCTCCGGCGGGGAAAGTGTCGTCTCTATGTTCTGCACATAATCCTCTTTATCTTCATCTACCATGTCCGACCATCTAGCAGATGTGGTAGGAGAGGTCGTAGCGTCCTAGTCCGAAGTTGTGGTGCCATCGACCAGATTCTCGAAGGAATCGGTGGTAGCGGGCTCGGGAGGAGTCGAAACGAGTCGAGAAGGCGAGGTCGTTTTCGTTGACAGTTGCCAGTTCAGGTCATCGTGCTCTGTGGTCTCGATAGCCTGTTCAGTCAAACCTGTCTTGTCTCTATCCCCCAAATTATGTGGTAGCTGCCATTCCACGTGCTCTGTGATTTCCGCACTCACTGAGACTATAACATCATATGAAGGTGTCTCGGCGTCTTTTTCTGAGTCCAAAGTACCTATTTATGTAGCCTCCTTCCCATGTTGAGGAGGTGCCTCTCTTTGTACTGTGGATTTCTTTCTGATCCAATTCCTCTCTTTAATATCCTTTGCCAGGCCATCCCGAGGAGGAGGCTTGTCATGGTCATCCTTCTTTCCATCTGAACCTCCGTAAGAACGACAGTTGTCAACCGAGTGACCAACAATCTGGCAATGGGCACAATACTCCGAGTGCTATTCATAACCCACTGAGGCAATCAAACAGTGACCAGAACTCTCATACATGATATTATATTCCTTTTCTTTGTGAAGGTCTAGTTCAATCAAAACTCGTGCAAAGTGACACATGGTACGATTACAGGTATGTTCATCAATGCTGACCACCGGACCTAGAGCAGAAGCAATACGCTCTATAATGGGTACATAAAAATACTCCATAGGCAATTCATAAATCCTAATCCAAACATGAACAATCGGGGACTTCAACTTATAGGGGTTAAACTCCGGAACCCATCTTTGTAGCCTAATAGCTCCAAAATCAAGAGGCCAGGCTTGTCCAGCGAAGACTCTGTTTCTCTCTCTAAGGTCTGCAAACTGAATACTGAAATATCCTTTCCCCAGGGTAACAAGCTTCCATTCACCATGAATATGCCATATCTTATCCAGGGAAGCTTTAAGGTCAGTTGTTGATATTGGTGTAGCACTCGGTTTAAGCAACACTCGCCCAATAAGCGAATTCTGTAAATCTATCACTCCTCTTTTATGAACAGAACCATCAATATTCACATATAAAAACTCCCCTTTCCTAACCGGCTGATGCGTAACAGAAGACAACCTAGGATCAAGGGCCGTAGCAAACGATTTTTGAGCAAAATTCGTTGCACTAACATTGTTCATCCCAGAGTTCGAGCCTACACCAGAAAAACCAGCAGGATGAAGCCTGTTACCTATGGACGCAGCCCCTCCCTGAGTAGCAGCAGCAGGCTGCAAGTGAACCTGCAGTGCCCCTGTGTCCCTGTGCTGGTTCGCTTGACCATTAGTATCACCCAAATGCCCAGAAGCATTAATCAAACCAGAAATCCCCATAAAAGAATCCATACCAGAAGAGTTCATCTCCTTCTGGTGCATACCAGTCAGTTTATTGTTCAAGTTAATACTCCCAGGATTCATCGAATTAGAGCCAATAACAAGCCCAGAAAAATCATTAACATCAGTAATGCACGAACCAGGGAACTGATTACCTGTGTCGTTGGAGGCCATTAGCAGACCCTTAGGCGCAGGGTTGCCAGTAGACGGAGCATTAGACGCAGGAGGGAAGGTCGCGTTGTGTGGCGCCGCCCTAGGGCTCGCCACTAGTCCCGAAACGAACTCCGATGTTGAGGTATGAAGGCCCGGCGGCACTGGGTTAGGGCTTGGATTAGTCGCCGTTGCCAAATCCCTTGAAACCACAGTCGAATTAAACCCGTAGGGCAGCAAATCGGTCATCATTGCGTCGCGACCTGCTTGCGAGTGTAGCATCGCGGAGAGCAGTTGGGGATTCTCAATGATAGCTGATAGTTTGTGGAGAAGCAGAGCCCTCTGGTCTGCTGATAAGGAGGTGAGGGTCGCGAATGGATCGGCCATGGCCGCCGCCGGCGTCGCAGACAGAAAAATTGAAGCTCAAGCAAAAAGGGAATAGATTAACAATTTTCATCGACAAAAACTCATATGAGACGGTCTCATGCATGAGACGTGTATAATCTAGTATAAATTACATTCACTCCTCCCAAAGTGTTAAAGCGTCAATGCCCAACTTATGTCCCGTCTCATCGTGAGACCGTCTCATGCAAGTGTATCTCATTTTCATCAGGAAGCTTATAATTCGTTTAAACATCAACGACAAGGCTCACTATATATCATAATTCTTGTTATTATATGAAATTACGAAAAATTGAATCTGGAAGTTTCATAATTTTTAGGAGAGCTGAAGGAGAGAAAAAAAAAAGTGTGGTCGGAACCAATTTTATGGATCTTAAGTATATAAAATTGGTTTACAACATATTTTGCCTTAATAATATTAATTGGCTTAAGAATATAGAAATAATCTTACTTTTATATAGGGTATATAGTATATATTTACTATTATCGAATCGAATATCATAATTTTATGTTTGTATTTGAATTTTATTCAATTTTAAAAAATATCTATGTTCTAATACGAATTATAAAAATAAAATTTCGATACGAATATAAAAAGGATTAATATCAAGGAGATACAACATATACATCTAAATTACACTCCAATACAATCAAAACTCTATATATCAATTAGATACAATCAAACCCCAAATTACCCTTACTACTCTTTCCTTCTCCCTTCAAAACCCACGCCCCCTCTCTCTCCCACCACCGGTTTCAAAATACAGATCCAAAGTTCCAAACCCACGTCCCATCTCTCTCCCCTCCAGTTCAAAATACAGATCCGGCGAGTGTGCCGACGTGAAGGCGGTGACGACATCGATGAAGGAGACGTCGTCGCCGCTGCTCTGTGACAAGTGCCGCTGCATCTGTGAAGGAGACGCCTCCGCCATGTCGGGTGGCGGTGGATCTACGCCGCGGGATGCGCGAAACAGAGTGCCAAAGGTTTTGATGTTTTTTTACCAAATTTCTTGCAAGATTGTCTATTTTTATGTTTACTGCAAATGAGGCAGCGGATTTTTTGCGTGGAGGTGGCGTGGTGGCGGTGGGTTTATGTGGTGGTGCGGAGTGGGTGGTGTCCAATTTTTGCAGATCCGATGATTTTGTTGTTTTTTGTTTAAGATGTTATTGGTTATGATTTTGGGTGGTGTTGGTGGTACCTTTGTTGTTTATGATTTTTGTTTTAGATTTTATTGATTTTGAATTTTGAATGATTTTGTTGTTTTTGTTTGTTTCGGATTTTGTCGTTTCTGGAAGTAACACTACAATTGGGAATATGCAAGTGATAATTGAACAATGTAATCATAAGATCTGCTTTTAGTTCTAGTATTCCATAAATTATGATTTTGTGTAAATATTTTTTGCGTTTGTGCAAATATATTTTCTTCGTTTGTGCAAATTTTCTTCTTCCCCATTTTGGGTGTAAAATATTTTTTAGTATTGATATTTGTTCATGTAACACGTACTATTTATTGAACATGTATGCAGTAAATATATATAACATTCAATCATATTTAATGCAACAGTTATTTCAGCAAATAAATAAGAAATTCAGTTTGGTTATACAAAGTAAAAAGCATACTTTCCAGTATAACCCCAACAATCTCCCACTTATACTCAAAGTCTGCTTTTAAGTATACTACAACACGTCTTTGTGTTCTACGTGACATCTAATGTCACTCACACGAACCTATTTCTCCCACTTATACTTACGACAGCACGTCGCGATCAGTACGTACGCATGGCACCGTACTAGACCAAAGACTGGAGATTAACATACCTATAAAAGCAAGGAAACGATTAGTGCTGATCGACAGAGTTATCCGAAAAAAGAAAAAAGAACGAGAAAGCTCGAGTCATTTACCCTAAAAACGGATTTGAATAATAGTAGGAGGAGTAGGAGCTAGCCTTTGTAGGGGCGACATAGCATATTGAATCCCAACCATTATAACATATGCATGTAGACTCATATTTGCCAAGGCTTCTTCCTAGTCGAAATGTTTCGTTCAAAAAGTGCCGGAGGCCTTAGGAAAAGGGGCAGCAGTAGCAGCCTTTTCATAATAATAAGGTAAGCACCTAGCTCTCGATCCAGAGCTACTGCACCGCGAGGTGTGAAGCGATCTCGTACTAAACGAAAGGACTTTCAACTCAACTGGGGTCTCGAAGACTGCCCAGTCTTCCTGGTGTCGAAGGATTTGCTAGCCCGGGTGATCTATTTCCTACCGAGGCACGCATTTTTTTTCGTTCGAGACCTTGATTAGCTTTCGCCTTTGGGTCGAGTGTCCTGAGAATATGAAACGCCCATTCTTGTCCGTGTACTCAACCAGATATCTTAGTGCATTTATTATATCATTTTTTTTGTCTAATGTCGAGGAGGCCATCGAGTCCCCCCTTCCAGACTTTAGAAGAAGTGTTCCCGAACTCTTTTCTGCTGCTATTGATGTTAGAGGCATAAGCGCAGCTATTTCATATGATGCAAAGTAATGAGTACTTTTTTTTGACCGAGACTTTTAGAGTTCCTCTAACGACTGCTTCAAAGATCTTTAATTTTGCAAGATTTGGCGAAACGGTTTGGAATTGGAAGGTGGGGATGACGTCAAGTCCGCATGGCCCTTATGGGCTGGGCCACACACGTGCTACAATGGAAATTACAATGGGAAGCGCAAACCCGGGATTTATTGACATCAATGCCTTTTTTTAGAACATTTTCTACTATTATATTAATATACTATTTTTGGGGCGGGGTAATCTCGATGTCTTCTTAAGTTAAGCCATATACTCAAAGTAAATTGGCAATGCTCTTGACACCTATTCCTTCCACATGTCTCTCGAATGTATTCTGAGGCAGACCCTTTGTGAATGGATCTGCTAGGTTGTCTTCCGACGCAATCTTTGTCACCTCTATGTCTCATCTCTTAACGATTTCTAGTATAAGATGGTATTTTCATTCTATGTGTTTGCTGGCTTTGTAGGCTCTCGGTTCCCTTGAATTTGCAACTGCTCCGGCATTATCACAGTAAACCGTGATTATGCTGGGCAAATCTGGAACAACGTCCAAGTCCACTAAGAAGTTCTTGAGCCAAACCGCTTCCTTCGCTGCTTCACAAACAGCTACGTATTCGACTTCCATGTTAGAATCGGCGATGCATTTCTGCTTAACGCTTCTCCATGTCATGACTCCTCCTCCCATGAAAAACACACTACCCGAGGCTGACTTCCTGGAGTCTAAGTCTGATTCGAAATCTGAGTCCGTGTAACCGATGGGGATTAGACTGTCTGACTGATAAACTAACATTATGTCCCGTGTCCTCTTCAGATACTTCAGAATGTTTTTAACTGCAGTCCAATGCTTTTTCCCGGGGTTACTTTGATATCTTACTACCATGCCTACGGCAAAGCAGATATCCGGTCTCATGCACAACATTGCATACATGAGGCTTCCCACAGTCGAAGCATAAGGAATGTTCTTCATGTCATCTATCTCTTAATGCGTCTTCGGACACATTTCTTTGGATAAATGGATTCCGTGTCTTAACAGTTCAAAACCTTTCTTGGAATCTTGCATGCTGAATCGCTTCAAGACAGTGTCTATTTATGAAGCTTGTGAGAGGCCGATCATCCTTTTCTTGTGATCTCGAGTGATCTTGATCCCTAGGATATGACCAGCGTCTCCCAAGTCCTTCATATCAAACTGTTTTGACAACCATGCCCTTACGTCCGACAACATCTTTACATCGTTCCCGATGAGCAGAATGTCATCTACGTATAGTACTAAGAATACCAAGGCAGTTCCGTCATGCTTTTTATAAACACAACTTTCAAAATTGTTTGATCAAAATCGTAGGATTTTATAACCTGACAAAACATTGATTCCAAGCACGGGATGCTTGCTTCAGTCCATAAATGGACTTCCTCAGCTTCAAACCAGATGCTCTTGGCCTTTTTCAATGAAGCCCTCGGGTTGTTGCATATAGATTTCCTCGTCAAGACTTCCGTTAAGGAAAGCTATCTTGACATCCATTTGCGAGATCTCAAAATCTTGGTGCGAAACAATCGACAAGAGAATTCGGATGGACTTGAGCATGGCTACGGGCAAAAAGGTTTCCTCATAGTCGATCCCTTTTTTCTGAGTATACCCTTTCGCCACGAGTCTCGCTTTGAAGGTTTCCACCTTCCCGTCCGGTCCTCTTTTCCTCTTGTATACCTACCCACTTGCATCCAATGGGCTTCACCCCATTAGGTGGTTCGACTAGCTCCCACACTTAATTGTGATCCATTGAACCCATTTCGGCTTCCATTGCAGTTTGCCAAGAATGTGCATCCTTATCTTGGATCGCCTCGTTGTGTGACCATGGGTCTGATTCTTCTCCGGAGTTCAAGTCTGAAGACTCTCCTATCCCCAAGAATCGCTCGGGTTGTCTAACAACCCTCTCACTGTGATGAGGTTCTGGTTGTGTAGGTGTGACGCTTGGTATATCGACTTGTACAGTCGGCAAAGGAGTTGGCGCTCTAAGTTCTTCTAAGATAATCTCACTTCTAGGCTTTCTATCGTTCATATAGTCTTCTTCCAAAAATCTAAAGTGCGTACTTATTACGACCTTTTGATCTTCGGGACCATAGAACATGCATCCTTTAGTTCCCTCGGGGTATCCTATAAATAGTCTTAATTCCGAACGTGCATCTAACTTACCGGCTTCCTTGTCCATACACGTATGTCGGACACCCCCAGATTCTCATGTGTCCCAAGCTGGGCTTGCACCCTGTCCACAATTCTCTAGGTGTTTTGGGAACCGATTTGGATGGCACTTAAGTTTAGAATGTAAGTCGCTGCTTCCAAGGCGTAACCCCAGAACGATTTTGGTAAATCCGCGTAACTCATCATTGATCTGACCATTTCTAAAAGTGTTCTGTTTCTTCGTTCTGCAACCCCATTTTGTTGAGGGGTACCGCGTGCAGTCAACTGGGATGCAATCCCTTCGTCTGATAGGTAGTTCAAAAATTCATCGCTGAGATATTCACCTCCATGATTGGATCGTAGAAACTTGATACTCTTTTTCTTATGATTCTCTGCTTGAGCCTTAAATTCTTTGAATTTATCAAAGGTCTCAGATTTATGCTTCATTAGGAAAACGTACCCATAGCGTGAGTAATCATCGATGAAGGTAACAAAATACTCGTAGCCTCCTCTAGCTTTGATTTGCATTGGACCACACAAATCAATGTAAACTATTTCCAACACTTCTTTAGCTCTAAGTCCCTTGGCTCCAAATGCCCTCTTGGTCATTTTACCCTCCAAACATAATTCACAGGTTGGAAATAGTTCAATTCGGAGGGACTCCAATGAACCATCTTGGAACAACCTTTGGATCCTATTCGGGTTAATTTGACCTAATCTCAGATGCCAAAGAAGTGTCTCGTTCACATTAGTCGAACGTTTTCTTTTAGTGCTCAAAACGGTCGATGTGTTACAGGATGCATTTTGTGAGTGGTGTGAACAGTTAATAGTATAGAGATTGTTCCGTAAAGTTCCATTACAGATAAACACATCGTTACGAAAAAATAGTAACTTGTCTATTAAAACGAACAGAATATCCATCAGAAAATAGTTTAGAAACAGAAATAAGGTTTTTCCGAAAAATAGGAACATAAAGAACATCTCTTAAAACTAAACTTCTGTCTTCAAAAGACAGGTGCACGTCTCCCACTGCTTCAGCTACCACTCTCGTAGCATCGCCTAGCTTGATGAGGATCTCACTCCCACTAAGTTGCCGGGTACGTTTGAACCCGTGAAGCAAACATGATCAGTGGATCCCGTATCAACTACCCACGAATGAGAAGTATACACTGCTAAACAAGTTTTAACAACTAGTGCGTGAGAATTACCTTTCTTTCCAGCCCTTTTGGGCTTGGAACAGGCAAACCTCCATTGTCATTTTCCACCGCAGTTGAAGCACTCCCCCTTTGGATTTTCCTTGACACCACTAGCATTCCTCATCTTACTATTGTCCTTGGCAACAATTGAGGTTGATTGCTTACGACTTTTGGTCCTCTTCTTCTTCTTGCCTTCCCTTGGCCTAGAAGATGAAGACGGACCACTTGGGGGGCCTAAGCTTTAGAAAGCTGTCATTGTTCAATAAAGCCTTGCTGGCCAAACAGGTATGGAGAATGGTTAATAACCCTAACTAGTTAGTATCGTATGTCTTCAAAGCTAGATACTTCCGAATGGGGGATATTATGGAGGCGGACATTGGAAACAACCCATCGTATATCTGGCGTTCGCTTTGCTGGAGTAGAGATTTGCTTGACCCGGGTCTTAGGTGGAGAGTTGCCAATGGTGAGTCGATCCGGCTGTTCCAAGATGCATGGGTACCGGGTTTGGCTAAAGGTCGCATTTCATCCCAAATTGCATCTGGTTCAATGGTGTCCAGGTTTCTTTCAAGTACAGATGCATGGGATGAGGAGCTGATATACATGGCATTCATGCCACACGAAGCTGCTGTTATTAGTTGTACGCCAATTTGTACGCGTGTAGGAGAGAACTCCATATATTGGATTCATGAGAAGAAAGGACACTATTCGGTCATATCGGGCTACAAGAGTTACTGGAGAATGGTACATGATGGTCGAGATGCTCTTGGTTGCTCGGACATGAGTGCTAGTGAGAGATGGTGGAAGGTAGTTAGGAATGCTTATGTGCCGCCGAAAGTCAAATTTTTTTATTGTGGCTTCTGAGGGAAATCTCTATCGCCATCACGTTCCGACAACCCCTTCATGCTTTTGGTGTGGTACCGAAGTAACTAGTACTACACATTGCCTTTTTTTCTGTCCACTGGTGCAACATGTCTGGAAGGATAGGCTTATTTGGAAGCAAATCAAACATTTACAGGCATTATCAGTCCGAGATCTTCTGCAATTTATAGTGGACGAGGCACATCTAAACATTGATGAATTGGCAATCCTAATATGGGGGATATGTAAAGAAAGATGTAATTTGAAACATGCCCCCACCTTCACTGATGTGAATCGAGGTAGTTTCCATATAAATGTGAACTGGGCATTGACGCATTTAAATGATTTTAAAAAATCCAGAGATGTCTTCAATCCTGCGGATAGAGCAATTGATCCAATGGCTCGTCGTTGGCAACTAGGAGGATCCTACACGGGAACCATACTCAAAGTGGATGCAAGCTATGATGAAATTAGAGGACGATTTGTAGTTGGGGCGGTGGTATTCAACAATGCCCGCAAAGTCATAGCAGCAATGACTCGCACAACTAACCCCCCGGGATTTGTTCTAAATGAGGAACTTCATGTGTTAGTGGAAGGTGCTAAGTGGTACAGAGATTTTTGTGACTGTGAAGTGAGTTTGGTCTCAAACTCGATGGATGTTGTACATGTTGCGTACTCGGGGGACGAGTTCCATGGTCCGGAAGGTGTTATGCTCATAGAATTGAAAGATTTGATGCAAGAGATAGATATGCGGGGCGTGTTCTATATATCTCGGAACAACAACAAAATCACCCACAATCTTGCACGTTTGGCTTCCCCCTCCTCGGTTCCTCAAGCTTGGTTCGAGGCTGGTATTCCTCTTTGGATTGAAGAATATGCTCGAGATGAGACGGTGTAATTGTCTTGTTCGCAATTCGTCCACATCGAATTAAATCTCATGAACAAAGTACGAGGGGGCATTTGTAAGCGAATAAATTTAATCACGAATTAAATTGCGAGACGTGGAAATTACATGCTAAAAATAAATTGATTTTTTTTATTGGGAATATAAAGTTAATTCCTAAAATAAATAAATAAATATTTGATGGCGTAATTGGACCTCTAAAGTCCAATAAATTAAGTTGGGTCTCTAAAGTCCAATAAATCGAATAGGGCCTCTAAAATCCGATAAATTGAATTGGGAGTCTAAAGTCTGTTCAATTAAGTTGGGCCTCTAAAGTTCAATAAATAAATAGTTGGGCCTCAAAAGTCCAATAAATTAAATTGGGTCTCTAAAGTCTAATAAATTAGATTGGACATCTAAAGTCCAATAAATTAAATTTGGTCGCTAAAGCCCAACAACTTAAATCAAGTCCAGTCCAAAACTGTGGAACCCATCAAATCTTTCTAGATAACTACAAATCTTTTTGGCCCATCAGATCAAGCCCGTCAAATCTAGGGAAAGGGTCATATTCAACACCTATAAAAAAAGGTCTCATTCCTCTCATTTGACACACACAAATATTGAATACACAGAAATTCATGATTCCTAACGACCGAGTTCTGTGATTCAAAGTAATTCTTCAAGGCGTTATTCAAGTTCTTCAAGGAAGTGGACCACGAACGATCTTCGATCCAAGACTACTGTGCTTAGCCTCTTAGATTCACTTTCTCCAAGTTGAAGTTCTTCGAGTTCTTCAAGGAAGTTCTTCATCCCTTGGAAGTTCCTTGGTAGTCCCTCAGAAGTTCCTCGGTAGTCCCTCGGAAGTCCATCATAAATAATTCAAGAATGGTCTTCGATCTAAGATTACAGTGCTAAACCTCTTAGATCCGCATTCTTACCACAAGCCCCTTGGAAGTCAAGAAAGAATGGTCTTCGATCCAAGATTATAGTGCTAAACCCCTTGGATCTGCGTTCTTCTCGAAAACCTCTCGAAGTCCCTCGAAAATAAGTCAAGAACTATCTTCGATCTAAGATTATGGTGCTAAACCTCTTAGATCTGCGTTCTTACCACAAGTCCCTCGGAAGTCCCCTTAATCAAAGATCAAGGTGCGAAGCCTCTTGGATTAACATTACAAAGTTTTAGTCCTTTTAATCCAAGATCAAGGTGCGAAACTCCTTGAATTAGTATTACAAAGTTCCGAAATTCAAGCCATGGATAAGATTCGGCTGCGGATCCGACTCCGAAAATCTTGGAAGAAAGTCAAATTCAAGATCGAAGAGAGAATTAGATTATCAAATTAGATATTGTACTCGAATTTATATTCAAATTAAGAAATTATCTTTGTAATTTATTTTTCGTGTTTATTCATATTACTCAATACGAAATTTGTGTTTACAAATTTTGGCATGCCCGGTAGGAACCTATTTACCTCTCATCTCTCTTCTCTTCAAGCTCAAGTTACTACGATGACACCCCTTAAGATCAAGATCGTAAGGGCTACTGCAAAATCACCAGAGATAGATTTCGAGAACGTGAATGTCATCATAAGAAGTATGTCAAAAGGTTCACAATCACTCGATACTTCTTTCAATTGTTGGTCCCAGTGAAAAACCCATGAAATGCGGAAAAATCATGTAATGCATATAAAACAGGGGTGAGGGAATGGTGATTCCAATTTTTTTTTCTTTAAACCAATGTGTTTTGCTTATAATCAAATGCATATGACAAGTAAGAATATAAAGCAATAAAGAACACATCAAAGTATAGTGGTTCGGAGACTCAAGCTCCTACATCCACTCTCCCTTTTCCAAGAGAAATTCCTTCAAACGGGACTTATCTCCCTCCACGGGATCGCCTACAGATGTTTACCGAGTTCTCACTCAAACGGGACTTATCACCCTCTACGGGGATCGCCTACCCTCCCTTTCAGGATTGCTTAGATGTTTAACGAGTTCACACTCACACCCAACTAGGGTGAGATTTTCCCTTACATTTATTTAGCCTCGATGCTAAGGTTGGGAAAATATCTCTAAGCATAGGATATTACATTTGTGCTTACATCTAGGGCAGAACACTCTTGAATATATGCGTGTATTTCTTGCTCAGTGTTCTATGGTGGAAATGCTAGATGATTTGGCTTTGTAGCTTGATGGATCACGCATTTCTCACTCTTAATTTGATGGAAGAACTTGTATTTATAGTGTGGATTTGAATGTTACCGTTGGATGGAGTCACATTCAAATCCATACTATTCTGTAGTTTTTTGCAGCTTTTTCAGGCTGGTTGTCTTCCTCTCATTGGTCCACGTCAGCTGAATCTAACGGCTATAATCTTCAGGATTCTTCTGAGTCTTTAGGATTCTTGATTCAGCAGACTTCTCTTCAGCGGACCTTGTCTGATCAGGCATACTGACACTCAGGCTTACTGAGTTCAGCTCTTCTGACTTCAGATATCCTGACCCTCAGCTCACTAGCACTCAGGCTATCTGATCATCAGTAGCGTTCTGATTCTCAGTGAACATGACTTCAGATGACTTGTCTTCTGATTTCTTCTCGCCTGATCTGATCAGCTCACCTGATCAGATCAGTATAGCATCAGGTCAGCATATCAGTTTATCTGCATCAGATTAGTACATCAGGTTAGCATATCAGGTTAGTTGCATCAGGTTATCTTATCTGATCTCGATCAGTCTCATCTGCTCCTCTTCTGATCTGGTCATCTGATCAGGTCTTCTGATCAGGTCACCTGATCTTTTGATCCCAAGTCCATCTGATCAGGTAACTTCTGATTCTTCTGATCAGCTGGCTTAGCTTTTTTTTTCTTCTGATTTTGCTCAGCTCATCAGTTAACTCCGGAACTCATCTTACTCATCTAATCTCGATCAGTCTCGTCTGATCTCGATCATCTATTTCTGATTTTGTGAGTTCCCCCTCAACTTGTTATCTCGTTCCCCCTCAACTTGTTATCTGTAAGTTAGCTTGAATAACACAAGTTGATAATGTTTTGGCATAATTCATCAAAACTAAAATATCCCAACACTTCTGACAATGTTGTGAGTGAAGGAAATAACTCAGTATGTTCTACCCCTCGCTCCACCTCAAGCTCATCATCAGATTCCAACATGGCTTCAGTGATGGTAACATGCACTACGACTGTCGAAGACCAGATAGCACATCTGACTAAAGTCATCGAAGGACTCACGAAGCACATTCAAGGACAAGATACTCAGATTACCAAGCTCATGAGCAATTCAGATAAGGCAGAGTCAAGTCGTGCTAAAGGAAAAAGAATTGAAGGTTGTGAGAAGGATGAAACATCTGCTGAAGATCAACTAAAGGAAGACGATCTACCTACGAAGGACTTACATGTCTATGCTGATGGTCTAGTTTTGGTTGATCAAATAAGACATATCATAATTGGAACAATCAAGAACATGTACGGTTTGAAAATGCCGGTAGGTTAACCACCTCCCAAATTTCAACTATTTGTTCACTCATGTTGTGAACATGCTACAACCGAGCAGCCATGTGGCAAGAGAAGCCATCGGGTCGTCACCCAGATGGAGCCCGGGGCAGAACTGATTGACTGGTAGTGTCCTATGATACATGTCATAAGTTGTGAATTTGCATAACATGAATAAACCAGCTCACGTAGAAGTCATAAAGCTGACAAGTCGCCGGTCGACAACCAGGTAAAATGAATTGGGACAAAACCCAGTGCCCAAGGCCAACCAGGTCGCGATTAGCGACCAAGAAGAGCGACTTGGAATAAGAATTCCTCAGGCCGGAGGTCGTGAAGTCGCGAATCTTACCAATACGGAGCAAACACCCAACCAGCCGCAAGATCCGTCGTTGAAGCTCGGTCCGCAAATGGCGCCCACTAACTAAGACAACCATTGACCCAGCAAGGCGAAATTCTCGGCTAGCAAATTGAAGCACCATTAAATGACATTCCTTATATGATCACCCGCCTAGGTGCGGGGATTCAAGTATAAATAAACATCAATGGCCATATTGGTGGAGGTTGGCATTTTAGTGTTCTTAGGCAGAAAATAACAAAGTTCCTGGCTTGGTTCGCCCCCAGAAGTAGTCTAATTTACAGACAAATTGGGTCATCAAATTTCGATCTCATTATTACGTTTCTGTTCATTTTAGTAGTTAATTCATCGTTAATAATTACGTGTTGGCTGGAATATTAACTGGAGCACAACAACTGGCGCCGTCTGTGGGAAAAATTCTACTGATTGTTCAAACATTCTTTATAAAACCCACCATCTGTTCATTTGTAATGGCGATCAACCAGAATGATGCTGCAAGGCGTGAAATCGATGCTCGAGATGGGGTAGAGGCCTCCATGAGCTCTCATCATTCTCGCCAAGTGGCTGCTACTATCGTTCCAGACTGGGGGAGCCTCATTCGGACCCCTGAAGATGAAAAGCCGTCATGACTGTCCCCAACAAGAGACGGCTCATTTTCGATGGCCCAGAGGAATAACTCCCGATCAAGAGGGCTGACAATGGCGTGGGTACCTCTAAAGGTAAGGGCCCCCTGATCCGAGTGGGACAGTCAACTGGCCAACTGGCCATCACAGCGGCAAGAAACATCAACACCCGGGACTACCGGTGCCCCCAGATTGAAAGTCCAGTAGTTCTGAACAGCGTGTTCAATCGCCTCGAAAACCGGGGGCATGGTGAGCTCAAATAAATAATGAGGATGAGGCTCATTCTCATCCTCGAAACGAAGAACAAGTAGAACGCGATCTCGCGTATGTACCGACTGTGCACCTAATGAGATGCCAAAGGACTCCGCCAATAATAACAATGACAGGCGGGGCAGTTTCCCAACCTCAGACCCTCACGACGCTGAAGTCGCTACATTGGCTTGTATGGTCCAGGCATTGCTAGAACGAGTGGAGAATCAGAATGGATAGACGGGAACTAATACTAACCCCGTCGTCCCAGGTTCTCTACTAGGTACGATGGTCACCCTGGCACCCACCCATCAGAAAACCAGCACCTCGGTAATAGGCCGCTACAGTGGGAGCTCTGATCTAAGGGTTCATGTAGCGAAATATAATTCCTACATAGCATCTATGGGTGCAACCGACGCAACCAATTGTAGGCCATTCCTGCTAACTAGGAGCGATCAAGCTCATATGCATTTCTCCTCTTTACCTCTATACTCAGTGGACACCTTTGAACAACTCACCAGACTATTCCCAAGCCGTTTCTCGACAGCAGCTCCCCGACCAGGGACCAAACAACGCCTGATGAATACCCAGTAAGGCGAAAACAAACCTGATCTATCCTATATCGAGAGGTCTGACAACCTTGTCCTCGAAGGAGATCCCTCGGGAGATGAGGCAAAACTGCTCGGGGCCATTAGCGGCCTCAAGAAAGGAACTAGGACACGGTGGCGCATGACCGCCAAGTACCCAACAAGTTACGCCGACTTCAGAAAGCGGGCAAGCTACTTGATAGACACTACGGAACTTTTGGAATCTCGATTCTTCGAAGCCAGGGACGTCACAGAGCCGAGGAGAAGTTCTAGGAAATCTGAGGGCCATTACCAGGCACCCGACAACCTCCAGCCGTTTAAAGGGACAATACCGGCGGAGCTAATGGAAGTCATGACGCAGATCGAAGGTCGAGAACTACTCCTCCTGCCTCGCCTGACCAAGGACAAGGGTAAGCAAAAACCGGATAAGTACTGCCACTATCACGACCAGACAGGTCACTACACGGGTGAATGTAGGGACCTACAGAAATAGCTCTGGAGGTTGTTTAAGGATGGGTTGCAGGACAAGTTCATTAAGCGACCATGAACCATGGTCGAGAGGTCGCCAACAAGGCAATCGTTCCCATCAAGAAGATCGAGGTGGAGGGAGCCCTAACCTAGGGGTTAGGTAAAACGAGCGCCCAGATCCGCCCATGCCAGAAAATACAGGAGGCCGCAGTAAAACTTGGAAGAGCCAGATGACCACCTACTCAGAGGTCGTCGAAAAGCGGTTGGACGAGTTCGTGCATTAACCCCCATGAATTTAAATTCGCGAGCAGGCGCGCTAGCTCAACCAGTAACTTCCGAAGGGCCGGCAGGGATAGAAGAAAAAAGATTGAAAGCAAATCCCCAAAATGCAAGGTACGACCAGATGTCCAAAAAATACTTTAATCCTGAAGAAAAACTGCACAAGTGCAAGAAGACGATCTGGTGATCAAAGGTGTCGGGGTTTTCTACACCTACCTTCGACCCAACACGGGAAGGCCCGTTTAAGACTTCTGAATACCTTGCGAACGGGGTGTATAAACTTGAAGACACGGAAAGATATTAACACAATACCCATGGAAAGCTATGCATTTAAAGAAACACGACCCGTAGGAGGGATTTTGTATACATTGTATCAATAAATTATTCGAGACAATAAAAAGTTTTTCCTGAGCAATCGTTGTGTAAATGCTAAGTCTGACTTTGGAATCATGGATGGAAATGCAGATAGCCAAGCGGATAACCTATCCAAACATTTTTAGGACATACAGGTTCAGTCTCTCGGGCTCATTTTCCATGGCTTCATAAGACGTTACAATATAGCCCCATAGGACGTCGCATCTACGAAGGTCGGTGCAACTTGGGGACCTATAAAATCACATTTTCAATTAGTCAACAAATTTGTAGAAGCTCGTTCAATAAGACTTCGCAATACGATACTAAATGGTCTCACAGAACGCCACATTCACTTAAATCGGTGCAACTTGGGCACTCGAAAGTCGCAATATGTAAGACGATAACATCACAGAGGTTATTCAAGTCAAGACGCAAGTAAACAGGAAACACAACGAGATAAAAGGAACATCACAAATAGCTAAAAGCGGATAAAATAAAGGTCTAGGGACCATCAGTTCAAAGCTAGAAGGCTGCAAATTCAAAGCCCGTAGGCTACAAGTCTTACACCCGAAGGCCATCATAAAAAAAAAGAAAAAAAAAAAGGAAGAAAGACTTCCAGAACGCTCATAAATTTTTTAGAATCAAGCTTCATCAGCTTGAAAGTTGGCTGCACCATCCCATGGGGCTCTCCCTCCAACGCACTTGTCTCTCCACCTACTATCGCGATCGGATCAACTTGCTGCTCAGTACCTCCACCACTGGTCACAATCTGCCTGGTATCAAGTGCGACCTCTATGCCTACCATGAGCTCGGTGGCATCACCCAACTCAGAAGCCTCGGGAGAAATGATTTGATCGGGATCTGGGAAGAAAGACAAGTCCACTCCTAGCTTGCTCAGGTCTTTGATATCCAGCAAGAGACTGCGGTCTGGAGGATTGTCCTGCGCATAAGCCTTCAGTTCATTGACCATGCCAGAAATGTCACCAGAGGGGTCAACACGGCGATGGGCATGGATCGCATCAGAAAAAGCTTTATAGTAGGCGAAGTTGGCATTCACATCAGCTTTAAACCTGAAATCAGCCTTTAAAAAAGCCATCTCTTTTTCCAACCGGGCCATGGTGACCCGCACCCCATCAACCTTAGCCTTGCGGCGGTCCTCCCCTACCCGAACTTACTCCTCCAGCTCCGTCACTTTCTGCACCAGGCCCACATTGGTCTCCTCAAGCAACCCCACCCTCTCTTTGGCTTTCTTCTGCGCCTCACAAGTAGTGACCATCAACCTGCTTTGATCACTCTAATTCTGGCGAAGTTCCCTCGCTCTGCGGAGGTCAAACTCAGCCTGTTCACAAGCACGCTCTAGATAGACGGAGGCCTGCTGTGTGCGGATGATGGCAGCAAGAAGATTACCAGAAAACTTGTGGCGATGAGCGTTGGCGTCATCCTCCTGCGACCAGCAACGGGGCAGATTATTGAGGGGTTGGTTCATGTAGTCAGGCCAATGCTCAGGAATACCCCCCATGTTAACATCCCCAGATCTAAGAAAGCTCACCATCTCTGGAGCATAGTCGCGCTCGGTGAAATCAGGACTACAAGACCAAAGAGCAAAACCACAATCAATACAAAGACCCATTCATCAAGATATCATGGTTTAAATTACAATACTTACTCATTAGAGCGGCTTGGGTCCCAACCAACCTAAGAACGGTCCTTGGTCCGGAGCTCGTCGACTGGGAGAGGGGCAGCCCGAGCGGCAAGACGGGATGGAGGAGACCTAGTCAACAGTTCTGGGGCACAAGCTCGCTTTTTGGAAGACTTATCACCAGGAGGAGGAAAGGCCACCATTGACCTTTTTCCCTTGTCGAGAGGGGGAGAGCCTGGAGGCATCGGTGCCAAGGGACTAACAACCCCCGGCCTCGACTTCATTGAACCAAGCATGGATTTCTTAGCCTTTCAGAATCAGAGTCCAAATGCTCAATCTCACACAGGGAAGAGGGTGCTCCACGAACTCTCCCAAAAGCATCGGCAAAATCCCAATTCAAGTCCTTCGTGCGGGACACCAAGGCTACAAAGCAAAAGAAGAATTAGATCTGTACAATATAAGTAAGACACAAAAATAAACTTACGATGTTCCACACGATCAACATAGTTAGTTGGCACATGGATGGCTAAGGGGCCGTTCGGATCCACCGACTGCCAAGCCCCACCGACGAACCACCACGCCTGGTGCCAGCCCTCAACTTTGGCTGGAATCCCATGAACTAATTCTAGCCCCAGTAGTGTTGGGGTTATACTGGAAAATATGCTTTTACTTTGTATAACCTGAATTTCGGACTTATTTGCTGAAATAAATTATTTATGACTGTTGCTTTAAATATCATTGAATGTTATAATAATCGGGAGCCATATTAACTGTAATATGGGTTAATATGGATAGTGCAATATTAATTATGTAGTGGGATTAATTAATATTTATGGGCTTGAATAATATTGTGGCTCAATATTGAAAGTTCAAGGTCCATTGGAAGGTCCAATCTTAATTCTCCTAAAGGCCCCTCAAGTAGCCCAAATATAAAGTCCAATAACTGAAAAATGTGTTTAAAATTAAATAAAATATTGTTGCCTATTTTTCCTAATTTTTCGAAAATAAATAAATAAAAGAGGGAGAAAGATTTTCTTTGAATTTTGTTATGGAATGAGGATAAGTATTCTTGAGGGTAAAATGACCAAGAGGGCATTCAGAGCCAAGGGGAATAGAGCCAAAGAAGTGTTGGAAATCGTTCACACCGATGTATGTGGTCCAATGTCAGTCAAAGCAAGAGGAAGTTATGAGCATTTCGTTACCTTTATCGATGATTACTCAAGATATGGATACGTTTACCTTATGAAGCATAAATCTGAGACCTTTGATAAATTCAAGGAATTTAAGGCTCAAGCAGAGAATCATAGGGAGAAACGTATCAAGTGTCTACGATCCGATCGTGTAGGCGAATACCTCAGCGATAATTTTTTGAACTACTTGTCTGATGAAGGGATTGTATCCCAGTTAACTGCACCCGGAACCCCTCAACAAAACGGGGTTGCAGAACGAAGAAACATAACTCTTTTGGAAATGGTCAGATCGATGATGAGTTATGCGGATCTATCCAAATCGTTTTGGGGTCACGCCTTGGAAACAACGACTTACATTCTAAATTTGGTGCCATCCAAGTCGGTTCCTAAAACCCCTAAAGAGTTGTGGACCGGGCGCAAGCCTAGTTTAAGACACATGAAAATTTGGGGGTGTCCTGCATACGTGTTGGACAATGAAGCCGGCAAGTTGGATCCACGATCGGAATTAAGGCTGTTTATAGGGTACCCCGAGGGAACGAAAGGGTGCATGTTCTATGGTCCCGAGGATCAAAAGGTGGTAATCAGTACGCACTTTAGATTCTTGAAAGAAGACTATATGAACGATAAAAAGCCCAGAAGTGAGATTACCTTGGATGAGCTAAGGGGGCTTACCTCAATGCCAACAGTACAAGTTGACATACCAAACGACACACTTACACAACTGGAACCTCGTCGTAGTGGGAGGGTCGTTAGACAACCTGAGAGATTCATGGGGATAGGAGAGTCGTCGGACTTGGTCCCCGGTGAAAATGAATTGGACCCATGGACTTACAATGAGGCAATCCAAGACAAGGACGCGAGTTCTTGGCAAACGGCAATGGAAGCCAAGATGGGTTCTATGGATCATAATAAGGTGTGGGAGCTAGTCGAACCACCTAATGGGGTCAAGCCCATTGGATGCAAGTGGGTACAAGAGAAAAATAGGACCGGACGGGAAGGTAGAAACCTTCAAAGCTAGACTTGTGGCAAAAGGATATACTCAGAAAGAAGGGATCGACTATGAGGAAACCTTTTCGCCAGTAGCTATGCTCAAGTCTATCCGTATTCTCTTGTCGATAGCTGTACATCTCGATTTTGAGATCTGGCAGATGGATGTCAAGATAGCTTTCCTCAACGGAAGTCTTGAAGAAGAAATCTATATGCAACAACTCGAAGGCTTCATTGAAAAGGGCCAAGAAAATCTAGTTTGCAAGCTCAAGAAATCCATTTATGGACTGAAGCAAGCGTCGCGTGCTTGGAACCAATGTTTTGATCAGGTTATAAAGTCTTACGGGTTCGATCAAAACAAGTTCGAAAGTTATGTGTATAAGAAGCGTGTCGGAACTGCATTGGTATTCTTAGTACTATACGTAGACGATATTCTGCTCATCGGGAATGATGTAAAGGTATTGTCGGACGTAAGGGCATGGCTGTCAAAATAGTTTGATATGAAGGACTTAGGGGAAGCTGGTCACATCCTTGGGATCAAAATCACTCAAGATCGTAAGAATAGGGTGATAGGCTTATCGCAAGCTTCATACATAGATACTATCTTGAAGCGATTCAGCATGCAAGATTCCAATAAAGGTTTGGTACCTTTCAGAGATGGAATACATCTATCTAAAGAAATGTGCCCGAAGATGCAAAAGGAGATAGATGACATGAAGGGCATTCCTTATGCTTCGGCTGTCGGAAGCCTCATGCATGCTATGCTGTGCACGAGGTCAGATATCTGCTTTGCCGTTGGAATGGTAGCAAGACATCAAAGTAATCCGGGGAAAGAACATTGGACTGCAGTTAAAAATATTCTGAAGTATCTGAAGAGAACTCGGGATAGAATGTTGGTTTATCAGTCAAGTCATACAGTCTGATTCCCATCGGTTACACAGACTCGGATTTCTAATTAGACTTATATTCCAGAAAATCTACCTCGGGTAGTGTTTTTTGCATGGGGGGAGGAGCCATGACATGGAGAAGCGTTAAGCAGAAATGCATCACAGATTCTACCATGGAAGCCGAGTATGTAGCTGCTTGTGAAGCAGCGAAGGAAGCGGTTTGGCTCAAGAACTTCCTAGTGGACTTGGACGTAGTTCCGAATTTGCCTAGCACAATCACGGTCCATTAAGATAATGCCGGAGCAGTTGCAAATTCAAGAGAACCAAGAGCCCACAAGGCCAACAAACACATTGAAAGGAAATACCATCTTATACGAGAAATCGTTAAGAGAGGAGATATAGAGGTGGCAAAGATCGCGTCAGAGGACAACCTAGCAGATACATTCACAAAGGGTCTGCCTCAGAATACATTCGAGAGACATGTGGAAGGAATGGGTGTCAAGACAGTTGCCAATCTGCTTTGAGTATAAGTGGGAGAGATATTATTAGGTTCGTGTAGTTGACATCAGATGTCACGTAGATTCTACACGAGACGTGTTGTAGTATACTTAAAAGCAGACTTTGAGTATAAGTGGGAGATTGTTGGGGTTATACTGGAAAGTATGCTTTTACTTTGTATAACCAGACTGAATTTCGGACTTATTTGCTGAAATAAATTATTTATCACTGTTGCTTTAAATATCATTGAATGTTACATATATTTACTGCATACCTGTTCAGTAATTAGTACGTGTTACATTGTAGTTAATTTGGTGATACCAGATCACAGAAGATCAAATTAGCAGTCCCTTGTAACTAAAAGTACGAAATTCACAACCCAGATGGAAATGAACAATCCATCGTGAAAGGTTGAAGTGTAAGGCTCAGATTGGCTTGTCTTGACCAAGAGATTACACTAGTGCATTATGGTGCACTGAAGAGGACCTACAGGTGGATAAATTCTTCAGTACTGAATATAGAAGAATTAGACTTCAGTGGTTAGTTATTTCTTAATCTCCGTTCCTTAAATAGGATCGTGTGGAATTAATAACTATTGCTTTGACTTACGATGGGTAGAGAATCAATGTGATTCAATACCTTGTATCTTGGACAATATTATTAGTTACATGACGATTGCTAAGATTTAACATGGAGAATCGGTGTGCAAGTGCGTCTTATTTGATTAGTCCCCTTGGGAGGCTCAGAAGTTTTATCATACCAAATCTTGCAAGTGGAATTAATTTTCCGATATGGATAATAATGTTGAGCCATTCCTGAACCAAGGAAAAAGATATTAATTAATGTGAAGCTATTTCAGTGGCTTAAATTAATTAATGGACTGGATAATCTTAAATTTGAAAAATAATAACCGGGAGCCATATTAACTGTAATATGGGTTAAGATGGATAGTGCAATATTATTTATGTAGTGGAATTAATTAATATTTATGGGCTTGAATAATATTGTGGCTCAATATTGGAAGTTCAAGGTCCATTGGAAGGTCCAAACTTAATTCTCCTAAAGGCCCCTCAAGTAGCCCAAATATAAAGTCCAATAACCGAAAAAAGGTGTTTAAAATTAAATAAAATATTGTTGCCTATTTTTCCTAATTTTTCGAAAATAAATAAATAAAAGAGGGAGAAAGATTTTCTTTGAATTTTGTTATGGAATGAGGATAAGTATTCTTGGAATACAAGTTTATCTCATTAAATTCAAGAAATCTCCCACTTGGTTATTTGTTTAAGTAATTTTCGAAAATATTAAGTGAAATTAAGGAAGGAAAGATTTTCTTGATTTTCTTGGAAAGATATTATGGAAAATATGTATTCTTGGAATACAAGAATATCTCATAAATTCAAGAAGATCTCAATCTTGAAAATCTTGCCTTAATTTTCGAAAAAGACCATAACAAGAGGAGGTGGGATTTTTGTGGAATATTTTAAATATGGAGAAAAGAATATATGAGATATATTCAAGATGTCTTGGAGACCAAGAAAAAGATTTTCCCATCTTATTCCTCATGAAATTTTCGACCACCAACCCTTAGTATAAATAGGGGATGAATTTTTTATCCCCATGCAATTCCATGTGTTGGAAAAAATAGAAATCAACAAAGGTGGTGCAACATAATTTTATTTTTCCTTTTGTTAATTGTTCACGAGTATCTTTCCACCGGATTGTTGGACAAGGACGAGGCAATACTTGATAAGGCTCTTTGGGTTTGTTCGTGTGAACGGGATATCCATCTTCTCAACGGTTGTCACTCCGAGAGTTTAGTTCACGTAAACTCCTAGCTATTCCACATGCGTAGGATTTATGTGATAAATTTATATGCATGGTTTGTTGTTGAATTATTATTTGAATTAATATAGGATTAATTCATGCTAGTAATAATTGTTAGAATTAAATTTGTATTTAAATATTCATCCCGAATAGACCCGGGTAATTAATTCCCCAACACGTAGAAGCCTAATGGCGTTGTACCCGCCGGTTTAAGCGGTCGACATCAACAACCAATTAAGTTCCCCAGGAGTCGGCATCCTGTAAAGGCCAGCTTGACCCAACACCTTCATCGTGGATAGGATATAACTCCAACCGCTTGGCATGATTTTGGTGATACTCTGGTTCCACGCCGCCAAAAGATCAGAGATGGTGGGGTGCAAGGGAAACTGAAGTCTGGCCTCCAGGGTGTGCTCATTAACGGCGATCATCCCAACCGGTGGTTGGTCGGCCCTTTCATCAGACCTGGAGGCATAGAAGTGGATGTCCAGGGGGACATTGAAGCGAAGGCGAGCCCCTCGCACATAATCCTCCAACACCCAAGACTGAAACTCATTGGAGGATGCATCATATTTAGACTTCCCAGCCTTACGATAGACACGACTGGGACTCTGGTAGGGAAATCTGTGCAGGTAACCGGGGAAATCAAAGAAACATTCATGAACCTTATCCACTCGCTCAAAAGAATCAGTTAGTACTGGGGTGGCAGACGAACCGGCCATCTCCTCCGGGAGATGAGTCCAGACCGGACTAACGCCCACCAGAGATAGATGCATAGAATCGCCCAGATCATCCATGAACTCCGCATTGGGTACCAAATCCCGTCTGTCATTGTCATTATCATCGTGGTGTGGGCTGGTGGAATCGACCTGTGCGGTGGGTGAAGGGGAAGACTCATCGAAAGACCCAGTTGGACTCATGATAGCAAAAGCGGCAAGGAGGCGACTACGGCGGCGTTGGACAGGAGTAAAGTCTTCTGACGAGGATACCTCAACCGGAGCAGAAGCAACACCCTTAACCATCGAAACGAAGGGAAGAAAAATAAGGAAACAAGAAATTACCTCAGATCATGGACAGAAGTTGCAGAGAATGAAGGCGCGAAGATGGAAAGGGTTAAAATCTGAAAGAGGGAAAAGTACTTATGGTAAAGATTTGGGGAGATTTTAACCTAGAAGTTAACAGGCGATAATCCACGAAAATGCGGGTGCGTGCACGACACGCGCTCATCTGATTGGCGGAATTCGCGGTCCACGAAATCTTTACGCTTTGCCCACCTGTCAAATCAGAGGTGTGTATAGAAGAAACTAAAAACCTTTAGGCTTATCGAGAAGGAAACCGCGGGGCACAAACCGGCAGCTTGCAAGTCACAGGTCCCAGGGCGGGCCTCGTAGGTCACTAGTCGGAGATCGAACTCTAGTGAAATCAGGATAAGGCCCAAGACTACAGCTCGGGCCTTGGCCTGAGGGGCAATTGTTGTGACCACGCTACAACCGACCTGCCACATGGCAAGAGAAGCCGTCGGGTCATCACCCAGATGGAGCCCGGGGAGGAACTGATCGACTGGTAGTGACCTATGATACATGTCATAAGTCATGAATTGGCATAACATGAATAAACCAGCTCGCGGAGAAGTTATAAAGCTGCAAGTCTCCGGTCGTACAACTAGGTAAAATGAATTGGGGCAAAACTCAGTGCCCAAGGCCAACCAGGTCGCGATTAGTGACCAAGAAGAGCGACTTGGAATAAGAATTCCTCAGGCCGGAGGTCGTGAAGTCGCGAATCTTACCAATATGGAGCAAACGCCCAACCAACCACAAAATCCGCCCTTGAAGCTCCGTCCACAAATGGTGCCCACTAACTAAGACGACCGTTGACCCAGCAAGGCGGAATTCTCGGCTAGCGGGATTGAAGCACCATTAAAATAATATTCCTTGTATGATCACCCGCCCAGGTGCGGGGATTCAAGTATAAATAAACCTCAATGGCCATATTGGAGGAGGTTGACATTTTAGTGTTCTTAGGCAAAAAATAATAAAACGTTCCTGGATTGGTTCGCCCCCAGACGTAGTTTAATTTACAGACGAACTGGGTATCAAATTTCAATCTCATTATTGCATTTATGTTCATTTTTGTAGTTAATTCATCGTTAATAATTACTTGTTGGCCAAAATATTAACAGGAGTACAACAACTCACTTAAAGGAAACACATTCGATTAGTACATTGATTTGGAGGCCAATACAATCGATAGTTGGGAGCAGCTGGAGCAAGAATTTCTCAACCATTTTATAGTACTCGAAGGACGGTCAACATGATCGAGTTACCCATCAATGGAGGGAAGAGCCGGTGATGGATTACATAAATCGATGGGGGAACCTGAGTTTGAATTGTAAGGATAGATTGTTCAAAGCTTCAGCAATCGAAATGTGCATTCAAGGAATGCAGTGGGGTCTTCGATATATCCTCCTAGTTATTCAACAAAGATCTTTTGAAGATTTAGCTACTAAGGCTCACGATATGGAGATAGGTATAGCCACAAGCGGAGTTTAAAGGTCACTATCTCAAGAGCCCCGTAGGTTCAAGGACAATCAAGAAGTCAGAAATGGGGGCAAGCCCTTCGTCAAAGCTCCAAATAAAGAATCAACAACGATAACTGCTACATTTTTTTAAACTCGTAGAGATGAAAATGACGCAAATGATAAAGGAAAAAACTTCGTGCAGGACAATGTGTCAAGTAAAACATCTCTAAAAGAGTTGCAACAAAAGTAATATCCTTTCTTGGACTCCGATGATCTCGGTATATTCGACGACCTGCTTAAAGCAAAATTCATCGATTCTATAGTACTCGAAGGACGATCAGCATGATCGAGTTGACAAGTGTCCGTCAACGGAGGGAAGAGCCGGTTATCGATTACATAAATGGGGGAAATCAATGGGGGAACCTGAGTTTGAATTGTAAGGATAGATTGTTTAAAGCTTCATGTTGGTCCCGGTGCAAACGAGTCTCACACGTGTATGGGGGTGAATACACGTGTTCAGTGATTTTTAAAACTTTTTATTCACTGAGATCAAGTGGGTCAGGTTGTCCTGCGAATTTTGCCCTGAGAAGCACAAATAGCCCTGAGTCAAAGTCTACTGAGACAATGATCCTGAGCAGCTTTCAGAAGCTTCAGATTAGCCCAACTGATCCTGAGTTTTATCAAAGATCCTGAGAAGCTTGGATCAGATAATTATCGTACTGAATACTCAGTAGAGTCAGTTCAGTTTGGTAACTATCTGTTCTAGCTAATCAAGAGTGCGGAATGGTTGGCCCTAAGTTTATACTCGTTTTAACTTGCTGAAAATTTCTTCCTTAGTAAAATAGTGGTTAAGGTTGTGATCAATTTGATACAAGTTCAGTGGATTGTTTCCAGCTGAATATAAGTAAAATATGCTTTCAGTGAAAAACATGCAACAGATATAATGCAGTCAGAAAGCAAAAAACACAGCAATTATAGTGGTTCAGAGACTCAAGCTCCTACGTCCACTCTCTCTGATCTTCAGAGAAATTCCTTAACACACTTCCTAAAGTTTCAGGCTAACTCACTGCAGCTTACTAACTTTTCTACCTTGAATTTTCTGGCTGACTCACTGCTGCTTACTAACTCAACACACACAAGTTTTCAGACTACCACAAGTAGGTTACTAACTTCTCCTATAGAGCTTTCTGGCTGAACTCAACTGCAGCTTACTCACTCTTTACAACTCTAACTCACCAACAAATCACACACACACAAACTACCTTATCAAAGGGTTTGGGTTTGGGTTGGTTTCCAACTAGGGTGAGATATCCTTTACAATAAGAACAAATGCAAAGGCTAGGATATCTCTACTAAGCTTTGGATATATCTATCAAATCTAGGCTTAGTGAATGAGCTCTCTCCAATGTGAAACACTTGGGAAATTCTAGGGTTTTCGAGTGCTTCAATTTGCAAGAATATGAATGAGCTCTTGAGTTGCTGTAATTTCCCGTAACCTCTTAATGGTGAAGGTCACCGGTATTTATAGGCAACTTTACTAAGGTCACTCTTTGAAAAACTATCCATTGGAAGAGATAGCATCAAGAGTTTCCATTATTGATGAACGACTCCCTTGCATGTATTAGGAAATATGCAGCCATGTAGCCAATCACCAATTTTCGCAGTCTGGAATATAGTACTAATGACAAAATTCAGTGTCCTGTCGCTTTCAGTGTCAGTAAGGTACAATGTTGTCTTCCTCTGATTGGTTCTTGTCTTCAGTGAATGTAGACAAACAGAACGACTCTTTTAGGTCAATCTCTCTGAATGAGACAACCTTAAACAACACTTAGACTTTGTTCCTTTTTGTCTGCTCTTGAATGTTTTGGGCAATATCTATTCTTTTGTAAATATGCATTTTCCTCAGTTTTGCATATATTCAGATAGATATTTCTTCAGTGCCTCTGAACATTCAGGTCTTCCTGAGTCTTCAGTAACTACTGAGTCTTCAGTAACTTCAGTATCTTCTGAACATTCAGTTCTACCTGAGTCTTCAGTAACTACTGAGTCTTCAGTAACTTCTGAGTCTTCTGAACATTCAGTTCTACCTGAGTCTTCAGTATCAAAACCTGATTAATATCTGCTGACTATACATGGTGCAGATATCTTCTGAACTATTCTATACTGAAACCTGACTTAGACTATCAAGATTATCCTGAACATGTCATACTCAGGGGTTTTGGGATCTAATCAAAACTCTTAATTAAATTCATCTCCCAACAATTTCCCCCTTTTTGATGATGCCAAAACCATCCTGTTACATTTAAGAAAACCTAACCTATACTCAGGTTTCAGTTATCTATTACACTCCAAAATGACATATCTCCCAACAATTTCAAAACAAAAAGGCATATCAAATAATTAAAGACATGTAAGAAGATAATGAGATATTATCTTTGAGCACAAAAGATAATCTTTTCATTGATAAGAGATAAGAAATACATTTTACAATGAAAATAAAAAAGATACACTCCATTTTTCTTCAATCTTCTTCAATCTCATCTTCTGGTACTTCCAAGTTGAACATCCCATAATACCTCTTCTTCAATGCTTCTCTTTCCTTGATGATCTCAGGGTTGTTTCCAGTTAAGCCTAGTTGAAGAGCACACTGAGCAATTTCTTGAGAGATGGCAGCCTCATTCACATAGCCATTCTCAAATCTTGGAGCTGGGTACCTATATGGTCCTGGAGCCATAATCTGAGTGTTGCCTTCATCTGCCAAGTTGATCCACTTCTGCAGATACTCAGGATAAAATGTTAGCAGATACTCAATGAATGCTTCATTTTTATCTGAGCTGCTCCCCCTCCATTCTCTCAGAATTTCATAATAGAACCAGAAGGTTCTCTTGATTTCTTCCCATGCATCATTGATCTGTAAAGGCATCCACTTATCAATGTGCGGCCATTTCTGAGTCTTCTAAGTACCTCTCCTTTTGCCAATGAACTTTTTGAAACCACCCCTTCTTTTCTGCTCTTCTTCCTTCTTTTTGATCAGTGGAGCACCTGAGACTGAGGCAGCAGTTCTTTTCTCTTTTTCAATTTGCAGGGCTCTCAGAGTTTTCTTGGTGTCGAAGGTTTCTTTCTGAGCTTCAGTTTCTTCTCTTTCTGATTCTTCCTCAGATTCTTCAAATTCCATAATCAGTTTCCTCTGAGTAGACTTTGTTATCTTCGCTCTTTTCTTCTTTTCTGGCTCAACAAAAGCTAAAGCCTTTCGCTTTTCAGGTCTGACTTGGGTTTCACCAGCTCTGCGTGTTTCATCTCTCCTTCTTTCAATCATTTTCTCTTCTATAATTTCCTGAGTCATTTTTTCTAATGTCTGAGTGTGGCCAAGTTCTTCAACTTCTCTGAACTTCAATTTTTCAGTGTCTTCAATCTCACTCAGAGCATCCAATATCTTCTTTGCATCAACTTCTTCTCTGGCTTTCTTCTCCAAGGTCTGTGCCAACAACTTATCCAATTGACCTTTTGAACTTGGCCTTTCCCCCTTTTTGGCATCATACCTTGGGAGAAGTTGGGTCAATGCATTATCCATGTGGTATTGTTCTTTGCCCAAACTGCGCACCTCCCTAGCCAGTTGATCATGCTCATCTTCTAATCTCATCATGTAGTTCTTGGCCATTGAGAATTCTTCTGAGAGTGGAGCAAACTGTGTTGAGAAGGCTTTGTACGTCATCTCTGTCATCTTGGTCATGAGCAGAGTGCTCATTTCCTCAATAGCTGACTTGATCATTAGTTCATTCGTCTCAACCATCTTGGTTTCAAGATAAGCAGTTCTGGCTTGATACCTTTGCTCCATATCTGTATTGAGCTCTGTCCTTACACCCTCAATTTTCCCTTCCATAACAGTCATCTTATCTGAGAGAGTTATTTGCATTTGCAGCATATCAGATGATGAACTCAGATTATCCAACTTTTGAGTTTGACCAGCCAATGCTACTTCCATCTGGGTCATCTTTTCCACCATTGGATCTATCTTCTTTAGTTCATCTAGGATTGGGATTAGATCAATCACTGGGGTTTGTACAACTGGTTCCAAACGAGTTGGGTGCTCCAATTGAGCCCTCAGTCTGCATAACATAGACAACAGATTTAAAGATATTTCAGTAACTTTGGCATAATTTACAATAGTGCCAAAATGTACCTGAAGAGTGCTAACTTGAGTCTGAGGTTGTCTGGTATCAGTCTGCTCAGTCTCAGCTTCTTTCTGCATATCATCCTGAATTCCTTTTTCTTGTTCAGGTTCCTTCTCTTTCTCAGGTTCGGTTTCTTTCTCAGGTTCTCTTTCTCCTCCTTGATCTCTTTCTTCTTCCTGATTATGAGAACCGGATTCACCAGCCTCAACATTCTTCTTCTCATCCACCTTTCTTTTCACAAACTTGTCGAAATCAGCAGCTTTCATCCTGAGCTTGGTCTTTCTGAAGCCTGAGAACTATGTTAACACAACAGTTTCAGCATTCCACCAGTCCTCTCCTCTGAAGGAGGCTATGTTTAGCATCTCTGGAAGTGTTTGGTTTAGAATATAAACGGTTGTTCTGAGCCTGAAGAAGAGATCCTGAAGGTCAGGATAAGTGTTCAGCTCAGGGTATCTGTCTAGGATGAACCGTTCCCCCTTGCTTCGCCATTCAGTTTCTTCTACCTCTCCCTTCTTTAATTCTGGGCTCTTAGGAACAATAGGCTCAGATTGTATGAGTTTTAGTGCTGATGGATCGAGAAAAGGTTCATTCAGAAGGGCATCCAGGTTCAGCAATTCCTGAGGTTCAGATTGTTCTGAAGTCTGAGTTGTTCTTTCTTCAGTAGTGTTCTGAGGTCCCTTGAAAATTTCTTGAGAAATTTTGTCAGAACTCAGGGAGGTTTCAAGTACCTCTGAGAATACATGTTCCTCAGTTTCTTGCTCCTGAACATTCTTCACCACCTGAGCAAGAACCTGAAGTGGAGATTTCATCCTTTGCTGATCGCCAGTTTGAGTTTCTTCAGTTTCACTGGCCTCCTTCTCAGCAATAGTATGAAGCCTTTTTCGCTTTTGAGGAGCCAATGCCTTTTTTTTTAGCTTTTCTCCTTTCTCCCTTTTCAGTTTCATCAGGGCTTTCCCCCTGGCTTGCTTATCTTCTTCTTCACTTTCCTCAGTGGACTTCTGAGTGGTTTGTCTAGTTTCCCTGATTTGCTCAACCACTGAACTATCCTCCTCAGCCTCTTCTTCTACAATCTCCTTTTGAGACTCAGTAATTTTCTCTTTCTTTTCCCTCAATGTCTTCTTAGTTGGTTTGAACATGATCTTTGATCTTGGAAAAAAAGTTGTATTGGCAAAAATGTCCTCCTCTTCTCTGCATGTTTCCAAGATAAACACAATCTTGGTTGCATGTAGGATTTTTCCTTTAATCACCACAGAACCATTCACCTTTTGAATATGCTTGGCTTGATCACTGATCACTTTGATCAAGTATTGCAACCAATTAAATGCCCTTGAAGGAGAATCTTCTATTGCCGCCATTAACCTCAACTTAGGCTTGCTTATCTGCTCGAAACTACCAGATCCACTCATAATGCATTTGCTCATAATATCTAAAAGTACTCGATATTTAGGTTTTAAATGATTTTTATTCAATGTAACTTCAAACTTTACCGGATGCTCAGCAATTTGATCCAAATATTCTTGTTCCCTACCCACCATGTACAAAGTAGGGTCTTCCCCTCGGTCATTCAACTTATATATGGCATTCAAGTTTTTAGGGATAATATACAACTCCCTAACAAAATCCACATACTTTTTCGTCCGCACTAAATGCGACACCGTAATTTTAGAGTCTATGCAATTTTCTTCATCTAATTGCATATTAGCAACAAACTCTATTACCTCTTTGGCGTATTCGACATCTGGTTGATTTGCGACCAGACAGGTAAGCTTTGCCAATCGAAGCATGTGCAACGCCTCCTCCTCGTGAGCTGCATTGGATGTGCTTTCCAGAGAAATGACATTTTCGTACCAGGGTTTGTTGGTAACGACAAGTTTGTGATAGACAGAGAGCGTCATTTTGGTGATTTTTAGTGAAGGGTTTTTTGGAAAGTGGAGAACTTTGGGTAATCGGAGATTTTTGGGAATACAGAGTATCGTGAAGATGAAGGTTTTTGAAATAGGGCTTGAATGAAGTCTTTGTAATGGGTATATGACTTTGATTTATGGAAAATAGCGTGGATTAAGGAATTGACGGTCAAGAATAAAACCGGCTAAAAATGGATAATTGAAAGGACGATTTCGCAAGTACTAGCCGCTAATTTATCCTTATTGGTGAATAATGAACAATGCATTTAATTACTGTTCCTGCAGACCATTGACTTTCCTCGAGAATTTCAAACGTCTCGCCCAATTATTTCCTCAGGTGTTTTATCATTTATTGCCAATGATTTCTGAGATTCAGTTAGACAATAAATGAGGTGCATGAGTCAATACTTCTTCAGACTAATTTTAACCATCAGTCTTACTGAGTTTTGACCTTGATAAAATATTAGTATAAAACTGAGTACTGAACTTCAGGATTACTGAGTTTCCCAAGACTCAGTGTTTAGGACCTTCATTTTATCCTGAGTTTTTCAGTAGAACCTGAAAAACTTCATGCATCTGAAAACCTTCAATTTTTTAGATTTACCTTATTCACCTGGATCCAACATAACTAATTCAACTAATAGTTCCTGAAATCTAGATTCAGCCAAAGGTTTAGTCAAGATATCAGCTCTCTGTTTATCAGTATGAATTTTCTCCATTCTAATATCCTTCTTTTCAACATGATCTCTGATGAAGTGATGTCTGATATCAACATGCTTACATCTGGTGTGCAATACTGGATTTTGTGTAATAGCAATTGCACTATTATTATCACAAAATATAGGTACTTCATTGGCTATAATCTTATAATCCCTCAATTGTTGTCTGAGCCAAAGAATTTGTGCACAACAGCTTCCTGCAACCATGTATTCAGCTTCAGTAGTACTGGTTGCTACTGAGGTCTGTTTCTTTGAAAACCATGATATCAGTTTACTTCCAAGAAATTGACAAGTTCCTGTAGTAGACTTCCTGTCAATTCTACATCCTCCATAATCAGCATCTGAATAACCAGTTAATTCCAGGTTATCATCAGCTGGATACCATAATCCTCTATTCACAGTGCCTTCAAGATATTTCAGAATCTTTTTGGCAGCCTCCATGTGACTAGCCTTGGGATTAGCTTGGTATCTTGCACATATCCCAACAGCAAATGTAATATCAGGCCTACTTGCAGTGAGATATAGCAATGATCCAATGATCCCTCTATAATCAGTGTGATTTACTGATTTGCCTTCAAGATCAGGATCCATCTTGTAGTTAGTATTCATGGGAATTCTAACTGCATTGCAATTCTGTACACCATACTTAGCAATCAGATCTCTGGTGTATTTTGCTTGATTGATGAAAATTCCTTCCTTAGTCTGTTTTACCTGAAGGCCAAGAAAGAAATTCATCTCCCCCATCATAGACATCTCAAACTTTCTTTTCATCAGAGCTGAGAACTTCTCACACAACTGATGATTTGGAGAACCAAATATGATGTCATCCACATAAATCTGAACTAGTAGAATATCCTTCCCATCTTCTATCCTGAACAAGGTCCTATAAACAGTTCCTTTGATAAAACCATGGTCAGTAAGAAATTGAGAAAGGGTATCAAACCATGCTCTGGGTGCTTGTTTAAGACCATACAAGGCTTTCCTGAGCCTGTAAACTTGGTCATTCTGACAAAATCCTGGAGGTTGTTCCACATATACTTCTTCCTTAAGCACACCATTCAGAAAAGCACTTTTCACATCCATTTGATAGACTGTGAATTTCATGTGGGCAGCACATGCAAGAAACATTCTGATGGCTTCTAGTCTTGCAACAGGTGCAAAGGTTTCGTCATAGTTCAAGCCTTCTTCTTGGGAATAACCTTGTGCAACTAGTCTTGCCTTGTTTCTTACAATGTTGTTGTTCTCATCTGTCTTATTCTTGAACAGCCACTTAGTTCCAATCACATTGTGCCTCTTAGGTCTGTCCACTAGCTCCCAAACTTCATTTCTTGTGAACTTATCCAGCTCTTCTTGCATAGCAGTAATCCAAAATGAATCTTGAAGAGCTTCTTCAATCTCAGTAGGTTCTTTTTCAGATAGGAAGCAATAGAACAAAGCACTTTCTCCATGGAACCTTCTTGTTTTAACTCCTTCTGATAGATCACCCACAATCTGATTTGTAGGATGACTATCCAACCATCTTCTCCTTGATGTTCCCCGTTCAGTAGTGTCCTCAACATCAGAAATTTTAGGTTCAGGCAGTTCATCAAATTCAGGGAACTACAGAAAATGAGAGAGTGAATCATCTTCCTCAGGGGAAATTCCATTCAGAACATTGTCAGAGACATTTGTTCCCCCTTGGTTGATGGATTTAGAGTTTGCCTCAGCTGTGACCACATCTTCATTGGCATTACATACCTTATGTTCAGATTGGTCAGCTTCAGTGTGTTGGCTTTCCTTCAGTGGAAAATTTCCATCCTGAGTCCCACCATCCTGAACTTCTTTGTCTGAGTCTAATTCACTCTATTCACAGAACTGGTGGATGTTTTATCATTCTTTTTCAGGCTAAGTCTGGTGTTCTCTTGGTTAAATCTCCTGAGTCATGTTCCTGTTTCTTCTGAACACAAGTAGATTCATAAAAAAACAACATGATGTGTTTCTTCCACAATAGGAGTCCTACAGTTGTAAACTCTGAAGGCTTTACTGACTTCAGAATATCCTAAAAATATCCCTTCATCAGCTTTGCTATCAAAGGTTTTCAACTGATATTTACCATTATTGTGTATGAAACACTTGCAACCAAACACGCGAAAGAAAGAAACAAGAGGCTTCCTTTCATTCCACAGCTCATAAGGAGTTTTTCCTTGATTCTTGGTCAGTATGGATCTGTTCTGAGAGTAGCATGCAGTGTTGATAGCTTCTGCCCAAAATCTCTTAGGAATATAAGCTTCATCAATCATTGTTCTTGCAGCTTCTTTCAGAGTCCTATTTGTTCTTTCAGCAACACCATTCTGTTATGGGGTCCTTGCAGCTGATGTTTCATGAGCTATTCCATTTGCTGCACAATAATCAGATATAATATGGTTGATAAATTCAGTTCCTTTATCTGATCTGATTTTGACCACACTCAGGTTCTTTTCAGTACTGAGTCTTTTCAGTAGTTCAGGCAGTTTTGTCTGAGTCTCTTTCTTACTGAGTAAGAATATGACTCATGTGTATCTAGAGTAGTCATCAACTACCACAAGTGTATATTTCCTGCCATTAGTGCTCACAGGTGTCACTGGACCAAAGAGATCCATATGTAACAGTTGAAGTATTCTATCAGTAGAAACTTCCACTTTGCTTTTGAATGATGCTCTGATTTGTTTTCCTTTTTGACAGGCATCACATACATGATCTTTACTGAACACTTCATTTGGTAATCCCCTCACAAGTGCTAATCTTGCAAGTTTGTTCAGGGTTTTGAAGTTTAAGTGATTCAGCCTTTTATGCCACAACCAACTGGTATCAGTAGAACTTTTTACAACCAAACATGTATCTTTAGGAGATAATTTCCAATCAGCAAGATACACATTTCCTTTTCTAGTACCAGTCAGTAATATTTGTTGTGAAGCATTGTTTTTCACATAACATAAGTTCTTTGAGAACTCAACACTGAATCCTTTGTCACAGAATTGGCTGATTGAAAGCAAGTTATGTTTTAAACCAGACACGTATGAAACACCATGGATATGAGCAGAATCAACTTCAAGAGTTCCATATCCTTCAGTCTGTCCTTTGGAGTTGTCTCCAAATGTAATCTGAGGGCCTTTTTGCTCAACATAGTCAGTGAGTAATTGCTTATATCCTGTCATATGTCTTGAACATCCACTGTCCAGGTACCATGTAGCAGGAGCCAATTCATTTCCACTCATCAGGGCTATGTTGTCTTCATTCAGCTCAGTGCCCTTTTTCTTCACCTGAAAAACAGATCAGGTCTTAGGTACCCATTTGGTGTAGGGTCCTACCAGGTTAGTTGTACCTTTTGGAACCTAAATCTGGCTGATAACTCTAATTACTTTAGAGTGGCTGATTTGTCTCCCATAAACATCCACATACACATTCACCACCCTAGGTGCCTTGGCGGTACCCTGTGTATGAGTGCCAGCCTTAGCATGAACATGAGCCTTAGAGTTCTTCTTGGGTTCAGGCTTCTTGTTCAAATGCCTTGGCTTTGGTGCAGCTGGTCTCTGTCTCTGCTGACTTGGGTTCAGGAAACCTTTACCCTTAGGCAAGTGGGGTTTAGGTTGCCTGTACTGAAATTTTGGTCTTTCAGTAATCTGCGGACTTGGTCTTCTCAGTTGAGAATATCTCTGCTGAGCATTTCTCTTCTGAAAATTCCTCTGATGGTTCAGTGCAGATCTCTTCAGGTTGGTATTCTTAGCCTGAGGCTTTAAAGTACTGGCCTGAAAATTTCCTACTGAGTGTTCAGGTTTCTAGCATTTTCCTGAGATTTGGGCTTTCTTCCCTGAACCTTCAGTTTTTCTGAAACCATAGGTCCTTTACCCTTGTCTAAAACTTTGGGTTGTTCTTCAGTAAGAAGATTAGTACATGCCACTTGTTTAACAAAGACAGTCTTAGTGCTACTAGAAGAAGCAGCATTCAGAAGACCTTGTGAGATTCCCCCTGGATTATATCCCAATCCAGCCTTTATAGTTGCAGGTCTTTGATAGCTTTGAATTTCATCTATTACTTTAGATGCAGAATTCAATAGAGCTAACTTTCTCTGCACACTATCCTCACTTTTCTTTAGAGTTTCATGCTTCTCAAAGAGGTCATTGAACTCAGTTCTGATAAGCTGAATCTCCTCAGTGGATTTCTCTAATTTTCCATTCAGGATCTCTATCACTTTCTATTTTTCTGAGAGTTGTACTTTCAGAACATCTAGTTCATCAGTAGTTCCCATCAATTGAGATGTGATCTCAGCATTTTTAGTGTCTTTCCACTTTAGATTCTCAGCAGTCAGTTCCTTATTCTGCAATTGAGTTTCTATGAGCAGTTCTTGTAACACAGAATAGTCCTTCATAAGATTCTCAAAGGAATCCATCAGGTCAAAGTTACTGGTTACAGTTGAACTTGATAACTCAGGTGCTTCAATAGGAGCAACAACAGAGATAAAATAATTTACCTCCTCCATAGCAACAAGGAAGACATCATCACTGTCACTATCTAAGAATATCTCATCTGAAGAACTGGATCCTTCTTCAGATTGTTCTTCTTCTTCTGCAATCATAGCCTTCTTGCTAGAGATCTTTCTGTCTCTCTTGTCTTGTGTCTCCTTTCTCTCTTTGGCACTCAGCTCAGGAAAGTCATATTGGAAGTGACCCTTCTTTTGGCAGTTATAGCATCTGTTGGTATCATCATCCTGATCACTTTCCTCCTTGGTCTTGGAGTCCTTCTTTCTGGATGAGGAACCTTTAGCTTTGTGGTCCTTCCTTTTCTCATTGGATCTGTCCTCAGCTTCTGAGTTATTCCTGTTCTTGTACCTGTGGTTCCTGTAATATTTCTTATATTTTCCATATCTGTTGTTGAGTCTTTCAAACCTCCTTTCCATCAGTACTAGCTTATCCTCTTGCTCATCCTGATTTTTGGCAAGGGAGTTCTCAGACTCTCTTGATTTACAGGATTTCTCTTTGGCCTTGAAAGCCACATTTTTGCTAGATGAAGAATCATCTTTGCTATCAGATTTCTTAGTTTTCTTGTCAATCACAAATTCATAAGCTTTCAGTTCAGAGAAAACTTGTTGGTATGGCATATAATCAATATTTTTGGTGTTTTCAATCACCACAGCATGTATATCCCATTTCTTAGACAATCCTCTAAGAATTTTCAGTGCCACTTCTCTTTGTGGGTATCTTTTCCCAAGAGCATTCAGATCATTCATAATGCTAGTGAATCTGACTTCCAGTTTGTCAATGGATTCACCATCTTCCATTTCAAAGCTATCAAACTTTCCAATAGCAACGGAAAGTTTGTTCTCTTTAATATGATCTGTGCCTTGACACATAATAGCAAGTGTATCCCATATTTTCTTGGCAGTTTCACAGTGAGAAATCATCCCCATAACACCATCATCAATAGTGCTATATAGAGTATCTTTAGCAATGTAGTCCAAATTGACTAACTTTCTCTCATCATGAGTAAGTTGATCACCAGGTTTTGAAATTCTTCTCTAGGATCATTCCTCTCAGTATCAGTAATTGTGGGATTCACAACAGTGTATTTGAATGGTCCTTCAGAAACCACTCTCCACATTCTCTCATGTTTGGAATACAGATGAGTCTGCATTCTCAGTCTTCATAGTGTTGGGGTTATACTGGAAAGTATGTTTTTACTTTGTATAACCAAACTGAATTTCTGTCTTATTTATTGAAATAAATTATTTATCACTGATGCTTTAAATATCATTGAATGTTACATATATTTACTGCATAATTGTTCAATAAAAAGTATGTGTTACATTGTAGTTAATTTAGTGATACCAGTTCACAAAAGATTAAATTAACAATCCCTTGTAACTAAAAGTACGCGGTTCACGACCTAGATGGAAATGAACAATCCATCATGAAAGGTTGAAGTGTAAGGCTCAGATTGGCTTGTCTTGACCAAGAGATTACACTAGTGCATGACTGATGCACTGAACAGGACATACAGGAGGATAAATTCTTCAGCACTGAATTAGGAAGAATTAGACCTCTGTGGTTTGTTATTTCTTAATCTTCGACCCTTAAATAGGATCGTGTGTGGTTAGTAATTATTGCTTTGAATTATGACGGGTAGAGAATCAATGAGATTCAATACTTTATATCTTGGGCAATATTACTGGTCACATGCGATTGCTAAGATTTAATATGAAGAATCGTGTGTGAGTACGCTCGTTTGATTTGACCCCTTGGGAGGTTCATAAGATTTGTCATACTAAATCTTGCAAGTGGAATTTGTTTCCGGTATGGATAATAATGTTGAACCGTTCCTTGACCAAGGATAAAAGATATTAATTAATGGAAAACTATTTCAGTGGCTTGAATTAATTAATGGGCTAGATAATCTTAAACACGAGAAATAATAACCAGGAGCCATATTAACAGTAATATGGGTTAAGATGGATAGTGCAATATTAATTATGTAGTGGGATTAATTAATATTTATGGGCTTGAATAATATTGTGGCTCAATATTATATATTCAAAGTCCATTAGAAGGTCCAATCTTAATTCTCCTAAAGGCCCCTCAAGTAGCCCAAAGATAAAGTCCAATAACTGAAAAAGGTGTTTAAAATAAAATAAATTATTGTTGCCTAATTTTCCTGTTTTTTCGAAAATAATAAATAAAAGAGGGAGAAAGATTTTCTTTGAATTTTGTTATGGAATGAGGATAAGTATTCTTGGAATACAAGATTATCTCATTAAATTCAAGAAATCTCCCACTTGGTTATTTGTTAAGGGATTTTCGAAAATTTTGATTAAATAAGGGAAGGAAAGATTTTCTGGAAAAGACATTATGGAAGATATGTATTCTTGGAATACAAGAATATCTCATAAATTCAAGAAGATCCAAATCTTGGATTCCTACTCCTTATTTTTTCGAAAAATACCATAATAAGAGGAGTTGGGATTTTTGTGGAATATTTTAAATATGGAGAAAAGAATATATTGGATATATTTAAGATTTCTTGGAGATCAAGAAAAAGATTTTCCCATCTTATTCATGCACAAAAATTTTGACCAACACCCCTCTATAAATAGGGGATGAATATTTCATTCCCAAGTGCAATTCCATGTGTTGGAAAAATTAGAAATCCACAAAGGTGGTGCAACATAATTTTATTTTTCCTTTTGTTAAATTGTTCGAGAGTTCCTACCACCGGATTATTGAACAAGGATAAGGGAATACTTGAGAAGACCTTTTGGTGTGTTCGAGTGTACGAGATCCATCTTCTCAACGGTTGTCACTCCGAGAGGTTAGTTCACGTAAACCCGTAGTAATTTTGCATGCGTAGGTTTTATGTGAACTGTTTATATGCATGATTGGTTGTTGAATTATTATTTGAATTAATATAGGATTAATTCATGCTAGTAATAATTGTTAGAATTAAATTTGTATTTAAATATTCAACCCGAATAGATCCGGACAATTAATTCCCCAACACATAGGTCATAGCTCTCAACAGAGAACATAGGAAGTTTCTTAGAAGGCATGATGAATGAGCCTTGTAAGATATCAGCAGTAAGATCTATTCAGTAGACCACCAAAGTCTTTCAGCAAATAGACTATGGCTACCAAAGCAAGAGGTCAAAATGAACCACTGCTCTGATACCACTTGTTGGTCCCGGTGCAAACGAGTCTCACACGTGTATGGGGGGGAATACACGTGTTCAGTGATTTTTAAAACTTTTTCTTCACTGAGATCAAGTGGGTCAGGTTGTCCTGAGAATTTTGCCCTGAGTAGCACAAATCGCCCTAAGTCAAAGTCTACTGAGACAATGATCCTGAGCAGCTTTCAGAAGCTTCAGATTAGCCCAACTGATCCTGAGTGTTATCAGAGATCCTGAGAAGCTTGGATCAGATAATTATCTTACTGAATACTCAGTAGAGTCAGTTCAGTTTGGTAACTATCCGTTATAGGTAATCAAGAGTGCGGAATGGTTGGCCCTAAGTTTATACTCGTTTTAACTTGCTGAAAATCTCTTCCTTAGTAAAATAGTGGTTAAGACTATGATCAATTTGATGCAAGTTCAGTGGATTGTTTCCAACTGAATATCAGTAAAATATGCTTTTAGTGAAAAAACATGCAACAGATATAATGCAGTACAGAAAGCAAACAACACAACAATTATAGTGGTTCGGAGACTCAAGCTCCTACATCCACTCTCTCTGATATTCAGAGAAATTCCTTAACACACTTCCTAAAGTTTTAAGGCTGACTCACTGCAGCTTACTAACTTTTCTACCTTGAGTTTTCTGGCTGACTCACTGCAGCTTACTAACTCAACACACACAAGTTTTCAGACTACCACAAGTAGCTTATTAACTTCTCCTCTAGAGTTCTGGCTGAATTCAACTGCAGCTTACTCACTCTTTACAACTCTAACTCACCAACAAATCACACACACATAAACTACCTTATCAAAGGGTTTGAGTTTGGGTTGGTTTCCAACTAGGGTGAGATATCCTTTACAATAAGAACAAATGCAAAGGCTAGGATATCTCTTCTAAGCTTTGGATATATCTATGTTGGTCCCGAAAAACCCGATTTAAAACTCGTAAAATCTCAATGGGAGGTGATTTAATTTTTTTTAATGTGTTATGCAGATTTGCTAAAGTATGTATGACAGTTAATATGAAAGCAAGTAAGAACACACGTATTTTTATAGTGGTTCGGACAACTCGTCCTACATCCACTCTTCCCTTCATGGGCACCAACTTGACCAACAGATATTTATGGAGCTCTCACTCAACGGGACTTATCTCCCTCACGGGATCGCCTATAGATGTTTAATGAGTTCTCACTCTCACGAGACTTATCCCCCTTACGGGATTGCCTACGGGACTTATCTCCCTCTTGGGATTGCCTACGGGACTTATCTCCCTCACGGGATCGCCTATTAACTACCTTACTTAACCACTAATTCTCTCTCAAGAAAGGGTTTGGGTTTGGTGTTATTTCCAACTAGGTGAGATTTTCCCTTACATTGTTTTAGCCTTTAAGCTAAGGTTGGGAAAATCTCTCTAAGCTTAGGATATGGCATTTTTGCTTAGATACAATGAAGAACACTCTTGGGTAAATTTGGATATTTAATGCTCTGTGTTCTTGAATGGAGATGCTTGAATATTTGGCTTTAATCTTCACTTTGCAGCATCCTCCATTATTTTCTTTTGAAGATAGTGCAATGTATTTATAGTGTGGATTTGAATATTACCGTTGGAGAGTAAATTCAAATCCATACTAATAGTCTTCCAGCTTTTCTTTGTCCTTTTGCACTGTTGTTTCCAGCTTTATGTCACATCCATATATGTGTTGTCATCTTCTCATTGGACAACTTTTTGTGTGTCTAACGGATCTGATCAGCTCGCCTGATTACTGTTCATCTGTGCTGATTTCACTGTTCATCTTGCTGATTTCTGGTCGTAGATTTCTGGTCGCCTGATCTGATCAGCTCACCTGATCAGATCAGCATAGCAGATCAGGTCCGCACTGCATTTGGACTGCATCAGCAAACTGCATCAGAAAACTGCTACGGTAAACTGCATCATAAAACTGCTACAGTAAACATCAGAAAACTGCTACAGTACACATCAGAAAACTGCTACAGTAAACATCAGAAAACTGCTGCAGTACGCATCAGAAAACTGCACGGTATGTCAGTTTCTGCACGTCAGTTAACTCGGAACTCATCCTTCTCATTTGATCTCGATCAGCCTCGTCTGCAGCCTCGTCTGATCTCGATCATCTTCGTCTGATTTCATGAGTTCTCCCTTAACTTGTTCTCTCGTTCCTCCTTAACTTGTTATCTGTAGATTAACTTAAATAACACAAGTTGATAGTGTTTTGGCATAATTCATCAAAACTAAAATATCCCAACAATCTATCAAATCTAGGCTTAGTGAATGAACTCTCTCCAATGTGAAACACTTGGGAAATTCTAGTGTTTTCGAGTGCTTCAATTTGCAAGAATACGAATGAGCTCTTGAGTTGCTGTAATTTCCCGTAACCTCTTAATGGTGAAGGTCACTGGCATTTATAGGCAACTTTACCAAGGTCACTCTTTGAAAAACTATCCGTTGGAAGAGATAGCATCAAGAGTTTCCCCTTCTGGTTATTGATGAACGACTGTTTTTAGGGTTTGAACACTCCCTCGCATGTATTAGGAAATATGCAGCCATGTAGCGAATCACCAATTTTCTCAGTCTGGAACATAGTACTACTGACAAAATTCAGTGTCCTGTCGCTTTCAGTGTCAATAAGGTACAGTGTTGTCTTCCTCTGATTGGTTCTTATCTTCAGTGAATGTAGACAAACATAACGACTCTTTTAGGTCAATCTCTCTGAATGAGATAACCTTAAACAACACTTAGACTTCGTTCCTTTTGTCTGCTCTTGAATGTTTTGGGTAATATCTATTCTTTTGTAAATATGTGTTTTCCTCAGTTTTGCATATATTCAGATAGATATTTCTCCAGTGCCTCTGAACATCAGGTCTTCAGTAACTTCAGTATCTTCTGAACATTCAGTTCTACCTGAGTCTTCAGTAACTATTGAGTCTTCAAGAATTCCGAGTCTTGATAACCCAGTATCTTCCGAACATTGATTCTACCCGAGTCTTTGAGATCAAAACCTGATTAATATATGCTGACTATACATGGTGCAGATATCTTCTGAACTATTCTATACTAAAACCTGACTCAGACTATCAAGATTATCCTGAACATATCATACTCAGGGGTTTTGAGATCTAATCAAAACTCTTTATTAAATTCATCTCACAACACTTCAGCAATCGAAATGTGCATTCAAGGAATGTAATGGGGTATTCGATATATCCTCCTAGCTATTCAACCAAGATCTTTTGAAGATTTGGCTACTAAGGCTCACGATATGGAGATAAGTATAGCCACAAGCGGGTTGAAAGTTCACTATCTCAAGAGCCCCTTAGGTTCGAGGACAATCAACAAGTCAGAAATGGGGGCAAGCCCTTCGTCAAAGCTCCAAATAAAGAATCGAAAACGATAACTGCTACATTTTTTTAAACTTGTAGAGATGAAAATGACACAAATGAAAAAGGAAAAAACTTCGTGCAGGACAATGTGTCAAGTGAAACATCTCTAAAAGAGTTACAACAGAAGTAATATCCTTTCTTGGACTCCTATGATCCCGGTATATTCAACGACCTTCTTAAAGCAAAATTCATCGAGTTGCCAGAAATGAAACGACCGGATGAGGATGAGTGTACAAATGACCCTAGGTATTGCAATAATCACAAATTGGTAGGGCATCCAATTCAAGACTGCTTTATATTTAAAGAGAAAATCATGCGGCTAGGCGAACTAGGGAAGATTATACTAGAGGATGATGGGACGACTGCAATTGTTCTCATCTTTGAAAATGACAATACTTCGTGTCATGTGGACAAAACAACGAAGCATGTCAGTCTAACCACGAGTCCGATGATAAAATGATGGTCATTCTGCAGTTGTAACTTTCAAAGATAAGGACCTACTACTTGGTTCACAATCATCCCACAACCGACCGTTATTCATATCTAGTTATACTCTGCAGCAAAAAGTAAATTGAATTTTAATTGACGGGGGCTCAGGGTTGAACATCTTACCTTTGAGAGTGATTAAAAATTTGGGGATACCAGCAGACGACCTCATGAATAGTCTGTTGATGATCCTAGGGTTCAATCTAGAAGGACAAAGAGCTCTCGACACGATAGTATTATATTTACTGATCGATGAGATGCCCTCGTCTGTACTTTTCCATGTCATATATGCAAGGACATCATACATCATGCTCTTTGGGCATCCATAGTTGCACAACTATGGTGTGGTACCCTCGACCTTACACTAGTGCTTCAAATATTTTGAAGGTAACAACATAAAGACGGTGTTTAACGATGATAACCCTTCACTGAAGCTGAATCATACTTCGCTGATGCTAATTACTTCTTGAAGAGTACTAAGACGAATAAGACCGAGAAAGATTCATCGAAAGAAATAACAAAAAAAATTGGACCTAGCGAAGGGATCAGGGCATTAGAAAAATTGACTCTTCCTTTGACTAAACTTGACACGGTGAGACCTTTTTCACAACCACTCGAAGGATTCACTCTTCCGATTCTAGGAGCTAGAATCGAGCATGGAGATATATCAGAAGCTTGATCACAGGGTCATATGGTCCTCAAGCCTTTAACCTTCTTGTTAAGGCCGAATATAGTTCGCAAGAAAGCTCGACATCGAAAGAGTCACCCCGCCACCCAAACAATCGGAATATGGAGTCAATACTACTCCAAAAATGTTGAAAAGAAATGATTATGTTGTCAAGAGCACAAGGATTGGCTTAACGTACGCGCCACAAAGTCCAATTCACATTGCCAATAAAGTAAACTAAAATAGAAAAAAGGAAAAGACCTAGGACCATAAGGACACAAGTCGTCCCAGAGGCCGAGGCACCGCTAAAAACCTCTCTAAGGTAAAACCCTCCTTAGGGCAAAACCTTTAGACGAGGGAAAAAGGAATACCCCTCTACAAGGAATTACATCGTAGCACGAAATTAATCCTCAAATATAACACAAAAATAATCCTTATGCAGATCCGAAAACAAAAAGGAATCAATGCAATCCGGCCACATGCCAGTCCAAACATGGTTAGTCCGCTGTTTTGCCAAAATATCTGCCGCCTGGTTCCCCTCCCGGAAGATGTGGGTAATACGAATTTCCATGGAATCCCGTAAAATAAGAACCGATCTCCACAATGAAAGAAGGCGCCAGGGAACCACACTAGAAGTAGCTTGTAGGAATCGAACCACAATTTCCGAATCCGTCTCAATCCACAAGCGTAACCAACCTCGGGCATGAGCAAATTGAATCGCCAGTAATGCAGTAGCCAGCTCAGCCTCTAAAGCAAAACCCCAACCAATAGCTCTGGAGAAGGCAGCAACAAAGAAACCTCTAGAGTTACAAAAAATTGCACCCCCGAAGAGGTCCCTCGGAGACTCATCCACACTTCCATGAATATTCACCTTGTACCAGCCCGGATCTGGCGGACGCCAACGGACCACCATGGTCGTCAAAGGAGGTCTAAAGGCGCCAAACATGAGAAGCCGATGAAGAATCGCTAGGTCTTGAACCGAACCATCACTGAAACCTAGCTGAAGAGAATCCGCCTCTCGAACATAAGCCAGGATCTAAACTAAACAACCCCCGCCCTTAGGAATAATATCATCATGAATGCGTCTGTTGCGTGCATACCAGATAGCCCAAAGGACCGTAACAAATGTAAGGCGCCAAATATTCTGCAACAAAGGACTGAATCCAAGTGTGATAGCCTGGAAGAAAAGGTGATGGAAACCAAAATCATAACACAAATGTACATCAAAAATAGAAGTGATGGAATCATAAATAAGACGAGTGAAGCCACAATCAGCGAAAATGTGATCGAGAGACTCCTCAGCACAGAAGCATAACGGGCAAACTGAAGGCCCAATCGTCCCATACAGCACATCAGCCGTAGGCAGCCTGCCAAGAACCGCATGCCAAGCCATGGTACTTCGACAGGGAGGGATGAACGAACTCCAAATCCAACGACCCCAATTATTCCTGAGCATGGGAGGTCGTAGGAACTCATAAGCATCCCTGGAGGACAGATCACCAGAAAGGTTACAGGGCCATATTAAAAAATCCTCACCATCATAAAATCGGTAATTGAGGATATCAATCACAACCTGAGTACACCGAACCAGAAAAAGCGAGCTAAAATGCAAAACCCCATCATAGTAGAAGTCGCTGATTGTGTCAAGCAAATCGGTCGAAATAGATTGGGGAACCCCAATCCTATCAGCAATACGATAGCCCAGCCAATTATCAGTCCAAAAATAAGTCAAAGAACCCACGCCAGGAAGCCAACGAGAAGTCTCATAGAGTGTAGGCAAGTGCGACCGAACACCGGACCAGATCGAAGATACACGGCGAAATGCCCTCACCTCACCTCGGGCCGTGAAAAACCGATCGTGCAACAACCCTAACGTCGAGTCCGCTCTTGACAATAACTCCCATGCAAAGCGACACAAAAATGACTCATTGGCAATACACACCGAGCTCACTCCAAGTCCGCCTTCTTGAACCAGAGCACAGCAATGAGACCAAGCAATCCGAACGCTACCCTTTTTGATAACACTGCCCGTCCAAAGGAAGTTGCGCATCACCCTTTCAATCCTAGTGATAAGAGAAGACGGCCATCGATAAACCATCATAGAATGGACCAAAGAAGACGTCATGACACTATTAATTAGGCACCGCCTTCCAGCAAGGGAAAGAGAGCTACCCTTCCAACGGCTGATTTGAGAAATAACTTTATCCGCCAAGCCTTGTAAATGGGAAGAACGCGGAATCCCTTCAAAGATAGGGACCCCCAAGTAGTCAAAGGGAAGAGACCCTTCGACAATCCCAGTCGTCCGACGCATGAGACTCCGAGTTAGGCGATGTACCTTTGAACCATAAAACACCCGCGACTTAGACGGGCTAAAAACTTGTCCGGAAATGTCCCCATAGTGAATCAGGATATCGTGTAGGTGTCGAATATTCCTGGACGTAGCCCGCATAAAGAAACATCATATTCAGGTATGACAATAAGTTTATAGAAGATAATGAGATATTATCTTTTGTTGATCACCACAAAAAGAGCTCATTTCATTGATGTAAAAATAGAGAGTTTACATATTACAATGAAATGCTTTCAGATCAACAACAAAAAATATACTAAGCTTCAGATAATTTGAGCTCCATCTTCAGTCTTCCTATATCTCATCCTCAGGGACTTCAAGATTGAACATCCCATAGTATCTTCTTTTCAGCTCATCTCTCTGCTTGTTGATTTCAGGATGACTTCCAGTTAATCCCATCTAAGGAGTATATTCAGCAACTTCTTTTAAAATAACAGCTTCATTAACAAAACCATTGCTGAATCTTGGAGCAGGATACATGTATGGCCCAGGTGCTGTTATCTTGATATTGTGCTCATCTGCAAGATTCACCCATTTCTGTAGATACTCTGGATAGAAAGTCAGGAGATATTCTAAGAAGGCTTCATTTCTGCCAGGAGTGCTTCCTCTCCATTCTCTTAGCACATCATGATTGAACCAGAATGTTCTCTTGATCTCTTCCCATGCATCATTGATTTGGATCGGCATCCATTTGTCAATGTGTGGCCATTTTTGCACTTTAGTAATTCCTCTCCTTTTGCTTATGAACTTCCTGAAGCATCCTCTTCTCTTCTGTTATTCTTCCTTCTTTTTCTTTGTCAGTTGGGCTCTTGAAATAGATGCAACATTTTTCTTCTCCTTTTCAATGTTCAGAGCTTTCAGAGTGTTGTGCCAATCAAAATACACCCGGCTGAGTACTAGCTTCATATTCTCCAAATCTTTCTTTAAAAAGCTCTTTGTTCTCTGATTCCTCTGATTCAGAGAAAGATTCCTCTGATTCAGATTCCTCTTTGTTCTCCAAATCTTTTCTTCAGATTCCTCTGATTCAGAGAACTCAGTAATTCGTTTTCTCTAAACAGGCCTGGCAGCAATCTTCTTTTTCTTCTTCTCAGGCTCCCTGAATGCTACAACTTTTGTCTTCTCAGGTAGCTTCAGTTCAGGTCTGGCATGAGCTTCACCAGTCAGGCTTGTCTCAGTGGCTCTTCTCTCGATCATTTTCTCAGCAGCAGCTTCCTGAGTGGCTTGCTCATCTATCTGAATGAACACAGGTTCTTCAGATTCTTCGAACTTCAATTTTTCAGTTGCTTCTATTTCATTCAGAGCAATCAGAATCTTCTATGCTTCTTTCTCTTCCTGAGCTTTCTTCTCCAAGGTTTGTGCCAAAAATTTATCCAAGTCATCCTTTGAGGAGTGGGATGTCTTTTCCCACTTTTTGGCATCATACCTTGGAAGAATTTGAGATAGTGTAGCCACAGCACTTACTTCTCCAGCCAGATGACCATGTTCATCTTCCAATCTTCTCAGATAGTTCTTGGCCATGGAGAATTCTTCAGAAAGTGGGGCAAACTGCTTTGAGAAAGCTTCATGCATCATTTCTGTCATCTTGGTCATGAGCAGAGTACTCATTTCCTCAACAGCTGATTTGATCATCTGTTCATTCTTCTCAGTCAGCTTGGACTCAAGATAGACAGTTCTATCTTGATACTTCTTCTCCAAGCTCTCAGCCAGTTCTCTCCCAACTACATCAATCTTGGAATCCAGAGCAGTTATCTTTTCAATAATTCCAGTTTGAATTGAATGCATATCAGCAGAAGAACTCAGAGTTTCCATCTTCTGAGATTGATCTGCTAACACAATCTCCATCTGAGTTATCTGATCCATGAGTGGCTCAACTTTCTTCAGCTCATCCAGGATTGGAGTTAAGTCAATCTCTGGAATCTGTGGTGTATGCTCCAATTGGGCCTCGGTCTGAAGGGTTCTAACTTCAGTCTGAGGATTCTGAGATTCAGCAGCATTATCAATTTTCTCTTGTTCAGCTTCTTTTTCTTTCTCTGCTTCTTTATCTATCTCATCACCTTTCTCACCTCCTTGATCTCCATCTTTTGAACTCGGCTCACCAGCCTCAGCAGCTTTCCTTTCAGTAAGTTTCTGCTTTATCAGATCATCAAATTCAACATTTTTTATCCTGAGCTTTGTCTTCCTGAATCCTGAAAATTCAGTTAGAGCAGCTGTCTCCGCACTCCACCACTCTTCTCCTCTGAAGGAGGCAATATTCAGCATATCTGGGAGTGTCTGATTCAGAATATAGACAGTTGTCCTCAGCCTGATGAACATGTCCTGAAGGTCAGGGTATGTTGTGAGCTCTGGGAATCTGTCCAGAACGAACCGTTCCCCCTTGCTTCTCCACTCAGTCTCCTCTGCTTCTCCTTTCTTCAGAGGTGGAGGGCTTGGTTATTCAGCAAAGGTTTGTTCAATTTAAACCATTTGTAGGGCTGATGGATCAAGGAAAGGTTCTATTAACAATTCATCGAGATCTAGAATTTCTTGGGGTTCTTTTAGCTCTGAGGTTTGAGAGGGTGGGATCTGAGTTTGGCTATCTTTAATGGGTTGTTGGGAACCCTTAAAGATTTCTTGGGAGATTTTATCAATTCCTATTGAGGTCCCCATTACCTCAGAAAAGACATTCTCCTCTTCAGCCTCTTTTTCTCCAATGTTCTTCACCACCTGAGCTAGCACTTGTAGTGGTGATTTCAAACCAACCTGAGCCTCAGTCTGAGTTTCCTCTTGCTCAACTTCATCGGCTTCTTTCTCAGCAATTGTTTTTAGCCTTCTCCTCTTTTGCTGTGGAGTCAAGGCCTTCTTCTTCATCCTTTCTCCCGTCTCTCTCTTCACTTTCAGAAGAGCCTGAGTTCTAGCTTTCTTTTCTTCTTCAGAAACAAGCTCAGTGGCTTTTGCTGATTCTCTCCTGGTCTTTTTGGGTGGAACTTGCTCAGCAACAAATGTCTGTTCCCCCTCAGATTCTTCCACGAATATCTCTTCCTGAGATTCAGCAGCCTTTTCTTTCTTCTTCTTCAAGGTTTTCTTTGACAACTGTGAACATGATCTTTGAAGTGGAGAATCCATTCATTGGGGCGAAGGTATCCTTGTCATCTCTGGCTGTTTCAAGGATGTATGCAATCTTTGTGGCATGCAGCAATTTGCCTTTCACCACAATGGTGTCCTTTTCTTTAGTGATATGCTTCGTTTGATCACTAATAATTTTGATTAAGAATTGCAGAAAGTTGAAATCAACTCAAGGAGAATCCTCAATGGTAGCCATCAACCTCAACTTTGGTTTGCTAACTTGTTCCAAACTGCCATACCCACTCATAAGGCATTTGGACACAATATCAAGCAGCACAATATACTTCTTTTTCAAAAACTTTTTATTAAGAGTAGCTTCAAACTTGATAGGCTTCTCTGCAATTTTGTTCAAATACTCCTGCTCTTTCCCAATCATAAAAGAGTAGGATCTTCCCCAACAACATTTAACTCAAACACTTCATTCAAGTTTTTAGGAATAATGTAAAGATCCCTAATAACTTTAACAAATTGCGAGCTATCTAAGACTTGAGTAACAATTATACTTGAATTCATGCAGCCATCATCATCTACCACAAGATTTGAAATAAATTCCAGTACCTTTTGATTCCACTCCGCCTCTGGTTTATTTCCAACCAAATATGTAAGCTTTGCAAGACGAATAATATGCAGGGCATCTTCTTCATGAACTTCGTTGTCTGTCCCCTCGAAAGATACAATATTTTCATAGTAGGGCTTATTTGAGATGGCTAACTTAGTGAAGATTGAGGGTGGAGCCATTCTTGATTTTGTGGAAAGGGATGTGTTTGCAGAATTTTTGTAAAAAAATTTGCAGGGAAATTTGAAGACGAAGAAGTTCGAATGCAAAATGAACAGTTTTCAGCGAAAATTTGGTTTTATAAAGGGGTTTCAAAGATGGACAGTTGAGATCATTATCAGACAAGTGATGGTCCAGATTGAAAGTAGGTTTTGTCATTGAGCTTAATAAGGGTAGTAATCTGGCTTAATTTGAATAACTTGCAGCAATCAGTTACCCAAAATGGTGATTAAGCACATTTTTTGATAAAGTCATCTGCGGACTATTGACTTTCCCAAATTCGAAACGTCCCGCCCAAAAGTTCAGGCATTATGTATTTATTTCAAATGATTACTGAGTAATCTCTAAGTGAAATAAATGCAATGAATTAAATGTATGAGTCCATATTACGTCAGGCTAGTTTTTCTTTCAGCCTTACTGAATATTAACCTTGACAACGTTCAGTGAGCTTGTCCTTACTAACCGAAAATCCTGAATTCTTGAGTAGCCATACTGAAGGTCAGTTGTCCCGAGTTCTCAGTTTTACTGAAAACTTCATGCATCTGAAAACCTTCAATTTTCCAGATTAATTCACTCACCTGGATCCAACCTCCCTAATTCAACTGATAATTCCTGAAATCTTGATTCAACCAAGGGCTTAGTAAGAATGTCAGCTCTTTGTTTATCAGTATGAATTTTGTCCATCCTGATATCCTTCTTCTCAACATGGTCTCTGATGAAGTGGTGTCTGATATCAACATGCTTACATTTGGTGTGCAGTACCGAGTTTTGTGTAATAGCAATTGCACTATTATTATCACAAAATATAGTCAAAGAATCTTATAATCTTATAATCTTATTGTTGTCTTAGCCAAAGAATCTTATTATAGCAATTGCTTTCATTGACTATAATCTTATAATCCCTCAATTGTTGTCTTAGCTAAAGAATCTGTGCACAACAACTTCCTGCAGTCATGTATTCAGCTTCAGTGGTATTTGTTGCAACTGAAGTCTGTTTCTTAGAAAACCAGGATATCAGTTTACTTCCCAGAAATTGACAAGTTCCTATAGTGGACTTCCTGTCAATTCTACAACCACCATAGTCAACATCTAAATAACCAGTTAATTCAAGGTTATCATCAGCTGGATACCATAATCCTCTATTCACTGTGCCTTTAAGATATCTCAGGATCTTTTAGGCAGCCTCCATGTGACTAGCCTTAGGATTAGCTTGGTATCTTGTACATATCCCAACAGCAAAGGTAATATCAGGCCTACTTGTTGTGAGATATAGTAGTGATCCAATAATCCCTCTATAATCAGTATGGTTAACTGATTTGCCTTCAGGATCCATTTTGTAGTTAGTATTCATGGGAATCCTAACTGCATTGCAATTATGTACACCATATTTAGCAATCAGATCTCTGATGTACTTTGTTTGATTAATGAATATTCCTTCTTTAGATTGCTTGACCTGAAGTCCTAGAAAGAAATTCATCTCCCCCATCATTGACATCTCAAACTTTCCTTTCATCAGAGCAGAAAATTTCTCACACATCTAATGATTAGGAGGTCCAAATATGATGTCATCCACATAAATCTGAACTAGTTAGATATCCTTCCCATCTTCTATCCTGAACAAGGTTCTATCAACAGTTCCTTTGGTAAAACTATGGTCAGTAAGAAATTGAGAAAGTGTATCATATCATGCTCTGGGTGCTTGCTTTAGACCATATAAGGCTTTTCTAAGCCTATAAACTTGGTAATTCTGACGAAAGCCAGGAGGGTTCCACATAAACCTCTTCTTTAAGCACACTATTCAGAAATGCACATTTCACATCCATCTGATAGAGTGTGAATTTCATGTGAGCTGCATATGCAAGAAACAATCTGATAGCTTCTAGTCTTGCAACAGGTGTAAAGGTTTCATCATAGTCCAAGCCTTCTTCTTGGGAATAACCCTGTGCAACTAACCATGCATTGTTTCTTACAATGTTGTTGTTTTCATCTCTCTTGTTCTTGAACACCCATTTTGTTCCAATCACATTGTGCCTCAAATCTATCTACTAACTCCCAAACTTCATTCCTCGTGAACTGATTCAACTCTTCTTGCATAGTAGTAATCCAAAAAGGATCTTGAAGAGCTTCTTCAATCTCAATAGGTTCTTTCTCAGATAGGAAGCAGTAGAACAAAGCACTTTCACCATGGAACCTTCTTGTTTTAACACCTTCTGATAGATCACCCACAATTTGGCTTGAGGGATGACTATCCAACCATGTTCTCCTGGATGTTCCCCCTTCATTAGTATCCTCAACATCAGAAATGTTAGGTTCAGGTATATCATTAAACTCAGGGAACAACAAGAAAGGAAAAAGAAAATCATCTTCCTTGGGGGAAATTCCATTCAGAACATTGTCAATGACATTTGTTCCCCCTTGGTTGATAGATTCAGAGTTTGCCTCAGCTGTGACCACATCTTCATCGGCATTACTTACCTGATGTTGAATTGGGGTCAGTTCAGGTGGTTCAGCTCCAGTGTGTTGGCTTTCTTTCAGTGGAGAATTATCATCCTGAGTTTCACCAGCCTGAGTATTTCCATCCTGAGTTTCTTCTTGTTCAGAGTCAGATTCACTCCATTCATGGAATGTAGCTGACTTCTTCTTTTCAGGCTCAGATGATGGTTTAGCATTCTTCTTCAGGCTAAGTCTGGTGATTCTCTTTGTCAAGTCTTCTGAGTCATGTTCCTATTTCTTATGACCACAAGTAGATTCATCAAAAACAACATGAGGTGTTTCTTCCACAATAAGGGTCCTACAGTTGTAGACTCTGAAGGCTTTACTGACTTCAGAATATCCCAAGAATATCCCTTCATCAGCTTTGCTATCAGAAGTTTTCAAGTGATCGTTACCATTATTATGAATGAAACACTTACAACAAAACACACAAAAGAAAGAAACAAGAGGCTTCCTTTCATTCCATAGTTCATATGGTATTTTTCCTTGGTTCTTTGTCAGCATGGATCTGTTCTGAGAGTAGCATGCAGTGTTGATAGCTTCAGCCCAAAATCTTTTAGGAATGTCAGCTTCAGCAATCATTGTTCTAGCAGCTTCTTTCAGAGTCCTATTTCTTCTTTCAGCAACACCATTTTGTTGTGGGGTCCTTGCAGCTGGTGTTTCAAGAGCTATCCCATTTGCTGCACAATAATCAGATATAATATGGTTGATAAACTCAGTGCCATTATCTGATCTGATTTTGACCACACTCAGATTCTTTTCATTACTAAGTCTTTTTAGTAGTTCAGGCAGTTTTGTCTGAGTCTCCTTCTTACTGAGTAAGAATATAACCCATGTATATCTGGAGTAGTCATCAACTACCACAAGTGTATATTTCCTGCCATTAGTGCTCACAGGTGTTACTGGACCAAAAAGATCCATATGTACAAATTGAAGTATTCTATCAGTAGACACTTCTAACTTTGCTTTTGAATGATGCTTTTATCTGTTTTCCTTTCCGACAAGCATCACACACATGATCTTTACTAAATACTTCATTGGGTAACCCCCTCACAAGTGCTAATCTTGCAAGTTTGTTCAGGGTTTTGAAGTTCAAGTGATCCAGTCTGTTTTGTGCCATAACCAACTGGTTTCAGTGGTTTTCTTAGCAACTAAACATGTATCCATAGGAGTCAGTCTCCAATCAGCAAGATACACATTTTCTTTTCTAGTACCAGTCAGTAGTATTTGTTGTGAAACATTGTCTTTCACATAACATAAGTTCTTTGAGAAATCAACACTGAATCCCTTATCACAGAATTGACTGATAGAAAGCAAGTTATGCTTTAAACCATACACATAAAATACACCATGGATATGAAAAATATCAATTTCGAGTGTTCCATATCCTTCTGTTTGTCCTTTGGAGTTATCTCCAAAAGTAATCTGAGGGCCTTTCTGTTCAACATAGTCAGTGAGGAGATATTTATATCCTGTCATATGTCTTGAGCATCCACTGTCCAAGTACCATGTGGCAGGTGCAATTTTATTTCCACTCATCAAGGCTATGTTGTCTTCATTCAGCTAAGTGCCCTTTTCCTTCTCCTGAAAAATAGATCAGGCCTTAGGTACCCATTTGGTGTAGGGTACTACCAGGTTAGCTGTACCTTTTGGAACCCAAATCTACATCACAACTCTAATCACTTTAGAGTGGCTAATTTGTCTTCCATAAACATCTACATACACATTCACCATTCTTGGTTCCTTAACAGTATCCTGTGTATGAGTGTCAGCCTAAGCATGAACATGAGCCTTAGAGTTCTTCTTGGGTTCAGGCCTCTTGTTTAGATGCTTTGGCCTTATTGCAGCTGGTCTATGTCTCTGCTGACTTGGGTTCAGGAAACCTTTACCCTTAGGCAAGTGGGATTTAGGTTGCCTGTACTGAAATTGGGGTCTTTCAGTATAACTAGGACTTGGTCTCCTTAGTTGAGAATTTATCGACTGAGTGTTTCTCTTCTGAAGATTCCTCTTATGGTTCAGTGCAAATTTCTTCAGGTTGACATTCTTAGCCTGAGGCTTTGAAGTACTGGCCTGAGGATTTCCCACTGAGTGTTCAGGTTTTCTAGCCTTTACCTGAGGTTTGGGCTTTCCTTCCTGAACCTTCAGGTTCTCTGAAACCATAGGTCCTTTACCCTTGTCCAAAACACGGGGTTGTTCTTCAATAAGAAGATCAGTACGAACCGTCGGTTTAACAAAGACAGTCTTACTGCCACTAGAAGAAGCAGGATTCAGATGACCTTGTGAGGTTCCCCCTGGATTATATCTCAATCCAGCCTTTATAGTTGCAGGTCTTTGATAACTCTGAATTTCATCTGTTGCTTTAGATGCAGAATTCAATAGAGCTACCTTTCTCAGCAGTCAGTTCCTCATTCTGCTCTTGAGTTTCAATGAACAGTTCTTGTAACACAGAATACTCCTTCATCAGATTCTCAAAAGAACCCATCACGTTAAAATTATTGGTTACAGAAGAACTTGACAACTCAGGTGCTTGTGTAGGAGGAGCAACAGATAGAAGAATTTACCTCCTCAATAGCAACAAGTCGGACATCATCACTATCACTATTTGAAAATATTTCTTCTGAAGAGCTAGATCCTTCTTCAGTATGTTCGTCTTCAGCAATCATAGCCTTCTTGCTAGAGAGCTTTCTATCTCTTTTGGCTTGTCTTTTCTTTCTTTCCTTGGGACTTAACTCAGGACAGTCAAACTGGAAGTGACCCTTCTTTTTGCAGTTGTAGCATCTATTGGTATCATCATCCTGATCACTTTCCTCCTTGGTCTTGGAGTCCTTCTTTCTGGATGAAGACCCTTCAGCTTTGTGGTCCTTCTTCTTCTCAGTGGACTTGTCCTCAGCTTCTGAATTGTTCATGTTCATGTTTCTGGTATTTTTGTAGTACTTTTTGTAATTTTCATATCTGCAATTAAGTTTCTCAAACCTTCTTGCCATCAGGGCAATTGTCTCATCCTTTCCATCTTGATTTTTATTGGATGAGATCTCAAGTTCCTTAGTGTGGCAAAATTTTCCCTGGGCTTGAAAAGCCACATTTTTGCTAGATGAAATATCATCTTTGCTTTCAGGCTTTTGGTTTTCTTATCAATCACAAATTCATATGCTTTCAACTAAGAGAAAACCTATTGATATGACATAGAAGCAATATCTTTGGTGTTCTCAATCACCACAGCATGTATATCCCATTTCTTAGAGAGTCCTCTAATAATTTTCAGTGCAACTTCTCTTTTGGGATATCTCTTCCCAAGAGCATTCAGATCATTCATGATACTAGTGAATCTAACTTCCAGTTTTTCAACAGATTCACCATCTTCCATTTCAAAGCTGTCAAACTTTGCAATGGCAACATATAGTTTGTTTTCTTTGATATGATCTATGCCTTGACACATGATAGCAAGTGTGTCCCAAATTTCTTTGGCAGTTTCACAGTGGAAAATCATTCCCATAACACCATCATCAATAGTGTTGTAAAGAGTATCCTTAGCAATATAGTCTAAATTAACCAACTTCCTCTCTTCAGGAGTAAGCTGATCATCAGGTTTGGGAAATTCATCCCTTGGATCATCATTTTCAGCATCAGTAACTCTAGGATTAACAACCTTATACTCAAAAGGTCCTTGAGACACAAAACTCCACATTCTCTCATGTTAAGAGTACAGATGTGTCTACATCCTGAGTCTCCATAAGTCATAGCTCTCAACAGAGAACATAGGTAGTTTCTTAGAAGACATGATGAATGAACCTTGTAAGATATCAGCAGTAAGATCTATTCAGTAGACCACCAGAGTCTTTCAGTAAACAAGACTATGGCTACCAAAGCAAGTGGTCAGTTGAACCACTGCTCTGATACCACTTGTTGGTCCCGAGGCAAACGAGTCTCACACGTATATGGGGGGGAGGGGATACATGTGTCTAGTGATTTTTCAAACTTTTCACAAACTATGATCAGTGAGTCAGGTTACCATGAATGTCAGTACTGAGAAGCACAAATTGTCTTGAGTCAAAGTCTACTGAGACAATAACCCTGAACAGCTTTCAGTGACTTCAAATAAGCTCAACTTATTCTGAGTACAGAAAATCCTAGGAAGCTTTGCACAGATAACCAACTTACTGAGTACTCAGAAGAGTGGCTCAGTTTGGTAGCTATCTACACTAGCTATCTAAGGTGGGGAATGTGTAGACCCCAAGTTTCTACTCGTTTTATCTTGCTGAAAATCTCTTTGCCCTTAGTAAAATAGTGGTTAAGGCTGTGTTCAGTTCAATGCAGACTCGGTTGATTGATTCCAACTGAGTATCGGAAAACTCAGTATGCTTTCAGTGAAAATATGCAACACACACAATGCAAAACAGAAAGCAAATAAGGCAGTGACTTACAGTGGTTCAGAGGCAAAGCTCCTACGTCCACTCTCTCTGAATCTTCAGAGAAATTCTGTAACTCACTACTACTACTACCTCAAGCTTTCAGACTGAACTTAGCATCTTACTAACTTTCCTCTACGAGCTTTCAGGCTGAACTACACTACAGCTTACTAACTCAAACACACACAAGCTTTCAGACTGTCACAAGCAGCTTACTAACTTCTTCTCTAGAGTTTTCAGGCTAAACTCAACTGCAGCTTACTAACTCTTTACAACTCTCACTTCTCAACAATCACACACTCACACTACCTAAACAAATAGGGTTTCGGTTTGGTTGGTTTCCAACTAGGGTGAGATATCCTTTTTACAATAAGAACAGATGCAAAATGGCTAGGATATCTCTTACTAAGCTTTGGATACTTAACAGATTCTAGGCTTAGTGAATGAGCTCTCTTCAAGGTGAAACACTTGGGAAATCTAGGGGTTTTCGAGTGCTTCAATGAGTGCAAGAATACGAATGAGCTCTAGAGTTGCTTGATTTCCAGTAACCTTGCAATGGTGAAGGTCACTGGTATTTATAGGCAACTCACTAAGGTTACTCTTGAAAAACTATCCTTTGGAGGAGATAGCATCAAGGGTTTCCTTATTTGGTTAGTGATAACCGTCTATTTTTAGGGTTTGAACGCGCCCTTTCATAGTTTGGGTAATAAGTAACCAATGCAGCCAATCACTTTGTTTTAGCAGACTGGAACTCAGTACATCTGACATCTTAGTGATAGGTCGCTTTTTGTGTTAGTGAAGTACATTGTTGTTGCTCTCTCATTGGTTCTTAACTTCAGTAAATAGAGACAAACAAAACGGCTCTTTTAGGTCATTCTCTTTGAATGAGACAACCTTAAAAAAAAAAAACTTAGTTCCAATTCCTTTTGTCTGCAATCAACTATTTGGACAACATTTATTTCTCATAAATGTATAAGACTTCTTCAATCTATATGTCCTCAGGTAGATAGTCTTCAGGTCTTCAGATCTTCTGAGTCTTCAGGGTCTTCTGAGTCTTCAGGGTGATCTGAGTCTTCAAGGTCTTCTGAGTCTTCATATGCTTTAAGTCAGTAAACTGAGTTCCCCCTCAGTTTGTGCCAAACCTACGAATCTCAGAAGTATCTGCTGGCTATACATGGTGCAGATACTTCCTGAACTATCTATACTGAAACCTGAATTCTAACTATCTAGATTATTTTGAACATGTCATACTTAGGAGTTTTGAGATCTAATCAAAATCTTTATTATATTAAATTCATCTCCCAATATTTACTTGCAAGAATTGCCAAAGGTATACATCCTATGCTCATTTATATCAATATAAGATTTCCCAATTCATATATTATTTCAAACAACCTATTTTCTTCAAAATATTATGCGCATTTATATCAATATAAGACTGAAGCAAAGCAGACACCAACCAAGTAATCAAAGCTGACATTTCATTACAATATTAATAAAGTTCACTTATAGTACTATACCATTAACATAGGATCTTGCTTAACTGCAGTTTTTGCAGGTTCTCTTTCCTTAAAATGTCTTTAATTTTTTTAATCTAAAGCTGAGGCTCTTACCAAGCAGTTTATTCCAGTTTTAGATATATGCAACTATAAGAGTATTAGGGTGAAAATCCTCCTCACATAACATTCATTAAATGTCAAACTAAACAACTTCTTGACCTGCAGATGGGTTGTACATGCACTGTTTAGCAAAGGGTACAAGTTAAGAAGATAATTTTTTAGTATTCTTCACACTCAATCAAGTAATTAAGCACCAAATTCTTTCCAAATAAGATCAAGAAACAAAACCACCTAGCCTCCATGTATGAAACAAAAATTGTATTTACAGTTTATTAACTCTATTATCACCATCACAAGTGACATGAAACCTAAATCACCTAGCCTCCAAGATCCACATAGTTTCACCAAATAACCTAAAAGTATCCTATACATGTAGCAACAAAAAGCCTGAGGAAATCATCTAATATGGATGCGACCTTAACCAATAAAAAAACCACTTATGCTTCAAGAAAAATATTAAAAAAGCTGCATATCCATATTTAGAACCAAAGTCCAGGAGAGAAAGATCTTGAGAAGTATTGTACCTAATCTTTTATCATTTTTATTTCATCTCATAATGAGTTTTTATTGCACATCATCTACATTGCATATGAAATAAAACATGAAACAAAATAAATTAAAAAAAAATAGAAGATCGCAGGCATTTGCTGATGGAATGTAATTAAAACTTCTTTGTGCTTTCAGCAAACACCATGAAAAGAGATTTTGCTCATTTTTTAGGCTTAAGACAGCATATTAATTAGATTACTCCTCTAATTCAAACTATAATCAATATCAAACAAAACGAAATGAATATCAAACAATATAAAAAAAACTCTAACATAAAATCAAACAAAAAAACTAAATACACATCAACTCGTTTCCTATATCCTTTTTCGATAGGTCCGTAGTCATCGACTCGTCTCCATTTTCAATTTGTTGTGATAAAAATTCGGCCTGCTAAAGATGAGATGTTTAAGATAAAATCTAGGGGACACTATGCCAGAAATGGGATTCTAGTGTTGTCGATGCTAGTGTTGTCGTAGGTCCGAACTTTCGACAACGGGTATTAACCGTTGTCAAAAGTATTTATGACAACAGTTATTAACCGTTGTCGTTTCTTGTGAACCGTTGTTGAAAGTATTTATAACAACGGTGATTAACCGTTTTTATTTCTTTTAAACCGTTGTAATAACACCTTTCGACAACAGTTTATGACCGCCGTTGTTTCTATTGAAAACCGTTGTGCTATCCACTAAAAATTGTTTAAACCTATAATGTTTTTTTTTTTAATTTAAATTCTAACAAGATAGTAAACAATATATCATAAAATTCCAACGAATAATAATAAATTTATATATAAAAAAACTTCATAATACAATCATCATTCATCAAGTACAAAATTCTTGATTTTTCCCACTTCAACTAAATTTAATAATTAATTCGATAATGTAACTAACGAAAAAACACAAAAAACAAGAATCTAGCTACCGACTCCAAAATCATCTCTTCCATCTTCCGTCTTCCATCTCTCAAGTCAAGCAATTCCTGCAAAATCAAAGTACTTCAAAAAAATTGTTGGAATGAATGAAACTAATCACTATACCAAAACTGGGCTACAACAACGAATATACCTCTACAAAAAGAAGAGCAAAGCTTATATGATGCATAGAGGTAAAGTTCTAGAAGTTGAAGCATGAAAAATGAAAAGCTTCTGATGGAGAATTATGCAGTCTAAAGTAAAAATGAAAAATGCTATTTGGATTCTTTAATGTACTGTGTTAAATTAAAAATGCAATACAACTTGCAGTAGGTAAGACTCACCCCTATACCGATCAACACTTTGGAGACAGAAGATGCATTTTCTGCAAATGCCAAAAAATCACACAATTGCATAAATCCCATCCCTGCTGGTTCTTGGATTTCGAGACAGTGAAAACCCAAAAGAATATGGGCTAAACATAACAGCTGCAATTAAAGGAAGATAGTACATGAAAGCAAATTTCAAAAACTATTTCAAGAGAACTTACAACCAATTGAAACTTTTACAATCAAATGAAAACCAGTATATGAAAGATAATCATTAAGAAATAACAAAGTAAATCTAGCTTCAAGAGGTTGTGTCTTAACTCCAGATAAAGTTTCAGCAACTCTTACTTTGATCTGATGCAGATGCCAAGTCCAGTAGCCAATATAAAAAAGGTATCAACATTTAAAATTTCACAGTAAGATGGAGGAAGTCTGGCACATGGAATACATGCAATATTTTGAGGTACACTATCCATCTGTTTGCATGAGAATTTTAAATAATAAACTAATAGTGACACAATAGCTTGTTGGCCCAAAATATATACCCAATCACAAGCTTAATCACACGTCAAACCCATGTTTACTGTAATCTGTAAGTGCTGATGGTCATGTTATTACAGGAAGCATGTGAATCTTAGCTAAAAGTAAGCTCCAGCTGAAACATATAAGCTAAAAAGGAAGTTTGATATTCTAGAAATATAAGAAAATGATGAGCTTTTCTTATCATGTTTAAGATATTTTTTGATGCCAAACAGAAAGTCATATTATATAGCTCATTTTTTAAGTTCCACCTATTGAAAAGATAACTAGAAAACTGAGACATGGATTATCAAGAATTACTTTGAAGAGTAAGGAAACTACTTATCATCTGAATGATAAAATTAGACAAGTCAGATACATAATACCACATGGACTATACATTTCATTAACTTACTTGACATGCAATTTATACTGTAATGAAATAAAAAAAGGAAAAATCCATATGACATTTTTTTACCTATGGTCGTGGATGGAGTCATGGGGGAGTAGGAAAGCATGCCATCAACTGAAAATTACCCATAGTCAATAAAAGAGAGACACTCAGCCACTGGATCCTAGCTGTAAATATACGGTAAATATGCATTGCAAAAACTTCTAAACCCTTTTCATGCTTTCAACTGCTTCAAATCAGGTTAGGTTTATGCTTCCAGCTACTACTTTGAATCAATTTCATTTTCTCAGTTTTCTGCACAAAAAGTGAGAGAGAAGGGTGAGAGCTAATTTAGGTTGTTCTTCAGTTGGAGATAGCTTGTTATAACATATTTGGGACTAAACATGAAAAAACTTTCAAAATGAGAGGTACATAAACTTGAAAATACATTCATATATGAATTCTCATACAAAATAAATATAATACTATGTAGTATAAATTATACTTTCACCATAGAGGAGTAGTGTTCCTCTTTATACTCATGGACATCTGGATAACAAAGATAGACTGATATTTTCTGCATCATTTGACAGGAATTGCTACTTCATTCAAATTCACATTCATAGCAAGAATAATTTAGGAAGCAGTAGGGAGTATTAGAGGGTAATGCTATGACAAGATGAACTTGCTCCATTAAATATCATCTTTTCCCTTTCTCGTTTACTTAAAATTCCAGTCAAACTTTTCAACAAAAATAAACTCGGTAATTTTAGTAAGATATATGAAATCTGAGACAGGTGTAACAATTCAACCCGTACCATATCCTCATTTTATTACAGAATATGCTAAGTGTTTATCATAATATGCCTATTTCATCCTACAAAAAGAATTAATTGGACTTTATATTTCAAATTCAATTCCCAAATTCATGATTAAAATCACTGATCCAATCGCACCCTAAATTCATTTTTATAAGCAAGAAGATATGTGTGTACGAATAAATTGATATGAAACAAAAGTAAAAAAGGAATAAGAAAAGATAGAGGAAGAAGTATGACCCAATTAACAGGCTAGGACTCATGTTCAAACAATAAAACACAATAAGCACAAATATTCATCATTGAAGAGACTAACTGGAAAGGTTTACAGAAGCATAAATCTGTTATTTGAACTTTAACCCACTTACATCATTAGGAATAGTCAACAAGAATTAATGCCCAATGTACCAAAAATGAATCCAAAAGATATCACTACAGGGCAACCACCGAAATTTCCAACGCCATACCTACTAAGAATCGAACACCAACAACTAATATACATATATGTATGTAATATTAAAGAGAGACAATATCTGCTACCAATATTTCATGGGCCAAGACATAGTGTCATGAAAAATTTGGGGGAACAAATACCTAATTGGAACGAGCGGTTGAACAACATCTTCAATTGAACGACCTCTTCAGTTGTATAGGAAATCGTAGCTGGGACGCGGTGGATGACAGGGTGAGAGAGAGAGAGAGAGAGAGAGAGAGAGTGAGTGGACGACAGTGTTGGGAATGACTGTGCTGATATTAGGGCTTTCTTCTTCGTACGAGCAACGTGAAGGCGCGAGACGAACGACGGTGGAGACGACGGCGGTGATCGACGGTGGTGATGAGGCAGCGGCGAACGGCGGTAGTGATGAGGCAGAGGTTGTGGAGGCGGCGGTGACGACGGCTGTAGATCGAGAGAGATGGAGAGAAACGTGTCTTTCGGCGTAATATGTTTGGGAACAAAAAAAATTCTAAGTGTGCCATTTTATACCATTATTAATTAACCAAATAAAATAAAAAAATTAAGATATGACAACGGGGAAAGACAACGGTGCATTAAACCCGTTGTCTTTTGGCACAACTCTCATACTTAACACAACGGCTAAACCAAAGACAACTAGTTTTACACTTATGACAACGGGGAGAGCCAAAACCCATTGTCTTTTCCACGTTGTCGTAGCCCATTTTTGGCATAGTGGGAATGAGATTAAAAGCCTTGAGATGATGAGTTGAGATGAAGGAAAACCTTACCTATATGACTGGAGATCCCACGAACTAGGTTCAAAAGGACAAACTAATTGTCTAACTCGTAAATCATTGTTTTATGAGGGATAAATTTTTATTATTAATTCCTAAAATCCATTGCCTAAAGACGTTTCAATGATATGATGCAAGGATTAGTTTGTTGTTATTAATGATTTGATAAGAGTTGGTGAGATACTCTTAAAATAATCACCAACATAAGAGAGAAGTGGGGCCGCTTCGAAGGGAGAATTGTAAGTCATATTCCTAAAAATTTTGCAGAACTAGGTGGATGTTCATGGCCTAAATGAACATAACCATGAGAGCTGAGAGTTATTAGGAAGAACTTGACTGAAGTACACCATCATTTACAAAAAAAGTTAATAGTTAAAAACGCGAGCGTATACTATTTGACTAGTAAATTAAGTGTACTTTTACAAGGGAAGGTTCAAAGGATGACACCTATCTATCCTATGCGAGTTTCTAATGTGATTTATATCACCAAAACCTTTTGGTGTCTGTATCAATTTCCATTCATGTGGGGAATTGTTGGAAAATGTTATTCTTTTTTTTTCATAAATGAGAAATTAACTTTTAAAGTTGTAACCAATAAACGGGAAAGGAAAAAGCAAGAAGCTTTTGTCCTACATTGGAAAAATATTGTTGTAACCGGAATTTGCCCCGGTGTACAACAATCACTCTCGAAATAAGTAATGGAAACGCAAGTAAAAACACAAGATTTGGTGACCTGGTTCGCCGGAATTCGGCTACGTTCGGGGGCAGTACCAAGCCAGGATTATTCAATTATATTTGCCTAAGTACTAAGATTTTCGATCCATTACAATATGCATTACACGAAGTATATATAGACTATAAGGCTAGGTTGAACTTCTTCAGTTGGCCGGGTTCCTCGGCTTTCTAGGGCTATAGGCAGCTGAGAATAGCTTCCATCATTAGAGGCCGCGATCTTTGCCCCCAGATATACTTGCCAAGCCTGAGCCCTAGATATTTGTTCCCTTAATTATCCAAATTTCTCCCATTTTTATCATAAGCGACCTTGGATGGTCGCCTGGGGTTGCCGACCAAGGTGATTTTGCCCGCTCCTTGGTGGCCGCTATCCTTGGTCGGTTCATCACCCTTTGATACGCTATGACGGTCGCCTACTAGCGACCTTGGTCATCATGCACTTGGCGGATGTGTTGGGGTTATACTGAAAAGTATGTTTTTTACTTTGTATAACCAAACAGAATTTCTTATTTATTTTACTGAAATAAATTAATTATCACATGTTGCATTAAATATGAATGAATGTTATATATATTTTTACTGCATACCCGTTCGATAAAGTCAGTACGTGTTACGTTGTAGTTAATTTGGTGATACCAGATCACAGAAGATCAAATTAACAGTTCCTCGTGACTAAGTACAAATTCACAACCCAGATGGAAATGAACAATCCATCATGAAAGGTTGAAGTGTAAGGCTCAGATTGGTTTGTCTTGACCAAGAGATTACACTAGTGCATGACGATGAGCTGAATAGTGTTGGGATTATACTGAAAAGTATGCTTTTTACTTTGTATAATCGAAACTGAATTTTCAGACTTATTTACTGAAATAAATTGTTTATCACTGATGCTTTAAATATGATTGAATGTTATATATATTTCTTTTTGATAACTGTTTCAATAATTAAATGACGTGTTACATCAGTAGTTAATTTAGTGATACCGGATCACATAAGATTAAATTAACAAAGTCCCTTGTAACTAAAAAGTACGCCATTCACGACCTAGATGGAAATGAACAACCATCGCGAAAGGTTGAGGTGTAAGGCTCGGGATTGGTTTTTCTTGACCAAGAGATTACACTAGTGCATGGTGATATTTGAATAGGACCACAGGAGGATAAATTCTTCAGAATCGAACAAGGAAGAATTAGACCTCGATTGGTCGTTGTTTCTCAACCTTCATTCCCTTAAATAGGATCACGTGGGATTGGTAACTATTGCTTTGACTTATCATGGGTAGCTTAATCGAGAGATTCAATACTTTTTTTTTTATCTTGGGCAATATTATTGGTCACATGTGATTGCTAAGATTTAATACGAAGAAATCGTGTGCAAAGCACGCTTGTTTGATTTGCCCCTTGGGAGGTTCATAAGTTTTATCATACCAAATCTTGCAAGTGGAATTAGTTTCCGGTATGGATAATAATGTTGAACCGTTCCTCGACCAAGGACAAAAAATATTAATTAACGGAAAGCTATTTCAGTGGCTTGAATTAATTAATGGGCTAGATAATCTTAAAAACACGGAAATAATGACCGGAGCCATATTGACTGTAATATGGGTTAAGATGGATGGTGCAATATTAATTATGTAGTGGGATTAATTAATATTTATGGGCTTGAATTATATTGTGGCTCAATATTAGATATTCAAGATCCATTAGAAGGTCCAATCTTAATTCTCCTAAAGGCCCCCTGAGTAGCCCAACATATAGTCCAATAACTGAAAAGGTGATTCAAATAAAATAAATATTGTTGCTTATATTTCCTCCAATTTTTCGAAATTTATGGATAAAAGAGGGAGAAAGATTTTCTTTGAATTTTGTTATGGAATGAAGATATGTATTCTTGGAATACAAGATTATCTCATTAAATTCAAGAAATCTCCCACTTGGTTATTCATAAGAGATATTTCGAAAATTTTGAAAATAGAGGGCAAGAGAGATTTTCTTGATTTTCTTGAAAAGATATTATGGAAGATATGTATTTCTTGAAATACAAGAATATCTCATAAATTCAAGAAGATCCAAATCTTGGATTCTTGACATCCTTAATTTTCGAAAATCATCTATTATAGAGGAGGTGGGATTTTTTGTGGAATATTTTAATTATGGAAAAAGAATATAAGGGATATATTCAAAATTTCTTGGTGACCAAGAAAAGTCTTTTCCCACATTGAAATATCACTAAAATTTCGACCACCCTCCCTCTTATAAATAGGGGATGATTAGTTCATTCCCAAGTACAATTCCATGTGCTGGAAATATTAGCAAAGCCACATAAGTGGTGCAACAAAGTTTATTTTTTTCCTTTTGTTAATTGTTCGCAAGCATCCTTCCACCGGATTGTCGAGCAAGGGCTAAGGGAATACTTGGGAAGTCCTTTTGGTTAGTCCGTCCGACCAAAGCCACTGCCATCCCGAGAGGTAAGTTCACGTAAACCCGTAGATTCCGCATGCGTAGGTTTTACGTGGCTTTTTTATATGCATGATTCGTTGTTGCAATTATTATTTGAATTAATATAGGATTAATTCATGCTAGTAATAATTAATGAATTAAATTTGTATTTAAATATTCACCCCGAATAGATCTGTGTAACTCATTCCCCAACAACTGGTATCAGAGCCACTGTTTCGGGCTCTGAATTTTTTAAATTGTAATTTAATTCGTGGACATTAAATTTGAAATTGGATAGTAGAACTGTTAGATCTGTTTTGCAGGTATCCAATTGTCATGGATTTTAGTGTTTTATTTTGCATGCATATAAACTGTGGTTTTTTAATTCGATTCGTTCGGATTTGTTTTGCCTCGTGAGAAAATCCACGAGTAGACTAAGATTTGTTTGATTTGATCAATGTAATAGACTAGTTTAGATCTAGGTTTATTTATTTTTTGTAAATAAATTGTAACCGGATCGGAACGAAAAAAGACGAAGAATTAAAGGATTTAAATCGAGAACGGAAGCGGTGGGGGTATGGCCGGCACGCGCATGGGCGCAGGGCGAGGCCGGGTGGCTGTAGCTGAGATGAGGGGATGAGGTATATGGCGGTCTTAAAGTCGAAGGCATGGCGGGGGATGCGCCGCGACAAGACGGACGGGCGCGCGATACGCTGGATCTGTGAGGATCTAGAGGACAGCTGTGTGATGCACGATCGCCTGCCGAGAACTAGGACCCCACCGATACGCCGAGGCGCAGCCGAGGCATCGGCGGGCACGGCCCTGCCGGGCGGTGCCGAGGTCGCTTAGGCATCCCGAGCCAAGTGGCCGGCCAGATCTTGGCGTGCATCCCTACCGCGATTTAATTTGGGCGTGGCGGTTCGAGGCAAAGTATTTTTTCGACTAACGAGTGGGAGAAATTGAGGCGTGTTTTTTTTTCAAGATCAAGCCAAGAAAAATCAAAACCATGACAATTGGATAATTTGTGCCCAATATGTTTATTTTTTATTTTTGCTTGATTTATTTGTGCTATCTTATGCTTTATTTAATTTGTTTAAATGTGTTTGCATGAGGGTTGCCAAATGGAAAAATCTCAACTTTAAAAATTACTAAGTATGTTTAAATAATTAATTGACAATTTTATTCCGGATAATAAAATTGAATTAATTTTGACCTCCATGATTTATTTATTTGTGAATTCTTTTGGAGAAATTCCCAAAACGGGACGGTCAAAAGATAGGTTTCACATGAATGAATTCCAAAACAGATGATTGTGGGTTATTACTAGTGGCGGCATTTATGACCCTCCCAACGAGGCTCGATCAAAGTTTAAATAGTAATCTCGTATTTAATCATGGTTATTACTTAGGTATAAAATTGATATGCATATACTTCTCAAGTCCCCGTCAATTTTATATTGGTCAAGGGGGAGCCAACTATTAACTGGATATTAAAGGTTTGTAATTGTTCTTGTTTGTAACCTGCTTGAATGTGTTTAAATAATGACCCACCCAACGTGGCTTATTTAAACTGTTTTGAGATGTTGGCTGATGCATTGTTCATATTTTTTTTGAGATTTTAAATATGATGCATGTGATCGAATCTTGTGATGTACTTGTGCTTTTGCATATAGTTGTTTATTTCAGTTCAGCATGTCGTTACCCTTTTAATCCACTGTTATTATACTTAAAGTCAATACAATATGTATGGAAACTACATTGGAAACGAAAAATTTTAATTGTCCTAACTGCACAAAAGCACAAGTGGATTTTTGACACACCAAAATCAGATGAGCCAACTGACGAGTCAAAACATGCGGGACTCGTCAGATCACCTTGCGAGAGATGTCGTCGCTGAAAAAGGTGGAGGGCAAACCCGTAAGGGATTACGTCCTCAAAATAGATGGCCCATCTGAACAAACTTGAGATTCTGAGTGCAGATTTTGATCTGGAGACTCAGATGAATTTGGTACTTTACTCTCTGCCCAAAAGTTTTTGAGCATTTTGGCCTCGCTAGCTAATTTGTTGAAAGTTTTTGGTCTCGGCAGAAATGTTGATAAGACACCAAACTCAAGCTTTGACGGCAAGTGGTCTGTCTTCATCTTCTAGGCCAAAGGTGGGCAAGATAAAGAAGAGGACCAAAGGCCATAAGCAATAAAACTCAACTGTTGCCAAGGGCAATGGTAAGATGAGGAATGCTTGTTGTGTCAAGGAAAATCCAAAGAGGAAGTGCTTAAGCTGCGGTGAGAGAGGACAATGGAGGTTTTGCCTGTTCCAACCACAAAAAGGGACGGAAAGAAAGGTAATTCTCACGCACTAGTTGTTGAAACTTGTTTAGCGGCGTATACTTCTCATTCGTGGGTGGTTGATACGAGATCCACTAATCATGTTGGCTTCACGGGTTCTAAATGATCCGGCAACTTAGTGGGAGTGAGATCCTCATCACACCGGGCAACGTTATTTAAAGTAGAAGACATTGCAATGCTGCGTAAGTGGCAGATATTGCAATGCTACGATAGTAACGATTATTGCAATACTACTCAAGTAGCAGACATTGCAATGCTACATGAGTGGCAGTTAAAGCAGTGGGAGAAGTGCACCTATCCTTTGAAGATAAAGTTTTTTTTGAGATTATCTTTATGTTCCCAGTTTTAGAAAGAATTCACTTTCAGTTTCTAAAATTCGATTAAAGGACACTAAGTTTCTTCTAATAAGAATGACATCATTTTTTAAATGATGAGTGTATCTGTTACGGGACATTGATGGAAAATCTCTATACAATTAATGTGCATACCACTCACTTAAATGTATCCTATAACACATCAACAATTTTCCAAAAAAAGCGGTCATCATCGACGTGAACGAGACACTTTCTTTGGCATCTAAGATTAGGTCATATAAATCCAAAGAGGATCCAAAGTTTGGTGAAAGATGGTTCTTTGGAGCGTCTCCAAGTTGAACAAATTCCAAACTCGCGAATCATGTTTGGAGGGTAATATGACCAAGATGGCATTTGGAGCCAAGGGAATAGGGCCAAAGAAGTGTTAGAGATCGTTCACACGATGTATGTGGTCCAATGTCAACCAAAGCAAAGAGGAGGTTATGAGTAATTTTATTGATGATTACTCAAGGTACATTTTCCTTATGAAGCATGAATCGAGACTTTTGAGAAATTCTAAGAATTTAAGGCTCAAGCAGAGAATCATATGGAAAAACGATCAAGTCTCTACGATCCGATCGTGGGGAGGCGAATACCTCAAAGAATGAGTTTTTGAACTACTTATATCGATGAAGGGATTGTATCCCTCATCGCACCGGAACCCTCAACAAAACGGGGTTTGCGTAAGCGAAGCAACATAATTCTTTTGGAAATGGTTAGATCAATGATGAGCTATGCGCGGATCTTTCCAAGTCGTTTCGGGGTTATGCCTTGGAAACAATGGCTTACATTCGAACTTGGTGCTATCCAAATCGGTTCCCAAAACTCCCAAAGAATTGTGGACCCGGGCGCAAGCCTAGTATGAGACACATGAAAACTTTTGGGGTGTCCGCCTACATGTTGGACAAGGAAGCCTGGTAAGTTGGATCCTCGATCGTAATTAAAAATTTGTTTGTAGGATACCCCGAGGAACAAAAGGGTGTATGTTCTATAGTTCAAGATCAAAAGGTGGTAAAAAAAGACCCACTTTAGATTTTTGGAAGAAGACTATATGAACCAAAGAAAACCCAGTGAGATTACCTTAAATGAGCTTAGAGGGCAAACCTCGGTCTTGATTGTACTTAGATGATATACCAAACGATACGTTTTTTCACAACCGACCTCGTTATAGTGGGAGGGTTGTTTAGGCGACCGAGAGATTCATGGGAATAGGAGAGTCCTCGGACTTGATTCGAATCGAGACCCATGGACATATGACGAGGCACTCCAAGATAAGGATCGATTCTTGGCAAACAAAGAATGAAAGCAAGAAGTGGGTTCTATATTTCATAATAGAGTGTGGGAGCTAGTCGAACCACTTAATGGGGTCAAACCCATTAGATGCAAGTGGGTATATAAGAGGAAAAGAGGATCGGACGGGAAGGTTGAAACCTTTAAAGCAAGACTAATGGCGAAAGGTTATACTCGAGAAAAGAAAGGGATCGATTATGAGAAAAAAAAAAACGCTTTGTAGCCATGCTTAAGTCCATCTCAGTATTCTCTTATCGATTTCACAAGACTTCGACCTTGAAATCGGCAAATAGATGTCAAGACGACTTTCCTTAACGAAAGTCTTGATAAAGAGATCTATGTGCAACAACACCAAGGTTTCATTGAAACAGGCCAAGAACACCTAGTTTGTAAGCTCAAGAGGTCCATTTACGGACTCAAACAGGCATCCAGAGCTTGGAATCAAAGTTTTGATCATGTTGTAAAGTCTTATGGGTTTGATCAAAACGAGTTTGAAAGTTGTGTGTATAAAAAGCGTGTCGGAACTGCATTGGTATTCTTAGTGCTATACGTAGATGACATTGTGATCATCGGGAACGATGTGAAGGTGTGATCAGACGTAAGGGCATGTTTTTCAAAACAGTTTGATATGAAAGACTTAGGGAAAGCCGGACAAATCCTTGGGATCAAGATCACTCGAGATCGCAAGATAAGGATGATCGGGTTATCGCAAGTTTCATACATAGACAATGTCTTGAAATGCTTCAGCATGCAAGATTCCAAGAAAGGATTCGTACCTTTCAGACTTGGAATCCATCTATCCAAGAAAATGTTCCCTAAGACGAAAAGGAGATAGATGACATGAAAGGTATTCCTTGTGCTTCGGCTGTCGGAAACCGTATGTATGCATTGCTGTGTATGAGACCGGATATCTGCTTTGCCGTAGGTATGGTAGCAAGATATCAAAGTAACCCAGGGAAAGCGCATTGGACGACAGTTAAAAATATTCTGAAGTGTCTGAAAAGAACTCGGGATAGAATGTTGATTTATCAGTCAGATACTCCAATCCCCATCGGCTACACGGACTCGGATTTCCAATCAGATTTAGATTCTAGAAATTATCTGCCTCAGTTAGTGTGTTTTTCATTTGGGAAGTGTAGCCATCAAATGGACGAGTGTGAAGCAGAAATGCATCACTGAATCAACCATGGGACTCGGGTAAGTAGCTGCTTGTGAAGCAGTGAAAGAACCGATTGGGCTCTAGATCTTCTTAGTGGACTTGGATGGTGTTCGAATTTGTCTAGCAATATACGCTAGGGGCGGTTTGCAAATTCAAGAGAACCAAGAGTCCACGAGTCAAACAAACACATTAAAGGAAAGACATCTTATACGAGAAATCGTTAGAGAGGAGATATAGATGTGGCAAAGATAGCGTCGAGGACGACCTAGCGAGATCCATTCACAAAGCGTCGCGCCTCTGAATACATTCGAGAGACATGTGAGTGGAATGGGTGTCAAGACCGTTGCTAACTGCTTTGAGTATAAGTGGGAGAAATTATTAGGTTCGTGTAGGTGACATTAGATGTCACGGACTACTCGAGGCGTGTTGTAGTATACTTAAAAGGGACTTTGAGTATAAGTGGGGAGATTGTTGGGATTATCTTTGAAAGTATGCTTTTTACTTTGTATAATCTAAAACTGAATTTTCGGACTTATTTCTTGAAATAAATTGTTTATCGATGCTTTAAATATGATTGAATGTTATATATAGTTCTTGCATAAGCTGTTCAATAATTAAATGCGTGTTAATCAGTAGTTAATTTAGTGATACCGGATCACGAGAAGATTAAATTAATGATTCCCTTGTAACTAAAAAGTACGCCATTCACGACCTAGATGGAAATGAACAACCATCGCGAAAGGTTGAGGTGTAAGGCTCGAGATTGGTTTTTCTTGACCAAGAGATTACACTAGTGCATGGTGATCTTGTTGAATAGGACCTCTGAGGAGGATAAATTCTTTTAGCCGAACAAGGAAGAATTAGACCTCGGTGGTTCGTTGTTTCTTAACCTTTGTCCCTTAAATAGGATCACGTGGGATTGGTAACTATTGCTTTGACTTATCATGGGTAGCTTAATCGGAGAGATTCAATACTTTTTATCTTGGGCAATATTATTGGTCACATGTGATTGCTAAGATTTAATACGAAGAATCGTGTGCAAGTACGCTTGCTTGATTTGCCCCCTTGGGAGGTTCATAAGTTTTATCATACCAAATCTTGCAAGTGGAATTAGTTTCAGGTATGGATAATAATGTTGAACCGTTCCTCGACCAAGGACAAAAGATATTAATTAACGGAAAGCTATTTGGTGGCTTGAATTAATTAATGGGCTAGATAATCTTAAACACGGAAATAATGACCAGGGAGCCATATCGATTGTAATATGGGTTAAGATGGATGGTGCAATATTAATTATGTAGTGGGATTAATTAATATTTATGGGCTTGAATTATATTGTGGCTCAATATTAGATATTCAAGATCCATTAGAAGGTCCAATCTTAATTCTCCTAAAGGCCCCCTGAGTAGCCCAACATATAGTCCAATAACTGAAAAGGTGATTCAAATAAAATAAATATTGTTGCTTATATTTCCTCCAATTTTTCGAAATTTATGGATAAAAGAGGGAGAATGATTTTCTTTGAATTTTGTTATGGAATGAAGATATGTATTCTTGGAATACAAGATTATCTCATTAAATTCAAGAAATCTCCCACTTGGTTATTCATAAGAGATATTTCGAAAATTTTGAAAATAGAGGGAAAGAAAGATTTTCTTGATTTTCTTGAAAAGATATTATGGAAGATATGTATTTCTTGAAATACAAGAATATCTCATAAATTCAAGAAGATCCAAATCTTGGATTCTTGACATCCTTAATTTTCGAAAATCATCTATTATAGAGGAGGTGGGATTTTTTGTGGAATATTTTAATTATGGAAAAAGAATATAAGAGATATATTCAAGATTTCTTGGTGACCAAGAAAAGTCTTTTCCCACATTGAAATATCACTAAAATTTCGACCACCCTTCCTCTTATAAATAGGGGATGATTAGTTCATTCCCAAGTACAATTCCATGTGCTGGAAATATTAGCAAAGCCACATAAGTGGTGCAACAAAGTTTATTTTTTTCCTTTTGTTAATTGTTCGCAAGTATCCTTCCACCGGATTGTCGAGCAAGGGCTAAGGGAATACTTGGGAAGTCCTTTTGGTTAGTCCGTCCGACCAAAGCCACTGCCATCCCGAGAGGTAAGTTCACGTAAACCCGTAGATTCCGCATGCGTAGGTTTTACGTGGCTTTTTTATATGCATGATTTGTTGTTGCAATTATTATTTGAATTAATATAGGATTAATTCATGCTAGTAATAATTAATGAATTAAATTTGTATTTAAATATTCACCCCGAATAGATCTGTGTAACTCATTCCCCAACAAATAGGACCTACATGAGGATAAATTCTTCGGTACTGAATTTACAAGAATTAGACCTTAGTGGTTCATTATTTCTTAATCTTCGTCCCTTAAATAGGATTGTGTGAAATTAATAACTATTGCTTTGACTTATGATGGGAAGAGAATCAATGCGATTCGATACCTTGTATCTTGGGCAATATTATTAATTACATGACGATTGCTAAGATTTAATACGGAGAATCGCATGCAAGTACGGCTTGCTTGATTTGTCCCCATGGTGGGCTCAGAATCTTTATCATACCAAATCTTGCAAGTGGAAATTTATTTCCGGTATGGATAATAATGTTGAGTTGTCTTTACTCCAATGGCAAAGATATTAATTAATATAAAGTCTGTTCAGTGGCTTAATTAATTAATGGACTAAGATAATCTTAAACGCGAGAAATAATGATCGGGAGCCATATTATTGTGAAGTCGTAATGTGGGTTAAGATGGATAGTTCAATAATAATTTTATAGTGGAGTAAATTAATATTAATGGGCTTGAATAATATTTTGGCTAAATATTAAAGCTTCATAGCCCATTGGAGGTTCAATCTTAATTCTCCTAAAGGCCCCTCAAATAGCCAAAATAAAAGTCCAATTAATGAAAAGGAGAAGAAAATATTTTGCCTAATTTTTCCTAATTATTTTCGAAAAATAGGGTAGGAAAGAGAAAAAGATTTTTTCTTGAATTTCTTGGAAAGATCTTGTGGAATAAGTATTTTTGAGATACAAGTTTATCTCATAAGTTCAAGAAAGGAAAAAGATCTTATTTCATCCCTACTTGAATGATATTTTCGAAAATAAGGGAGAAAGAAAGGATGAGAAGATTTTGTTGGGAGATATTTTGGGAAATATAATATATTGGATATATTCTAGATTATGTCTTGACGAAGAAGCAAGGAAATTTCCCAATGCCCATATGACCTAAAATTTTCGTCCATCTCTACTCCTATAAATAGGGGATGATTTTTTCATCCCCAATTGCAATTCCATGTGTTGGAAAAATTAGAAATCCACAAAGGTGGTGGCCAAATATTTTATTTGAAATTAAAATTAAAATCGTTCATTGATAATCCTCCCACCGGATTACGTTCGTGGACGTGGAACATATTTGAGAAGGCACTTTGGGTCGAGCCATCGTCTCAACGGTTGTCTCTAATAGAGGTATGTAATCTCGTAATTCCTAGATTCCACATGCTTAGGATTTACGTGGATTATGTGTACGCATGTTGTTTATTTGCTTATTAATTATTATGTTGAATTGATTTAGGATTAATTCATGTTAGTAATTAATTAATTAATTTAAATATGTATTTAAATTCACCTCGAATAGATCCGGGCACCCCTAATTTCCCAATAACTGGTATCAGAGCCTCGGTTTCGAGCTCTGTATTTAAATTATGTTGGCCATTAAATTTTATTGAAAATTGGATAGTAGAATTGTTAGATCTGTTTTGCAGGTATCTAATTGTCATGGTATTTAATGTGTTTTAAATTTTTCATGCGTATGAATGGTTTTAATTTGACTCGTTCGAATTTATTTTTCTCGTGAGAAAATCCACGAGTAGATTAGGCTATTTGATTTGTTCAATGTAATAGACTAGTCTAGATTTAGGTTTATTTATTTTGTAAAATAAATTGCTACCTGATCGAAGACGAAGACGGAGACGAGAAATTAAAATGGATCCGGAACCGTACACGAGCGACGTGCATCGCGTGAAACGTGCCAAGGGAGGCACGCGCGCGATGCGGACGTCGTCGGGCGGAGACGGGCACGACGCCAGCGTCCAGGCGGATCAACCCCAGACGCTGCGCATGGGCGTGGGCGCCATTGGCGGGGCAAAGGCTGGCCTTATTTGGAGTGGCGCTGATGTGCCAGCAGAACAAAGCGATGGGCGAAGGCGGGCGAGGCGGGCAAGCGATATAGACGCCAGTAGCGCATGGGTGTGACTCCGCCTACCGCCGCCGAGGCTCGCCGGAAACCCGTCAGACGGCGACGTACAGCGTTTAGGTGCACGGCGCGGTCGCTAGGGCTAAGGGGCCGGGATCTTGGCGTGCATCTCATTTGTGAGCTCTTGGCGTGGCGTTTCGAGATGGAGTTCTTTTCGAGATGAACGAGTGGGAGAAATTCAATGCGGCGTTTCTTCAAAATCAAGCCAAGAAAAATCAAACCATGACAGTTGGATAATTTGTGCCCAATATGTTTATTTTTCTGCTTTGCTTGATTTATTGTTGTATTTTCTTATGCTTTATTTAATTTGTTTAAATGCGTTTGCATGAGAATTGCTCAAACGAAAAATCTCAAATTTTAAAAATTACTAAGTATGTTTTAAATAATTAATTTGATTTTGAATCAAATTAATTTTGACCTCCATGATTTATTTATTTGTGAAATCTTTTGGAGAAATTCCCCTAAGGGACGCCCAAAAGAAAGCTTTCACATGAATAAATTCTCAAAATGATGATTGTGAATTATTATTAGTGGCGACGATGACCCTCCCAAGAGGCTCTATCAAAACAAAGTAGTAATTTTGTATTTAATCATGGTTATTACTTAGGTACAAAATTGATATGCATATACTTCGCCGAAATCCCTGTCAATTTTGTATTGGTCAAGTGGGAGGGAGCCAACTATAAATTAATTTTCTTTTAATTAAAGGTTTGTAACTATTCTTGTTTGTAACCTGCTTGAATATGATTTAAATGATGACCCTCCCAAGAGGCTCATTTAAAACTGTTTCGAGATGTTGGCTGATGCATGTTCATATTTTTTTGAGATTTCAATATGAATCATGTGATCGAATTATGTGATTTTCTTTGTGTTGATCCGGATATCGACACAGGATGTATGTTTATTTCAGTTCAGCATGTCGCAACCTTTTAATCCACTGTTAATATACTTAAAGTCAATACAATTGTATTGGAAACTATGTTGATTGGAAACGAAAAACTATGATTGTCCTAACTGCACAAAAGCACATGTGGGTTCTTAACACACCAAAACCAGATGAGCCAACTGACGAGTCAAAAATGTGGGGCTCGTCAGATCACCTTGCGAGAGATGTTTTCGCTGAAAATAAGTGGAGGAAAACCCCGTAAGGGATTACATCCTCAAAATTGATGGCCCATCTGAACAAACTTGAGGTTCTGGGTGCAGATTATGATCTAGAGACTCAGATAAATTGGTACTCCACTCTCTGCCCAAAAGTTTTTGAGCATTTTGGCCTCACTAGCTGATTTGTTGCAAGCTTTGGTCTCGGCAGAGAGATTGATGGGGCACCAAACTCATGTTTTTTACGGCAAATAGTCTGTCTTCATCTTCTAGGCCAAGGGAAGGCAAGAAGAAGAAGAGGACCAAAAGCCATAAGCAATCAAACTCAATTGTTGCCAAGGACAATGGTAAGATTGTTGGGATATAACCCCAACAAAGATGAGAAATGCTGGTGGTGTCAAGAAAAATCCAAAGAGGAAGTGTTTTAACTGCAAAAGGACATTGGAGGTCAGCCTGTTCCAACCCCAAAAGGGCCGGAAAGAAAGGTAATTCTCAGCACTAGTTGTTGAAAATTGTGTTAGCGGCGTATGCTACCCATTCGTGGGTAATGGATACGGGGTCCACTAATCATGTTTACTTCATGGGTTCAAGCGGACCCGACAATTTAGTGGAAGTGAGATCCTCATCACGTTAGGCGATGCTACGAGAGTGGCAGCTGAAGCAGTGGGAGACGTGTAATTGTCTTTTCAAGACAAGAGTTTAATTTGAAGAGATGTTCTTTATGTTCCTGTTTTCCCAAAAACCTAATTTCTGTTTCAAAACTATTTGCTGATGGATATTTTGTTCGTTTTAAACATGTTACTGTTTGCGTAACGATGTGGTTATCTGTCATGAAACTTTACGGAACAATCTCTATATTATTAATGGTGCACATCACTCACAGAATGCATCCTATAACACATCTACTATTTCGAGTAATAAAAGGAAACGTTCAATTAACGTGAACGAGAAACTTCTTTGGCACTTAAGATTAGGTCATATTAATCCAAAAAGGATCCAAAGGTTGGTCCGAGATAGTTCATTGGAGTCCCTCCTGATTGAACCATTTCCAACTTGCGAATCATGTTTGGAGGGTAAGATGACCAAGAGGGCATTTGGAGCCAAGGGGCTTAGAGCTAAAGAAGTGTTGGAGATCATTCACACCGATGTATGTGGTCCAATGCAAATCAAAGCAAGAGGTGGCTACGAGTATTTCGTTACGTTTATCGATGATTACTCACGCTATGGATATGTTTTCCTAATGAAGCATAAATCTGAGACCTTTGATAAATTCAAAGAATTTAAGGCTCAAGCAGAGAATCATAAGGAAAAGAGTATCAAGTTTCTACGATCCGATCATGGAAGTGAATACCTCAGCGATGAATTCTTGAACTACCTGTCGGATGAAGGGATTGCATCCCAGTTGACTGCACCCGGTACCCCTCAACAAAACGGGGTTACAGAACGAAGATACAGAACACTTCTAGAAATGGTAAGATCAATGATGAGTTATGCAGATTTACCAAAATTGTTTTGGGGTTACGCCTTGCAAACAGCAGCTTATATTCTGAACTTAGTGCCATCCAAATCGGTTCCAAAAACCCCTAGGGAATTGTGGACAGGGCCCAAGCCCATCTTAGGACACATGAGGATCTGGGGGTGTCCGGCATACATGTTGGATAAGGAAGCTGGCAAATTGGATGCACGTTCGGAATTAAGGTTGTTTATAGGGTACCCCGAAGGAACGAAGTGATGCATATTCTATGGTCCCGAAGATCAAAAGGTCGTAATCAGTATGCACTTTAGATTCTTGGAAGAAGACTATATGAACGATAAAAAGCCTAGAAGCGAGATTACCTTAGAAGAACATAGGGGGCCAACTCCGTTGCCAACTGTACAAGACAAAATACCAAGCGTCACACCAACACAACCAGAACCTCGTCGTAGTGGGAGGGTTGTTAGGCAACCCAAGCGATTCTTGGGGATTGGAGAGTCCTCAGACTTGATCTCAGGAGAAGAATCAGATCCATGGTCATACAACGAGGCGATCCAAGATAAGGATGCAACTTCTTGGCAAACCGCAATGGAAGTCGAGATGGGTTCAATGAATCACAATAAAGTGTGGGAGCTAGTCGAACCACTTAATCGGGTAAAACCCATTGGATGCAAGTGGGTATACAAGAGAAAAATGGGACCGGACGGAAAGGTTGAAACCTTTAAAGTAAGACTCGTGGCGAAAGGGTACACTCAGAAAAAAGGGATCGACTATGAGGAAACCTTTTCGCCCGTAGCCATGCTCAAGTCCATCCGTATTCTCTTGTCGATTGCTGCGCACCTAGACTTTGAGATCTGGCAAATGGATGTCAAGACCTCTTTCCTCAATGGAATTCTTGACGAAGAAATCTACATGCAACAACCCGAAGGCTTCATTGAAAAAGGCCAAGAGCATCTGGTTTGCAAGCTAAAGAAGTTAATTTACGGGCTAAAGCAAGCATCCCGTGCTTGGAATCAGTGTTTTGATCAAGTTATAAAATCCTACGGTTTTGATCAGAACAATTTCAAAAGTTGTGTGTATAAAAAGCGTGACGAAACTGCCTTGGTATTCTTGGTACTATACGTAGATGACATTTTCCTCATCTGGAACGATGTAAAGATGTTGTCAGATGTAAGGGCATGGCTGTCAAAACAGTTTGATATGAAGGATTTAGGGGAAGTTGGTCACGTCCTAGGGATCAAGATCACTCGAGATCGCAGGAAAAGAATGATCGAGCTTTCACAAGCTTCATATATAGACACCGTTTTGAAGCGATCCAGCATGCAAGATTCCAAGAAAGGCTTTGTGCCTTTCAGACACGGAATCCATCTATCCAAGGAAATGTGTCCCAAGACACAAAAGGAAATAAATGACATGAAGAGCATTCCTCATGCTTCGGCTGTGGGAAGCCTCATGCACGCGATGCTGTGCACGAGACCGGATATCTGCTTCGCCGTAGGAATGGTGGCAAGATATCAAAGTAACCCTGGGAAAGAGCATTGGACTGCGTTAAGAACATTCGGAAGTATCTGAAGAGGACACGGGACATAATGTTAGTTTATCAATCAGACAATCTAATCCCCATCAGTTATACGGACTCAGATTTCCAATCAGACATAGACTCCAGAAAGTTAACCTCGGGTAGTGTGTTTTTCATTAGGGGGAGGAGCCATGACATGGAGAAGCATTAAGCAGAAATGTATCGTCGATTCTACCATGGAAACCGAATATGTAGCTGCTTGTGAAGCAGCAAAAGAAGCGGTTTGGCTCAAGAGCTTCCTGGTGGACTTGGACGTTGTTCCGAATTTGCCCAGCACGATCACGGTTTACTGTGATAACGCTGGAGCAGTTTCAAATTCTAGGGAACCGAGAGCCCACAAGGCCAGCAAACACATAGAAAGAAAATACCATCTTATACGAGAAATCGTTAAGAGAGGAGACATAGAGGTGGCAAAGATAGCGTCCGAAGACAACCTAGCAGATCCATTCACAAAGGGTCTGCCTCAGAGTTCATTTGAGAGCCATGTGGAAGGAATGGGTGTCAAGAGCATTGCCAATCTGCTTTGAGTATAAGTGGGAGAAATATTATTAGGTTCGTGTAAGGTGACATTAGATGTCACATAGAACACGAGACATGCTGTAGTATACTTAAAAGCAGACTTTGAGTACAAGTGAGAGATTGTTGGGGTTATACTGAAAAGTATGTTTTTTACTTTGTATAACCAAACTAAATTTCTTATTTATTTTATTGAAATAAATTATTTATCACATGTTGCATTAAATATGAATGAATGTTATATATATTTTTACTGCATACCCATTTGATAAAGTCAGTATGTGTTACGTTGAAGTTAATATGGTGATACCAGATCACAGAAGATCAAATTAACAGTTCCTCGCGACTAAGTACAAATTCACAACCCAGATGGAAATGAACAATCCATCATGAAAGGTTGAAGTGTAAGGCTCAGATTGGCTTGTCTTGACCAAGAGATTACACTAATGCATGATGATGCGCTGAATAGGACCTACAGGAGGATAAATTCTTCGGTACTGAATATACAAGAATTAGACCTCAGTGGTTCGTTATTTCTTAATCTTCGTCCCTTAAATAGGATCGTGTGAAATTAATAACTATTGCTTTGACTTGTGATGGGAAGAGAATCAATGTGATTCGATACCTTGTATCTTGGGCAATATTATTAATTACAAGACGATTGCTAAGATTTTATACGGAGAATCGCGTGCAAGTATGGCTTGCTTGATTTGTCCCCTTGGTGGGCTCAGAATCTTTATCATACCAAATCTTGCAAGTGGAAATTTATTTCCGATATGGATAATAATGTTGAGCTGCCTTTACTCCAAGGACAAATATATTAATTAATATAAAGTCTGTTCAGTGGCTTAATTAATTAATGGACTAAGATAATCTTAAACGCGGGAAATAATGACTGGGAGCCATATTATTGTGAAGTCGTAATGTGGGTTAAGATGGATAATTCAATATTAATTTTATAGTGGAGTAAATTAATATTAATGGACTTGAATAATATTTTGGCTAAATATTAAAGCTTCATAGCCCATTGGAGGTCCAATCTTAATTCTCCTAAAGGTCCCTCAAATAGCCCAAATAAAAGTCCAATTAATGAAAGGGAGAAGAAAATATCTTGCCTAATTTTTCCTAATTATTTTCGAAAAATAGGGTAGGAAAGAGAAAAATATTTTTTTCTTGATTTTCTTGGAAAGATCTTGTGGAATAAGTATTTTTGAGATACAAGTTTATCTCATAAGTTCAAGAAAGGAAAAAGAACTTATTTATTCCCTACTTGAATGATATTTTTGAAAATAAGGGAGAAAGAAAGGATGAGAAGATTTCGTTGGGAGATATTTTGGGAAATATAATATATTGGATATATTCTAGATTGTGTCTTGACGAAGAAGCAAGGAAATTTCCCAATGCCCATATGACCTAAAATTTTCGTCCATCTCTACTCCTAAAAATAGGGGATAAATTTTTCATCCCCAATTGCAATTCCATGTGTTGAAAAAATTAGAAATCCACAAAGGTGGTGGCCAAATATTTTATTTTCTCCTCTAAAATTAAAATAGTTCGTTGATAATCCTCCCACCGGATTACGTTCATGGACGTGGAACATATTTGAGAAGGCACTTTGGGTCGATCCATCGTCTCAACGGTTGTCTCTACAAGAGGTATGTAATCTCGTAATTCCTAGATTCCGCATGCTTAGGATTTACGTGGATTATGTGTACGCATGTTGTTTATTTGCTTATTAATTATTATGTTGAATTGATTTATGATTAATTCATGTTAGTAATTAATTAATTAATTTAAATATGTATTTAAATTCACCTCGAATAGATCCGGGCACCCCTAATTTCCCAACAGGATGGTCACCCCATAGATATGTGGCTACAACATTTGCCCCCTCGAGGGGGTCGCTGGTCGCCCTAGATGTGACTGCTCCAGATTCCGAGGCACGACGATGGTCGCCCCGAGTCCTTGATAAGTCCAACAGCCTCGAAAGGACGCGACTGGTGATGTCGCTCTAAACAGTAATGATGGCGCGTGGTCACCACACGCTTCGCATATGCCGGTATTTTGTGGATTTGCCCCAGAATTTGAAAATTTTATTGCAATTCGGTCCCTGGCCTCAAACTATAAATACGAGCTTTTTCTTTGCCCTCACACTTTTGCTTCTTCTCCGCCAAAAATACACTCTGAGAGCTTCTTCCATTCCGGCGACACTTCAACTTCTTCTTCCCTTTGGTAAGTGTAACTGAAGCTTCTTTCCATAGCTTCTTTTATGTCGAATATGTCGGGTGAAGGTAGCTCGACTCCCTTCGAAATTTGGTCGGCCACTCCATCGCCGGTGAGGGGAGGTCTCATTTGCCAGTGCTTCCAGCGGCGGAGCCATTTATGAAGACCTGGGTTCCCCTCGTCGTGACGTGGGGAATGCGCCGGTGGACCCCGATGTGTTTGGGTCCCTCGAAGACCTGGGTAGTCTGACGCTGGAGATGGATTCGTCAGCCCCTGGTGGCCGGGCATCTACTGAACCTCCGGAGGCATCTGTTCGCCGAGACCAGGACCACCCAGATTACTTTGATTATCAGGCCTACGAAGCCGGTCTCGAACATCATCGGCAGCTTCGAACCGTGATACGAAAAGCTACTAAATCCAAGTTCTATATCAACGACAAGGAACGTTGCTCTGTCATGAAGGAGGCCGACCTAGACGCTGCTCACCGCAAGTATGAGACTCTGAATGATGTCTTCTTCTATCGACCAGTACGCTTTGAAAGGGTCAACCAGCCCCCGGGGTGCATGGTCGCCATCCATGAGGCGGTGATGGACGCTGGTCTCCGCTTCTCACTGCATCCGGCAATTTCTCATTTATTGGCCGCCTGACATCTTACCCCAGCCCAGATCACCCCCAACGAGTGGAGCTATCTTCTGGCGACCATGACCATGCTCGGTCAGGCCGCCCTCTATCGGTTGCCCATACCTATGGAGGTGAACTATTATTGGTCGCTGGTCACGCAGCACGGCCAGAAGGGTCATTATGCACTGAAAAATAGCCCTGGTCGGTGGATAGTGTGGGGGATCGTCAATAAGATTAAGAATTGGCATCCCCGGTGGTGGTTGGTGGGCGGAGCATGGCAGAGTGCCCTTCCTGGTTCCACCGAGGAGATTTGCATCCCTACTGATTTCTGAGATCGGGTTCCCCGAAAGATCCAGCTCTCAGTGTGCTTTAAGCATCTCCGTACTGATCTAAGTTTTTATCCTTTTTAAAGGTTTGCTTGCGGCCGACGACAGTTAACTAAATTAGGACTTTGAAGCCACTCATAGGGTTGCTTTTAACTATCCTTGGGAACTTCGTCATGTCGACCTCTTCAACTCGCCTTCTGAGAGACTATGGGGAGGCTTGCAGACTTTTCCCCGCGGGCTTGGCCACCCTCGTAAGTTCTTCTCTTCGCGCTACATTTGTTTCCTTATCTTCCTCGCACGTTCTTTACTGATGGTCGTCTTTTTATAGCTTCACACATTCCTGTTCAGGCGACCACTCCGACTCCTGAGCAAATGTCTTCTCGCCATAACCCGACTCTCAACTTCTCCCATACCGGGCCCGCGACCCAGCATGTTGCCTGAACTCCCCGCGTGGGGGGCATTGTTGATACCGGGGGCTCTTCCCAAGGGGAGAAAACTGTCGATTGGGGAAAACAGAAGGAGAAGTGGGTGGAAGGTCACCACCAGTGCGGGACAGAGTCCCCGACTCGAAAGCGTGCTCACCGTGACGATCGGCTACAGGATGAGAACACCGAGGGTGGAAGCGTTCTGCTCCCCCGCGAGTCGGTGCTCATCGGTCGCCCTCCTCCACCGGGTTCACCGCCGCTACCTGGTCGCCAATTTATCGGTGACCGATCCTTCCCAGGCTGGGATGTCGACCGTTCTGGGGCGTAATTGTTCTGCGCCCTTCTTGTCCTCCTTCCAATTTGCCACTGCTTTCTAAATCAAAACTCATTTTCCTCCAGGTTCGAAAGTTTTCATCCTCTGGTCGCCGACTACTTGCAGTCGAAGATGCCCCCTATTTTTGGGGGTATGGCGGACTGGCCTCGGTTCATGAGGCACGCCATCTGGGATGTGCCCCGCTGCTGGTCCATGGACGACCACCATGCTGCCACTTCGAGCACCAAAGAGAACAATCTTTATACCGCCCTTATCTACTCTCAGAAGGTGGCCACCTATCTCGGGCAGGTGGTGGAGCAGAATGACCAGGATATCAAGAAGGTATGCGCGGCCTTTGATGAGCAGAAAGGGAAGATCAAAGAGGCGATGGCAAACGTGGCCCGGATGAGGCAGAGCTGAAGGCGGCCGAGGAGAGGTCGGCTGAACTGGTGAGGTAGGTTGCGAGGTTAGCGCAAAGAGGTGGGCCGAGATTCATGATCATCGTCGTGAGGTGATAACCCTGAAGGGCCGGGTATGAGGCCAAAGTTGAGGAGATTGAGGTTCAAATGGCCCAGAATGCCTCCACCCGCGCCACCGATGATGCCACCCTGGGGATCTTCTCGTACATTAGCGCCTATGCCGATATCCTATGGGTGGTTTTTCGCCGTGATCCCTCGGCTAACGCGTCGGTGCTAATCAAAGACTTTCGTGCCTTCATTGTCGAGTGTCCCCCGGAAGCTGATGTAGTTCTCCCATTGGCTGATCTAGCCGATTTTGGGGTGGACCTATCTTTCTTTGGCCCGGCTAGCAGATTGAGGTGATCGGGGGTGATGTCGGCCAGGAGACCTCCTCCGAGCAGGCTCCCGTGGGGCTGGCTGTGACCTCAGAGCTTTCCCCGGGGCTGGTGGTCGAGGCGAGGACGGCGGACAGTGAGGTGGTTTATGCCAAGGGCGGGGAGGCTATTGCGGATGAGGTCATCGTTGGTGGCGAGGGTGTCAGGGACGAGATGGCGGTGGGGGACAAGGTTATGGTTGGCGAAGTTGGTAGGTCGGGAGATGGCATTTAGCGCCTTTCCTTTTGTTTAAGTTTATCAGGGCATCTACGAACCCCTTTCTTTTTTGTTTTTCTTTTGTGTTGCTGGCCCTTCTGGGAGTGAAGTGGTAATTTGCCTTCGGGCCTTTCACTAATTAAATGGATGTTCCCATTTTGTTGCTATCTTTCGCTATTTTTTACCTGAATGTTTGTGTTTGCCTCGCGAATGTTGGTCGTGTGATCCCGGATATACATCGGCGACTATGGATTATTGCTTGTGTTCTGATCGTCGTTTTGGTGTGATGTATCCGAACTTTATTTTAACCTTCTTATTTTGTGTGGCGTGACTAAACTTTAGCTTAGCCATGTTATGGTGTTGTCCTTAGCAAGGTCATCATGCTTGGTACATGGCCAATGCGAAGAGCGACCTTATTGACGTGAGTTCCAGAGATCACTTCCTGCCGTAGGTGGTCGACTTACGCATTTTGCGACCACTCTTTTGACCTGAACCTTGTCGTCCAGGTCGTCCATACAATGATTTCCTGGTTGACTTGTTCTGGGGCGTACAAACATATGTGGGGGCGAACTTTGATATTCTTATATTTTTAAAGGAATTGATTTTGAGGTATTGTCAGAATCGTTACAACGACTCCCCCTTAGGAATAGGGGTTTATTACACTGGGAAATTTGCAACTTAAAAAGAGTTACTAGCTATCTTCAATCTTGTATGCCCCGTTGGCAAGGCATTTAAATATTCTGAATGGGCCTTCCCAGGTGGGGTCGAATACTCTTTTGGGGACTCTGAGCACCTTCTTTAGGATGAGGTCGCCCTCGTTGAACTGTTGGAGTTTGACCTTCGAGTTGTAATACTTTTCTGCTTGTCGTTTGTTGCTGGCATTCTTCAGGTTGGCTTCCATCCTTCTTTCTTCTAGGAGGTTTAGGTTGGTCGCCCTTGTTAGGTCGTTGTCGTCCGAAGGCCCTTTGTTCTTCCGGTGGCTGGGTACTAGGATTTCGGCGGGGGTTACCGCTTCTGCCCCGAATGCGAGAGAGTATGATGTCTCTCCCGTCGATGTTCTGCATGTTATTATGTATGACCACAATACTTCAGGCAGTTCACTTGCCCATCTGCCCTCCCCCCCCTCAAGTCGCGCTTTTAGTGTGTGCTTGATGATTTTGTTGATGGCTTCCACCTGGCCGTTGGACTGGGGGTGGAGAACAGTTTTGTTATTTTCCACTTTCTGAAGAAGGCGTCGATTTTGAGACCGTCAAACTATTTCCCGTTATCTGTCACTATTGCCTGTGGGAGGCCGAACCGGCAGATGATGTTTCTCCAGATGAACTTTATCATGTTCTCTTGATCGATTGTTGAAAGAGCTTTTGATTCAGCCCATTTTGTGAAGTAATCAACTGCGATGAGGGCGAATTTTACTGAACCTAGGGCTGTAGGCAAGGGTCCGATTATGTCGATCCCCCATTTCGCGAAAGGTCACGGGCTCATGATGCTGGTTAGTTCTTTTGGAGATACCTTGATTGATAGGGCAAAGATTTGATAGCGGTGGCATGTTTTTGCGTATTCGAGGGAATCTTTCTTCAATGTCGGTTAGAAGTAACCTTGCCGCGTACCACTTTTTGAGCTAGGGATTGGCCTCCCGTATGGTTTCCACAAATTCCTTCGTGGATCTCCTTTAGGATAAGTTGCCCCTGCTCTGTTGTCACGTATCTGAGTAGTGGAATGCTGAAACCCTGCTTGTACAAGCTATCGTCAATCATCACATATCTTGTCGCCCTCATCTGCAATTAGCAAGCTCGGACCCTTGTTGGGGTTATACTGGAAAGTATGTTTTTACTTTGTATAAACAAACTGAATTTCTGTCTTATTTGCTGAAATAAATTATTTATCATTGTTGCATTAAATATGATTGAAATGTTACATATATTTACTGCATACCCGTTCAATAAATAATACGCGTTACATTGTAGTCAAATTTAGTTAAATTAACAGTCCCTTGTAACCAAAGTACATAATTCACAACCCAGGTGGAAATGAACAATCCATCGTGAAAAGTTGAAGTGTAAGGCTCAGATTGGCTTGTCTTGACCAAGAGATTGCACTAGTGCATTATGATGCGTTGAATAGGACCTACAGGAGGATAAATTCTTCAGTACTTAATATAGAAGAATTAGACCTCAGTGGTTCGTTAATTCTTAATCCCCGTCCCTTACATAGGATCGTGTGGAATTAATAATTATTGCTTTGACTTACGATGGGTAGAGAATCAATGTGATTCAATACTTTATATCTTATGCAATATTATTAGTTACACCACGATTGCTAATATTTAATACGGAGAATCGTGTGCAAGTACGTCTTGCTTGATTTGTCCCCTTGGGAGGCTCAAAAGTGTTATCATGTTAAATCTTGCAAGTGGAATTAGTTTCAGGTATGGATAATAATGTTGAGTCGTTCCTAATCCAAGGAAAAAGATATTAATTAATATGAAGCTCTTCAGTGACTTGAATTAATTAATGGACTAGATAATCTTAAACACGGGAAATAATAATCGGGAGGCATATTAACAGTAATATGGGTTAAGATGGATAGTGCAATATTAATTATGTAGTGGGATTGATTAATATTTATGGGCTTGAATAATATTGTGGCTCAATATTGATAATTCAAGGTCCAATCTTAATTCTCCTAAAGGCCCCTAAAGTAGCCCAACGATAAAGTCCAATAAATAAAAAAGGTGATTAAAATAAAATAAATTATTGTTGCCTATTTTTCCTATTTTTCGAAAATAATTAAGAGAGAGAAAAGACTTTCTTGATTTTCTTGGAAATATTTTATGGAATAAGTATTCTTGGAATACAAGATTATCCCATAAATTCAAGAAAAGTCAAAGATCTTATTTCTTCCCTATTAATTAGTAATTTTTGAAAATTTTAATACAATAAGGAGGAGAAGATTTTGTTGGGAGGTATTTTGGGAAATAGAATATATTGGATATATTCAAGATTGTATCTTGAGAAATAAGCAAGGAATTTTCCCAAGAGCCCCAATAGCCCAAAATTTTTGTCCCCCCTACGTATTATAAATAGGGGATGAATTTTTCATCCCCAATGCAATTTCATGTGTTGGAAAAATTAGAAATCCACAAAAGTGGTGCAACATAATTTTATCTTTCCCTTTTGTTAATTGTTCGTGAGCATCCTACCACCGGCTTATTGAACAAGGACGTGGGAATACTTTGAGAAGGACTTTGGGTGTGTTCGTGGAACGTTGCTCGTCTTCTCTGCTGTCTTGATCATCAAGAGGTTAGTTCACGTAAACTCCTAGCAATCCCGCATGCATAGGATTTATGTGGCTTGTTTATATGCATGATTTGTTGTTGAATTATTATTTGAATTAATATAGGATTAATTCATACTAGTAATAATTATTAGAATTAAATTTGTATTTAAATATTCACCCCGAATAGATCCGGGTAATTAATTCCCCAACAACTGGTATAAGAGCATCAGTTTCGGGCTCTGAATTTTTAAATTGTAATTTACTTCGTTTTCATTAAATTTGAAATTGGATAGTCGAATTGCTAGATCTTTTTTTTGAAGGTATCCAATTGTCATGGTATTTGATGAATGTTTAATTATGCATGCATATAATTGTGGTTTTTAATTCGATTAGTTCGAATTCGTTTTGCCTTGTGAGAAAATTCACGAGTAGATTAGAATTTGTTTGATTTGTTCAATGTAATAGACTAGTCTAGATCTAGGTTTGTTTATTTTTTTGTAAATAAATTGTAATCGGATCGGGAACGAGGACAGAGACAGAGAATTAAAAATTGGGATGTACGCATGCCAAGTGCATGCACGTGGGCTAAGTCGAAAGGCCAAGACGCACGCGCACGGGCTAGGGGAGAATCACGGGCGAAAAAAATTTCTTGGGCACGCACGGCACGGCACGCTACAAGGGGAGTTGGGCGCGGCGTCACGGCGCGCAGAGTTAGGCGGCGGCGGTTGCGTGGCGTGGATGCACGGATCGGAAGGCGAGGTGTGGGCCGGATAGCGTGCCGGATCCGCACACGACACATGCATGCATACCGGAAGCTGTCGAGCGACTGGTGACGGGAGGGCCGGTCCGGACATGGGCGTGCGCTTAGGCGCACGTGGACACGCGTGTCGGCCCGTGAGCTACCCGTTGTCGGTCGTCGTCTTGAACCTTGACGGAGGACATTTTAAAGAATTTATTGCGGTCGAGTGGGAGCCTTTCGAGACGAACGATGAAGGCTATGAAGATGATTTCTTAAGATCAAAACGTGAGAAAAAAATTAACCATGATAGTTGGATATATGTGCCCAATATGTTTAATTTTTGTTTTGATGATTGCTTTATTTTTCCATGCTTATTTAATTTGTTTGAATATGTGATGCATGAGATATTGTTTGTTAAAAATACTACTTTAGAAAATTACTAAGTATGCTTCAATAATTAATTGACAATTTTATTCCGGATAATAAAATTGAACTAATTTTGACCTCCATGATTTATTTATTTGTGAATTCTTTTGGAGAAATTTCCCCCACGGGACGGCCAAAAGATAGCTTTCACATTAATAAATTCTATAGGATGATTGTGAATTATTATTAGTGGCGACGATGACCCTCCCCACGAGGCTTGTTCAAAATAAAATAATAATTATATATTTAATCATGGTTATTACTTAGGTATAAAATTGATATGCATATACTTCCCCAAAGTCCCTGTCAATTTTTATTTTGGTCAAGTAGGAGCCAACTATTAATTTCGAATTAAAGGTTTGTAACTGTTCTTGTTTGTGACCGCTTGAATGCGTTTAAATAATGACCCGCCCCACGTAGCTTATTTAAACTGTTTTGAGATGTTGGCTGATGCATGTTCATATTTTTTTTAAGATTTTAATATGATTCATGTGATCGAATTATGTGATTTATTTGTGTTAATCTGGATATTGACACAAAAAAAAGTATGTTTATTTTCAGTCTCAACATGTCGCAACCTTTTAATCTAGTGTTCAATAAACTCAAGGATCTTAAACTCACTGGAGAAAACTATTTTGATTGGAATTATAAAATAAAATTCATCCTAACTGCACAACAATCCAAATGGGTACTTGACACACCAAAACCCGAAAAACCTGCTGAGGATGCCAGTATATGGGACAAGGTGGAGTATGGTGAATGGGAGTTGGCCAATGAATTGATGAAGGACACAATCTTGGCACATCTATCAGATTTGTTAAAACGCCTTCCCCAAGGATTTGAATCAGCTGCAGACATCATGCAAAATCTCGAAGCGATGTTTGCATATCCGGCCCATATGGCGATCCAAAGCATAAGGCATGACATGGACAAGCTAAAAATGGAAAAAGGAACGACCGCAAGGGAGCACGTTCTTAGGGTTATGGTTCTTTTTTAGGACCTTGAGATTCTTGGGGAAAAATGTGATTTCAAAACCAAAGTTGATTTCATTCTACATTCTCTGCCAAAGAGTTATGATCACTTCTATCTAGAATACCTGATGAGCGATCTGGAATTTACTGTGGATGATCTAGTAAATGCTCTTACATTGGTTGAAGAGAAAATGGGGCGCAAGAAAACGAACTTGGTTGCAAAGAGGTCTTCTTTTCTTTCTAGGCCAATTGGTGGTAAGAATGATGAGAAAACAAAGAGGCTAAACCAAGTCGGCTCAACATCCATCAAAAATTAAGGTCTAAGTAAGAGCAAATGTTTGGAGTGCAGTGAGATAGGACATTGGAGGTCGGTCTGTTCCAAACCCAAGCGGAATGGAAAGAAAGGTAATTCTCATGCACTAGTTGTTGAAACTTGTTTAGCAGCGTATGCTTCCCATTTATGGGTAGTGGATACGGGATCCACTGATCATGTTTATTTCACTTTACAAGGGTTCAAGTGGACCCGACAACTTAGTGGGAGTGAGATCCTCATCACACTGGGCGATGCTACGAGAGTGGCAGCTGAAGTAGTGGGAGAAATGCAACTATCTTTTGAAGATAGAGTTTTCATTTTAAGAGATGTTCTTTACGTTCCTAGTTTTAGAAAGAATTAATTTCAGTTTCTAAACTTTTTCTTGATGGATATTCGATTACTTTTAATAAAGTTGTTACCATTGCTCTAAATAATGAGTTTTATCTGTCATGGAACGTTGTTGAATAATCTCTATACAATTAACTGTGCACAACACTCGTGAAATGCATCCTATAACACATCGACTATTTTAAGTAATAAAAGAAAACGTTCAGCAGATGTGAACAAAACACTTCTATGGCATCTGAGACTAGGTCATATTAATCAAAAGAGGATCCAAAGGTTGGTTCAAGATGGTTCATTGGAGTCACTCCGGGTTGAACCATTTCCAACCTGCGAATCCTGTTTGGAGGGTAAAAGGACCAATAGGGCATTTGGAGCCAAGGGGAATAAACCCAAAGAAGTGTTAGAGATCGTTCACACTGACGTATGTGGTCCAATGTCAATCAAAGCAAGAGGGGGTTATGAGTATTTCGTTACTTTTATCGATGATTACTCAAGATATGGATACATTTACCTTATCAAGCATAAATCTGAGACCTTTGATAAATTCAAATAATTTAAGGCTCAAGCAGAGAATCATAGGGAAAAGAGTATCAAGCCTCTACGATCTGATCGTGGAGGCGAATACCTCGGCGACAAATTTTTGAACTACTTGTCAGACGAAGGGATTGTATCCCAGTTAACTGCACCCGGAACCCCTCAACAAAATGGGTTTGCAGAAGAAGAAACATAACACTTTTAAAAATGGTCAAATCATTGATGAGTTATGCGGATCTACCCAAATCGTTTTGGGGTCACGCCTTGGAAACAGCGGCTTACATTCTAAACATGTTGCCATCCAAATCGGTTCACAAAACCCTTAAAGAGTTGTGGACCGTGCGCAAGCCCTGTTTAAGACACATGAGAATTTGGGGGTGTCCGGCATACATGTTGGACAAGGAAGCCGATAAATTGGATCCATGATTAGAATTAAGGTTGTTTATAGGGTACCCCGAAGGAACGTAATGGTGCATGTTCTATGGTCCCGGAGATCAAAATGTGGTAATCAGTACGCACTTCAATTTTTTGGAAGAAGACTATATGAACGATAGAAAGCCCAGAAGTGAGATTACCTTAGACGAGCTAAGAGGGCTTACCCCAATGCCAATTGTACAAGTTGACATACCAAGCGACACACTTACACAACCGGAACCTCGTCGTAGTGGGAAGGTTGTTAGACAGCCCGAGAGATTCATGGGGATAGGAGAGTCATCGGACTTGGTCCCCGGTGAAGACGAATCGGACCCATGGACATACAATGAGGCAATTCAAGACAAGGATGCAGATTCTTGACAAATAGCAATGGAAGCTAAGATGGGTTCCATGGATCACAATAAGTTGTGGGAGCTAGTCAAACCACTTAATGGGGTTAAACCCATTGGATGCAAGTGGGTATGCAAGAGGAAAAGAGGATCAGACGGGAAGGTAGAGACCTTCAAGGTTAGACTTGTGGCAAAAGGGTAAACCCAGAAAGAAGGAATCGATTATGAGGAAACCTTTTCACCTGTAGCCATGCTTAAGTCCATCTGTGTTCTCTTGTCGATAGTTGCACATCTCAATTTTGAGATCTGGCAAAAGGATGTCAAGACAGTTTTCCTCAACGGAAGTCTTAAAGAAGAAATCTATATGCAACAACCTGAAGGCTTTGTTGAAAGAGGCCAAGAACATCTAGCTTGCAAGCTCAAGAAGTCCATTTACGGACTGAAGCAAGTATCCCGTGCTTGGAACCAATGTTTTGATAAGTTATAAAGTCTTACGGTTTTGATCAAAATGAATTCGAGAGTTTTGTGTACAGAAAGCATGTCGAAACTGCCTTGGTATTCTTAGTACTATACGTGGATGACATTCTGCTCATCGGAGATGATGTAAAGGTGTTTTCGGACATAAGGGCATGGCTATCAAAATAGATTGATATGAAGGACTTAGGGGAAGCCGGTCACGTCCTTGGGATCAAGATCAATCGGGATCGTAAGAAAATGATGATTGGCTTATCGCAAGCTTCATACATAGACACTGTCTTGAAGCAATTCAGAATGCAGGATTCCAAGAAAGGTTTTGTACCCTTCAGACACGAAATCCATCTATCCAAAGAAATGTGCCCTAAGACACAAGAGGAGATATATGACATGAAAGGTGTTCCCTATGCTTCGGCTGTAGGAAGCCTTATGTATGCAATGCTGTGCACGAGACCAGATATCTGCTTTGTCGTTGGCATGGTAGCAAGATATCAAAGTAACCCAGGGAAAGAACATTGGACTACAGTTAAAAACATTCTGAAGTATCTGAAGAGAACTCGGGATAGAATGTTTGTTTATCAATCAAACAGCCTGATTCTCGTCGGTTACACGGACTCGGATTTCCAATCAAACAACCTAGAAAATCTACCTCGGGTAGTGTGTTTTGCATGGGGGGAGGAGCTATGACACGGAGAAGCGTTAAGCAGAAATGCATCGCAGATTCCACCATGGAAGCCGAATATGTAGCTACTTGTGAAGCAGCGAAAGAAGAGGTTTGACTCAAGAACTTTCTAGTGGACTTGGACGTAGTTTCGAATTTGCCAGCACCGTCATGGTTTACTGTGATAATGCCGGAGCAGTTGCAAGTTCAAGGGAATCGAGATCCCACAAGGCCAACAAACACATTGAAAGGAAATACCATCTTATACGAGGAATCGTTAGGAGAGGAGATATAGAGGTGGTAAAGATCACGTCGGAAGACAACCTAGCAGATCCATTCACAAAGGGTCTGCCTCAGAATACATTTGAGAGACATGTGGAAGGAATGAGTGTCAAGAGTGTTGCCAATCTACTTTGAGTAAAAGTGGGAGAGATCTTATTAGGTTCATGTAGGTTACATTAGATGTCACGGAGAACATGAGATATGTTGTAGTACACTTAAAAGCAGACTTTGAGTATAAGTGGGAGATTATTGGGGTTATACTGGAAAGTATGTTTTTACTTTGTATAACCAAACTGAATTTCTGTCTTATTTGCTGAAATAAATTATTTATCACTGTTGCATTAAATATGATTGAATGTTACATATATTTACTACATACCCGTTCAGTAAATAGTATGAGTTACATTGTAGTCAAATTTAGTGATACCTGATCACAGAAGATTAAATTGACAGTCCCTTGTAACCAAAGAACAAAATTCACAACCCAGATGGAAATGAACAATCCATCGTGAAAGATTGAAGTGTAAGGCTCAGATTGGCTTGTCTTGACCAAGAGATTGCACTAGTGCATTATGATGCGCTGAATAGGACCTACATGAGGATAAATTCTTCAGTACTTAATATAGAAGAATTAGACCTTAGTGGTTCGTTAATTCTTAATCCCTGTCCCTTAAATAGGATCGTGTGGAATTAATAATTATTGTTTTGACTTATGATGGGCAGAGAATCAATGTGATTCAATACTTTATATATTGGGCAATATTATTAGTTACATGACGATTGCTAAGATTTAATACGGAGAATCGTGTGCAAGTACGTCTTACTTGATTTGTCCCCTTGGAAGGCTCGGAAGTTTTATTATACTAAATCTTGCAAGTGGAATTAGTTTTCGGTATAGATAATAATGTTGAGTCGTTCCTAATCCAAGGAAAAATATATTAATTAATATGAAGCTCTTCAGTGACTTGAATTAATTAATGGACTAGATAATCTTAAACACGGGAAATAATAACCGGGAGCCATATTAACAGTAATATGGGTTAAGATGGATAGTGCAATATTAATTATGTAGTGGGATTAATTAATATTTATGGGCTTGAGTAATATTGTGGCTCAATATTGATAATTCAAGGTCCATTTGAAGGTTCAATCTTAATTCTCCTAAAGGCCCCTCAAGTAGCCCAAAGATAAAGTCCAATAACTAAAAAAGGTGATTAAAATAAAATAAATTTTTGTTGCCTGTTTTTCCTATTTTTCGAAAATAATTAAGGAAGAGAGAAAAGATTTTCTTGATTTTCTTGGAAAGATTTTATGGAATAAGTATTCTTGGAATACAAGATTATCCCATAAATTCAAGAAAAGTCAATGATCTTGTTGGGAGATGAATTTAATAAAGAAGTTTTGATTAGATCCCAAAAGCCCCTAAGTATGACATGTTCAGGATAATCTTGATAGTCTGAGTCAGGTTTCAGCATAGATTGTTCAGGAAAATATCTGCACAATGTATAGTTAGCATATATAGATCAGGTTAGATCTTGAAGACACTAAAGACTCAAGAAGTTGTCAAGACAATCAAGACTCGATGAAGTTGTCAAGACAATCAAGACTCGAAGAAGTTCTGTCAAGACATCAAGACTCGGTAGAAGTTGTTTGAAGTCATCAAGACTCAAGAAGTTGTCAAGACATCAAGACTCAAGAAGTTGCTAAAGACATCAAGACTCAAGAAGATTTGTCAAGACATCAAGACTCAAGTAAGTAATCAAGACATCAAGAGACTCAAGAAGATACTGAATACTCAGTATAACCTGAATGTTCAGAGGCACTGAATAATATCTATCTGAAGACTACAAAACTGAGAAAAACGCACATGTTCAGAAAAGTAGATATTGCCCAAAACATTCATATGAAGACAAAAGGAACTAAGTCTAAGTGTTGTTTAAGGTTGTCTCATTCAGAGAGATTGACCAAAAAGAGTTGTTTTGTTTGTCTACATTCACTGAAGACAAGAACCAATCAGAGGAAGACAACATTGTACTTTACTGACACTGAAAGTAACAGGACCCTGAATCATGTCAGTAGTACTAAGTTCCAGACTGCAAAAATTGGTGATTGGCTACATGACTGCAAATTTCCTAAAACATGCAAGGGAGTGTTCAAACCCTAAATATAGCAGTTCATCAAACACCAGAAGAGGAAACCCTTGATACTATCTCCTCCAACGGATAGTTTTTCAAGAGTGACCTTGGTGAAGGTTGCCTATAAATACCAGTGACCTTCTACATTGAGAGGTTACGGGAAATTTCAAAGCAACTCAAGAGCTCATTCGTATTATTGCAAATTGAAGCACTCGAAAAACCTAGAATTTCCCAAGTGTTTCACATTGGAGAGAGCTCACTATTCTAAGCCTAGATTGATAGATATATCCTAAGCTTAGAGAGATATCCTAGCCTTTGCATCTGTTCTTATTGTAAAGGATATCTCACCCTAGTTGGAAACCAACCCAAAACCCAAACCCTTTGTTAAGGTAGTTTGTGTGTGATTTGTTGGTGAGTTAGAGTTGTAAAGAGTTAGTAAGCTACTGGTGAGTTAGCCGTAAAACTCTAGAGAAGAAGTTAGTAAGCTACTTGTGGTAGTAGTCCGAACACTTGTGTGTGTTTGAGTTAGTAAGTTGCTTGGGAGTCACCTGAAAAACTCAAGGTAGAAAAGTGAGTAAGCTACAAATTGAGTTAGCCCGAAAGCTTTAGGAAGTGGTTAAGGAATTTCTCTCCAAGATCGAGAGAGAGTGGGACGTAGGAGCTTGAGTCTACGAACCACTATAATTCTTTGTGTTGTTTGCTTTTACATCTTGCATTCTTATATCATTGCATGTTTTTCACCGAAAAGCATATTTCACCGATATTCTGTTGGAACCAATCCACTGAACTTGCATCAAATTGATCACAGCCTTAATCACTGTTTTATCGAATGGAAGATTTTTAGCAAAGCTAAAACGAGTATAAACTTAGGGCCAACCATTCTGCACACTTGAGTAGCTAGAACAGATAGTTACCAAACTGAACTAACTCTATTGAGGGTTCAGTAAGATAATTATCTGATCCAAGCTCCTCAGGATCTCTGATAAACTCAGTTCGGGTTGGGCTAATCTCGAAGCTCGAAAAAGCGGCCAGATCGTTGTCTCAGTAGACTTCGACTCAGGGCAATCCGTACTTCTCAGGGCAAAATTATCAGGATAACCTGACCCATCTGACCTCAGTGAAAGAAAAGTTTTAAAAATCACTGAACACGTGTATTCCCCCCCCCAGTACACGTGTGAGACTCGTTAAGACGGGACCAACAAGTGGTATCGAGCAAAGGGTTCATTTTGACCACTTGCTTTGGTAGCCATAGTCTCTTTGCTGAAAGACTTTGGTGGTCTACTGAATAGATCTGTTTGCTGATATCTTACAAGGCTCAGTCATCATGCCTTCTAAGAAACTTCCTATGTTCTCTGTTGAGAGCTATGACCTATGGAGACAGAGAATGCAGGCTCATCTGTATTCAAAACATGAAAAATATGTGGAGAGTGGTTTCTGAAGGACCATTCAAATTTACTGTTGTAAATCCCAGAATCACTGATACTGAGAGAAATGATCCCAGGGATGAATGTCCTAAACCTGATGACCAACTGACTCTTGATGAGAGAAAGTTAGTCAATCTGGACTACATTGCTAAAGATACTTTGTATAGCACTATTGATGATGGTGTTATGGGGATGATTTCTCACTGTGAAACTGCAAAAGAAATATGGGACACACTTGTTGTTATGTGTCAAGGCACAGATCATTTTAAGGAAAACAAACTTTCTGTTGCTATTAGAAAGTTTGATAGCTTTGAAATGGAAAATGGTGAATCCATTGACAAACTTGAGGTCAGATTCACTAGCATTATGAATGATTTGAATGCTCCTGGGAAAAGATACCCACAGAGAGAAGTGGCTCTGAAAATTCTTAGAGGATTATCTAAGAAATGGGATATACATGCTGTGGTGATTGAAAACACCAAAAATATTGATTCCATGCCATACCAACAAGTTTTCTCTGAACTTAAAGCTTATGAGTTTGTGATTGACAAGAAAACTAAGAAATCTGACAGCAAAGATGATTCTTCATCTAGCAAGAATGTGGCTTTCAAAGCCAAAAATAAATCCTGTAAGTCTAGAGAGTCTGAGAACTCACTTGCCAGAAATCAGGATGAGCAAGAGGATAAGCTAGTACTGATGGCAAGGAGGTTTGAAAGACTCAATAGCAGATATGGGAAATATAAGAAATATTACAGGAATCACAGGTACAAGAGAAACTCAGAAGCTGAGGACAGATACACTGAGAAAAGGAAGGACCACAAAGTCAAGGATCCTCATCCAAAAAGAAGGACTCCAAGACCAAGGAGGAAAGTGATCGGGATGATGATGCTAACAGATGCTACAACCGCCAAAAAGAAAGGTCACTTCCAATATGACCGTATCCGAAAGCCGAAGTGCTAAAGAAAAAGAAAGGAAAGACAAGCCAAGAGAGACAAGAAGATCTCCAAAGAAGAAAGCTATGATTGTTGAGGAAGAAGAACATTCTGAAGAAGGTTCCAGTTCCTCAGATGAGATTTTCTCAGATAGTGACAGTGATGATATCTGTCTTATGGCTGTGGAGGAGGTAAATTCTTCTATCTCTGTTGTTGCTCCTACACAAGCACATGAGTTCTCAAGTTCAATGTAAAACAAAGAACTTTGACTGATGGATTCATTTGAGAATCTTATGAAGGACTATTATGTGTTACAAGAATCGCCATTGAAACTCAAGAGCGTAAAAGGAACCGGGTGCTTTGAAAATCAAGTGGAAAGACTCTAAAAATGTTGAGATCACTTCTCAATTGATGGGAACTACTGATGAACTGGATGTTATGAAAGTACAACTCTCAGAAAAAGAGAAGGTGATAAAGATCCTGAATGGAAAATTAGAGAAATCCACTAAAGAGATTCAGCTTATCAAAACTGAGTTCAATGACCTCTTTGAGAAGCATGAAACTCTATAGAAATGTGAGGATAGTCTTGCAGAGAAAGTTAGCTCTTTTGAATTTCGTGATCTAAAGTAATAGATGAAATTCAGAGTTATCAAAGACCAAGAACTATAAAAAGCCGGATTGGGATACATTCGGGGAACCTCACAAGGTCTTTGAATGTCGCTTCTAGTAGCACCAAGAAGTATCTTTTGTTAAACCAAATGGCATCAAATCTTCTCGCTAAAGAAAATTTCAAGGATTTAGACAAGGGTAAAGGACCTATGGCCAGAAAAACCAAGGTTCAGGGAAGAAAGCCCAAACCTCGTGAAAAGGCTAGAAAACCCGAACACTCAAGATGGAAGCCAAGATTTCAAAGCCTCAAAGCTAAGAATACCAACTCAAGAGATCTGCAAGACCGAACCATCGAGGAATTTTAGAAGAGAAACACTCACAGAGATATTCTCAACCGAAAAAGACCAAGTCCTTAGACATGAAGACCTCAATTTCAAAGACAGCAACCTAAACCCCACTTGCCTAAGGGTAAAGGTTTCAACCCAAGTCACCAGAGAGACAGAGACCAAAGCACCAAAGCTAAGGCACTTGAACAAAAGGCCCGAACCCAAGAAGAACTCTAAGGCTCATGTTCATGCTAAAGGCCGGGCACTCATGCATGTGAATCAAGGCTCTAGGGTGGTGAATGTGCATGTAGATGTTTATGGGAGACAAAAACCCACTCTAAAGTAATTAGAGTTGTTAGGCAGATTTGGGTTCCAAAAGGTAACTAACCGGTAGGACCCTACACCAAATGGGTACCTAAGAATCGACCTTTTTTTCGTGTAAAGGAAAAGGGCTTTGTCTTTGAATGAATACAACATAAAGACCGATGAGTGGAAATGAATTGACACTGTTGTATGGTATCTCGGACGGTGGATGTTCAAGACATATTACAGGATATAAGCAACTACTCACCGACTATGTTGAGTAAAAAAGGTCCTCGAGATCACATTTGGAGACAACTCAAAAGGACAAACCGAGGGATATGGAACTCTTGAAGTGGATGCATTCATATTCATGGTGTTTCATATGTATCCGGTTTAAAGCATAACTTGCTTTCTATCACCAATCATTCGGACAAAAAGTGTTGAATTCTCAAAGAACTTATGTTATGTGAAAGACGTAAAAATTTTTTCGACCGGGTACTAGAAAAGGAAATGTGTAGATTGGAAATTATCTCCTAAAGAATGTTTGGTTGCAAAACTTCCATCGATACCAGTTGGTTGCACAAAAAGATGAATCACTTAAACTTTAAAACCCCGAACAAACTTGCAAGATTAGCACTTGTGGGGGTTACCAAATGAAGTGTTCAAGAATATCATGTTTGTGACTAAAAGGAAAACAAATCGAGCCTCTTTTCAAAAGCAAAGTAGATGTTTTATCGACAGTAGAATCGCAATCGTTACATATGGATCTCTTTGGTCCAAGAAACCGTAAGCACAAATGGCGGTTTGAAATATACACTTGTGGTAGTACACATGGGTCATATTCTTACTTAGTAAGAAGGAGACTCGCATAAAATCGCCGAAATATCGAAAAGGCTCAAGATCAAAAAGAATCTGAGTGTGGTCAAGATCGGATCGATAAAGGAACCGAAGTTTATCAATCATATCATATCCGATTATATTGTGGCAAAGAAATGGAATAACCCATGAAACATCACCGAAGGACTCCACAACAAAATGGTGTTTCGAAAAGAAGAAATGGGACTCAAAGAAGTCGCAAGAACAAGATTGATTGCTTAAGCCGATATTCCTAAGAGATTTTGAAATTTGAAGAGATGCTACTCTCGTAACAGATCCATGTTGACCAAGAATCAAGGAAAAACACCATATGAAATGTGGAATGAAAGGAAGCCTCTTGTTTGTTTCTTTTCGTGTGTTTGGTTGCAAGTGTTTCATACACAATAATGGTAAAGATGGATTGAAAACTTTTGATAGCAAAGTCGATGAAGGGATATTCTTAGGATACAAGTCAAGAAAGCCTTCGAGTTTACAAATCTGAGACTCTTATTGTGGAAGAAACACCTCATGTTGTTTTTGATGAATCTACCGTGTTCGTAAGAAATGGGAACATTGATTTCAGAGAACTGACCAAGAGAATCACAAAGACTTAGCCCAAAAAAAGAAATCCTCGAAACTCGAAAAAAGAAGAAGTCACTCAACTTTCTATGAATGGAGTGAAGATTCGCACAAAGAAGTTCGATGATGAAAACTCGAGGATGGTGAGACTTCGGGGATGAAAATTCTTCACCCAAGGAAAGCCAACACAATCAAGTGACGACTAATCAACATACACCGCCCAGATTCGTGTATGTAATGTCGATGAAGATGTGGTCACACCTGAGGCAAACTCTGAATCTATCAACCAAGGGGGAACAAATGTCCCTGACAATGTTCTGAATGGAATTTCCCCTGAGAAAGATGATTCTCTTTCTCCTTTTCTTTTATTCCCTGAATTCGATGAACTGCCTAAACCTAGCATTTCTGATGTTGAGGACACTACTGAAGGGGGAACATCCAGGAGAAAATGATTGGATAGCCATCCTACAAGTCAGATTGTGGGTGATCTATCAGAAGGAGTAAAGACAAGACGGTTCCATGGTGAAAGTGTTTTATTCGGGCTGTTTTCATCGAAAAATGAACTCACCGAGATTGGAAGAAGCTCTACAAGACTCATTCTGGATTGTTGCTATGCAAGAAGAATTGAATCAGTTCACAAGGAATGAAGTTTGGGAGCTAGTGGACAGACCTAAATGGCACAATGTGATTGGAACTAAGTGGGTGTTCAAGAATAAGAGAGATGAAAACAACAACATTGTGAGAAACAAGGCAAGGCTAGTCAGACAAGGTTATTCCCAAGAAGAAGGCTTGGATTATGATGAAACCTTTGCACTGTTAAAAGACTAGAAGCCATCGATTGATTGTTTCTTGCATATAAGGCCCACATGAAATTCACAATCCATCGATGGATGTGAAAAGTGAATTTTCGAATGGTGTGCTTAAGGAGGAAGTATATGTGCAACAACCTCCAGGATTTTGTCAGAATGACCAAGTTTACAGGCTCAGGAAAGTTTTGTATGGTCTTAAGCAAGCACCTCGAGCATGGTATGATACTCTTTTCGTTTTCATGATCATGGTTTTATCAAAGGAACTATTGATAGGACTTTGTTCGGGATAGAAGATGGAAAGGATATTTTACTAGTTCAGATCTATGTGGATGACATCATATTTGGATCTCCAAATCATCGGTAAAGGTGAAAAGTTTTCTACTCGATGAAAGGAAAGTTTGAGATGTCAATGATGGGGAGATGAATTTCTTTCTTGGACTTCGTGAAACAAACAAAGGAAGGAATATTCATCAATCAAGCAAAATACACCAGAGATCCTATTGCAAAGTATGGAGTACAGAATTGCAATGCACTTAGAATTCCATGAATACTAACTACAAGATGGATCCCGATCCCAAGGCAAATCAAGAAATCACACCGATTATAGAGGGATCATTGGATCATCGCTATATCTCACAAACAAGTAGGCCGATATAACATTTGTGTTAGGTTATGCAAGATACCGTTAATCCTAAGGCTAGTCACATGGAGACCGCCAAAAAGATTCTCAAATATCTTAAAGGAACCGTGAATAGAGGATTATGGTATCCGGTGATGATAACCTTGAATTAACCGGGTTATTCGGGATGTCGATTATGGAGGATGTAGAATTGACAGAAGTCTACCACAGAACTTGTCAATTTCTTGGAAGTAAACCGATATCATGATCTTCAAAGAAACAAACCTCAAGAGCAACCAAATTTACAGGTTTGAAATACATGGTCATAGAAGAAATAGCCTGATTCTTTGGCTCAGAAAACAATTGAGGGATTATAAGATTATAGCCAATGAAGTACCTATATTTTGTGATAATAATAGTGTAATTGCTATTACACAAAATCTCAGATTGCACACCGATGTAAGCATGTTGATATCGACATCACTTCATCGTAGATCATGTTGAAAAGAAAGACAAATGGAGAAAATTCATTCGATAAAAGAGAGCCGACATCTTGACTAAACCTTTATTTGAATCAAGATTTCGGGAACTATCGATTGAATTAGGTATGTTGGATCCAGTGAATAAAGCAAATCTAAAAATTGAAGGAGATGCATGAAGTTTTTTCGTGTTTTACTAGAAAAACTCAGATAAAATTGAGAGTCCCGAACAATCGAAGTCTTTGGGAAACTCAAAGAATCCCGGTTCAAGATTCAAAGATTATCTCGACATTTTATCAAGGTCAAAACTCAAAGAAGACCGATGGAGAATATTAGTCGAAGAAGTATTTACTCATGCACCACATTTATTGTCTATCCGAATCTCAAGAATCATTGCAATAAATGACAAAACATCCGGAAGAAATAATTCATGACCTTTGAAATCCACGAGGAAAGTCAATGATGCAGGGACAAGAAGTAAATGTGTTGTTCATTAATCACCAAAGGGATAAATTGGCGGCTAAGTATTTGCGAAATCGTCCTTTCAAATACCCATTTTAGTCGGTTTTTTAATCTTGACCGTCAAAACCTTCATCTGATTTTCCATAAATCAAAATCCTATATCCATTACAAAGACTTCATTCAAGCCCTAATTCAAAAAACGCTTCAAAACCTTCGATTACCCGTAAATCTCTTTATCTCAAAAACTCTTCACTCAAAATCACAAAAAATGACACTCTCTATATACGACAAACTCCGCCATTTCCAACAAACCATGGTACTAATATGTTATTTCTTCTGGAAAGCACATCCAATGCACCTCAAGGAGGAGGCATCAGATATGATTCAGATGGCAAAGCTTACATTAGATGAATATGCCAAGGAGGTAATTGAGTTTGTTTCTAATATGCGATTAGATTCTAAAATTGCATAGAGTCTAAGATTACGGTGTTGCTTTTGGAGCATAGTACAAAAAAATATGTGGATTTTGTTGGGAATTATATATTATTCCTAAGAATCTAAATGCCATATATGAGTTAAGTGATAGAGGTGAAGACCCTACCAGATACATGATGGGAGGGAACAAGAGTATTTGGATAAAATTATTGAGCATCCAGAAAGTTTGAAGTTATCAATAAGAAGCATTTGAAGCCTAAATATCGAGTATTGTTGGATATTGTAAGCAAATGCATCATGAGTAGATGGGTAGTTTCGACAGATAAACGCCAAGTTAAGGCTAAAATGGCGGCGATTGAAGATTCACATACTACTAAACATTCAATTGGTTGAACTATTTGATCAAGGTGATGAGTGATCAAGCCAAACAAATTCAGAAGGTGAATGGCTCTGTAGTTATCAAGGGAAAAATTCTACATCCAACCAAGATTGCATTTATCTTGGAAACGTGCAGAGAAGAGGAGGACATTTTTGCGATTCCACTTCCTTTCCAAAGTCAAAAATCATGTTCAAACCAACGAAGAAGACTTTGAGAGGAAAGAAAGAGAAAAACACTGAGTCTCAGGAGGAGACTGTCGAGGAGGAAATGGAGGAAGATATAACAGTGGTGGAGCAGGTCAGGAAAACAAGACAATCCGCTCATAAATCCAATCGACGATGAAGAAGCCAAACAAGCTAGGGGAAAATGCAAATTAAAAAGAGAAAAAGGTGAGAAATGAAGAAGAAAGCATGCTCCTTTCGAAGAAGGCTTCAAACTATTGCTGAGAAGAGGCGAAATGGAATCTGAGAATCTCAACCTAAAGGCCAAAGGGGTTGAAATCTCCACTTGTGTTCTTGCTCGTTAGTGACAAATGTGCAGAGCAAAAACCGAGAAGTGTTTTTTCTCGAGGTATCAAACCTCTCTAAAGATAAAATCTTCAGAAATCTTCAAGGACCTCAGATCCCCAAGAAAAGATTTCGAACCTCGAGAAGAACTTGATGGTTCAATGAACCATTTCTAGATCCATCACCGAACTCATACACTCTGAACCTAATGCTCCTAAAAGCCCAAGATTGAAGAAGGGAGAAGTCAAGAGACTAAATGGAAATAAGGGGGAACAGTTCATCTTGGATACCGAATGCCTTATCTTCAGATATGTTCTTCGTGCTCGTAACGACAAAGTATACGAATCAATCACTTCGATGCTCAAAATATGCCCATTCAGAGGGAGAGGATCGTGGAAGCTGAAACCTTATGTTGACAGAAGTTTTCATGCATCCAAAAGACAAAGCTCGTTGATTCTGATTTCGATGAACTAGCGAAAAGAATAGTCAAAAAGAAAATCAAGGAGTAGATGCTTCCAAATTCTCATGATCAAAACAAAGATAAGGATAAGGCACATGATGCGTAAAAAGAAATGACCGATGCCGAGAAAGAGAAGGAAACCGAGAGTCGATGGTGACAGATATCGATGTTGAACTAATCGATAAGAAAAGAAGAAGACTCTTCAGTACCTTTTGGCATTATATATACATTATAAAGTTATCAAAACCTAGCTTTAAATCGATGTTTATGATATGCAATCGAGGCTCGGTTGAGAATCTTGGAAAATATTGAACAAACTCCGTGGGTTTATCTCACACCAACGGATGAAGTTAAAGAAAATAGAGCCAAGGATGGAAGAGATATCGCAAGTCAATCTCAAAAGATTGAGAATCTAAGCTCTTCATCAACATGCCGCAAACAATTCTCACGACAAGATTTCGGATGGAGTTAGTCTTGGGCTTCAAAATCGTAAAAATGGAGAACTTGAGTTCATCATCCGATTCAAACAACTCTATCGTAAATTAGCTTCATTAGATGAAAAGATTGATGGAGTGCATATAGAGCTTAAGATGTATCAAGAAAGAACCGCTTATCTTGAAGCCAAGTCGATTGAGAAGAATGATCGATGATCAAAAACAGCTTGTTGAGGAAATGGGCTCTTCGCTCATGACCAATATGAAGAGATGATGCATGATGTCTTCTCAAAGCGCTTTGTCTTTTGGATGAATTTCAATGGCAAGAACTACATGATGAGGTTAGAGGATGAGCATGAAGAAGGGCAAAGACGCAAAGATGGGCAAGGAGCAATACTATATGGATATTTTTTTTCAACTACTCCCAAGGTATGGTTCCAAAAGGGGAAAGGCCTGGTGGCAAATTAAGTGAGTTGTTGGCACAAACCTTGGAGAGAAAGGCTCAAAAAGAAGCTGAAGAAAAGAAAATTTTGGATGCCTTAGGTGAGATTGAAGCCACTGAGAAACTGAAGTTCAAAGAAGCAGAAAAACCTACCTTCACTCAAACATCTAAGCAAACCATTCAGGAAGTAATTAGTAAAAAACTGAGTGATAGAAGGATGATTGAGACAAGCAAAGCCGGTGAAGAACAAATGAGTATTGATTCGTGGAACAAGAAAAGAAGAAAAGAGCTAAAGTTTCAAAACCTACTCAGAGGAAGTTGATAATGGAATTTGAAGAATCTGAGGAAGAAGCTGAAAAGAAAGAAACTGAAACTCAGAAAGAAGTCTTTGATACCAAGAAAACTCTTAAAGTTCTTCAGATTGAAAAACAGAAGAAGACTGATGCTTGGGCCAGTGTGTTTCGATCAGAAGAAGAAGAAAGAAGAAGAAATGTAAAAGAAGAGGTGGTTTAAAAAGTTTTTAAGCAAAAGGAGGGGTACGGAAAAGACTCAGAAGTGGTCGCACATTGACAAGTGGATGCCTATACAGTTCAATGATGTATGGGAAGAGATCAAGAGAACCTTCTAGTTCTATAATGAGATTCTGAGAGAATGGAGGGGGAGCAGCTCGGATAAGAATGAAGCCTTCATTGAGTACTTTCATCGGCATTCTATCCTAAATACCGCAAAGTTGGATCAACATGGCGGATCTTGATAGTAGCCCCCGGTCCATACATGTACCCGGCTCCTAGGTTTGAGAATGGCTATGTGAATGGGCGGCCATTTTCGGGAAATAGCCCAAAGATGCCATCCGCCTAGGCCTAATAGGAAACAACCCTAATATCATCAAGGCAAGGGATGAACTGAAGAAGAGATACTACGGGATGTTCAACCTGGAAGTGCCAGAGGATGAAGTGGAAGAAGACTGAAGACTTTGTACTTCTGAATTTTTTCTTTTGGTTTTCATTGTAATCTGTAATGCTTATCTACTGATCAATGAAAATTTTATCTTTTATGCTCAAAGATAATATCTCATTATCTTTTTACATGTCTTGATATGCCAGATTGTTTAGAAAATTGTTGGGTGAAATACCATTTTTGTTTATAATAGATAAACTGAAACCTAAGGATAGGTTAGGTTTTCTTAAATGTAACAAGATGGTTTTGGCATCATCAAAAAGGGGGAAATTATTGGGAGATGAATTTAATAAAGAAGTTTTGATTAGATCCCAAAAGCCCCTAAGTATGACATGTTCAGGATAATCTTGATAGTCTGAGTAAGGTTTCAGCATAGATTTTTCAGGAAGATATCTGCACAATGTATAGTTAGCAGATATAGATCAGGTTAGATCTTGAAGACACTGAAGGCTCAAGAAGTTGTCAAGACATCAAGACTCAATAAGTTCTTTGAAGACAATCAAGACTCGATGAATTCTTTGTCAAGACAAGTAAGACTCGTAAGTTGTCAAGACATCAAGACTCAAGAAGTTGCTTGAAGTCATCAAGACTCAAGAATTTGTCAAGACATCAAGACTCAAGAAGATTGCCGAAAAACATCAAGACTCGATGAAGTAAATCAAGACATCAAGACTCAAGAAATAATCAAGACATCAAGACTCAAGAGTTACTAAAGACTCAGTAAGATACTGAATACTCATTATAACATGAATGTTCAGAGGCACTGAATAATATCTATCTGAAGACTACAAAACTGAGAAAAATGCACATGTTCAGAAAAGTAGATATTGCCCAAAACATTCATATGAATACAAAAGGAACTAAGTCTAAGTGTTGTTTAAGGTTGTCTCATTCAGAGAGATTGACTACATGACTGCATATTTCCTAAAACATGCAAGGGAGTGTTTAAACCCTAAATATAGTCGTTCATCAAACACCAGAAGAGGAAACCCTTGATACTATCTCCTCCAACGGATAGTTTTTCAAGAGTGACCTTGGTGAAGGTTGCCTATAAATACCAGTGACCTTCTACATTGAGAGGTTACGGGAAATTTCAAAGCAACTCAAGAGCTCATTCGTATTATTGCAAATTGAAGCACTCAAAAAACCTAGAATTTCCCAAGTGTTTCACATTGGAGAGAGCTCACTATTCTAAGCCTAGATTGATAGATATATCCTAAGCTTAGAGAGATATCCTAGCCTTTGCATCTGTTCTTATTGTAAAGGATATCTCACCCTAGTTGGAAACCAACCCAAAACCCAAACCCTTTGTTAAGGTAGTTTGTGTGTGATTTATTGGTGAGTTAGAGTTGTAAAGAGTTAGTAAGCTACAGTGAGTTAGCCAGAAAACTCTAGAGAATAAGTTAGTAAGCTACTTGTGGTAGTCTGAACACTTGTGTGTGTTTGAGTTAGTAAGCTGCAGTGAGTCAGCCAAAAAACTCAAGGTAGAAAAGTGAGTAAGCTACAGTGAGTTAGCCTGAAAGCTTTAGGAAGTGGTTAAGGAATTTCTCTGAAGATCAGAGAGAGTGGACGTAGGAGCTTGAGTCTCTGAACCACTATAATTGTTGTGTTGTTTGCTTTATGTACTGCATTCTTATCTGCTGCATGTTTTTCACTGAAAGCATATTTCACTGATATTCAGTTGGAACCAATCCACTGAACTTGCATCAAATTGATCACAGCCTTAATCACTGTTTTATCGAAGGGAAGATTTTCAGCAAAGATAAAACGAGTATAAACTTAGGGCCAACCATTCTGCACACTTGAGTAGCTAGAACAGATAGTTACCAAACTGAACTAACTCTACTGAGGGTTCAGTAAGATAATTATCTGATCCAAGCTCCTCAGGATCTCTGATAAACTCAGGTTCAGTTGGGCTAATCTGAAGCTTCTGAAAGCAGCTCCTGATCATTGTCTCAGTAGACTTTGACTTAGGGCAATCTGTACTTCTCAGGGTAAAATTATCAGGATAACCTGACCCATCTGACCTCAGTGAAAGAAAAGTTTTAAAAATCACTAAACACGTGTATTCCCCCCCCATACACGTGTAAGACTCGTTAGCACCGGGACCAACAGATCTTATTTCTTCCCTATTAATTAGTAATTTTCGAAAATTTTAATACAATAAGGAGGAGAAGATTTTGTTGGGAGGTATTTTGGGAAATAGAATATATTGGATATATTCAAGATTGTATCTTGAGAAATAAGCAAGGAATTTTCCCAAGAGCCCCAATAGCCCAAAATTTTTGTCCCCCCTACGTATTATAAATAGGGGATGAATTTTTCATCCCCAATGCAATTCCATGTGTTGGAAAAATTAGAAATCCACAAAAGTGGTGCAACATAATTTTATTTTTCCCTTTTGTTAATTGTTCGTGAGCATCCTACCACCGGCTTATTGAACAAGGACGTGGGAATACTTTGAGAAGGACTTTGGGTGTGTTCGTGGAACGTTGCTCGTCTTCTCTGCTGTCTTGATCATCAAGAGGTTAGTTCACGTAAACTCCTAGCAATCCCGCATGCATAGGATTTATGTGGCTTGTTTATATGCATGATTTGTTGTTGAATTATTATTTGAATTAATATAGGATTAATTCATGCTAGTAATAATTGTTAGAATTAAATTTGTATTTAAATATTCACCCCGAATAGATCCGGGCAATTAATTCCCCAACAACCATGTCCTGAGTCTTGAGGTACACGATGATTGGTGTCATCCAGTTCTCGACCTCGATCTCCATGATGTCGGCCGAGGTGACCAGGGCGTGTATGGTCGACGGATGCGTCAGTTTTGTGGTAACTTCTTTCATGTCCGTTGGTCCCTCTGATGTTGCCAACCTGTCTAGGGCGTCTACTTGTGAGTTCGCATTTCTGGGGACTAGCTCCATATACACTTGGTTAAATTTTTCAAGCAAATTTCTGACAACTTCTTGGTAGGCAGTCATACGGTCATTTCGGGCCTCATATTCCCCAACACCTGGCACGCGACTAGTTGCGAGTCGTAGTGTACTTTCAGTTTTCTGACGCCCATGGCCATTTTCATTTCCAGTCCTCCGATGAGGGCTTCGTATTCTGTCTCATTGTTGGTCGCCTGAAAATCGAACATGATGGATGTCTGGAAAGAGTACCCACCTGGGCTAGTTAGTAACACGCCTGCCCCTGCCCGGGTATGCGTGGATGATCCCATCCATGTAAAGTTCCCATGGAGGGATGATCGGCATCTCTGGATTAGTTGGGAAAGTGAGTTCTACGATGAAGTCGGCCAAAGCCTGTGCTTTGATTGCAGTGCAAGGTGCGTACGTGATTCCGAATTGGCCGATCTCTATTGCCCATTTCATGCATCGGCCTACGGTGTCTGGTCGATGCAGTACGTTCCTGAATGGTAGCAAGGTCAACACCTCCACCTGATGGTCAAAAAAGTACGGTCGCAATTTTCTGATGCTCATCACAAGAGCATAGGCAAGCTTTTCGAGGGGCGGATATCTTTGTTTTGTTTTATTGAGTGCTTGGCTCACATAGTATATTGGCAAATCCGTCTGCCCCTCTGTTCGCACCAGGACCGAGCTCAGAGCGGTTTCTAAGGCGGCAAGATATAGGAAAAGCTTCTCTCCTGGGACTGGTTTGGACAGGATCTTTGGATTAGCGAGGTACCCTTTAATGTTGTCGAATGCGGCTTGGGCCTCTTTCGTCCACTAGAAGTTGCCTTTGGCTTTCTTCAGTGTATCGAAGAAAGGTTTGCATTTGTCTCCTATTCTTGATATGAACCTGCTTAAGGCAACCAGGCTTCCCGCTAGTCTTTGGACTTCCTTCGGGTTTCGTGGGTTGCCCGTTTCCAATATCGCTTTGATCTTGGACGGGTTGGCTTCTATTCCTCGCTTACTGACTAGGTGGCTGAGGAACTTGCCGGACCCCACTCCAAAGTTACATTTCTTTGGATTGAGCCTCATGTTAAACCTTTGAAGGATGGCAAAGGTTTGAGCGAGATGGGTGAGGTGATCTTCTTTCCTCAAGCTTTTGACGACTATGTCGTCCACGTACACTTTCATGGTCTTTCCAATCTCGTCTGAAAACATGTTTTTTACCAGACGTTGGTAGGTGGCGCCAGCATTTTTGAGGCCGAATGGCATCCTCTTCCAACAGTACATGTTCTTCTCAGTGAGAAAAGAAGTGTGATGTTGGTCATCTTTGTGCATGGCTATCTGGTGGTAGCTGGCAAATGCATCCATGAAGGACATCATTTCGTGGCCGGCTGTGTTGTCGATCAGGTGGTCGATATGTGGCATGGGGAAGAAATCTTTGGGGCATGCTTTGTTTAGATCGGTGAAGTCAATTCATAATCTCCATGACCCGTTCGCTTTCTTTACTAAAACGGCATTTGACACCCACTGCGGTTGGTCAGCCTGCTCGATGAGATCGTTATCGAGTAACTTTTTCACCTCCTCAGCCAGCGCTACATATTTCTCCGGACCAAATTTCCTCAGCTTTTGGGCTACTAGCTTTCTGTCAGGGTCAATGTTCAGCTAGTGGCAGGCGACTTAGAGGTCGATGCCTACCATCTCTTCGTGCGACCAGGCGAAGACATCCAGGTTGCATTTGAGAAAGTCAATCAGCTCTCCCCATAGTTCTAGTGAGATCTTGGAGCCGATTGTTACCTCCAAGTCTTGGCGGGTTGGATCTATTGCGACTTTCTTGAGTTCTTCATCCGGCATAGTTCGTTGTTGATTTCCCCTTGGATCGTCGATTGCCTCTTGGATGATGAATTCGCTTGGCTCAGCCCCCAATCTCGGCTCTAGATCGTGGTCAATTTGGGTCCGTGTTTTCTCACTGGGGTCGATTCGCATGGCGATTGGGCCATCGTTGTTAATTTTCATTGGATCATTATGCTCGATTGTGTGTATCATGTTACATGTATTTGGAGCATAATTTAAATAAGACTGGATGTAAATCAAACAACCTCTTGCATCAAGTTGATCGCCTTTCACGGTACCGACCACCCCATATGAAGTGGGGAATTTTACATAGAAATAGTAGGTTGAGGACGCAGCCTCGAATTCATGTTCGAATGGCCTGCCGAGAAAACCATTAAAGGTCGACGGCAGGTCGATTACAAGGAAATCAAAAAGTTTTGTTGCCCTAATGGCCCTATCTAGGGATGAGACCAGTTCCACCACCAAGCGGATGATTCCATAGAGCTTCACTGTAGCATCGCCAAAGCCTCTAACTAGGTGCTCGCTCGGCTCGAGATAGATGTGATAGTCACCGAGTTCATCGAATGTTTTCTTGAACAGGGTGTTGCAGAAGGCTCCGCTATCGACCAGACGGACTGTGTTGGCCATTTCTTGTGTTGCTCCCAGAAATGGATCCGGTTGACTTCTTGTGTTGTTGCGTTCACTGGTAGACATAGACGGACTGTTTTGGCCATTTCTCTCAGTTCGGCCTTCTAGCATCTTTTTTACTGTGAGGTTGATGTAGAGAGACCGCCCACTATCCCGAGGGGCGATAAGGTATAGATTACCCTTTCGTCATTGTGTTCGGGCATGGAAGGCACTTGTCGACCACCCTCCTGTCCCTCAGCCTGCCTGGCGACTTCGTTCTGCTAGGGGGGACATCGTCGCGCCTTCGGTTGTCCTTGGGCTGAGGTCGCCTGACATATTCCTACAACACTCCATCCTCGTATAGTTTCCAGAGTTATTTCAGCAGATTGCGACATTCACTGGTATTGTGACCGACCATTTCATTGTAATGGCAATACTTCCCGGGGCTTTATCTCCCGTCGCTCTTCTTTGTAGGTCGGGGTTCCCCAAGTAGTTGTTTGTCCTTGATCTGGGTAAAGATGTACCCGGGAGACATGACGAATGCGTTAATCAGTTTGACCGCCACAGGGTCTTCAAAAGGTTAGAAGTTCTCGGGGGCTTTGTATTACCCCGGCTTCTTATTTTTCTTGGGGGCCGTGCTTTTCTTGCCATCCCCATTCTGGCCGCAAGGATCTCCATGGTGTTGATGATGTCGCTTGAGCGCGATCTGAACTCTGCGTAGGTCATCGGATAGTTGGCGGTCACGTTCTGCCAGAGCTTGGTTCCCTTTTTTAGTCTGACGACGGCGCCCAGTAGCTTGGCCTCGTTGCCCACTGGTTCTCCCTCTAGAATGAGCTGGTCGATCCTTTCCAAGTATGTCATGTCCGTCTCATGCTCGCCCTGCTCGATGTTTGCTAGTCGCTGCTTTCTTGCTGGTCTGAGTGCCATGGCCGTGAAATGTCCCATGAAGAGCCATCCCAATTGCTCGAAGAAGTCAATTGATTGACGGACGATGGAGGTGAACCACTTGTGTGCTTGCTCGTTCAGTGTGAGGGGGAGATCGGACGGTGGAAGAGCCAAGGGAGGAAGTCGTCACATGGTTACGTCATAAGCCCCTACGGATATCATGTACGAGTTGTACTTGGCCAGGTAGGTCCTTGGGTCAGAATCGCCACTATATCAATCAATCGATGTTGTGTTGATATTGGCTTGTGTCGGGGTTGTTGATATTACCAGGCCGAGAGGTGAGATCGGGAGGGCCACGTTGGTTATCTATCCCGCGTGGATGGGCTGGTTGTCCATTCTTTCTTGGAGGGCTTGGATTGTCTACCTCAAGGCGGTGATCTCAGTGTCTCGTTGGTCGGCCCGAGCATCCCACGCCTCTCACCGTCGATCATAGGGCATGATGAGCCTGCTGATTTCCTAAATTCTATCTGGTGGTCGCGGGCCTCGACCATGATCAGAGGATGGGAGTTCACCTCGTCTTCCTTTGGATTAGGCCTCCTCCGGATCAGATTGCCCCCCAATCGGTTGTAGACTGAGTTGTCTCATGATTCTTCCTGTCGCCCATCGGGATGGTGAACCCTGTTCGCCCCTCCCTTCGGGAGATGGTTAGCCTTTGAGACTGACACCGCCTGGTTGATGCCGAACTGCCACCCTAGCTGGGCCTTCCCCTTGGTTGCCGCATCGGCACGGGCAGCCTTGACGGTCGGCTGTTGGCCATCGCCTTCGTCGAAGTTCAGATTGTGCTTGCGCAGGCATGCCCAGGCGTTCTTCATCTCCTCCGGGGTTTTGAAGATCTCACCCCAGTCTTGTTCGCCTGCGTCGATGGGTCTTGACTCTGAAGATAGGAAAGCCTCCCTCCCGTCAGGAGGGTCAATATCGACGCCGGTGATCGGGTTCTTGCTTTGCATCATCGCTTCTTCATGAGCTTTTAGAGATTGGTGGGTTTAGGAGAAGAGTTTCCCACAGACGGCACCAAATTGTTGTAACCGGAATTTGCACTGGTGTACAAACAAGCACTCTCGAAACAAGTAATGGAAACACAAGTAAAAACACAAAATTTGGTGACCCGGTTCGCCGGAATTCGGCTACGTCCGGGGGCAGTACCAAGCCAGGAGTATTCAATTACATCTGCCTAAGTACTAAGATTTTTGATCCATTACAATATGCATTACACGAAGTATATATAGACAATAAGGCTAGGTTAAACTTCTTCCGTGGGCCGGGTTCATCGGCCTTCTAGGGCTATAGGCAGCCGAGAACAACTTCCATCATTAGAGGTTGCGATCTTCGCCCCCAAATATACTTGCCAAGTCTGAGATCGAGATATCTGAGCCCTTAATTATCCAAATCTCTTCCATGTTTATCATAAGCGACCTTGGATGGTCGCAAGTGTTAGTGTTAGTGTCCTAGAGACAATCCTTTGTAAGGACATAATGCTATGATAATATTCAGTATTGGTTTAATATTATTGTTTATTTAATATTAAATGTATGACGTTACACTTATTTGAATATTATGTTTGATTGTTTGCATTTGTTCTTACATGTGTTCCCATGAATCACTGATGTCATTGAGATTGTGAGAACTCAGATGACTTAAGCATGATTCTCAAATAGCCCCGATCAAGGATCACCAAGAATGGGATATTGATGATGCAATCGAGATTGGTGTGTGATCTGCATCATACTCTTAGAGAGTGTAGTAAGATCTCACTTACTACGAGATACTAGGTATCTCATGATGGATGCACAGATAACTTAAAGGGTATTGGTATACCCATCCGAGAAACTGTTTGATGTAGTTTCACTATATGTGTCTACGGGTGTCTCGGTTAGTGGGAGCGATGTGATAATCCATTGACTTGAGGTCAATACGCACGACATGTGTGGAGTGATGAACTTTGACCATGACCGACGCTTGCACCCTTCCATGGGTAGATATGGCTTGGATTGGGTTCATCACGAAGTGCATGTGCGTGGTAGTTGAGCTAATGATAGGATTCATTCCTCATAGTGGATTTAGAGAGAATACTCATCATAATTGGATCAAAGTCATGGGCCAATGCACGTCGACTTGGACTTTGTGGCCAAGTGTGACATAAGTGATCAATTAGTGATTAGAGATAATATGATTAAGTTATTTGAATAGACACTTCATCATGTTCAAGACTAATCGAGTATTCGTGAATGAAAGGAAGATATCGCAATAGCGCATATTATAGTTACAGGTAGTTGCATGTTTCTCGCAATGTACCTCATATATTGAGAATGTCTGATTTATTGTCTAGGGTTCAATTAAGACCGTTAGTTTGACTAATCGCTCGATATATGAGGGCATATGGGTCACAAAACAAGTAATTCCCTTTTACGGATTATAGTTGGTTGATTAAGTATTAAGCTGGATTTAATATTTAATTTTTAGAGAATTAATTAATAATATTAATTTGGAATTAATTATTATTACTGTTTAATTAAATTAGATTTAATTAAATAGGAATCCCAAAATAATATATGTAATATTATTGTAGGAAAATATATTTAGGAAAATCATATCTGAGAGATATGATTTGCAAGATTAGGAAATATCTTCCTAATAAAGATTGCTTAATCTTTAAGTTGGGTTTCCTTTATATATAGGGCATCCTAAGGACTCATTAATCACTACAAGAAAACCTAATTTCTCCATAAAATCTAGAGTATGAATTTTCCTAGCAAATTCCGTCTCAGATTCAACACTAGCAAATCTGTGCAAGTCCGTACAAGGGGATTACATGGATACCGTAGTAGAGGAAACTGCATACGAATTACTGTAAAATTTCTCATTGTGTTTATTTGTACTCGTTTATGCAATTAACTGTTTGTTGTTGGTGAACTATTAATTTATGTTGCGCATGTATTACATGTTTACATGCTAGTATATTCCAACAGCCCGGGTTTGCCGACCAAGGTGATTGTGCCCGCTCCCTGGTGGTCGCCATCCTTGGTCGGTTCATCACCCTTTGATACGCTATGACAGTCGCCTACTAGCGACCTTGGCCGTCGTGCACTTGGGGGATGGTCGCCCCATAGATATGTGGCTACAACAAATACAAACGAGGAAATGAGTTTGTCTCAATTTTATTTCCTGTGTAATTATTGAACGTAACGGTTGTATTTAGTGCAAGGAAAAACTTTACACGTTCGGTTTTAAAAGCCCGAATTCAGTGGACATTATTTCAGATGAAGGTTACAACGAATTACTTGAAATTTTAAAACCTGAATGAATGGTACATTATTTCAAGTTGTCGGTTTTGTTTTGAGGCCTTTAGTGGCCCATAATGATGATGTTCAAATTGTCAGAACTTCTATGCCATAAGTAACACTTTAGTTGAAGTTGAAAAATGACTTGAAACGAATGAATTGGAAATTCTTACGGATACTATTCCAGCAATTGCTAATACCTTTCTGAATTCTGAATTAGTTTTGCATGTAAATTCGTTCTTGCTCCGATGATATTTTTCAGGCAACGTCTTAGTTCACCTCGAACAAGATATAGTGTTAATATCATAATTCATAAGTCATTGCATCATGGGAAACAAGTGTCTTACGATTAACTTGTACTGAGAGTGAAGGACATAATTTTTTTAAGAAAATCATGTTTAACACTAGTCTCGATTATTCGTTTATTCTATTGTCAGCCATCTACGGTGCATATTTTCAAGCAACAATGTTAAAACAAATTATGTCATTCACGATGGTTGAAACAACAACTTGAGGAAATAAAATGACATCGAAGCCATGAGTACTTATTTAAGTAACAAATTTTTTTCCTACGATAATTTTCTATGAACAAATGGGCTGATCAAGGGTCTCAATTATAAAATACGTGCACACATTGGAGATCGTGTCACCTTGTATGTATTTAGTCCAATCTTCTAAAATCTACAAAAGACGAAAGAAATTGTGTATTTATTCAATTACGAAAAATACACAATCTTCATCAATATTCAAACAGGTATGAATCTATTAAACATGATGGCGGGGTCTCCCAGTGAGAGTAACAACATCGCTGCCACCTCAATACAGAGGCCAACCAATTGTATCATTTTTCAAGGAAGATTAATTTCAATTTCTTTTACAGAATTTTAATTTTAAATTCCTGAAAGGAATAATTATGGCCCAGTTATTTACCATTGTTCATTTCAATGGTATAAGGGAAGTGTACAGTGACAAATTTAATAATATCAACGAAAGATGTTCAAATCACTTGTTGTGTTATGATGAATCACTCACGAATGGGTAGCGCAAGATGTTCTGATACTCAAAATCGAAGTCCAGATCAGGGGGCTTTGAACCACGACAAAGCATTGAATATTGATGGCAATTTTTTTAAGGTCTGGAGATCGGCCTCAAAACAAAGTCATTCCAAATTCCATTCGTTGTTTTGAATGGACGCGTCGATTGTGTGAATCTCTTGATTATAGTCGAGCCGCACGCGTACACAACCTCAATCTACGCGTCTTCAAGCCCTGACAGTATCTCGCCATTGTGGGCTAGCATCCGGTGGTGGTGTCGGTGCTTCAGCATTTTGGCGGAGAAGAATGTGAGACTTCTTCTGTATACCTTCTTCTAATGGCAGTGTCGCCAAGGTTCCAATTGCAATCCGGTGACTGCTTCATAGGAAAGAAGATAAAGAAAGAAAGAACGAAGAGTGGTCAATTGTTTTTGGGGCTCACAATCAAAATTTTAAATTGGGCCTAGATGGTTAATTTAAAATTTGATAACATGGGCGGTCTTAATGATTGAATGTTACGGAAAGAACAAGAACAAAATGCGGAGGTTCAGGGTAGTTCGAGGGCAGAGACGGTTGAGTGATATGAAAGAGGTACATTACGCCTTTTTAATTTATTAAGCATGGTGTTTTGTTGGCTGAGACAATTAAATGATTTCACAAGTGAATGGGCAAATCACATTTGTTGATATGATTTTGGGGTGAAGAGACCATTTGATTCATGTTTTGCGCTCCAAATTGAACCGACAAAATTATATTTCTTAAAATATTTAAATTGTGATTAGGCCTTCTGGTGATAGACATCGTGATGACCATAGGTAAAAATTAAATGGGCCAAAAGTTGATTAAATTGGATGGAATTGAGATTGATGAGTCATTCTTATATTTTTTTTAATCATCTGATCCGTGTTATACTTAGATCATCAAAATGTGTTTTGAACATTCCTTATTAATGTTGATTAATAGGCTATTTGTTAAATAAAAAAGGCCATTGGGCCGATGGTCAAAGTGCATGCATTAGGGTCAAGTTGATTGAACTTGGGCCTGTAATTCATAGAATGATTGATTTAATAATACTTGAGGTATTATGAATATTATTGCATAATTTTGAATCTCATAATTGTGAATATCAAATTCATTGGGTAGTAATATTGTTTTGCTGGTTAAAGTAAAACAAATATTACATGGGTCATATTAATTATGTAAATTTGGGCTTAATTGATGATAGCTAAAGCTCATGCCTACACTAGATTTGTAGCGCCCCGTTCCCGGTACGTTAAACCCTCTATGGTTTGAACGAGTCGAGATCGAGTTGTCACGTAGTAAACACGTGTCTGAATAAAAAAAAAATTCTTCCCAGTGGAAGCAAAATAACAAATCTAAGTGACAGAGGGATAGAGCAGGTAATATAGATATATTATAAGAAAAATGTAATTTAGCAAAACATTGTCAATGCAAATAATCATGCATGGTTTATTACAAACATAAGAGTATTATAGCTAACAATACTGGCTTAAATAAAGTGGATTTATTTAAGTATTTGGTCAGGGGCTTGGTGTTACGGCAGCTCCCGAGCTTCCACGTCGAAACCTGAAATGTTTAAAATGGGGTGTGAGATGAAATCTCAGTGGATAACCTGCAGACTGTTAAGTCATTTGAAAGTGCACACAGATTGTATTATTACGAACCGGACTCGTCAGTCATTTCATAAATAAAATTGCCCGATAGATCCGTTGATCCTTAACCCGTAGGTCCAATAGGCTCTATGATCCGAAGATCACTATGGTGAGTACACAAGATTCAATGATCACATAAGGCTCTGACCCGTCGGTCCTTAACTCGTCAGTCCAATTGGCCACTTAGATCCGAAGATCCGGAATAATAATAACACATTGGTTGATATAATAAATACAATGCATACATTAACAAACGATAAAACATTACCACTTTACTGCAGATAATGTTACCCACCTTGTTGACTTGTACTTTTGTTCTCGATGGGGAAAAGATTGGTATGAGCCTCGAACTCCTTTAGTACTGCACTTAGCACATTTTATTTAGAGATTTATTTCTAAATGGCTCTATAATTTATTCTTTAAAGTACATCATTATTAGCATTTTTAATTAATACTTAATATTAATAGTATACCATAAGTAGGGTGGTATTTTAATAAAATTACGTTATATTTCATGCATGAGAATAAATGTATGATTTTTCAAAAAGAATAGGAAAATATAGTTACCTTTGTTCGGTATTTGAACTTTAATTATGCCAGCACATGATTGCTCGTGCAGATTCAGTGTTTTTTTTTTCTTTCCGTACTATGAATGGTCTCTTTATTTTATATATATATATATATATATATATATATATATTTTTTTTTTTTTTTTTTTTTTTTACTACAACCGTTATCTACTTAGTACTTACTAGCTAAGTTTACTTCCTAGTTAAGCTTACTATTCCTTATCTTTTACCTTATCTTACTAGCTACGTTTCCTTCCTAATTCTTATCTATTTATTAAATTTTATTATATATATATATATATACACATATATACTTATACACACATATATATACACTTATATATTTATACACCTATTTTATTTTATACTTTTTAGTCGTGTTATGGGTAAGTCTCAAATTTTATTTTTAAGTGTTATGAGTACTTTTGAGTTTGAGCAGCTCGTCCAACTTTTCCTGCACAAAAAAAAATGATATTTTTTTTAAGGATACCAAAATTGTTGTTAGTAAAATAAATATTTTAAAATTATAAAGTAATTTAAAATTATGCTCAAGTATGAAATATGCACAGGGTATTACATTCTACCCTCCTAACAAAAATTTCGTCCCCGAAATTTCACTTACTAAATGTTTAGACTACAGCTGGGTATTTTGCTAAAATTTCGTCTTCCCTTTCCCAGGTAGCTTCTTCTCTCCCATGCCTATTCCATTGCACTAGTATTAAGGGAATCTGCCGATTCCTGAGGATATACATTTTTCTTTCCAGAATAGTTGCAGATACTTCCTCATATGTCATGTCCCGATTTAATTCTAAGTCTTTAAAATTGATAACATGACCTAGATGTGTAAAGTATTTCCTTATCATCGATACGTGAAATACATCGTGCACTTGTGACAGGTCCGGGGGTAATGCAAGGCGGTAAGCTACTTCTTCAATTCTTTCCAGGATTTCGAAAGGCCCTATGTAACTTGTTTTTAGTTTCCCTCTTTTTCCGAACCGCACTAAACCCTTAATTGGAGCTACTCGAAGAAAAATTTTCTCCCTAACATCAAACTGCAGATCTTTTCTCCGCGTGTCAGCATATGATTTTTGATGGTCTTGCGCGGCTTTAATTATGTCCCTTACTATTGTAATAACTTCTGCGGATTTGTTAATTAATTCGGGACCAAGAATCATTCGAATTCCAACTTCATCCAAGCAAACTGGCGTCCTGCATCTCCTACCATATAGTGCTTCAAATAATGTCATCTTAATCGTAGCTTTGAAACTATTGTTGTATGCGAATTCTATCAAAGCAAGATGATCTTCCCAGTTGCCCTCGAGGTCTAGGGCACAGGCTCTTAGCATGTCTTCAAGTGTCTGAATCGTCCTTTCCGATTGGCCATCTGTTTACGGGTGATAGGCGGTACTAAAGTGGAGCTTTGTTCCCATGGCTTGTTGGAGACTCTTCCAAAATTTTGAAGTAAAACGTGGGTCTCGATCCAAAACGATAGAGACTGGTATGCCATGTAGCCTGATGATTCCTTCTACGTATAATTAAGTAAGCTTATCCAGTGAATACGTCATTCGAACTGGAATGAAATGAGATGTCTTTGTTAATCGATCTACCACTACCCAAATAGCATCGTGGTTTCGCTTCGTCCTTGGGAGCCCGGTGACAAAATCCATAGTGACATGTTCCCATTTCCATTTTGGTATTTCTAGTGGATTTAACAATCCTGATGATCGTTGATGGTCGGCTTTGATTTGTTGACAAGTCAAACATCTCCTCACGAATTCGGCGATAGTTCTCTTCATTCCTCTCCTCCATAATGTTTCCCTTAGATCTTTATACATCTTTGTTTCCCCTGGGTGTACTGTGTAAGGAGTGGTATGTGCTTCTTTAAGAATTTCCTCTCTCAAAGATCTGTCACGGCCTACGCACAATCTTCCTTCAAACGTCAAGGTTCCATCTGAGGCAATGGAAAAACCTTTAATGTCTCATTTTTCTGTCCTTGTCTTAATCTTTTCAAGAAACTTGTCACTCTTTTGTACCTCTTTGATCCTTTCCTTCAGGGTTGGTTGTACCATTAGCGCATATAACAACCCATTTATGCAACATGGTTCAATATACTCTAACCTTAATTGTGAAAATTCTCGAATTAGTGATTCTTGCTTGGTAGGCGTTAGTGTAGATATGAATGCCAACTGAAGGTTACCCTTCCGGCTAAGGGCATCAGCTACAACGTTTGCTTTCCCAGGATGATAGTGGATCGTACAATCATAATCCTTTACTAACTCCAGCCATCTTCTTTGCCTCATGTTCAGGTCCTTTTGGGTAAAGAAGTATTTGAGGCTTTTGTGGTCAGTGTAGATTTCACACTTCCCGCCGTACAAATAATGCCTCCAAATCTTCAGTGCATGAACTACTGCTGCCAACTCCAAGTCATGAGTTGGGTAGTTTTGCTCATGGGGTTTTAGTTGCCGTGATGCGTAAGCAATAACCTTTCTGTTTTGCATAAGAACGCATCCTAACCTTTTTGTTATTCCCTTCAAAGCTACCCCACTTCTCTCTTATATATTGATTATTTTAAGAGTATTTCAATAACTCTTCTCAAATCATTAATAGCATATGATAATCCTCACATGACATCACTCTAACACCGTAAGGCAATGGACTTTTAGTGATTTTTATTAATATCCCTCATAAAACAGTGATTTACGAGTTAGACAATTAGACTGTCCTTTTGAACCTAGTTCTTGGGATCTTCAGTCATATAGGCAAGGTTTTCCTTCATCTCAACCTATCTTCTCTAAGGCTTTTAGTCCCATTCCTCAATATATAATCCTCTAAAACATCTCATCTTTAACCGGATGGGTTGTTACAAAATGCAATAATCATCAATTCATTGCAAATTCTTTTTGAGGATTTTTGGAACACTACTCCCCCCGCATTTCTAGTGATGGCTTAGAGTTTGTATCAAAAAATCCAGTTTCTTTTGTGTATCATTTTAATATATTTTGATATTTCGCATTCAGTTTTAGGAACTTTACGATTTGTTCATTAAGGACAGATAAGCACTACAAGTGCTTAAATCTTTACTGGTCACCCCCACACTTCGAGATAATTGTAGGATGATTATCCTTTCTTAATGATTCACATGATTTTATCTCCTTGTATGGTGACCTTTCAAGAACATGATTTGAACAAATCTATATAACTTGTGGAAAACATTCAAGAAGGCACCACCTGCCTAAAGTTTTCCACATAAGGTTTTCCATTTAGCTTTATGGCTACGCCTTTGCTAATCATGTAAAGTTCAAATGTATCCTTGGAGAAACTCTTCCTCAACATTCAAGTTTGCTTGTCCATTTATTAATATTCACCAATACTAATTTCGGGTACAATCTCGAAACCAAGTGGAAAACCAAACATTTTGAATTCATACTTAAATGAACTCATACTCAATTTTTGGACCTTAAAATATAAAATTTATTAGTCCGCCATATCCAAGTTCGAAACTTGATTTAATAATGATCAAGATACAAAAATTAAATTCGATTTCAAGTTGGGCACACAATTGCCACTTTCGACTTTCAAACAAATTGACGAGTCCAAAAATACTTTTTGGCTTCAATCTGTATCATAGTTTGTGCTTTGTAGTGCAATTTCAAATGAGGCCTTAATTGTTATCATTTCCTCGTGAACAATTTCCAAACGAATTATACGAGTCGACTGGATTAAATCCAAAACACAACTTTTGTTTGGTTTGACCTTAAAATATGAAATTTTATTGGTCCCAACATATCCAAAGGTTGAAACTTTTGTCAACACATAAAAATTAAGTTCAATTTCAAGTGGGTCATAATTGACACCTTTGAGCCTTAAATAATTAGCAAGCGAATTATACAAGTCAAAACTATTTGGATTAAATCCAAAACATAATTTATGCTCTCAAGGACACGATTTTTAATCTCAAATTAAATTTTAATTTGATAAAGGGATCCGGAATAATCATGCCTCAAGTATTATTAAATAAATTCCATAAAATTACCTGGTCCAAAACTCACAGCCCAATTTAAAAAAATTGGCTCAAGGAATTGACTAGCATTCCATATTATTATCCGACACAAAGATTTAATCAATTTATTTGGATAACAGCCCCAAAACGCTCTGGCAGCCCAAGTTATCAAATTGGCTCATATAATGACTAGGCCAAGTAATTATTAATCTTTTCCTCTGTGTCATGCATAACAGTTGCCAGACTTTGTTATTCGGCGTTTCGATGCTTCATTCTCCAAAACGGTGTAAATCCTTCTCGATTATCACCTATGTCTGAACCACTAGATTCTGGCAACAAATATTTCAATACCAGACCAACCGCCACAATAGCTTCTCACCGACACACGCAGATTTCATTCTGAACCGACGCATCGGGTGAGGAAGATGGCACATACACCACCCTCAACATTTAATTACATTACACCGTTCATCAGCAACATAAGAGAAATGAAGAGATCATGTCTCTTCCTCCCTTTCACCGAGATGAGATCAAATCCCATATGATTCCTCACATATGTCAACATGTCGCGCTGATAAGTTCCAGAATATTTCCACTGTCGAAAATTAAAGTTCACAATGGGAGGCGCGTAGCCCTACGCCGCCGTCTCAATCAAACCAGGCTCGTCCAACCTCCGACGATTGGTAACTAAAGTATAAACCCGAGTGATGCAGCACATTAAGCGTTGCAGGGGGATGAGACTACGTCTCGGATTCTCAGGAAATTTCTGGAAAGATACTTTATAATTCAATAATCAAACGTCGTAACAACGAAACAGGAGAGCCCTATTTATACGGAAAACTAGGGCAACATTATTAAAGGTCCAACTTAATGACCAAGAAAATATATCCTAAGAATATTCTAGATGCTAAATATTAAATAGGAAGACAATAAATAAGAAAAACTATAATATTCTAATATATTGCGTGTTGAAATTTAGAGGCACGCAAACACGTAATACATGTGCAGCGGAATTAAACAGTTCAGCAACAACGAACATATAATTGCATAAACGATTACAATAATCATAACAAGAAATCTTAGAGTAACTCGAGAGCAGATTTCTCAACTACGGTATAACGTAATCCCCAATCACGGACTTGCATGGATATGCTAGCTTTGAATCCCGAGATGAATTTGCTAGGAAAAATCTAACTCTAGATCTTATGGAGAGAATAATGAATTAACGTTGTTTGTGAATTCCCAAGAGCTCATATATATAGGGAAGGCACAACTTAAATCTTAAGCTAACCTGATTAGGAAATAAAATCCCTAATCTTATAAAATAAATCTCTCAGATTTATTTCTCATATATAAAATCTCTACGCATTTAATTATCATGTATATCAAATCTCTACGGATTTGATTCCATATATATTAAATCCTATAATAATATTCCATATATTATTATTGGGAATCCTATTTAATTAAATCCAATTTAATTAAACATTAATAATAATTAATTCCAAATTAATCTATTATTAATTAATTATCCATAAATTAAATATTAAATTCAATTTAACATTTAATCAACCAACTATAATCCGTAAAAGGGAACTACTTGTTGTGCGACTCATAGGCCCTCATATATCGAGCGATTAGTCAAACTAACGGTCTTAATTGAACCCTAGACAATAAATCAGGCATTCTCAATATATGACGTACGTTGCGAGAAACGTGCAACTACATGTAACTAAACCATAGGCTATTACGATTTCCTCCTTTCATTCGCGAATACTCGATTAAGTCTTGAACATGATGAAGTGTATATTCAAATAACTTAATCATATTATCTCTAATCACTAATTGATCATGTATGTCACACTTAGCCACAAAGTCTAAGTTGGCGTGCATCTGCCGATGACTTTGATCCAATTATGATGAGAAGATGAGTATTCTCTCTAAATCCACATTGAGGAATGAATCATATTCTTGGCACAACTACCACGCACATGCACTTCGTGATGAACCCAATCCAAGTCGTATCTACCCATGGAAGGGTGCAAGCGTTGGTCATGGTCAAAGTTCATCACTCCACACATGTCGTGCGTATTAACCTCAAATCAAAGGAGTATCGCATCGCTCCCACTAACCGAGACACCGGTAGACACATATAGTGGAAATACATCAAACGATTTCTCGGATGGGTATACCAATACCCTCTAAGGTATTTGTGCATCCATCATGAGATACCTAGTATCTCGTAGTAAGTGAGATCTTACTACACTCTCTAAGAGTATGATGCAGATCGCACACCAATCTCCATTGCATCATAAATATCCCATTCTTGATGATCCTTGATCGGGGCTATTTGAGAATCATGCTTAAGTCATCTGAGTTCTCACAGCCTCAATGACAGTAATGACTCATGGGAACACTTGTATGAATAAATGTAAAAAATCAAACATAATACTCAAACAAGTGTATTGTCTTACATTAATATTAAATGAACTATAATATTAAATCAAACTGAATATCATCGAGTATTATGTCCTTACAATAGATTGTCTCTAGGACACTAGCACTAACAATCTCCCACTTGGACTAGAGTCAATCACCTACATGTCTAACCCCTAGACCATCAAATGTCTAGTGCGTACATGAACACTTTGTGTTTTGGTGAAAGGATCTGCCAAATTAAATATGTGGGAATACATTTTAATTTCATTTCTCCTATCCTTATGATCTCTCGGATCAAATGATAAGTCTAGGTACATGCTTGTTTCTGTGTGCTGATCTCGGTTCCTTTGCTTGCGCATTCGCACCAACGTTGTCTTAATACAACTTTATTAGACAACTGGCACTCAGAACTACCCCTAGTTCTCTTAAGAACTATAAAATCCAGACAACCTCCTTGAGGCTTCTGATACATATTGTACTCAACTTCGGTTGTTGAATTTGCTGTCCTTTTGCTTGGAACTATTCCAACTAACCGCCTCATTATTGAGAGTGAAACGTAACCTGACTGTGATTTGTAATCATCACAGTTGGATTGGAAACTTGCGTCAGCATAACCAGTCACTACTAGTTCTGATTGTCCACCATAGACAAGGAAACATTCTTTAGTTCGTCTAAGATACTTCAGAATGGTCTTGACAGCAATCCAGTGAGACTCACCCGGATTCTGTTGGTAGCTTAGGCCATGTTTGGCCTAGTGCAAGTCATGGCGTACATGATTGACCCAATTGCATATGCATATGGGACATCTTTCATGTGCTTGATATCAGCTTCAACAGAAGGACAATCCTTCTTTGATAGCTTTATCCGATGATTTGCCGATAGAGATCCTCTCTTAGAGTTCTCCATCGCAAAACGCTTCAACACCTTGTCTACATGGGTGGACTGTGACAGCCCCAACATCCTCTTGGATCTATCCTTGTGGATCTTGATCCCTAGGATGTAGCAGGCTTCACCAAGACCCTTCATCATGAAGGTCTTTAACAACAAATCTTTAACGGACAGCATTAACGGGATATTGTTTCCCAAAATCAATATGTCATCGACATACCCGATTATGAAAACAATATTCTTGATAGGCCCCGGTGGGAAAACCCATTTTGCGCGTGCGGAAGCAAAACATGACAGGCGATGCATATAAAACAGGGGTGAAGGAATGGTGATTCCAGATTTTTCTCTTATCAAGCTCATGTGTTGTGTTTTGCTTATGATCGAATGCATATGACAAGATAAGAACGTAAAACAGTAAACAACACAACAATGTATAGTGGTTCGGAGACTCAAGCTCCTACATCCACTCTCCCTGTTCCTAGGGAAATTCCTTCAAACACTTCCTAAGGTTTTCTGACTACCTCGTAGTTTACTAACCTTTCTACTTTGAGCTTTCTGACTACCTCTGTAGTTTACTAACTCAAACTGGACTTATCACCCTCTCGGGCTCGCCTCTTAGATGTTTAACGAGTTCACACTCCTTCGGGACTTATCACCCTTACTCGGGATTGCCTAATAACTACCTCACTTCACCACTAGTTATCTCTTACGAGAATGGGGTTTGGGTTTGGTGTTGTCTCCAACTATGGTGAGATTTTCCCTTACATTTGTTTAGCCTCAATGCTAAGGTTGGGAAAATCTCTCTAAGCGTAGGATACATCGTGGGTTGCTTAGATTGGGTTCTAGAACACTCTTTCAATATATTTGTATATCTACAGACTTGTGTTATAGGGTGGGAAAGCTTGGGTATATGTTCTCTTAGCTCTGTAGCATCGTTGCTATCTTCTTCGCACTTCCACACGTAATAATAAAGGAAGAACTTGTATTTATAGTGTGGATTTGAATGTTACCGTTGGAGAGAATCACATTCAAATCCATACTATTCTTTGTAAGTTCTGCAGCTTTTTCAGGCTGGTTGTCTTCCTCTCATTGGTCCACGTCAGCTGGATTCCAACGGCTATATTCCTCAGCTTCTTTGCTTCGGAATATTTAGCATATACTGAGCATTCAGTACATTACTGAGTCTTCAGTAATTACTGTGCCTTCAGTATCCTTTGTCTTCAGTCTTCAGTATCTTCAGTCTTCTGAGTCTTCAGTGTCTTCTGAGTCTTCAGAGATATACTGAGTCTTCATGCTGAGTCTTCAGTTTCTCAGTTTCATACTGAGTCTTTAGATTCTCAGTCTCATACTGAGTCTTCAGATTCTCAGTTTCATACTGAGTCTTCAGATTCTCAGTTTCATACTGAGTCTTAAGAAACTTCAGTTTCATACTGAAACTTCAGTTTCTTCAAAAACTTACTGAGTTTTCAGAATCTTCAGAATCTATCCTGATCTATATCTGCTAACTATACATTGTGCAGATAACATCCTGAACACTCTAAAACTGAATCCTGACTCATCTATCAAGATTATCCTGAACATGTCATACTCAGGGGTTTTGGGATCTAATCAAAATCCTCTTTATTAAATTCATTTCCCAACAATTCTTCCCGTTGCATTTACGATAAACGCAAGGATCTTTCGAATTAATGATGAAGTCAAAAGGACTTGATAACTTCATCAAATTGGATATTCCAACTCCTAGAAGCTTGCTTCAATCCATATATGGATCTCTTTAGCTTGCATACTAGATTAGAATTTGGCTTAATATGAACCCTTCCGGTTGAGTCATAAACACTTCCTTATCAATGTTTCCATTGAGGAAAGTTATTTTGACATTCATCTGCCAAATCTCATAATCATAGTGTGCTGCTATCGCAAGTAAAATTCGAATGGACTTGATCTTTGCAACTGGTGAGAAGATCTCATCATAGTCAATGCCTTCGCGTTGACTATAACCCTTCGCCAACAACCTAGCTTTATAGGTTTGTACTTTGCCGTTTGCATCAGTCTTACACTTGAAGACTCAATCGCAACATATGGGTCTAACCCCTTTAGGCAACTCAACCAAGTCCTAGACGTGATTAGTGTACATCTAGTCCATCTCGGATTTCATGGCTTCATGCCACTTCCCTGAACCAATATCTAATATTGCTTCAAAATAAGTATTAGGATCGTCCTTATCCGGTATGTCCACATTATCGAGTTCCTCCAAGAGGTAACCGTATCTAATGGGTGGATTACGATTCCTAATTGACTTACGGAGCTGTAGTTGTGCAGGTTGTACATTCTGATTGTGAAAATTTTGTGGTGCATCGATTTCATCAATAACTGGAGAGTCCTCAAGAGCTACACTTTCAGATGTCTCTTGGGCGGGAGTTTGAACTATGTTGTTCTCATTCAGTCCACTTGGAGGTTCTTGCACTGGCAAGCATACTCCAATTACGCTCCCACTGGCTGAAAGACGATCACCTAGTGAAAGACTCCCACCGTGAAAGTTGTTGAATGCTCCCACTGATTTCTTGTCATGTTGCTTTGACAAGATATCAGTCTCTTTATTAATTTGTGGTTCTTGAATTTCTTGAATTTCTATCAACTTACGACCTTGTTCCTTAAAGACATAGTCTTCTTCGAGGAACTTGGTCTGGCTAGAAATAATCACTGATTGTTTCCCAGGTAAATAGAAGTAATATCCTTTAGTTTCCTTAGGATATCCCACAAAGTAACTCTTTTCACCTTTGGATTACAACTTGTCGGTAAGCATCATTTTTCACAATCACGGGGCAGCCCCATGTTTGATATGTGTAAAAGTTGGCTTCTTGTCACACCATTGAGCATATGGTGTATGCTCAACCGATTTAGATGAAATCCTATTCAGAATGTAGATTGAGGTTTGTAATGCGTATCCCCATAAGGATGTCGGAAGAGAGGAAAAGTTCATCATGGACCTTACCATGTCTAACATGGTTCAATTTCTCCTTTCGGAAACTCCATTCATCTGGGGTGTTCCGGGAGGAGTCCATTGTGATTTGATTCCATGCAACTTCAGATAATCAGTGAATTAATGGTCCACATACATCACTGTAGATCAACTCTAGAACTTCCTTGGCACACACCCCTTTCCTAGAAAAGAGTTTGTTGATCATTTTGCCCTTGAAACAAGATTCGCAATCTCCATAAGACTCAAAGTCGAATGGGGTTAAGTAGTTTAACTTTCTTAACCTTGCAATCCTTTTCTCGTTTGCATGACCAAGTCCACAATGCCATAAGTAAGTTGGGTTTTCCTAATTACTAAGTTTGAGTCTTTTATTTTGTATATTAAGAACATCATATCCACAATGCAACAAATATATGTTGCGAGTAATAGAAAAAACTAGATGACAATCATTAAGTTCTAATCTAAAACCAAAAGGTAACTCTAACACATAAGTCCCCACATGTTCAGTAGCAATTATTGCTCCATTTTCACGTGTAAGACGACTTCACCTGCCCTAACTGCCCTAAGACACATGAGCCCCTTCACATTCGTACAAATGTGAGAGCCACATCCGGTATCTAATACCAAACAGTTAGCGCTATTAGTGGGCATGTTTATCTTAATGACAAACATACATGTTCTAGTGCTAGAAGCACCAAGTGCCTTCTTTTCAGCAACCAGAACCTTACAATCCTTCTTCCGGTGCCCTCTTCTGCTTATAGTAGAGGCACACATCCTTGTCTACCGGCTCCTTCTTTTGAACACCATCTTAGTGATAGTGAACTCAAAAGTCTTGATCACGTTGTGAAGTTCAGGCATGGTCGCATCCGTCTTATTCATATTGTAGTTCACAATGAATCTAAAATATGAATTTGAGAGCGACTGGAGGATAGCATAAATGAAAACTATGGTCTTTTAGCTCAAAGTCTAAATTACCAAGTTTATCAATTAGACATATCATCTTAAGCACATGAGGTGAAATCTTCTCTCCTTTAGCTAACCGGCATTGGAACAGATCTCTCATCACTTCATAAATCTCATAACGAGATTCAGAATCAAAGAGATCCTTCAGATGCTTGAGCATTTAGGAGAGACCCATTTTCTCATGTTGCCTTAAGCAATTCGGGAGTCATGTCGAGCAACATCACACACTGCGTTTGGGAAGCATCCTTTTGATGCTTATTCTGAGCTGCTACGTCAAACGTGGCTGCCTCAGGGAACTAGCTGCAGGTGTAATCGAGATTGACATGTCCAACAAGTACTCAATCTTTTCTTGCCTTAACACCAAACACATGTTTCGGTGCTAGTCCAGAAAATTTGGTCTAGTCAATTTTGTTTGTTTCCAAAACACATCTCAATAACAGTTATACATTTCAACTAACCAAGAGAAATAAATAAAACGGGAATTAAACACATAATTCCTATGATCAATATTCAGCAATCAAAATAAACATGGCCTTTCTTTAGTGTTTATTTTGTCTCCATTATTTTCACATACTCAACGACCTCAGCGGAAGAGTACGAATTTATATCAAATATAAATTGTAATATACTAGGATCCATATTCCTACTATCATGATCCTTGCTTTGGCTGAATATCACAATAACATAACTGGTAGGTTTCTAAACCAATTGCAAATTTTGCAATTCCTAGTTGATTAAACCCAGTTTAATCGGATGTCCCTTAACTTTTGTTTCCCTACTTTTGCTGGTGAAACAAAGTTAAGTTGGTTTACAACCATCAAGCAGCGACATTACGTGTCCCTATAAAAGTCCCGTTGAATGTAGATCCGAGCAAAAGACTTTGGTCTTAAATACCCATTGGAACGAAATCCCCGGTTTACTTTTAATTTTGATGAGAGACATCTTATCAAATTAATAATAAAACCATATTTTAGTGAGGAACATTTTTATAGGCGGGGTATTAATTGCTTAATCAAAATCCAACATGTTAATCTACATCATATTTGAGCAATTATTGGGCGCCGCCTACTCAAACATGATTTTATACGGACTAACACTTATATGAGTGTCGTCTACCCAAACAACTAATACGGTCCGATAATTATTGATCGCCGTCTACTCAAACAATTATAATGCGGACTATAAATGGGTTAACAAAATATTTAAAACAATTAAGTTAATCAAGTGGGATTTAATGACCTTTTAAAAAAAATATGAATTTCAAAATCCAATTTTAAACTCAATTTTAAAATTATTAAACTTTAATAATTAATCCAATTAATTATTAATTGGTCCAACCAATATTTCGGTTTTGAAAAATAAACATCTTATTATTTAAAATCAGATTTTAAGTGTTTTAATTATGAGGGCTCAAATGCAATTTAAAAAATTACATGTAAGGACCTAGCCAAATCCAATTTACTAGATGGTCCTCCCTTCATCATCACCCAAATCCGGCAGCATCTAATCTGTCATTTGGGGCAACCGTTTCCAAAATCCAACAACAGTTCATCAATCACAGTTTATTCAGAATTAATCCAATTAATTCTTCAACATATTTGAGTCCAACAAGGTGATTAATTAGACCGTTCGAAGGATTACCAAGCACAAAACAAAAACAGTAGAAGGTTACAACACACCGGCGCAAGGGGTGCAGCCGTGCACGTGACCATCACTGTATCCAAGTCCACGTGGCGCCTCGTCACCTCGTGGCTCGAGCGCACCCGGGTTGAACCCGTGCCTCGGCGCACGTGCGCGAAGCACCCCCACGACCTGATTTAAGACCATGAGATGTCGCCGCCGCACGGAGCGGCGCGTATCTTTACTTGAAAGCAAGAGAACGCGTCGCATCCGTCGGTTAGAGAGGAACATGGAACACGCCGCCAAGGTTCGAAGACGAAACAGGGGACGCGCCGCCACGAATCGAAACAAAACAGTGGCGCATCGCCACGAATCGCATCGAGATTGGTGTGCATCACCGCGCATCGAAAACGAACAGAGGAGCACTGCGTGAATAGCGTAAACGGCTGTCGCTCGCTGCGTCGCGGAATCGCTCGACCATCGTGAGGCGCGGCGTGAAGCCGCCATCTCCAGCAATGTCACGGTCAACCGTCGCCAAGCAAAGCGGCGCCGTACAGACGAAAAAAGGAGCGAAATTGGGGCTGTCGATTGGATTTCAGAAAACCCTAATCTGGAAACGATTCATACGAAGAAGACAAGAGCCAAGGCACAAAATTGGCAAATGGACCGATTAAAAACCGCATCCCAAGCCAAAACCGGATGCCAAATCACGTTAATTTAATTTAATTGGTTTTTGAATTCCAAGGATTCATGTGATGCGGAGCAAGACCCCAACAAAATTAAATAAGTATATCAATTGTTTGTAGAAGTGACGCAAAACGAGATCCCACAAAACAATGGTTATTAATTCGAATAGTTTATAAAACTATATAAACAAATTAATCCATATGCAATTAATCAAGAACCTGAGTTCTAATACCACTGTTGAAATTTAGAGGCACGCAAACACGTAATACATGCGTAGCGGAATTAAATAGTTCACCAACAACGAACATATAATTGCATAAACGATTACAATAATCATAACAAGAAATCTTACAGTAACTCGAGAGCAGATTTCTCAACTACGGTATCCACGTAATCCCCAATCACGGACTTGCACGAGAGTAGATTTTTCAACTATGGTATCCACGTAATCTTCAATCACGGACTTGCACGGATATGCCAGCGTTGAATCCCGAGATGAATTTGCTAGGAAAATTCTAACTCTAGATCATATGGAGAGAATAATGAATTAACGTTGTTTGTGAATTCCCAAGAGCTCATATATATAAGGAAGGTCCAGCTTAAATCTTAAGTTAACCTGATTAGGAAATAAAATCCCTAATCTTATAAAATAAATCTCTCAGATTTATTTCCCATATACAAAATCTCTACGGATTTAATTCTCATATATATCAAATCTCTACGGATTTAATTCCTAATATATTAAATCCTATAATAATATTCCATATGTTATTATTGGGAATCCTATTTAATTAAATTCAATTTAATTAAACATTAATAATAATTAATTCCAAATTAATCCATTATTAATTAATTCTCCATAAATTAAATATTAAATCCAATTTAACATTTAATCAATCAACTATAATCCGTAAAAGGGAACTACTTGTTGTGTGACCCATAGACCCTCATATATCGAGTGATTAGTCAAACTAACGGTCTTAATTGAACCCTAGACAATAAATCAGACATTCTCAATATATGAGGTACGTTGCGAGAAACGTGCAACTACCTGTAACTGAAACATGGACTATTATGATTTCCTTATTTCATTCGCGAATACTCGATTAAGTCTTGAACATGATGAAGTGTCTATTCAAATAACTTAATCATATTATCTCTAATCACTAATTGACATGTATGTCACACTTAGCCACAAAGTCTAAGTTGACGTGCATCGGCCGATGACTTTGATCCAATTATAATGAGAAGATGAGTATTCTCTCTAAATCCACATTGAGGAATGAATCTTATTCTTGGCTCAACTACCACGCACATGTACGCCGTATCTACCCATGGAAGGGTGCAAGCGTTGGTCATGGTCAAAGTTCATCACTCCACACATGTCGTGTGTATTGACCTCAAGTCAATGGAGTATCGTATCGCTCCCACTAACCTAGACACCCGTAGACACATATAGTGGAAATACATCAAACGGTTTCTCGGATGAGTATACCAATACCCTTTAAGGTATTTGTGCATCCATCATGAGATACCTAGTATCTCGTAGTAAGTGAGATCTTACTACACTCTCTAAGAGTATGATGCAGATCACACACCAATCTTCATTGCATCATCAGTATCCCATTCTTGATGATCCTTGATGGGGTTATTTGAGAATCATGCTTAAGTCATCCGAGTTCTCACAGCCTCAATGTCAGCAATGACTCATGGGAACACTTGTATGAATAAATGCAAACAATCAAACATAATACTCAAATAAGTGTATTGTCATACATTAATATTAAGTGAACTATAATATTAAATCAAACTGAATATCATCGAGTATTATGTCCTTACAATAGATTATCTCTAGAACACTAACACTAACATTGCGATCATATCTCTATTATCCTTCCTCTCTTGGGACTCTCTTGGGAAAAATTCATCCTCGAATCTGATTAGATGATATCTGCATGAGCAAAATTGGTGAGGTGCTTATCTTCGAGAAATGAAAAAACAAAATTAATTAATGCCTCTCCATGCTATCATTAGCTATCATTAATGGCGCAGGCTTGTCTCCGGGACGTTGCAAAATAGCTATCATTAGCTATGAAAAAATAATAGCTATTAAATTTAGGCCCAAGCTCTCCATGCGATCCATATGCACCATCAAATGCATTCTCCACATTAATGGTACAGGTTATTCGCACCGTCTCTTTTAGTAAATTCACCGCACGGATCAATACACCTATGATATGATTAATACACTTCCCCTTAAAAAAAACCATTTTTACCCCAATCTAAAGTCTAAATGATCTTTCTTCCAATGTCTAAATCACATACACCTCCAATCTCATATTTCTCCTTTCTTCTCAATATACGTCATTTCTTCTCCACCGCCGCGCCTTTCGCCGCCGCCCGCGCTCCACCACCGCGCACCCTCTGTTGTTGCGCGCCCTGCACCTTGTTCGTTTTCTTCTTCTTGGTTGAAGATCCAGGTTTGAAGACCCCCGCTCCCTCTTTTCCTCTTAGTTGAAGACTCTTTCTCATTCTGTCTTAATTCTTTTCTCCAACCACACAAATTTTGGTGAATATACCCAGATTTCCAGATCCCTCCACCACTCCTCCGCCTCCCCCTGTTTTTACAGATCCGTCTAAATCAAGATTTTTGAGATCTAAACACGGTTTATTTTTTCGAATTCTTTTCTCAATTTTTTGGAATTTTTCGATTTTTTCCTGAAAATTTCGCATTTTTTCGAATTCTTTTGTCGATATTATACAATTTTTTCGAAAAATTAGGATTTTCCGAATTCCGTGGTTTATTTTGAATTTGTTTTCCGAAATTCATGGCTTTTTTTAATTGATTTTTTCGTATTTTATTCATTTTTTCAAATTAGAAAGCCGATTTTTTTTAACTTTCTGTATCTTGATAATTCTCCTCGACTCAATAGTTAGGCGACCTCCCATGTTAACACTGTCACTGCATTTTCAACTTAAAGGATAAAGATCTGTGTGTGAGTCATAATATTGGAGGAATGCAAAATAAAAATAAAGTGTGAAATGAATTTTTTTGCAAGCTCAAATGCTGAGACCTATGTGTAGGCATGCTTTGCGAAGCTTTATGTTCCTGCAAATTCGTTCGAGTTGTTTCAAGAATAGAGAAGTCAATTTTAAAAGGTTGAGACCTGCAAAATTGATTAGATTTTTAATACATGTTCTAATTTTGCACTTGGATAGGGGAGGGGTGTATTTTACTAATTTCAATTAGGGGGGAGTGAAAGGACAATTTAGACATTTTATATTTTTATTTCAAAAATGAAAAAAGGGTGGGGGTGCATTTCCTAATAATGGCGGTGCAAATAACCTGAGCCCACATTAATAGGAAACAACCCAAATTGATCAAGGAAATCACGTGGGCCAAAATGTTTTTTCACACAAGGAAAAGACCCAAATTCCTTTCCTCTTAAAAAAGAATCAATATAGGGCCCAATTGTATTATCTTCAAGAGTTTCCTGCCCAATTAGCACATGAGCAAGAAAAGGCCTAAGTTGTGGGCTTAGGGCATCCGTGGTGTCCCATTTTCCCCAATCAGCATTGGCATTGGTGGCAGAAGTGGGAAAATTCTAAAGAGGGTCAATCTGTGTTGTCGCGGCGGCAGAATTGCTATATGCACACATTAACCGACTTGGATGCGACGTGCACACATTAACGGTTTCCTCCGTCGTGTGTTAGTCATGATGGAGACTTTGTCAGTCGTGTGTAGCATGCGATGAGTGGAGCATGGGTCGTGACTGACACGCGACAGAACACGCAGCTATCGTGTTTCTCAGACGATGGGCTCTCTTTGAATAGAGTATTGCTAAATGGGGTGATTCACACCGGGGTGAACACCCTTTATATGTGTAAATTTATCTTAGTACCCTTAATGAAATATTTTATACCCTGCCCCACTGGTTCATGGTTCGTTCGGCCCGAATAAGTCATGATTTAGGGTTCATTATTTAGTGTTTAGGGTATAGTTGGTTCGTCAAAATTGAAATTATCACGATTTCATTAAGGGTAGTTAAGTCATTTTACCTTTTTCACCCCGAGGTGATTCCTACCATTTAGCAACACGGGAATAGGGTAATGCTAAACACCCGAATAAGTTGTGTAATTGCTTGCGAACTCTATTGGCCTGTTTTTTATTAATTCAAATAATGAAGCCCAAAGCCTACAAAAGTATAAACACGAAGCATTTGTGAAGTGAAAAAAAATATAATATTTAAGAATTATTCATCTTTAAATATTAATTTTACAAAATTGCGAACACTGTTGGGCTCTTATTTGTTGCTAACCAACTTCATCTTATTCTGTTGAAATTTTTAACAGGTTTTCATTACTGTGAGGGAAAGCAAAATAATAAAAAATTAAATATTAATATTTTGTTGCAAAATTAATGTGAAACTCGTTTTTAGTTTGGGTTTTTAAACTTTGATTTTCAAAAATCTAATTCTACACCCCTATACACTAATCTATAAAATCTAATAACTATTGTTATTTTTACCATCACACTCAACAGATAATATGATAATACATACAATTCTATTCATTCCTACTCAAAAGTTCAAAATAAACACATAAAACCAAAAGACATGAAATAACACATAAATTAAATTCCTCCCCAAACTTTTAGAATATAAAATAAAATAAAAATACCACTTAAATCCTACCTAGACCATAGTAAAATTACATCATAATTAGAACATAAGTTTAAGAATAGAAATATATTTACAAATAATGAAACCTTACTCATAATGCAAGTCAATATCATAGCATAAATATGTTCTTCACTACTAAAAATTATATTTTCGAGGTAAAATATTAATACTTCTAATATGTTCTAAAAGTTAATTATTAATAATATGTTATCATTTGCACCTGAAAAGTATTGTAATCTTAAAAATAATCAAGAATTCTCCAAAAAAAAAAACAGGGTGTAGAAAAATAAAGAGCTAATGTTTTCATAAACATATTTAAATAATCAATTCTGCACAAAAAATGATAGATTTATGAGCAAAATCTATAGAAAGTCAAAGGAAGTGGTCTCAAATCTCACAAGATTGTTCTAACAAAATTTGACCTCTAAAAAAAGATTTGAATAAAATAATGGTGCAGAAACTGAAAGTGATTTGGCATGAGGAAAGTGAGAGTTGTTAGAGGTGTAATCTACATTAAACGACGCATAATCAACTTATTAAATTTAAATAATAAAGAAATGCATCAGAAGATTACTTGTTTAAATGAAAAGTATTACTTGTTTAAATAAAATGTATTGTTTGTTTAAATGAAAAGTATTACTTATTTCAATGAAAAGTATTACTTATCTAAATTAAAAGTAATGCTTGTTTAAATAGAAATGCAGTGTTTGTTTCAATGAAAAGTATTACTATCTCCATCCTGGAAGACTTTACACAGTTGCGTTTTTGTGAGTGAGTTTTATATTAGTAATTGAAATGATAAAATGACTTTTAAGTGGAGGGGGTATGATAGATAAGCACCTCATCTATGATACCCCTCTTTAAAAGTCACTTTATCATTTCAACTACTAATACAAAACTCGCTCGCAAAACACGTGAAAAAGTTGACTATGCAATATCTTTTGGGACGGAGAGAGTACTTGTTTAAATAGAAATGTAGTGATTGTTTCAATGAAAAGTATTACTTGTTTAAATGAAATGTAGTACTTGTTTAAATGAAAAGTAGTACTTGTTTAAATGAAAAGTATTACTTTTTTAAATAGAAATGTAGTACTTGTTTAAATGAAAAGTATTACTTGTTTAAATAAAAAGTATTACTTGTTTAAATGAAATGTAATGTATTAGTTGTTTAGGTTTGAATGTATTAGTTTTTTCATTCGAAAGCATAATGTTTGAAAAGTATAAGTTGTTTCATTGAAAAGCATCCACTTGTTTCATTGAAGTATTAGTTGATTAATTGAAAAGTATTAGTTGTTTCATTCAACAGTATTAGTTGTTTTGATTTGAATGTATTAGTTGTTTCATTCAAAAGTATAACGTTTGAAAAATATTTGTTGTTTCATTGAAAAGCATCTAATTGTTTCATTGAAAAGTATTAGTTGTTTCATTGTATAACACAAAATAAAACTTATATATAATAATTAGTTTCAAAATTTGAGCGGGTATATTTGTTTTTCTCCCTATTTGTTTAATATATTTGTAATGTTAACAAGTGTTTTACAAATTATAACTTATTAAGAGAAGTATAACAAACAAGTAATGAATGATCTAACAAATAACAATTAAGCAAGTTAGTGAAACACAACCATAATTAAATATTAAACAAATAGTATATAACAATTAAGTAAGTTAGTAAAAAATGTGTGTCGTGTTGTGCACAATGAGGATGGACCGCGTCATGCTGCTAGAAAAACTATAATTAAATATTAAACAAATGGTATATTAGTCTTTATATTGTTTATTTCTAGCCTATATTTAGCTGCACGTCGCGGTGCATCCTCGTCATGTAATCTACAGTATTGTTCTATCTTGCTTGAACATTTTAAATCTAAACCATTTGTAGATGGGTCATGATGGCGGACCCAGTATGCAGATATCGTCGGTACTGGATGATCCCCGGTTATCATTTGCAACTGAAATTACAGTTCAAAAATTATAGTTATAAGTAAATAAAATACATAATAAAAAATATAATAAAATAACATGATATAGTTTTTCTTACCAATATTCAATGGCTATTGTTGTGCACGTTCCCTAACACCACTTTCATGGTCGGACGTGGTCGATAGGCATCTAAGGTTACGGGAAGACATAAATGTCCACCAAAGTCACTGAATGACATTACGATAACATTATATGTGGTTGCAACCAAGTATCCACATTCTGATAATGAAAACCATTTATCTCGTGGGGCTGAACCTTCGAAGTGAGAAATTGAATCCTCCAAGGATGACATGGTTATAAGATCACATATAACATTAGCGTATAATTCTTCTCTTCTCCGGAGATCATTTAACATATCCATTCGTACCGTAGGCCATTCGTCCTCGCTTCCGTAGATTGCGAGTGTAACAACTCTATATCCGTAGTTCCCATCTCCAACCACATCATTGTAGTAATGAATATAATTTCTAATATAAGGAGGAAAATCTTCCTCCACCGCAGAGTTTGGAAATGGTATCGGTAAGTTAATATTCTTTTGAAAATCAGTCCTACTCTTGCGAGCACAACTATTGCGAGGCGGAACCGTAGAAGCTGGGGACCTCGGGGGTTTTGAAGATGGTGTTATGGGTAAGTCGGTCCCTGCCCATTCGAAAAGCTCATCCGACTCTGACTCCCTTGCGTAAAGCTCATCCGACTCTCTTTAGAAAAGCTCATCGTACACCCTTCTGATATGCTATTATGACAACCTTCTAGTGAAATATCCTAGGATGCATTAGTTCCCCTCCCCTTAACCTTTTGTTTTGGAGCACTCTTTATTAGTTGGTTCACTGGTTCAGTAAAATTCCGGAATATCGTCGCTGAAAAGCTGTTTCCAGCAATGTATTGTGGACTGTAACGTAACAGGGAATGAGGTTCGATCTCGGGATTGTGCACGGTGATCGGTCACATATGGGTTTCTATGACGAAGGGTGTGAACCGCGTCACGCATTGTTGCTTGTTGAACTCGCATCGACACAACTTATTGTGAAAGAGTGGCAATGCGCTCTCTCAATTCTTCCATGGCAAGGCATCGGAAGGAGCAAGGAGCGTTGACCAACTTGATGCAGGGAGAAATGTGAACAATAACAAAACAACCTTCTCAATCTCCGTTGATTCCCATTGGAATACCGGCAATGAGGAAAATATGAGAGAACTCTCTCAACAATATTTTAATTCATAATCAACTTAACTGAATGAGAAGGTTACAAGACTGACTCTTAAATAGGAAAATCCTAACACTAATTACGATAATATAATAAATGCTAATAAATTACATTAATTGTTAATTTTCTAATTAAATTGTGATTATAATAAATCAAGATCGTCATCGCTATCTCATCTCCATCAGGAATCCACAAACTAGATATACTTCTCAACATTAAAAAATAGCAGATTATGAGGTTGATTTGGTGAATAAGCAACAAAAGGACAAAGAGATAGGGTTTTTGGGCCTTTTATATCCTGTAATTATAGATGGAATTATCGATGGAATTAAATTCGTCGGTAATTTTGCAGAATTTTTAAATATTGTTTGGAATTCGTCGGTAAATCCGTCGGTAATTTTGCAATTTTTTTAAATATTGTTTGGAATCCGTCAGTAAATTCATCGGTAATTACTGACGGACGTAAAGCCATCGGTAATTTTGTATGTATTTTAAATTAGTCTAATCCGTCGGTAATTGAAACGAATTTATGTTCGTCGGTATTTAACAGTTTTTTTGTTGTGTTCATAGAAATTTCTAAGGCAATTCATTTTTAAATATCACTCAATAATTTAATTTTTCCAGCCAATAGTAATTATTGGCATAAAAAAAATTAAATGAACATAAAAATTAATTATTATGGGTATATATGATATAATGAAGGGAGAAAATACCAAAATTATATTTATTATATAAATATTCTAATAGACTAAAAAGACATTAAGAAGAATGTGATGTAGTAATTTAGAATAAAATATGAATGAAAATATGCACAAACAATATTAGAATATAAAAAGTATACTTGTAATTGAATTAAACAAATTAATTAAATATTTGAAATATTTAATTTAAAATTAATAATAAAAATCTCTGTTTTTTGTTTCTTTAGAGGGGAGGTGAAATGATGTAAGTTAGTTAACTATGTTGGTTGCATGTTTGTATACATCTCTCCACTCTGTTTATGCGCATTTTTTCAAAATCATAATAATTAATTAGATTAATTTCATTTCCTTGAGAGAGAGTCTAATTAATCGATTTTATTGAACAACCATAACAATAAATTCATTACATTTTCTTGAGTTGGTGACTTAGAGTTGTTTGTTTGATATCTTAATATTCTATTATAAAAGATTTTTTACCAAATACTCTTGACAAGATATTTCTCGAAATGGATCCTCTCATGTACAATACGATGTTGTGTGCGTGTGTATTGTATTGTACATGCGGTGATCTAACGATTCATCTCCTGCACAACATCTGTACAGGAGGGGATCGTTTTCCATATTCTTCTTGTATTATAATAAATATTTATGACTAGAAACTGATACTCCTAGCTTCTTCTTTTTTTCCAAATACATTTGATACTCCTAGCTAAAAAGTTGATACTCTTGAACAAAATCTTTATAGCCTTTGTTTGTATACTCAATAATACCTATAATACAAAAAATAATAAAATAAAATTAATTTTATTTGGTACTGATACTCTTGACAAGATTTTTGATACCTTTGATTGTATTATTGATACTCTAATATTTGTATCATACTCAAAATATAAATCATTGAAATAATTCATACGGTCTTTTAACTAATAACTGAAATGATTATATAATTTTGGATATTTTTTTTGGTAAATATATATGAATCTGATACTTGTGACTAGATATTTCATACTCTTGGTCAAATAGTTGATACTTCTGACCAGATTCTTATAAATTGATAATATGAGATTATTGATCAGATATTCAAAGTACAACATTGAAACAGATTCATACAATCTTTTCGTAGAGAATATGAATAATTGAAATGGTTGTACAATTATTTACTTTTGGCGAACACACACACACACACACACACACACACACACACACACACACATATATATATATATATATATATATATATATATATATATAATTGATACTCCTGAGTAGATATTAGATACTCGTGGCTAAATAGTTGATACTCCTGATCATATTCTTATAAACTTATTGCCTTTTGAAAATAAAATTATTAAAATAATTTTGATGATTTTTATTTGTTCTGATATTCAATTAATATCTACAATATCAAAAAATAAATAAAAATCAATTTGATTTGGTTTCGACAAGATATTTGATACTCCAGATTAGATTATTGATACTTTATACCTAATAACAGATTCTTTACCAAATATTCAAATATTTGAAATATAAAAAATTTAACAATTTATTTTAGACAAAGTCTCATGTCTCCCAACCCTACCCATGTACATAGAACATGTCTAATATATTCAATGGGTTAAGTATATTTTTAAATGAGGTCATTCAGTTGCATGAGTGCACGGTGCACAAGAGACCCACTCATTTTTTTTATATTCCATATAAACATAAATAATTATGTATCATTATATGAGTAATTAAACAAATATTTGGTACTCGAAATTTACCTATTTATACTTTTAAAAAAATTCAATAAAACAATCTATTAATTTCAAGCAACTTTCAAATTCCAATTTACCATATCACACCCCCTTAAACAATTTATTATTTATGGCATCCTTAAAGGATTTGTTGTGCTTCAAGTGTCCAAACTAAATTTTAGCATATGGTGAAGGTCCCACATGCATAGCTTGCATCTTGTTAGAGGAAAAACCTACATTAAAGAGAACATAAACTATATCAGTTATTCATTAATAATACATCAATTTATATATATATATATATATATAGGACTACATCAATTATTCATTAATATTATAGGACTAAAAACATGAAGTATCAAAAATATATATATATATATATATATATATATATATATATATATATATATATATATAGTTCAAAGGTATTCTAAAATATCAACTTTAAATCTAAACTGCATACTAATATTCTAGTACATAAACTGTGACTTTGGACCTATAAAGTGATACTCGAGTTCCACAAACAGTTACTTTGGATTTATAAACTGATACTCTATAACCAAGAACTTAAGTAAATTCTTCTCAAAGGTAAGCTTTAAGTATCACAAATGACAACAACTATAAAGATGGAAATTCAACTTATTCCTCGAGCAAAGTGCAATTATATTATTACGAAATTGGTGTAATTAGAGTATCAAAAAGTCAACTGATCAATTGAAACCTGAAATTGCAATGGCACATATTAGCAGCTAATTTTCCATATCAATTGTCTCCAACAAGTGAACAAGAAAAGAGGAATTATGCAATATTTTTTACCATGAACAAACATAATAATTAATTTATTTAGGGATTAGCGTGTATACCCTGGTCTCTCTCAATCATAAAAGAATCGAGGGACGAAGAATTGAAGTCACGATTCCTTTCACTTCGCGTCTGTACGATCAGAGAAGAACTTTGGGATGAAAAATTGAATCGCGAGGGTTGAAGAATTGAAATATGATCCTTCCGCATCCTTACAATAAGAGAAGATTTGGGGATGAAGAACATAGGCCGTGATTCCCATTCATCGTCACTTTCTCGGATCTTATTTTCCATCAACCCATTAAGGGTACAACAGGGGTTTTGTTAAACGAGCCGACTAGTATTTAGATGGGTTGAATGTAAAACCCGTCTCATGTATGAGACCGTCTCACACAAGAGTGTCTCTCTGTTTTATTATATTTTGTTTACTTTACCATCTCACGTATCATAGAGTATATATAAATACGGGTTTCCTCATCATATTAATGTCATGAAAAGAAAAATATTTTCAACTTCATATTAAAGTCCGTGCTTTAACAATATTAATTGTTATAATAAAAAAATATTTAATCAATATATTAATTATTTTGTCGTGTAGTTATTTAAAATATGGGAGGTGCTAAATAGGCAGATTCTGCGCAGGACAGAATCATTAAAAAGTATTTGCCCTCAATCAAGCCCACCAAGAATCTGCCCTCAATCAAGCCCACCAAGTCTAAAATAGTCTTTTCTGTCCAGGGCATAATCTGCCCACCAAGAATTACCATTAAAATATTAAAATATTGCGAATATTTTTTAAAATGTTATTTTTATAACATAAACTGCATAATATTAGGGAATATATAAATACGGATTTCCTCATCATACTAATGTCATGAATCGAAAAATATGGTTATATATAATATGATTTTTCCACGGAATAGTAATTAATACCGAAATTAATTTTTTTAATTACTAAATTAATTAATTACAAAATATTAATTTGTTCAACTTGTGAAATTATGTTGGTCCCGGTGTAACGAGTTTTACACGTATATGGGGGGAGGGGAATACACGTGTTCAGTGATTTTTGAAACTTTTTTTTTAATTTGAAATCGGTGGTCGGGATGTCCCGAGAAGCACGAATCGCATACGAGTCGAGTCTCATCGAGACAATGATCCTGGCGACTTTCAAGTAACCAGATTAGCCCAATTGATTCTGAGGTTTTATCAGAGTCCTGAGAAGCTTGGATCAGATAACTATCTTACTGAATACTCAGTAGAGTTTGTTCAGTTTGGTAATTATCTGTTCTAGCTTATCAGGGGTGCAGAATGTGTTGGCCCTAGGTTTATACTCGTTTTATCTTGCTGAAAATCTTTTCCTTAGTAAAACAGTGATTAAGGCTATGATCAATTCAATGCAGGTTCAGTGGATTGATTCCAACTGAATATCAGGAAGATCAGTGCTTTCAGTGAAAATATGCACCAATGAAAATGCAAAGCAGAAAGCAAACAACACAGCAAATTATAGTGGTTCAGAGGCAAAGCTCCTACGTCCACTCTCTCTGATCCTCAGAGAAATTCCTTAACACACTACCACTTTTTCCTAAAGCTTTGGTGAACTCAAAGTGACTTACTAACTTTCTACAATGAGTTTTCATTTGAACTACTTCTGACTTACTAACTCAAACACACACAAGCTTTTGACCGCCTTAAAAAACGACTTACTAACTTCTCCTCTTGAGTTTTCTGGCTGAACTCAACTGCAGCTTACTCACTCTTTACAATTCTCACTCTCCAACAATCACACACTCAAACTACCTAGCAATAGGGTTTGGGGTTTGGTTGGTTTCCAACTAAGGTGAGATATCCTTTGACAATAAGAACATATTCAAAGGTTATGATATCTCTTACTAAGCTTTGGATATAAGACAATATAAGGCTTAGTGAATGAGCTATCTTCAATGTGAAACAGTTGGGAAATCTTAGGGTTTTCGAGTTCTTCAATTTGCAAGAATACGAATGAGCTCTGGAGTTGCTTGATTTCCCGTAACCTTGCAATGGTGAAGGTCACAGGTATTTATAGGCAACTCTTCAAGGTCACTCTTGAAAAACTATCATGTTGGTCCCGGTGCTAACGAGTCTCAAACGTGTATGGGGGGGAATACACGTGTTCAGTGATTTTTAAAAACTTTTCTTTCATTGAGGTCAGATGGGTCAGATTATCCTGATAATTTCGCCCAGAGAAGCACGGAATGCCCTGAGTCAAAGTCTACTGAGACAATGATCCTGAGCTGCTTTCAGAAGCTTCAGATTAGCCCAACTGAACCTGAGTTTATCAGAGATCCTGAGAAGCTTGGATCAGATAATTATCTTACTGAACCCTCAGTAGAGTTAGTTCAGTTTGGTAATTATCTGTTCTAAATTTACTCAAGTGTCTTGAATGGTTGGCCCTAAGTTTATACTCATTTTAGCTTTGCTGAAAATCTTCCCTTCGATAAAACAGTGATTAAGGCTGTGATCAATTTGATGCAAGTTCAGTGGATTGGTTCCAACTGAATATCAGTGAAATATGCTTTCAATGAAAAACATGCAACATATAAGAATGCAGTACAGAAAGCAAACAACACAGCAATTATAGTGGTTCAGAGACTCAAGCTCTTACGTCCACTCTCTCTGATCTTTAGAGAAATTCCTTAACCACTTCCTAAAGCTTTCAGGCTAACTCACTGTAGCTTACTCACTTTTCTACCTTGAGTTTTCTGGCTGACTCACTGCAGCTTACTAACTCAAACACACACAAGTGTTCAGACTAACACAAGTAGCTTACTACTTCTTCTAAAGAGTTTTCTGGCTAACTCACTGTAGCTTACTAACTCTTTACAACTCTAACTCACCAACAAATCACACACAAACTTCCTTAACAAAGGGTTTGGGTTGGTTTCAAACTAGGGTGAGATATCCTTTACAATAAGAACAGATGCAAAGGCTAGAATATCTCTTCTAAGCTTTGGATATTTCTATCAATCTAGGCTTAGAATAGTGAGCTCTCTCCAATGTGAAACACTTGGGAAATTCTAGGGTTTTCGAGTGCTTCAATTTGCAATAATACGAATGAGCTCTTGAGTTGCTTGAAATTTCCCGTAACCTCTCAATGTAGAAGGTCACTGGTATTTATAGGCAACCTTCACCAAGGTCACTCTTGAAAAACTATCCGTTGGAGGGGATAGTATCAAGGGTTTCCTCTTCGGGTGTTTGATGAACGACTATATTTAGGGTTTGAACACTCCCTTGCATGTTTTAGGAAATATGCAGTCATGTAGCTAATCACCAATTTTTGCATTCTGGAACTTAGTACTACTGACATAATTCAGGGTCCTGTCGCTTTCAGTGTCAGTGAAGTACAATGTTGTCTTCCTCTGATTGGTTCTTGTCTTCAGTGAATGTAGACAAACAAAACGGCTCTTTTTGGTCAATCTATCTGAATGAGACAACCTTAAACAACACTTAGACTTAGTTCCTTTTATTCGTGATATGAATGTTTTGGGCAATATCTACTTTTCTGAACATTTGCGTTTTTCTCAGTTTTTGTAGTCTTCAGATAGATTATATTCAGTGCCTCTGAACATTCAGGTTATACTGAGTATTCAGTATCTTACTGAGTCTTCAGTAACTAATGGGTCTTCAGTGCCTTCTGAGTCTTGATGTCTTGATGACATCTTGAGTCTTGATGTCTTGATGACATCTTGAGTCTTCAATGTCTTGATGACATACCGAGTCTTGATGTCTTGATGACATCTTGAGTCTTGATGTCTTGATGACATCTTGAGTCTTCAATGTCTTGATGACATAACCGAGTCTTGATGTCTTTAAGATCTAACCTGATCTATATCTGCTGATTATACATGGTGCAGATAACTTCCTGAACAATCTATACTGAAACCTGACTCAGTCTATCAAAATTATCCTGAACATGTCATACTCAGGGGTTTTGAGATCTAATCAAAACTTCTATATTAAATTCATCTCCCAACAATTTCCCCCTTTTTGTTGATGCCAAAACCATCTTGTTACATTTAAGAAAACCTAACCTATCCTCAGGTTTCAGTTTATCTATTACAAACCAAAATGGCAAATTTTCCCAACAATTTCCTTAACAATCTGGCATATCAAGACATGTAAAAAGATAATGAGATATTATCTGTTGAGCATAAAGATAAAATTTTCATTGATGTAGGATAAGAGTTACAGATTACAATGAAAATAAAAAATAAATCAGAAGTACAAAGTCTTCAGTCTTCTTCCACTTCATCCTCTGGCACTTCCAGGTTGAACATCCCGTAGTATCTCTTCTTCAGTTCATCCCTTGCCTTGATGATATCAGGGTTGTTTCCTGTTAGGCCTAGATGGATGGCATACTGGGCTATTTCCTAAGAAATGGCTGCTTCATTCACATAGCCATTCTCAAACCTAGGAGATGGGTACATGTATGGACCAGGGGCTACTATCTGCGTGTTTCCTTCATCTGCCATGTTGATCCAATTTTGCAGGTATTTAGGATAGAATGTCAGTAAGTACTCAATGAAGGCTTCATTCTTATCCGAGCTGCTCCCCCTCCATTATCTCAGAATCTCATAATAGAACCAGAAGGTTCTCTTGATCTCTTCCCATGCATCATTGAACTGTATAGGCATCCACTTGTCAATGTGCGGCCACTTCTGAGTCTTTTCTGTACCTCTCCTTTTGCTTAGAAACTTTTTGAATCCACCTCTTCTCTTCTGTTCTTCTTCTTTCTTCTTTCTGACCAGAGGAGCACCAGATACTGAGGCAGCAGTTCTTTTCTCCTTTTCAATTTGCAGGGCCTTCAGAGTCTTCTTGGTATCAAAAGTCTCTGATTGAGTTTCAGTTTCCTTTTCTGGTTCTCTATCTGATGCTTCAAAATCCATAATCAGCTTCCTCTGAGTAGGTTTAGCTACCTTTACTCTTTTCTTCTTTTCAGTTTCAACAAAGGCAATCGCTTTTTCTTTTTTCTTGTCGGCTTGTTCTTCTTCTGCCTTGCTTGTTTCAACCATCCTTCTATCACTCAATTTTTCAGTAATTACTTCCTGAATGGTTTGCTCAGATGTTTGAGTGAAGATAGGTTTCTCAGTGGCTTCAATCTCTCTTAAGGCATCCACATTTTTCTTTCCTTCAGCTTCTTTTTGAGCCATTCTCTCCAAGGTTTGTGCCAACAACTCACTTAATTTGCCACCAGGCCTTCCCCCTTTTTTTGACACCATACCTTGGGAGTAGTTGAGTCAGTGCAGTATCCATATAATATTGCTCCTTGCCCATACTACGCACTTCCCCTGCCAACTGATCATGCTCATCTTCTAGCCTCATCATGTAGTTCTTGGCCATTGAGAATTCATCCGAAAGAGGAGCAAACTGCTTTGAGAAGACATCATGCATCATCTCTGTCATCTTGGTCATGAGCAGAGAGCCCATTTCCTCAACAACTGTTTTGATCATCAGATCATTCTTCTCAATCAGCTTGGCTTCAAGATAGACAGTTCTTTCTTGATACATCTGCTTCATGTTGGTATTAAGCTCTGTATGTACTCCATCAATCTTTCCATCTAATGTAGCTAATTTACCTGATAGAGTTGTTTGAAGCGTATCAGATGATGAACTCAGGTTCTCCATTTTCGATTTTTTGAGCAACCGGGACTAACTCCATCCGAAAGTCATCTTGTGCGTGAGAATTGTTTGCAGCATGCTTGATGAAGAGCTTAGATTCTCAATCTTTTGAGATTGACTTGCCAGTATCTCTTCCATCCTTGGATCTATTTTCTTTAACTCATCCAGGATTGGTGTGAAATCAACCACTGGAGTTTGTATAACATTTTCCAACTGAACTGGGTGCTCCAACTGAGCCTCAGTCTGTATATCATAACCATCAGATTTAAAGCTAGGTACTTCAGTAACTTTGGCATAATGTATAACAAAGGTTAAAAAGGTACCAAGAATGCTAACTTCAGCCGAGGTTATTCGATATCGATTGGTTCAAAGATCGATTTGTCCCCATCCGACTCTCGGTTTCCTTCTCTTTTCAAGATCCGTCCGAGGTTCCTTCTCCTTCTCGATTTCTTTTTTCAAGATCATCTCCCTTATCCTTATCTTTGTTTTGATCATGAGAGCTGGAAGCATCTACTCCTTCAGTAGTTTTCTTTTCTGCTAGCTTCTTTTTCACCAATTCATCAAAATCAACAGCTTTCATTCTCAGCTTGGTTTTCCTGAAACCTGAGAATTCAGTTAAAGCAACTGTCTCAGCATTCCACCACTCTTCTCCTCTGTATGAAGCAATGTTCAAAGATCTCCGGAGTGTTTGATTCAGAATATACATCGTCGTTCCGAGCTCGAAGAACATATCCTGAAGGTCAGGATAGGCATTCAGCTCAGGGTATCTGTCCAAGATGAACCGTTCCCCCTTGCTTCGCCATTCAGTCTCTTCGGCTTCTCCCTTTTTCAATCTTGGGCTTTCAGGAGCATTGGGTTAAGAGTGTATGAGTTCCATAGCTGATGGATCAAGAAATGGTTCATTCAGAAGCGCATCCAAGTTCAAGCAATTCACGAGGTTGGGACCGATCGGCGTCCCGAAGCAGTCTTTTCTTCGATGAGGGATCCGAGGTCCTTGAAGATTTCTGAGAGATTTTATCCGAGCTCAAAGAGGTTTGAGTACCTCGAAAAAAACGCCTCTCCTCGGTTTCTTGCTCCGCAAGACATTTGTCACTACCTGAGCAAGAACCTGAAGTGGAGATTTCAACCCTTGCTGGCCTTTAGGTTGAGATTCTTCAGTTTCACTGGCCTCCTTCTCAGCAATAGTTTGAAGCCTTCTTCGCTTCTGAGGAGCTAGTGCTTTCTTCTTCAGTTTCTCACCTTTTTCTCTTTTAATTTGCATCAGGGCTTTCCCCCTAGCTTGTTTGGCTTCTTCATCAGTTTCCTCTTCAGCAGTCTCCTCCTGAGACTCGGAGTTTTTCTCTTTCTTTCCTCTCAAAGTCTTCTTTGTTGGTTTGAACATGATTTTTGACTTTGGAAAGGAAGTGGAATCGACAAAAATGTCCTCCTCTTCTCTACACGTTTCCAAGATAAATGCAATCTTGGTTGCATGTAGAATCTTTCCTTTGATAACTACAGAGCCATTCACCTTATGAATTTGTTTGGCTTGATCACTCACCACCTTGATCAAATAGTGCAACCAATTGAATGAAGTAGTAGGTGAATCTTCAATTGCCGCCATTAGCCTTAACTTAGGTGTGCTTATCTGTTTGAAACTACCAGATCTACTCATGATGCATTTGCTTACAATATCCAACAGTACACGATATTTAGGCTTCAAATGCTTCTTATTCAGAGTAGCTTCAAACTTTACTGGATGCTCAGTAATTTTATCCAAGTACTCTTGTTCCCTACCCATCATGTATACCGTAGGGTCTTCACCTCTATCACTTAACTCATATATGGCATTTAGATTCTTAGGAATAATATATAATTCCCTAACAAAATCCATATATTTTGAACCATGCTCCAAATGCGAGACTGTAATCTGAGACTCTATGCAATTCTCATCATCTAACTGCATATTAGAAACAAACTCAATTACCTCTTTTGCATATTCGGCCTCTAGTTGATTCGCAACCAGGCATGTAAGCTTTGCCAAACGAATCATATGCAACGCCTCCTCCTCGTGAGTTGTATTGGACGTGCTTTCTAGAGAGACAACATATTCGTACCATGGTTTGTTTGAAATGGCGAGTTTGTCGTATACAGAGAGTGTCATTTTTGGAGATTTTTGAGTGAAGGGTTTTGAGATAGGTAAAAATTTCTGGGCAATCGAAGGTTTCGAAGCAGAGTGTTTGTGAAGATGAAGGCCTTTTTGAAATAGGGCTTGAATGAAATCTTTTAAATGGATATATGATTTTGATTTATGGAAAATTGCATAGATAAAGAAATCGTCGGTTGAGATTAAACACAGGCTAAAACGGGTATTTGAAAGGACGATTTCGCAAATACTAATCCGCCAATTTATCCCCATTGGTGATTAATGAACAGTGCATTTAATTACTGTTCCTGCAGACCATTGACTTTTCTTGTGCATTACAAAGGTCCCGCCCAATTATTTCTTCAGGTGTTTTGTCATTTATTGCCAATGATTACTGAGATTCAGATAGACAATAAATGTGGTGCATGAGTCAATAACCTCTTCAGACTAATTTTCTCCATCAGTCTTACTGAGTTTTGACCTTAATAAAATGTCAAGATAATAATCGAAAGTCTTGAACTTGAGGATTCTTGAAGTTTCCCAAGACTTCGGTTGTTCAGACTCTCAATTTTATCCCGAGTTTTTTCAAGAAAACCCGAGAAAACTTCATGCCTCCGAAAACCTTCAATTTTTGATTTGCTTTTATTCATTGGATCCAACATACCTAATTCAACCGATAGTTCCCGAAATCTTGATTCAAACCCAAATGTTTAGTCAAGATATCGGCTCTCATTTTATCAAGATGAATTTTCTCCATTTCGATGTCTTTCTTCTCAACATGATCTCTGATGAAGTGATGTCTGATATCAACATGCTTACATCTGGTGTGCAATACATGATTTTGTGTAATAGCAATTGCACTATTATTATCACAAAATATAGGTACTTCATTGGCTATAATCTTATAATCCCTTAATTGTTGTGCGAGCTAAAAAGAATGCACAACAAACTTCCCGCAGACCATGTATTCAAATTTTCAAGAAATCTTGGTTGCTCTTCGAGGTATGTTTCTTTGAAAACCATGATATCAGTTTACTTCCAAGAAATTGACAAGTTCCTGTGGTAGACTTCCTGTCAATTCTACATCCTCCATAGTCAGCATTTGAGTAACCAGTTAATTCAAGGTTATCATCAGCTGGATACCATAATCCTCTATTCACAGTGCCTTTAAGATATTTCAGAATCTTTTTGGCAGCCTCCATGTGACTAGCCTTAGGATTAGCTTGGTATCTGACACATATCCCAACATCAAATGTTATATCAGGTCTGCTTGCAGTGAGATATAACAATGATCCAATGTTCCCCCTATAATTAGTGTGATTTACTGATTTGCCTTCAGGATCAGGATCCATCTTGTAGTTAGTATTCATAGGAATTCTAACTGCATTGCAATTCTGTACACCATACTTTGCAATCAGATCTCTGGTATATTTTGCTTGATTGATGAATATTCCTTCCTTAGTTTGTTTCACCTGAAGTCCAAGAAAGAAATTCATCTCCCCCATCATTGACATCTCAAACTTTCCTTTCATCAGGGTAGAAAACTTTTCACACAACTGATGATTTGGAGATCCAAATATGATGTCATCCACATAAATCTGAACAAGTAAGATGTCTTTCCCATATTCTATCCTGAACAGAGTTCTATCAACAGTTCCTTTGATAAAACCATAGTCAGTAAGAAACTGAGAAAGGGTATCATACCATGCTCTGGGTGTTTGCTTAAGACCATACAAGGCTTTCCTGATCCTATAAACTTGGTCATTCTGTCTGAAACCAGGAGGTTGTTCCACATAAACCTCTTCCTTAAGCACACCATTCATAAATGCACTTTTCACATCCATCTGATAGACTGTGAATTTCATGTGGGCAGCATATGCAAGAAACAATCTGATGGCTTCTAATCTTGCAACATGTGCAAAGGTTTCATCATAATCCAAGCCTTCTTCTTGGGAATAACCTTGTGCAACTAGCCTTGCCTTGTTTCTCACAATGTTGTTGTTTTCATCTCTCTTATTCTTGAATACCCACTTAGTTCCAATCACATTGTGCCTCTTAGAACTTCATTCCTTTAGAACTAATTCAGCTCTTCTTGCATAGCAGTAATCCAAAATGAATCTTGTAGAGCTTCTTCAATCTCATCAGGTTCTTTTTCAGATAGGAAGCAGCAGAACAAAGCACTTTCACCATGGAACCGTCTTGTCTTTACTCCTTCTGATAGATCACCCACAATCTGACTTGTAGGATGGCTATCCAACCATTTTCTCATGGATGTTCCCCCTTCAGTAGTGTCCTCAACATCATAAATGTTAGGTTCAGGCAGTTCATTAAATTTAGGGAACAACTGAAAAGGAGAAAGGGAATCATCTTCCTCAGGGAAAATTCCATTCAGAACATTGTCAGAGACATTTGTTCCCCCTTGGTTGATAGATTAAGAGTTTGCCTCAGCTGTGACCACATCTTCATCGGCATTACATACCTGAGTCTGAACTGGTGTATGTTTAGATTGGTCAGTTTCAATGTGTTGGCTTTCCTTCAGTGGAGAATTTCCATCCTGAGTCTCACCATCCTGAGTTTTTCCATCCTGAACTTCTTTGTCTGAGTCTGATTCACTCCATTCATAGAAAGAGACTGACTTCTTCTTTTCAGGTTCAGAGGATTTCTTTTTCAGGCTAAATCTGGTGATTCTCTTGGTCAGTTCTCGAAGTCAATGTTCTGTTTATCCGAACACAAGTAGATTCATCAAAAAAACAACATGAGGTGTTTCTTCCACAATAAGAGTCCTACAGGTTGTAAACTCTAAAGGCTTTCTTGACTTGAGAATATCCTAAGAATATCCCTTCATCGCTTTTTGCTATCAAAAGTTTTCAACCGATCTTTACCATTATTGTGTATGAAACACTGCAACCAAACCAAACACGAAAAAAAAAAAAAACAAGAGGCTTCCTTTCATTCCACAACTCATAAGGAGTTTTTCCTTGATTCTTGGTCGGCGTGGATCCGTTTCGAGAGAGTAGCATGCAAAGGTTGTTGATAGCTTCAACCCAAAATCTCTTAGGAATATAAACCAAAGAATCATTGTTCTTGCAGCCTTTCTTTCAGAGTCCTATTTCTTCTTTCAAAGAACACCATTACCATTGTGTGGGGTCCTTTGCGGTGATGTTTCATGAGCTATTCCATTTCTTTGCACAATAATCAGATATAATTTGGTTGATAAATTCAGTTCCTTTATCTGATCTGATCTTGACCACACTCAGATTTTTTTTTTCAATCTTGAGCCTTTTCGATGAGTTCAGCGATTTTATGCGAGTCTCTTTCTTCTTGAGTAAGAATATGACCCATGTGTATCTAGAGTAGTCATCAACTACCACAAGTGTGTTTTTTGCCATTAGTGCTCACAGTGTTCTTGGACCAAAGAGATCCATATGTAACAGTTGTAGTATTCTATCAGTAGAAACATCTACTTTGCTTTTGAAAGATGCTTTGATTTGTTTTCCTTTCTGACAAGCATCACATACATGATCTTTACTGAACATTTCATTGGGTAACCCCCTCACAAGTGCTAATCTTGCAAGTTTGTTCAGGGTTTTGAAGTTTAAGTGATTCAGTCTTTTGTGCCACAACCAACTGGTATCAGTGGAACTTTTTGCAACCAAACATGTATCTTTAGGAGTTGAACTCCAATAAGCAAGATACACATTTCCTTTTCTAGTACCAGTCAGTAAAATTTTCTGTGAAGCATTGTCTTTTACATAACATAAGTTCTTTGAGAACTCAACACTGAATCCTTTGTCACATAATTGACTGATAGAAAGCAAGTTATGCTTTAAACCAGACACATATGAAACACCATGGAAATGAATAGAGTCGACTTCAAGAGTTCCATATCCTTCAGTTTGTCCTTTGGAATTGTCTCCAAATGTGATCTGAGGGCCTTTTTGCTCAACATAGTCAGTGATTAGTTGCTTATATCCTGTCATATGTCTTGAACATCCACTATCCAGATACCATACAGCAGGAGCCAATTCATTTCCACTCATCAGTGCTATGTTGTATTCATTTAGCTCAGTGCCCTTTTCCTTTACCTGAAAAACAGATCAGTTTTTAGGTACCCATTTGGTGTAGGGTCCTACCAGGTTAGCTGTACCTTTTGGAACCCAAATCTGCCTAACAACTCTAATTACTTTAGAGTGGCTGATTTGTCTCCCATAAACATCTACATACACATTCACTACCCTAGGTGCCTCTTAAATTACCTTGTGTGTATGAGTGCGGCCTTAGCATGAACATGAGCCTTAGAGTTCTTCTTGGGTTCATGCTTTTTGTTCAAGTGCCTTAGCTTTTGGTGCGGTGGTCTCTGTCTCTCACGACTTGGGTTCGGGAAACCTTTACCCTTAGACAAGTGGGGGTTTAGGTTGGTCAGATCTTGAAATTGGGGTCTTTCAATGTCGAGGACTTGGTCTTTTCAGTTGAGAATATATCTGCTGAGTGTTTCTCTTCTGAAAATTCCTCTGATGGTTCAGTTCAGATCTCTTCAGGTTGGTCTTCTTAGCATGAGGCTTTGAAGTACTGGCCTAAAAATTTCCTACTGAGTGTTCAGGATTTCTATCCTTTTCCTGAGGTTTGGGCTTTCTTCCCCGAACCTTCAGTTTTTCTGAAACCATATGTCCTTTACCCTAGTCTAAAACCTTGGGCTGTTCTTTAGTGAGACGATTTGATGCCACTGGTTTAACAAAGTCAGTCTTGGTGCTACTAGAAGCAGCATTCAGAAGACCTTGTGAGGTTCCCCCTGGAATGTATCCTAATCCAGCTTTTATAGTTGCATGTCTTTGATAACTCTGAATTTCATCTATTACTTTAGATGCAGAATTCAATAGAGCTAACTTTCTCTGCGCACTATCCTCACATTTCTTTAGAGTTTCATGCTTCTCAAAGAGGTCATTGAAATCAGTTCTGATAAGCTGAATCTCTTTATTGGATTTCTCTAATTTTCCATTCAGGATCTCTATCACCTTCTCTTTTTCTGAGAGTTGTACTTTCAGAACATCCAGTTCATCAGTAGTTCCCATCAATTGAGAAGTGATCTCAGCATTTTTAGAGTCTTTCCACTTCAGATTCTCAGCAGTCAGTTCCTTGTTCTGCTCTTGAGTTTCAGTGAGTAGTTCTTGTAACACAGAATAGTCCTTCATAAGATCTCAAACGAATTCATCAGGTCAAAGTTACTGTTTACAGTTGAACTTGAGAACTCATGTGCTTGTGTAGGAGCAACAACAGAGATAGAAGAATTTACCTCCTCTACAGCCATAAGACAGACATCATCAATGTCACTGTCTGAGAAAATCTCATCTGAGGAACTGGAACCTTCTTCAGAATGTTCTTCCTCTTCTGCAATCATAACTTTCTTGCTGGAGATCTTCCTGTCTCTCTTGGCTTGTCTCTCCTTTCTTTCTTTAGCACTCAGCTCAGGACAGTCATATTGAAAGTGACCTTTCTTCTGACAGTTGTAGCATTTGTTGGTATCATCATCCTGATCACTTTCCTCCTTGGTCTTGAAGTCCTTCTTCTTGGATGAGGATCCTTCAGCTTTGTGGTCCTTCATTTTCTCAGTGTATCTGTCCTCAGCTTCTGAGTTTCTCTTGTACATGTGATTCCCTGTAGTATTTCTTATATTTTTCATATTTGCTATTGAGTCTTTCAAACCTCCTTGCCATCAGTACTAGCTTATCCTCTTGCTCATCCTGATTTTTGGCAAGTGGGTTTTCAGACTCTCTAGCTTTACAGGGTTTCTCTTTGGCTTTAAAAGCCACATTTTTGTTAGATGAAGAATCTTCTTTGCTGTCAGATTTCTTAGTTTTCTTGTCAATCACAAACTCATAAGCTTTCAGTTCAGAGAAAACTTGTTGGTATGACATGGAATCAATATTTTTGGTGTTTTCAATCACCACAGCATGTATATCCCATTTCTTAGACAATCCTCTAAGAATTTTCAGTGCCACTTCTCTCTGTGGGTATCTTTTCCCAAGAGCACTCAGATCATTCATGATGCTAGTGAATCTGACCTCAAGTTTGTCAATGGACTCACCATCTTCCATTTCAAAGCCATCAAACTTTCCAATAGCAACATAAAGTTTGTTTTCCTTAATATGATCTGTGCCTTGACACATAATAGCAAGTGTGTCCCATATTTCTTTTGCAGTTTCACAGTGAGAAATCATTCCCATAACACCATCATCAATAGTGCTATACAAAGTATCTTTAGCCAGTCCAGATTGACTAACTTTCTCTCATCAGGAGTTAGTTGGTCATCAGATTTAGGAAATTCATCCCTGGGATCATTTCTCTCAGTATCAGTGATTCTGGGATTTACAACAGTAAATTTGAATGGTCCTTCAGAAACCACTCTCCACATTCTTTCATGTTTTGAATACAGATGAGCCTGCATTCTCAGTCTCCATAGGTCATAGCTCTCAACAGAGAACATAAGAAGTTTCTTAGAAGGCATGATGATTGAGCCTTGTAAGATATCAACAAACAGATCTATTCAGTAGACCGCCAAAGTCTTTCAGCAAATAGACTATGGCTACCAAAACAATTGGTCAAAATGAACCACTGCTCTGATACCACTTGTTGGTCCCGGTGCTAACGAGTCTCACACGTGTATGGGGGGGAATACACGTGTTCAGTGATTTTAAAAACTTTTCTTTCACTGAGGTCAGATGGGTCAGGTTATCCTGATAATTTCGCCATGAGAAGCACGAAATGCCCTGAGTCAAAGTCTACTGAGACAATGATCCTGAGCTGCTTTCAGAAGCTTCAGATTAGCCTAACTGAACCTGAGTTTATCAGAGATCCTGAGGAGCTTGGATCAGATAATTATCTTACTGAACCCTCAATAGAGTTAGTTCAGTTTGGTAACTATCTGTTCTAGCTACTCAAGTGTGCGAAATAGTTGGCCCTAAGTTTATACTCGTTTTAGCTTTGCTGAAAATCTTCCCTTCGATAAAACAGTGATTAAGGTTGTGATCAATTTGATGCAAGTTCAGTGGATTGGTTCCAACTGAATATCAGTGAAATATGCTTTCAGTGAAAAACATGCAACATATAAGAATGCAGTACATAAAGCAAACAACACATCAATTATAGTGGTTCAGAGACTCATGCTCCTACATCCACTCTCTCTGATCTTCAGAGAAATTCCTTAACCACTTCCTAAAGCTTTCAGGCTAACTCACCGTAGCTTACTCACTTTTCTACCTTGAGTTTTCTGGCTGACTCACTGCAGCTTACTAACTCAAACACACACAAGTGTTCAGACTACCACAAGTAGCTTACTAACTTCTTCTCTAGAGTTTTTCGCTAACTCATCAGAAGCTTACTAACTCTTTACAACTCTAACTCACCAACAAATCACACACAAACTACCTTAACAAAGGGTTTGGGTGTTGGGTTGGTTTCCAACTAGGGTGAGATATCCTTTACAATAAGAACAGATGCAAAGGCTAGGATATCTATTCTAAGCTTTGGATATTTCTATCAATCTAGGCTTAGAATAATGAGCTCTATCCAATGTGAAACACTTGGGAAATTCTAGGGTTTTCGAGTGCTTCAATTTGCAATAATACGAATGAGCTCTTGAGTTGCTTGAAATTTCCCGTAACCTCTCAATGTAGAAGGTCACTGGTATTTATAGGCAACCTTCACCAAGGTCACTCTTGAAAAACTATCCGTTGGAGGAGATAGTATCAAGGGTTTCCTCTTCGGGTGTTTGATGAACGACTATATTTAGGGTTTGAACACTCCCTTGCTTGTTTTAGGAAATATGCAGTCATGTAGCCAATCACCAATTTTTGCAGTCTGGAACTTAGTACTACTGACATAATTCAGGGTCCTGTCGCTTTCAGTGTCACTGAAGTACAGTGTTGTCTTCCTCTGATTGGTTCTTGTCTTCAGTGAATGTAGACAAACAAAACAACTCTTTTTGGTCAATCTATCTGAATGAGACAACCTTAAACAACACTTAGACTTAGTTCCTTTTGTCTGCATATGAATGTTTTGGGCAATATCTACTTTTCTGAACATTTGCGTTTTTCTCAGTTTTTGTAGTCTTCAGATAGACTATATTCAGTGCCTCTGAACATTCGGAGGTTATCTTTGAGTATTCAAGATATCTTTTGAGTCTTGAAGAACTACTTTGGGTCTTGATGTCTTCGAGTCTTGATGTCTTGATGACATACCGAGTCTTGATGTCTTGATGACATACCGAGTCTTGAGTCTTGATGTCTTGATGACATCTTGAGTCTTCAATGTCTTGATGACATATCTTGAGTCTTGATGACATCTCGAGTCTTGGTGTCTTTAAGATCTAACCTGATCTATATCTGCTGACTATACATGGTGCAGATAACTTCCTGAACAATCTATCTCAAAAACATTTCGATCTATCAAGATTATCCTGAACATGTCATACTCAGGGGTTTTGGGATCTAATCAAAACTTATTTATTAAATTCATCTCCCAACATATCCGTTGGAAGGGATAGCATCAAGGGTTTCCTCTTTTGGTTATTGATGAACGACTATTTAGGGTTTGAATACGCCCTTGCATGGTTTGGGTAACAAGTAATTAATGCAGCCAATCACCAAATTTTTGCAGTCTGGAACTCAGTACTTCTGACATTCTTAGTGCCATGTCGCTTTCTGTGTCAGTGAAGTACAGTGTTGTCTCTCTCTGATTGGTTCTTGTTTTCAGTGAATGTAGACAAACAAAACGACTCTTTTAGGTCAATCTCTCTAATTGAGACAACTTTAAACAACACTTAGTCTTTGTTCCTTTTGTCTGCAATTGAATCTTTGGGCAACATTTATTTCTTATAAATGTGCATGTCTTCCTCAGTTTATATGTCCTCAGGTAGATAGTCTTCAGAGTCCTTCCAAGTTTTCAGTGTCTTCTGAGTTTTCAGAGTCTTCTGAGTCTTCAGTGTCTTCTGAGTCTTCAGTGTCTTCAGAGTCTTAAGCGTCTTCTGAGTCTTCAGAGTCTTCTGAGTCTTCAGTGTCTTCTGAGTAATATCTGCTGATTATACATGGTGTAGATATTTCCTGAACTATTCTATACTGAAACCTGACTATCAGACTATCAAGATTATCCTAAACATGTCATACTCAGGGGTTTTGGGATCTAATCAAAATCTTATTAAATTCATCTCCCAACAATTTCCCCCTTTTTGATGATTCCAAAACCTTCTTGTTACATTTTAAGAAAACCTAACCTATACTCAGGTTTCAGTTGTCTATTACATTAGGTGGCATATCAGGTAAGTATGAAGTGCAAGAACAATATGAAAAGATAATGAGATATTATCTTTGTTTGAACAAAACAAAAGGCAAATTTTCATTGATGTGAGATAGAGAGTTACATTTTACAATGAAATTTTAAAAAAAAACAGCACACAAAGCTGAACTAAAGTCTTCAGTCTTCTTCGATCTCGTCATCAGGGACTTCAAGATTGAACATCCCATAGTATCTCTTCTTTAGTTCATCCCTTTGTTTGATGATCTCTGGGTGACTTCCTGTTAGACCCAACTGAGTAGCATATTCAGCAACTTCCCTGGATATAACAGCTTCATTAATGAATCCAGTGTTGAATCTTGGAGTAGGGTACTTGTACTGTCCAGGTGCCTTTATAGAGACATTATTTTCATCAGCTAGATTCATCCATTTCTGTAGGTACTCTGGATAGAAAGTCAACAAGTCTCCAGAAAGGCTTCATTTCGGTCTGGGCTTCCTCCTCTCCATTCTTGCAGAATGTCATGGTTAAACCAGAAGGTTCTCTTGATCTCTTCCCAGGCATCATTTATCTGGATTGGCATCCATTTATCAATGTGCGGCCATTTCTGTACTTTGGTTGTGCCCCATCTTCTGCTCATAAAGCTTTTGAAGCTTCTCCTTTTCTTTTGTTCTTCTTCCTTTTTCTTCCTGGTCAACTCAGCTCCCGATACAGACACAACTTGTCTCTTCTCTTTTTCAACGCGTAGAGCTATGAGCTTGTTGTGCCAGTCAAAGTTTGAGAACTTGAATCATATACTCCAAATCCTTCTTTAAATAGTTCCTCAGTTTCAGCTTCTGGGTCTCTCTGAGCTTCAGATTCCTCAGGTTCAGAGAAATCAACAATCAGTTTTCTCTGAAGTGGTTTGACATAAATTTTTCTCTTCTTCTTCTCAAATTCTACAACTGCTACTACTTTTCTTTTCTCAACTTTCTTAGTAGTAGCATGTGCTTCAACAGTCAGGCTTGTTCAGCTCTTCTCTTTTCTGTCTTTCTCAAGATCATAACTTCCTGAGCTGTTTGCCTGTCAGTCTGAATGAACTCAGTGTCTTCAGGCTCAACTGCTTTCAACTTCTCAGTTGCTTCAATTTCTTGTAGAGTCTTCAGAACATGCTGAGCTTTTAATTCCTGCTGGGTTTTCCTTTCCAAGGTTTTCTTCAAATGAGTATCCAATCTACCCATTGCAGTATGAGATGCCATTTCCCCCTTTTTGGCATCATATATGGGAAGTATCTGGGAAAGTGTGGCATCCATATGAAATTGCTCCTTGCCAATGACCCTTATTTCTCCGGTCAGAACATCCTGCTCATCCTCCATACGTCTCAGGACATTTTTGCCAATAGATACCTCTTCTGATAATGGAGCAAATTGATTGGCAAAAACTTCATGCTTAAGATCTGTCATCTTGGTCATGAGTAATGAACTCATTTCCTCAACAACTTGCTTTATCATTCCTTCATTCTTCTCTGCCAACTTCCTCTCCAGGTAGACTGTCCTCTCATTGAATTTCAGATTCAGTGCATTAGACATATTCTTGGATACTTCTCCCATCTTAGTATCCAGAGCATTGATCTTCTCAGCCACTTCAGTCTGAACTGTTCTGATTTCAGCAGAGGTACTCAGAGTCTCCATTTTCTGAGATTGATCTTTGAGAGCAAGTTCCATCCTTTTTGATTGATCTGCCAGCACACTCTCCATCTGTGTCATCTTGGCTGTTAATGGCTCAATCTTCTTTAGCTCATCCAAGATTGGAGTTAGATCAATCATTGGAGCATGTGAAGTGTGTTCTGACTGAGCCTCAGTCTGTATACCAAAATCAGCAAACTTAATGATAGATTCTTCAGTAATTTTGGCATAATGAGTAACAGTGCCGAAAGGTACCTGAAGGGTTCTATCTTCAGTCTGAGGAATTTGTGTATCAGCAACTGATATGATCTTTTCAGCTCTTGCCTCCTCCTTCTCAGTGTTTTTGTCTTTTTCTCCTTCACCTCCTCCATCTTTGTCCTTTCCTTTCCCACCATCATCCCTTGTTTATCCTGTCCCAATTGACCTCTTTTCAACAATCTTCCTCTTCACCAGCTCATCAAAATCTGAAGCCTTCATCCTGAGTTTGGTTTTTCTGAAGCCTGAAAACTCAGTGAGAATAGTCGTTTCCTCAGTCCACCATTCTTCACCTCTGAATGCAGCAATATTCAACATATCAGGAAGAGTTTGATTCAGGATGTAGACTGTGGTTCTCAGTCTGATGAATAAGTCCTGAAGGTCAGGAAATTCTGAAAGCTCAGGGTATCTATCCATCACAAATCTTTCCCTCTTGCTTCTCCATTCAGTTTCCTCTGCTTCTCCTTTCTTCATTGGTGGAGGGATTGGCTGTTCAGGAAGGGATAATTTAGATTGGATGATTTGTAGGGCTGAAGGATCTAGAAAAGGTTCAGTGAGTAAGGCATTGAGGTTCAGGATTTCTTGAGACTCATTTGGCTCTGAGGGTATTGAGGGTGGGATCTGAGTTTGGCTATCTTTAACAGGTTGTTGGGAACCTGAAAAGATTTCTTGAGATATCTTATCAGTAGCAATGGAAGTTTCCATCACCTCAGAGAAAACATTCTCCTCCTCAACTACCTCATTCTCTCCAATCGTTTTCACCACCTGAGCCAAGACCTGTAGTTGTGATTTTAGGCCAACTTGTGTCTCAACCTGAGTTTTCTCTTCCTCAGCCTCCTCAGCCTCCTTTTCAGCAATTGTGTAGAGCCTTCTTCGCTTTTGAGGAGCTAAGACCTTCTTCTTCAGTTTCTCACCAGCTTCCCTCTTGATTTTCAATAGAGCTTTCCCCCTAGCTTTCTTTGCTTCTTTCTCACTCGACTCAGTGGATTTCTGAGTTTCCCTTCTTGTTTCCCTGACAATCTCAACAGCTGGGGCATCCTCCTCAGTTTCTTCCTCTGCAGTCTCCTCCTGAGACTCAGATGACTTTTCTTTTCTGCTCTTCAGGGCTTTCTTGTTCTGTCTGAACATCACTTTGGACATTGAAAAAGCATTTGACTGAGCAAATATGTCTTCTTCCTCACGGCATGTTTCCAAAATGAAGGCAATCTTGGTGGCATGCAAAATTTTCCCTTTTATTACCATAGTATTATCCTCCTTCTTGATTTGCTTTGCTTGATCACTCACCACCTTGATCAAGTATTGCAGCCAGTTAAATGCCCTTGCAGAAGAATCTTCAATAGCGGCCATGTTGGGGTTATACTGGAAAGTATGCTTTTACTTTGTATAACCAAACTGAATTTTCTGTCTTATTTACTGAAATAAATTATTTATCACTGATGCTTTAAATATCATTGAATGTTACATATATTTATTGCATAATTGTTCAATAATCAGTACGAGTTACATTATAGTTAATTTAGTGATACCAGATCACAGAAGATTAAATTAACAGTCCCTTGTAACTAAAAGTACGCGGTTCACGACCTAGATGGAAATGAACAATCCATCGTGAAAGGTTGAAGTGTAAGTCTCAGATTGGCTTGTCTTGACCAAAAGATTACATTAGTGCATGACTGATGCACTGAATAGGACCTACAGGAGGATAAATTCTTCAGCACTGAACCAGGAAGAATTAGACCTCAGTGGTTCGTTATTTCTTAATCTTCGTCCCTTAAATAGGATCGCGTGTGGTAAGTAATTAATGCTTTGACTTATGACGGGTAGAGAATTAATGAGATTCAATACTTTATATCTTGGGCAATATTACTGGTCACATGTGATTGCTAAGATTTAATACGAAGAATTGTGTGCGAGTACACTCATTTTATTTGCCCCTTTGGGAGGTTCATTAGATTTATCATACCAAATATTGCAAGTGGAATTTGTTTCCGGTATGGATAATAATGTTAAACCGTTCCTTGACCATGGATAATACGACACACTTACACAACCGGAACCTCAACGTAGTGGGATGGTTGTGAGACAACCCGAGAGATTCATGGGGATAGGAGAGTCCTCGGACTTAGTCCCCGATCAAGATGAATCAGACCCATGGACTTACGATGAGGCAATCCAAGACAAGGATGCGGTTTCTTGGCAAACAACAATGGAAGCCGAAATGGGTTCTATGTATCATAATAGAGTGTGGGAGCTAGTCGAACCACTCAATGGGGTCAAACCCATTGGTTGCAAGTGGGTATACAAGAGGAAAAGAGGACCGGACGGGAAGGTGGAAACCTTCAAGGCAAGGCTTGTGGCAAAAGGTTATACTCAGAAAGAAGGGATCGATTATGAGGAAACCTTTTCACCTGTAGCACTGCTCAAGTCCATCCGAATTCTCTTGTCGATTGCTGCGCATCTCGACTTTGAAATTTGGCAAATGGATGTCAAGACGTCTTTCCTTAACGGAAGTCTTGAAGAAGAAATCTATATGCAACAACCCCAAGACTTCATTGAAAAAGGCCAAGAACACCTAATTTGTAAGCTCAAGAAGTCCATTTACGGACTCAAACAAGCATCCAGAGCTTGGAACCAATGTTTTGATCATGTAATAAAGTCTTATGGGTTTGATCAAAATGAATACGATAGTTGTGTGTACAAGAAGCGTGTCGGAACTGCATTGGTATTCTTAGTACTATAAATAGACGAAATTCTTCTCATCGGAAACGATGTAAAGGTATTGTCAGACGTAAGGGCATGACTTTCAAAACAGTTTGATATGAAGGACTTAGGGGTAGCCGGGCACGTCCTTGGGATCAAGATCACTCGAGATCGCAAGAAAATGATGATAGGCTTATCGCAAGCTTCATATATAAACACTGTCTTGAAGCGATTCAGCATGCAGGATTCCAAGAAAGACTTCATACCTTTCAGGCATGGAATCCATCTATCCAAGGATATGTGCCCTAAGACACAAAAAGAGATAGATGACATGAAAGGCATTCCTTATGCTTCGGCTGTCAGAAGCCTTATGTATGCAATGCTTTGCAAGAGACCGGATATCTGCTTTGTCGTTGGCATGGTGGTAAGATATCAAAGTAACCCGGGAAAAGAGCATTGGACGGCAGTTAAAAATAGTCTGAAGTATCTGAAAAGAACTCGGGATAGAATGTTAATTTATCAGTCAGATAGTCTAATCCCCATCGGTTACACGGACTCGGATTTCCAATCAGACTCAGACTCTAGAAAATCTACCTCCGATAGTGTGTTTTGCATGGGGGGAGGAGCCATAACATGGAGAAGCATTAAGCAGAAATGCATCGCCGATTCTACCATGGAAGCCGAATACGTAGCTGCTTGCGAGGCGGCGAAAGAAGCGGTTTGGCTCAAGAACTTCCCAGTGGACTTGGATGTAGTTCCGAATTTGCCCAAAGACAATCACTATTTCTTCGTGATAATGCAGGCGATTTGCAAAATTCAAAGGGAACCAAGAGCCCACAAGGCCAGCAAACACATTGAAAGGAAATACCATCTTATACGAGAAATCATTAAGAGAGGAGATATAGAGGTGGCAAAAATCGTGTCAGAAGACAACCTAGCAGATCCATTCACAAAGGGTCTGCCTCAGAATACATTTGAGAGACATGTGGAAGGAATGGGTGTCAAGACCGTTGCCAATCTGCTTTGAGTATAAGTGGGAGATATTATTAGGTTCGTGTAGGTGACATTAGATGTCACGATTAGAACTACACGAGATGTGTTGTAGTATACTTAAAAGCAGGACTTTGAGTATAAGTGGGAGATTGTTGGGGTTATCTGTGGAAAGTATGCTTTTACTTTGTATAACCAAATGAATTTTTGTCTTATTTATTGAAATAAATTATTTATCACTGATGCTTTAAATATCATTGAATGTTACATATATTTATTGCATAATTGTTCAGTAATCAGTACGCGTTACATTGTAGTTAATTTAGTGATACCAGATCACAGAAGATTAAATTAACAGTCCCTTGTAACTAAAAGTACGCGGTTCACGACCTAGATGGAAATGAACAATCCATTGTGAAAGGTTGAAGTGTAAGGCTCGGGATTGGCTTGTCTTGACCAAAAGATTACACTAGTGCATGACCGATGTAATTGAAACAGGACCCACTGAGGAGGATAAATTCTTCAAAGATTGAACTGGGAAGAATTAGACCTCAGTGGTTCTTTATTTCTTAATCTTCGTCCCTTAAATAGGATCGCGTGTGGTCAGTAATTATTGCTTAGACTTATGACGGGTAGAGAATCAATGAGATTCAATACTTTATATCTTGGGCAATATTACTGGTCACATGCGATTGCTAAGATTTAATCTTAAGAATCGCGGTCTTAGTACGCGCTTCGTTTGATTTGCCCCTTTAGGAGGTTCATAAGATTTATCATACCAAATATTGCAAGTGGAATTTATTTCCGGTATGGATAATAATGTTGAACCGTTCCTTGACCAAGGACAAAAGATATTAATTAATGGAAAACTATTTCAGTGGCTTGAATTAATTAATGGGCTAGATAATCTTAAACACGGGAAATAATAACCGGGACCCATATTAACAGTAATATGGGTTAAGATGGATAGTGCAATATTAATTATGTAGTGGGATTGATTAATATTTATGGGCTTGAATAATATTGTGGCTCAATATTGAAAATTCAAAGTCCATTGAAAGGTCCAATCTTAATTCTCCTAAAGGCCCCTCAAGTAATCCAAACATAATGTCCAATAACTGAAAAAGGTGTTTAAAATAAAATAAATTATTGTTGTTTATTTTTTAAAAAATTTCGAAAATAATAAAGGAAGAAAGAGAAAAGATTTTCTTGATTTTCTTGGAAAGATTTTATGGAATATGTATTCTTGAAATACAAGATTATCCCATAAATTCAAGAAAAGTCAAAGATCCTATTTCTTCCATATTTATTGAGATATTTTCGAAAACCCCTTAATATAAAGAGGTGGGATTTTTATGGAATATTTTAATTATGGAGAAAAGAATATATTGGATATATTCAAGATTTCTTGGAGTTCAAGAAAAAGATTTTCCCATCTTATTCCTACTAGAAAAATCGGCCACCCATAGTATTATAAAGAGGGGATGAATTTTTCATCCCCAAGAGCAATTTCATGTGTTGGAAAAATTAGAAATCCACAAAGGTGGTGCAACATAATTTTATTTTTCCTTTTGTTAAATTGTTCGCGAGTTCCTTCCACTGGATTGTTGAACAAGGACAAGGGAATACTTGAGAAGACCTTTTGGTGTGTTCGTGTGAACGGGATCCATCTTCTCAACGGTTGTCACTCCGAGAGGTTAGTTTACGTAAACCCGTAGTAATTCCGCATGCGTAGGATTTACGTGAACTATTTGTATGCATGATTGGTTGTTGAATTATTATTTGAATTAATATAGTATTAATTCATGCTAGTAATAATTGTTAGAATTAAATTTATATTTAAATATTCAACCCGAATAGATCCGGACAATTAATTCCCCAACAGGCCATCAATCTCAATTTTGGCTTGCTTATCTGCTCAAAGAATCCTGATCCACTCATTAAGCACTTGCTAACGATATCAAGATGCACACGATATTTCAACTTCAAGTGCTTTTTGTTTAGTGTAGCCTCAAACTTAACCGAAATTTCTACAATCCTATCCAGATATTCTTGCTCCCTACCCGCCATATATAAAGTAGGATCCTCCCCTCTATCATTTAACTCATACACAACATTTAGATTATTCGGGATAATGTAAAGCTCACGAACAAAATCCACAAATTTCTCACCACTGACTAAATGCGAGACAATAATCCTAGAATCTATGCAGTTATCTTCATCTAGATGCATATTTGCCACAAATTTGATTACCTCTCGTGTGTATTCACCATCGGGACGGTTGCCTACCAGACAGGTTAGTTTGGCCAGTCGGAGCATATGAAGAGCCTCCTTCTCATGTGCTGCATTGGTTGTTCCTTCAAGAGATACAACATTCTCGTACCAGGGTTTGTTGGTTACAGCGAGTTTGTCGAAGATTGTGAAAGTCATTTTGGTATTTTAAAGGGTTTTGGAATAACAGAGTATTTGTTTGTGAAGACGAAGGCTTTTGAATAGTGTCCTTCAAGAACGCAAAAAAAAAAGAGTATTTATCTTGAAGAATTTTTGATCCACGGGAATTCGTGTAGAAGAGTAATCAACAGTCACGATTTGAATAGGCTAAAATCGGGTAGATGAAAGGACAAATAGCGAGTAATTGTTGGAATTTAGAGGCACGTAAAACACGTAATCACATGCGCAGCGGAAAATAAAGTTCACCAACAACGAACAATTAATTGCATACAGATTACAATAATCATAACAAGAAATCTTACAGTGATTCTATTGCAGATTTCTCTACTACGGTATCCACGTAATCCCCGTTCACGAACTTGCATAGATTTGCCAGCGTTTAATCTGAGACAGAATTTGCTAGGAAAATTCCTATTCTAGATTTTATGGAGAAATATGAATTAACATCCTTTGTGAATTCCCAAGAGCTTGTATATATAGGAAATGCCCTGCTTAAATCTTAAGCTAACCTGATTGAGAAATAAAATCCCTAATCTTTATTTAAATAAATCTCTAAGATTTATTTTCCACATATAAAATCTCTACTGATTTAATTCCCTTATATGAAAATCTCTACGATTTATTTCCATATACATTAAATCCTACAATTATATTCCAAATATAATTATTGGGAATTCCTATTTAATTAAATCCAATTTAATTAAATATTAATAATAATTAATTCTAAATTAATCTATTATTAATTAATTCTTCATAAATAAAATATTAAATCCAATTTAATATTTAATCAACCAACTATAATCCGTAAAAGGGAATTACTTGTTGTGTGACCCATAGGCCCTCATATATCGAGTGATTAGTCAAACTAACGTTCTTAATTTAACCCTAGACAATAAATCAGACATTCTCAATATATGAGGTACGTTGCGAGAAACGTGCAACTACCTGTAACTGAAACATGTGCTATTACGATTTCCTCATTTCATTCACAAATACTCGATTAAGCCTTGAACATGATGAAGTGTCTATTCAAATAACTTAATCATGTTATCTCCAATCACTAATTGATCATGTATGTCACACTTAGCCACAAAGTCTAAGTTGACGTGCATCGGCCGATGACTTTGATCCAATTATGATGAGAAGATGAAGATTCTCTCTAAATCCAATTTGAGGAATGAATCCTATTCTTGGCTCAACTACCACGCACATGCACTTCGTGATGAACCCAATCCAAGCCGTATCTACCCATGATTAGGGTGCAAGCATTGGTCATGGTCAAAGTTCATCATCCCACACATGTCGTGCGTATTGACCTCAAGTCAAAGGAGTATCGCATCGCTCCCACTAACCGAGACACCCGTAGACACATATAGTGGAAATACATCAAACGGTTTCTCGGATGGGTATACCAATACCCTCTAAGGTATTTGTGCATCCATCATGAGATACCTAGTATCTCGCAGTAAGTGAAATCTTACTACACTCTCTAAGAGTATGATGCAGATCGCACACCAATCTCTATTGTATCATCAATATCCCATTCTTGATGATCTTTGATCGGGGCTATTTGAGAATCATGCTTAAGTCATCTGAGTTCTCACATCCTCAATGACAACAATGACTCATGGGAACACTTGCATGAATAAATGCAAACAATCAAACATAATATTCAAGCAAGTGTATTGCCATACATTAATATTAAGTGAACTATAATATTAAATCAAACTGAATATCATCGAGTATTATGTCCTTACAATAGATTGTCTCTAGGACACTAACACTAACAATCTCCCACTTGGACTACAGTCGATCACCTACATGTCTAACCCCTAGACCATCAAATGTCTAGTGTGTACATGAACACTCAGTGTTATGGTGAAAGGATCTGCCAAATTAATTATGTGGGAATACATTTTAATTCTATTTCTCCTATCGTTATGATCTATCGGATCAAATGATAATTCTGGTACTGCTTGTCGATCTCGGTTCCTTTGCTTGCTCAATCGCACCAACGTTGTCTCAATACAAGTTTATTAGACAACTGGCACTCGGAACTACCCCTAGTTCTCTTAAGAACTATAAAATCCAGACCACCTCTTTGAGGCTTCTGATACAACAATGTACTCAGCTTCGGTTGTTGAATTTGCGGTCCTTTTCCTTGGAACTATTCCAAGTGACCGCCTCATTATTGAGAGTGAAACATAATCTGACTGAGATTTGTAATCATCACAGTCGGATTGGAAACTTGTGTCAGCTTAACCAGTCATTACTAGTTCTGACAGTCCACCATAGACAAGAAGACATTCTTTAGTTCGTGTCAGATACTTCAGAATGATCTTAACAACAATCCAGTGACACTCACCCGGATTCTGTTGATATCTACCAGTGATGTTGATAGCGTAGGCCACGTTTGGCCCAGTGCAAGTCATGGCGTACATGATTGACCCAATTGCATATGCATACGGGACATCTTTCATGTGCTTGATATCAGCTTCAACATAACGACAATCCTTCTTTGACAGCTTTATCCCATGATTTGCTAGTAGAGACCCTCTCTTAGAGTTCTCTATCGTAAAACGCTTCAACACCTTGTCTACATAGGTGGACTGTGATAATCCCAAAATCCTCTTGGATCTATCCCTGTGGAACATGATCCCTAGGATGTAGCAGACTTCACCAAGACCCTTCATCATGAAGGTCTTTAACAACAAATCTTTAATGGACTACATTAACGGGATATTGTTTCTCAAAATCAATATGTCATCGACATACACGATCATGAAAATAATATTCTTCCCGTTGCGTTTACGATAAACGCAAGGATCTTCCGAATTTCTGATGAAGTCAAAAGAATTTGATAGCTTCATCAAATCGGATATTCCAACTTCTAGAAACTTGCTTCAATCCATGAATGAATATCTTTAGTTTGTATACTAGATCAGATTTGACTTAGATTTAAAACCTTCCGGTTGAGTCATAAACACTTCCTTATCAATGTCTCCATTGAGGAAAGCTGTTTTGACGTCCATCTATCAAATCTCATAATCATAGTGTGCTGCTATCGCAAGTAAAATTCGAATGGACTTGATCTTTGCAACTGGTGAGAAGGCCTCGTCATAGTCAATGCCTTCGCGTTGACTATAACCCTTCACTACCAACCTAGCTTTGTAGGTTTGTACTTTGCCATTTACATTTGTCTTGCTCTTGAAGATCCAATCACAACATATGGGTCTAACCCCTATAGGCAACTCAACCAAGTCTCAGACTTGATTGGTGTACATCGAGTCCATCTCGGATTTTATGGCTTCATGCCACTTCCCTGAATCAATATCTGATATTGCTTCAGAATAAGTATTAGGATCGTCATTATCCGGTATGTCCACATTATTGAGTTCCTCCAAGAGGTAATCGTATCTCATGGGCGGATTACGATTTCTAATTGACTTACGGAGCTGTGGTTGTGCAGGCTGTACATTCTGATCGTGAAAATTTTGTGGTGCATCGATTTCATCAATGTCCGAAGAGTGCTCAAGAGCTACACTTTCAGATGCCTCTTGGGCGGGATTTTGAACTATGTTGTTCTCATTCAACCCACTTGGAGGTTCTTGCATTGGCAACCATACTTCAATTACGCTCCCACTGGCTGAAAGACGATCACCTAGTGAAAGACTCCCACCATGAAAGTTGCTGAATGCTCCCACTGATTCCTTGTCATGTTGCTTTGACAAGATATCAGTCTCATTGTTAATTTGTGGTTCTTGAATTTCTTCAAGTTCTATCAGGTTACGACCTTGTTCCTTAAAGACATAGTCTTTTTCGAGGAACTTGGTCTGCTTAGAAACAATCACTAATTGTTTCTCAGGTAGATATAAGTAATATCATTTAGTTTCCTTAGGATATCCCACAAAGTAACCCTTTTCACCTTTGGATTCCAACTTGTCGGTAAGCATCCTTTTCACAATCACGAGGCAACCCCATGTTTGATATGTGTAAAAGTTGGATTCTTGCCACACCATGGTTCATATGGTGTATGCTCAACCAATTTAGATGGAATCCTATTCAGAATGTAAATTGAGGTTTGTAACGAGTATCCCATAAGAATGTTGAAAGACATGAAAAGCTCATCATGGACCTTACCATGTCTAACAGGGTTCGGTTTCCTCTCTCGGACACACCATTCATCTGAGGTGTTCCGGGAGGAGTCCATTGTGATCGGATTCCATGTAACTTCAAGTAATCAATGAATTCATGGCTAAGGTATTCACCTCTTCGATCTGATCGGAGAGTCTTGATACTCTTACCAAGTTACTTCTCTACTTCAACCTTAACCTTTTTGAATTTCTCAAAAGATTCGAATTTGTGTTTCATAAGATACACATATCCGTATCTTGAGAAATCATCAGTAAAAGCGATGAAGTACCTGAAGTGACCTCTAGCTAGAGTGGGCAATGGTCCACAAACATCATTGTAGATTAACTCTAGAACTTCTTTGGCATGCACCCCTTTCCCAGAAAAGGGTCTGTTGATCATCTTGCCCATGAGATAAGGTTCACAATTTCCATAAGACTCAGAGCCTTATGGGGTTAAGTAGTCTAACTTTCTTAACCTTGCATTTCCTTTCTCGTTTACATGATCAAGTCTACAATGCCATAAGTAAGTTGGGTTTTCCTGATTACTAAGCTTGAGTCTTTTATTTTGTATATTAAGAACATTATATCCACAATGCAACAAGTATAAACCATTTACCATAGGGTCATTCCCATGAACCATTCGAGGTGAAATAACAATTATTATCACTAAAATGGAAGGAATAACCCTCAATGTCCAACATAGGAATGGAAATAATGTTGCGAGTAATAGGAAGAACGAAATGACAATCATTAAGTTCTAATCTAAAACCAAAAGGGTAAGTCTAACACATAAGTCCCACACGTTCAGTAGCAACTATTGCTCCGTTTCCACGTGTAAGACGACTTCACCCAGCCCAATTGCCCTTAGACATATGAGACTCTTCACATTCATACAAATGTGTGAGCCACGTCCAGTATTTAATACCAAACAGTTAGCGCTATTTATGGATATGTCTATCTTAATAACAAACATACATGTTCTAGTACCAGAAGCACCCAGTGCCTTTCTTCTAGCAACCAGAACCTTATAGTCCTTCTTCCAGTGCCCTCCTCTACTCACAGTAGAGGCACACATCCTTGTTTACCCTCTCATTCTATTGAACACCATCTAAGGCAAGTGTATTCAAAAGGGCTTGAGTACGTTGTGAAGTTTAGACATGGTCGCATCCATCTTATCCATATTACAGTTCACAATGAAGCTAGAATATGAATTCGGGAGCGACTGGAGGATAGCATAAATGAAAAACGTTAGTCTTTTAGCTCAAAACTTAAATTACCAAGTTTATCAATTAGGCCTATCATCTTAAGCACATGAGGTAAAATCTTCTCTTCTTTAGCTAACCGGCATTTGAACAGATCTCTCATCACTTCATAAATCTCAGAACGAGATTCAGAATCAAAGAGATCCTTCAGATGCTTGAGCATTTAGAAGAGACCCATTTTCTCATGTTGCATTAAGCACATCGGGAGTCATGCCGAGCAACATCACACACTGAGCCTGGGAAGCATCCTTTTGATGCTTCTTCTGAGCTACTACATCAAACGTGGCTGCCTCAGAGTACCAGCTTTAAGGGTAACCGGGATAGACGTGTCTAACACACACTCAATCTTTTCTTGCCTTAGCACCAAACACATGTTTCGGTGTCAGTCCAGAAAATTTGGCCTAGCCAATTTGTTTGTTTCCAAAATACATCTCAATAACAGTTATATATTTCAACTAACCAAGAGAAATAAAATAAAATGGGAATTAAAACACATAATTTCTATGTTCAATATTCAGCAATCAAAATAAACATGACCTTTCTTTAGTGTTTATTTTGTCTCCATTATTTTCACATACTCAACGACCTCATCGGAAGAGTACGAATTTATATCAAATATAAATTGTAATGGACTAGGATCCACATTTCTACCATCATAATCCCAGCGAGGGCTGATCATTACAATAACATAACTGGTAGGTCTCCAAACCAATTGCAAAACTGCAATTCCTAGTTTGTCGAACCTAGTTCGACTGATGCCCCTTACCCTTTGTTCCCCGCGAGGGCTAGCGAAACAAAGTTTAGTTGGTTTACAACCATCAAGCGGCGACATTACATGTCCCTATAAAAGTCCCGTTAAATGTAGATCCGAGCAAAAGATGAGGGTCTTTAAGTACTCATTGGAATGAAATCTCCGGTTTACTTTTAATTTTGATGGAAGACATCTTATCAAGTTAATGAGAAAACCATATTTTAGTGAGGATCATTTTAAAGGCGGAGTATTAATTGCTTAAACGAGATCCAACATGTTAATCTACATCACATTGATCAATTATTGAGCGCCGCCTACCCAAATATGATTTTATACGGAATAACATTTATATGGGCGCCGCCTACCCAAACAATTAATACAGTCCGATATTTATTGGGCGCCGCCTACCCAAACAATTATAATGCGGACTATAAAGGCGTTAACGAATTTAATAAAATAAACAGGTTAACAAGTGGGAATTTAATAATCCGTCTTAAAAACAAATTTAAAATCCAATTTTAAATTTAATTTATGATTATTAAAATAATAATTAATCCAATTAATTATAAAATAAAATCTAATTTTATTTCAAGATTTAAAATTAATTTTATCAATTTTAAATCAAATTTTAATGCTTTTATTTGTCAAGGGCTATGTGCAAGTTTCGAAAACTGTACGAAAGGGCATGTCCTAAATCCAATTTGGGCACAGTCCTTCCCCTCATCATCGCCCGGTTTCCAAAATCGTTATCCGATCGGGTCATCCAAATCAAACAGCCAACCATTCAAATCAGTTCATCAAAATTGCACCAAAATTCCAGAACTGTTCCAATTATTAGGGTTCAATCAGATTTCAATTTCATCAGTCCCAAACCAATCGAAATACCCAACCAACAATTAAGCAGCATTCAACAAGGAATCAAAAAAACCCCAAAATTGAAAGACATATGCAAGCATTCAACAAGGAATCGAAACAACCCCAAAATCGAAAGACATATGTATCGAAAACTAGGGATTGAAATCGCAACAGATTAGTTCGACGGACATCAGGTGTGTGTGAGTCGCCACCGCCGCTAGGCGCGTGCGGGCCACTCGCCACCATCATCAAAAGAATCAGAGGGTGCACGTAGAACCGTGGCCTGTTCAAAACAGGGAGCGAGTGGCGGGCCGAGTTGAACCGGTGGCGCGCTCAAGTGACTCGCCCCGGTTCAGAAACGGGTTGCCCCAAATCAAAACTAGACAGCGGCGTGGTGCACCGCCATTGTTCGAACCGATCTGTGAGCGCACAGTTACCAATCGTGAGATAAACGAAACGGTGGTCAACAAATCGAACGAGAACCAGGCGGCGGAGCTAGTCATGCCGAAGCGAGGCGAATCTGATTCACAGTCGCGGGCATTGCCGCGGCTTTGCACGAGCACCGCGAGTCGCGGCGATTAGCCGCCAACTCAAGCGACGTCGTGGATTGCTAGCGAGCACCGGCGAGGACGAGGGACAGAGGCGGCGAATCAAATTCCAGAAAACCCTAGGTTTTGTGGAGAAGACAAATGAGCAAGACCAAATAAACAGGGGTGCAGTTTTATCAAATAAACCAGCCGCACCCGGTTTCGAAAAAAAAAAAAAATCAATTTTAATTTCAAAACCAATTTTGATGCAATTAAAAAAAGAGCCTGAAGCTCTGATACCACTGTTGAAATTTAGAGGCACGTAAAACAAGTAATCACATGCGCAGCGGAAAATAAAACTCACCAACAACGAACAGTTAATTGCATACAGATTACAATAATCATAACAAAAAATCTTACAGTGATTCTATTGCAGATTTCTCTACTACGGTATCCACGTAATCCCCGTTCACGGACTTGCACAGATTTGCCAGCGTTTAATCTGAGACGGAATTTGCTAGGAATTACTTGTTGTGTGACCCATAGGCCCTCATATATCGAGCGATTAGTCAAACTAACGGTCTTAATTGAACCATAGACAATGAATCAGACATTCTCAATATATGAGGTAAGTTGCGAGAAACGTGCAACTACCTGTAACTGAAACATGGGCTATTACGATTTCCTCCTTTCATTCACGAATACTCGATTAAGCCTTGAACATGATGAAGTGTCTATTCAAATAACTTAATCATGTTATCTCCAATCACTAATTGATCATGTATGTCACACTTAGCCACAAAGTCTAAGTTGACGTGCATCGGCCGATGACTTTGATCCAATTATGATGAGAAGATGAGTATTCTCTCTAAATCCACTTTGAGGAATGAATCCTATTCTTGGCTCAACTACAACGCACATGCACTTCGTGATGAACCCAATCCAAGCCGTATCTACCCATGGTTAGGGTGCAAGCATTGGTCATGGTCAAAGTTCATCATCCCACACATGTCATGCATATGGACCTCAAGTCAAAGGAGTATCACATCGCTCCCACTAACCGAGACACCCGTAGACACATATAGTGGAAATACATCAAACGGTTTCTCGGATGGGTATACCAATACCCTTTAAGGTATTTGTGCATCCATCATGAGATACCTAGTATCTCGTAGTAAGTGAGATCTTACTACACTCTCTAAGAGTATGATGCAGATCGCACATCAATCTCTATTGCATCATCAATATCCCATTCTTGATGATCCTTGATCGGGGCTATTTGAGAATCATGCTTAAGTCATCTGAGTTTTCACATCCTCAATGACAACAATGACTCATGGGAACACTTGCATGAATAAATGCAAACAATCAAACATAATATTCAAGCAAGTGTATTGCCATACATTAATATTAAGTGAACTATAATATTAAATCAAACTGAATATCATCAAGTATTATGTCCTTACAATAGATTGTCTCTAGGACACTAACACTAACAGTAATAGCCACCATTTTTATCCTTTTTGGTGATTATTTAAAGTGTTCAACCACTGTTTCTGCAGACTGTTGACTTTTCCCGAGAATTTCAAAAGTCCCGCCCATTTATTTCCTCAGGTGTTTTATCATTTATACCCAATGATTTCTGAGAAATTAGTTAGACAATAAATGAGGTGCATGTGTCATTAACTACTTCAGACCAATTTTCGACTATCAGTCTTACTGAGTTCTGGCCTTGATAAAAAGTCAGTGTATATTTGATGACTGAATTAAGGTTACTGAGTTTCTCAAGACTCGGTGATGAAAACCTTATTTTTATCCTCAGTTTTTCAGTGAATCCTGAAAAACTTCATGCATCAATTTTTCAGATGATTATTCACCTGGATCCAACATACCCAATTCAACTGATAGTTCCTGAAATCTTGACTCAGCCAAAGGTTTAGTCAAGATGTCAGATCTCTGTTTATCAGTATGAATTTTCTCCATTCTGATATCCTTCTTCTCAACATGATCTCTGATGAAGTGATGTCTGATATCAACATGCTTACATCTGGTGTGCAATACCGGATTTTGTGTAATAGAAATTGCACTATTATTGTCACAAAATATAGGTACTTCATTGGCTACAACCTTATAATCCCTCAATTGTTGTCTGAGCCAAAGAATCTGTGCACAACAGCTTCCTGCAACCATGTATTCAGCTTCAGTAGTACTAGTTGCTACTGTTGGGAAATTAGGGGTGCACAGATCTATTCGGATGAATTTAAATACATATTTAAATTAATTAATTAATTACTAACATGAATTAATCCTAAGTCAATTCAACATAATAATTAATAAACAAATAAACATCATGCGTACACGTAATTCACGTAAACCCTAAGTATGCGGAATCTAGGAGTTACGAGATTGCGTACCTCTTGTAGAGACAACCGTTGTGATGATGGATCAACCCAAAGTGCCTTCTCAAATATGTCCCACGTCCACGAACGTAATCCGGTGGGAGGATTATCAACGAACGATTTTAATCTTAAAGGAGAAAATAAAATATTTGGCCACCACCTTTGTGGATTTCTAATTTTTCCAACACACGGAATTACACTTGGGGATGAAAAATGCATCCCCTATTTATAGAGCAAGTGGGGGACGAAAATTAGGTCTAGTTGGGCATTGGGAATTTTTTTTGCTTCTTCTTCAAGATACAATCTAGAATATATCCAATATATTCTATTTCCCAAAATATCTCCCAACAAAATCTTCTCCTCCTTCTTGCCTTTCATTATTTTCGAAAATTTCATGAAAATGGGGAAGAAAAATTATCTTTGACTTTTCTTGAATTTATGGGATAAACTTGTATCTCAAGAATACTTATTCCATAAAATCTTTTCAAGAAAATCAAGAAAATCTTTTCTCTCTCCTACTCATAATTTTCGAAAATATCATGGAAAAATAGGCAATAATATTTTCTTCTCCTTTTCATTAATTAGACTTTAATTTGGGCTATTTGAGGGGCCTTTAGGAGAATTAAGATTGGACCTCCAATGGGCTATGAAGCTTTAATATTTAGCCAAAATATTATTCAAGCCCATTAATATTAATTGTAGGTCCCGAACGGGTTTTGTGAGGGCAGAAGTCTAGAGGGGAGGGGTGAATAGACTTCTGAAAACTTTTTGTGCAGATCAGGTGTGATGGCAGTTAGCCTGATCAGAGTGCAAGTGAATCAGTTTGGACTGATATCTAACTTACTAATCGCCTGAAGGCAGATCAGTTCGGTATCTATCAGTTTAACTGATTGTGCGGAAGCTAAGTTTTACCCGTGTGAAAAACCAGTTTTAATAAATCAGATTCCAAAGTCAGTCTTTCAACCAGTTGACTAAAGTGTCAAACTTGATCAAATCAGAAGCTTGGTGCTAGCTGATCTTAACTTAGAATATGTATGCAGCTTTAATTAAGTTGGGTGCAATTGTGTAAAACAGTTAATCAAAGCAGGTAAAAGCACACAAGATTTATAGTGGTTCGGACAAACCAGTCCTACGTCCACTCTTCCCTATCACAAGGGGCACCAACTAAACCAACTGGACTTAGATTATTGTGTTAGTCCAACACAGTACACCAACAGATATTTAAAGAGTTCTCACTCAACCGATCCCAGAAATCAGAACTAGAAACCCTAGTCTGAAATCTTGCTAAACAACTTAACCTAACTTTGGGTTTTGGGTAAGATTGTTTTGGTTCCAACTTTGAAATCTTTTCTAGTTTTTAAGTAGCCTATCAGCTAGATGAAAAGATTTATGTGCTAAGAACTTATGGGATGAACACTTAGAAAATAATCTTCAAGTTCGTGTTCTTCGTGCGGAAATCTGATTATAGCTTGAGCTTCTTGATACTTTCCGTGTCTTCACTCTGAAGTGTAATCCCATATATATAGACCTCGAAATCAAAGAGCCGTTGGAGAGCAATTTGAATTTTAGGCTATATTTGGTGAGACTTGCGGATTGATGTGGCGTCTTGAAGCGGCATGGTAAAGCGTGAATAGTGTCTTTTATAGCCGTAGAGAAAGTAGCACCAAATCCGTAATAATTGGCTCGATCATCGTGTCTTGTTCTTATTGGTTAACAGAAGCACTTTTCAGTGTTGTTCTACCAACTAAGCTTGACATTCTTCTTGTTCAGATCATCGACGTATGATTTGGTGAAACATCGATTTCACACTGGTGGTGACCGATCGCCATAACCGATCGATCTACCCGATAAGTCTTGGTTCGATTGTATTAGCTTCAACTAGCGAGACTCGGTGATGTAGGTCTTCCAGTGCGATCTTCCGAAGTCATCTGATCTTCAAGTATTCTGAATTTGAGCTTCATGACTTCAGCTGAGATATCTGACTTGATCAGATCGATCTGATCTTCTGTCCTTCTCTTGCCTTCTGGCCTGTCGGATATCAGCTGTTCTTCAGATCTTCAGAACTGACCTATACATATTGAGGTTCCCCCTCAATATGTGACCTATCTTCTACATCAGTTGTTCTATACAATAATTATCAACTGGTATTCTATAAACGGTAATAAAAACATCAGTCAGCTAACAGGCCTGACTGGTCCTATTACATGTGTTTTAGAACTTTCACCAAAACTCTAAATTTCCCAACAATTTCCCCCTTTTTGATGAAACCAAAACACTTTGAGAAACCAATCACAGTTGATAAATATAGAACAGTAAAGAGCACATAATCACAAGACAATGAGATTTTGTCTTAGGATCAGAAAATAAACTTTTCTTTCATTAGATTTATCGATTACATATTACATCAGAAAAGTTTGAGTTTTAAAAACAGCTGATCCTAAGTAGTCTTCTGATTCTTCAGTCTCTTGGCTTGTATCCTTCTGGCATTTCTCTTTGATCTTGAGGGATGTTGAAAATCCGGTATAGTTTCCATTTGACATCATTGATCTGCTGGGGATCAGTTATGCGCGCTTTGCTCAGGATGTCAAAATAGAATCTTTGAAATGCCAGTCTGTCAAATGAGCCATCTGCCTTCTTCGAGTAATCCAACACATCATACTCTTGGCGATATATTTTTACATTGATTATTTTGGCCTCATTTTCCAGATACTTCAGAAAATCTGGATATTTGTTTTCCAACCAGTTGAGGAATTCTGCATCTGGAGATTCTTCTTGTGGAACAAGATCTAGAACAAAAGCATCCAGAAGCCATCCACTTCTGATCTTATTCCATTCCTCAAACCTCTTAGCATGTGCAGCAGTTTTTGGAATGATCTCATCAATTCTTCGCTGGCGGTGAGGTTTCTGGTCCAGATTTTCCAACTTTTCCTTTCTTTGCCCTCGTCGTATTTCTTTTTGGATCTTACGCCTCTACCAATTTTTACGCCCTTCTTTCTTCTTCACTTATTAGGGCTTCTTCAAAGAATGTGTCTGTTCTTTGGGCGGTTTCTCGTGATTTCTTATCGGCTCAGATCCGGCTGTTTTCATTTGTGCTTCTTGTGACTTTCTTAGTTTGAGGATCGGTACAAGTTGTGATGTCCCAAACCCATGACCTACCTTTCTTGCCTTTTGACTTTTCCATCTTTTCAGAAATTTCGTTAGAAAAAAGATCCGGATGGTCTAGTCTTTGTCCATAGGATTCAATTTATGCGAATCAGGTCTTTCATTGTTACGATAGTGTCAGTTGGTTTCTCAATATGTCCTTCCCCCTTTTTGGTTTGATCAAAAAGAGCTTTGAGGTGGGAAGTCAGAGATCCAAAGCTGACTGATATCGCCTTGTTAAGATCTTCAACAGATAAACCTTGAGCTTGAGCAGTTAGACTTTGAATCTTGAGATCATTTCGGTCTTGGCCAGATTCCACGCGAAGAGAGAGGGTAAGAATTAGTTTGTCAAGTTTCTCTTCAGTCATTTCTAGCTTTTCAGTGAGCATCAGAAAAAGAAACTTGTTGTTGATCAACTGAACTAGCTTGTCATCAACTGACTTTTTAAACTCAGCAGTCAGGTTGGTCACAGTTTGAGAGAACTGATCTTTGATTGCCTCAATCTGGGAAATAGCCAATTCCCGTTGATCCGTTATTTCTTTGAGGCCAATCGCCTCGATCGATTATTGTGTTGCTAAGTTGATTAGCCAACACTCCCTCAACTTCTTCTTTTTCAGAGATCTTTGAAAATGATGATCGATCTCCGGTTGATCAGTGATGATGTGAGTTGTAGGAATGTTTTTCGTCACCGATCTCTTTTCGGTTGTTTGCGCCTCGGTGGTTGGTCATGAAGCTGCAAACACAGTTCCACTATCATCGGCAGCTCCCACATCCTTCATAGGAACATCGCTTGAGAGCTTCTTCAAAGAGCTCGGTTCACCTTGTTCGATCAACCCCGGCTTCTGTGGATCGAGCTTTGATTGATTGAAGATTTATCGGCTCGGTGGTGATCCTACTTGAGCAGATTTCTTCATATCGAAATCAAAATCTGCGAATTCATCAGCACCTCCCATCTGTTCTATAATCATCATAAAATCTGAGAAGCTCTTTAACCGGAGATCTTTCCAAGTGAGGATCTCCATAACTTCCTCTCTAATATGTGGGGATGGGCCACCAGCTCTGGATACATCTCATCAATATCTCATTCAATTTGCATTCTGACCATTTTCCCGGTGATGGTCTTGGATGATCTGGACTCAGGAATTATCTGTTCAGATCGACCAGATTCCGGTTGATGAGATGTGGATGGTTCTTGTGGTGTCTGAGTAGGCGGAAGTTGGCAGATTGGCTGAATCTGTAGAGGTTACATTGTCGGCAATTACGTCGGCTCTCTGACGGGTGATCTTTCCGGTTCATGAACCGATGAATGGTCAAGTTCGAGTTAGGAAGTGAAAAGAAGGAGAAATATGCTCAGCAGCCAGAAGTCTGAGCGGTGAATCAGCTCGAGATTGAGGAGAAGGAGATCGTTCGTCTCTTGCTCTTCCCTCAGAATGTTCTGGCGAGCTCTCAACTTGAGAAGCCTGCCTGTCTGATTTTTTGGCTGATTTTTGTGGCTCATCAGGTTGCTCTGGCACTCCTTCTTCATCTGACTCGTCTTCCAGAAACAAAGTCATGGAGGCCTGTTTTGCCTTCTTCGGCCTCTTCTCCTGAGCCTTCACCAGTTTTCTCTTTTTCTTTTGGGGAGCATCTGGTGTAGACGTGGCTGCCTCCTTGGTCTTTCCTTTCTTCACCTTTGGAGGGGTGGGCCGCATATCATCATCAGGTGGCCCATATATAGCTGAAGTGGTTGTGAGGAAGGCCTTGTAGGACTTCAGTCCATTCTGATCCCATTCGGCATTTGGCATTTTGTCTTTCAGAATAACTGCAACCTTGTTGAGATTGCTGATTCTCTTCTTCAGATAGACCTGCCTACGTTCATTAACTCCAAATTTTTCATGTTCTTGGAGCAGAATGGCCTTCAGGAAGCCATGCCAATTGATATTCTTGGCTTCATCGATTATCGCAGCCATGCTGTACAATTTTACGGATGTTAGAGCATCTGGGCTGAACGAAATACCCATGATTGTTTTTGACAGTATGTCAAACAACAGTCGGTATTTTCTTTTTAGCATAGGTCTGACAAAACCTGTGGTCTGATGTTTGTCAGCCTCTCTGAAGAGTTCGTTTCTGATCAGCTCATCTTCATTCTCCCTGTAGTGAGCAAGCGAGATTCTTCCTTTTGGCAAGTCAATGCAGGCGAGATATGTCAAGATTCGACGATCGATCTCCTCTCCGTTAATCAAGAAATCGGTTCATCTCCGTGATTGTCCAGTATCCACCTTCAAATTCCTTAAGAATTGAGTGCTTCATCTTTGCATCTTTGGATTGCAATTGAGCAAAGACATAATTTTTCAAGACCTCCTTTCTTCAGAATTTGTTCAACTTCCATGGATTCTGGATCCCGCGTAACACCAAACTGTACAAATTTGTCATCGACAATTTTTGTTGCCAGTTCCGCATAGTTGCACATAATCTTTCCCATTCCGTGAGTGGCCATCTACAACAAGATAGACTCGATTAAAATTGTGCATAATCATAAAGATATCATATATTGATTATCAGACCTATTCTCAGGCCTAGTAATCGATAAACACATACGGATATCAAGAAAAAAATAAGGCATATCGCAGGATAACATATATAGACATAATCTATGTGATCAATGGATTTTGGAAAAGAAAATCATCAAATAACCAGAAATTACCAGATTCTATTTTTCGGAAGATAAGTTTGAATTGCAAGAAAACACTTTGAATCACAGAAAGGTAATTTTGAGTTTTCAGAGAAAAAATCGCAAGTTTTTTTTTTAGAATAAGAAAACTCTGGTAGGGTTTTGATGAAACTTATAAGGAGGAGGAGGGAAAAACGAGATTGGAAGATCAACCGTTTGAAAAGGTTAAACGATCCAGATTGAGCGGTTTTGATCGTGTGGTCAGGAAAAGCACGTACGATTGCCTTTTGGATTTAAAAGCACATTTTGTGGCAATTAATACAAGTACCCCACGTCCGCATTAAATATTTTTGCAGGAAATACGTCACAAAAGTAGTGTGTACAGTAAGGCAAAAATCATCCGATAAAATCAGATAAGTAAGCAGTAAACACGGAAACAGAAATGCGTATCTGGTTGACTGATATTGTAATCAGTCAATACCACTCGTAGATGTTGATTCCACTTGTTTATCTTAGTTTTCTGCCTAATCCTTATAATTTCCCAACTGTCCTTTTCAACTGATCCGCTTCACTTTGCGTCTGATTTTCCTTTTCTGATCCTCCTCGGTCAGTTGAAGTTCCCCATTCAACTGTTATTTCTGATTTCTTATTGACTGATATATCTGATGTGTTGAGGTATCATACTCAACTGATCTTCCTCATCTGATCAGTCTCTTATCTAATCAGATTTCAGTTGACCTAATCTGATTCTACTCAGACCAAGCCAATTCTTGGGATAAGTGTTACCGCCAAAACTTAGTTCTTGAAGAATTGAATAGTAGTCTCGATTCCCTAAGTCGGCACAATTTGACATGTGTAATAGTAGTCTGGATACTTCGTAATGTCAAATCACCGTAAATTTATCCAATTATCAGTCGCGTGTTTCCTACACGCTGTCCTTGTGATGCATATTTCTCTAAAAGGCTTTGAGAAATCAAATTTGCATTTTCACCCTTGCTTGGCCTCTATAAATTGGACCAATGATTTACACAACATAATCCATTCACCATACTTATCTTCTTTGTAAAATCATGCATTCTGGTGAACCCTTATTTCCGGTGAAACTTCCGGCAAAAACCTTTACCCCTTTTTCAATGATTTCAGCTTCTCAAATCAACCCTGTGTGTCCCTTATTACTGTTTTCGTCGTCATCAAAGATTACACATACAATTGTTGCCAAGCTTCTCTACCACCGAGGCGGCAGATCTGCTGTCGCAACTAAGAAGACACTTCTCCTAACCGTATGCATCTTGTGTGTCTATCGAGATGACGAAATTAGCATCAACAGACTCAGTCTGATATAAAACATGAGTTTGATATACGGTCTTGATCAGACAACAGCTGATCTTCGTATATCAACTCTATTTTTGCATGTGACACATGTGCCCATATGATCTTTGCATCACTTTCTTGGCACTTGTGTCCCATTTAACAGCTGGAGAGCCCATTGATTTCAGGTCTAAGGGCTCCTGGCTTAGAAATCCTTTCAACGCCGCTCTCGCTCCAAACTCCGAAGCTCTGAGGGTGGCTTTTAGGATTATTTCAAAGCCTTGTTAAGTGGGGGAAAATGAGAGCATCAGATCTTAAAATCTCTCTCTCTCCCCCTCTTCTAGGGTTAGGTTTAGGGTTTATGTACTGACCTCCAGGTCCTTTTGTACTTGTAACTTGTAATGTAAATCTGACCTTCGGGTCTTTATCAATGAAAATTTCTATTATTCCATTGTTGTGTAAATTTCCTGTTTTCTTATGCGATGTAAGCTTTAATCTTGTGAATCCTTGCTTGTTGAATATCAGCTTAATCGACTTACAAAGTGTGAAATAACCAAACTGATTTAATCAGATAATCCTTTAATCTGATCAGTTTCTTTAATCTGACCAGTTCCTTTAATCTGATAATCTGTAAATCTGACCGCCTTCCCATATTAGTTCCTTGACTGATCTTCTGATCAGTTGAGATATCAAACTCAACTGATTCCTCTTAACCTGGTTAGTCTCTTAACCAGCTGGTTCTGGAGATCAGTCCATCATACATTTTAGGTGCTTTTTCTCCAAGATCCAGAAGCCCTAGCTCATTGTATAATTCTCTGAATCTGATCTCAGCTAGTGGCTTGGTTAGAATATCAGCTTTCTGTATATCAGTATGAATCTTTTCCATTTTGATATTCTTCTTTTCAACATGATCTCTTATAAAATGGTGTCTGACATCCACATGCTTGCATCTTGTATGTAGAACAGGATTTTGAGTGATTGCAATAAAGACTATTCTTTGTCGCGAATATAGGTACATTCTTAGCTACAATGTTATAATCCTCACCGCCGACTAAGCAGGAGGCGTTGGGGGAACAACGACTTTCTGCGACCATATATTCTCGCTTCAATAGTAGATGTCATAGCCCGATGTCCGCTTTTTGAAAACCACGAGATCGCTTTTACTTCCTAAAAATCGACATGTTCGAGGTTGACTTTCATCAATTTTGCAACCTCCATAATCGTAATCGAATACCCACTAAGCTCTAGATTATCATCCGATGGGTAAAATAAACCAAGATTTCTTGTCCCCTTCAGATACTTAAGAATCCGCTTAGCTGCTTCTAGGTGGCTTTGCATTGGATTTGCACGAAACCGCACATACACCTCTTTGCAAAAGTGATATCCGTCTGTTGGCGGTCGGGTATAGTAAAGATCCAATGAGAGCCCTATATTCTTTTCTCGATTGGTTTTTCGACCATCCTCATCGGATCCATCTTGAATCCGGTCAACATAGGAATTTCGCTTCCTTACGGTTTTGAACTCCAAACTTAGCCAATAAACTCCTAGTGTACTTTGCTTGGTAGATGAATATCATACTGTACTTTGCTTAACTTGTAGACCCAGAAAGTAGCTCATCTGCCCCATCATGGACATCTCGAACTTCCCTTGCATCAGCTTGCTGAATCTTTCACATAGACTCTTGTTGGGAGATCCGAAGATGATGTCGTCCACGTAAATCTGAACCATCAGAATATCTTCTCCATCTTCTATTCGAATAAGGTTTCGTCCACTATTCCTTTAGTGAAACCACCGTCTATCAAGAACTGAGAGAGTGTATCATACCAAGCTCGAGGAGCTTGTTTCAGGCCATAAAGAGCTTTTCTTAAACGGTACACTTGGTTGCCCTTTTCAAAGCCTGGAGGTTGTTCGACATAAACTTCCTCTCGCTAGTACCCGTTTTTAAGAATGCACTCTTTACGTCCATCGATACCAAAGATGAACCCTCGTGGGGAAGTATATGCGAGAAAATTGCCGAATGGCTTCTAGGAGAGCGACTGGTGCAAAGGTCTCATCATAATCAATTCCTTCTGATTGTGAATACCCCTTAGCAACAAGCCTTGCCTTATTCCTGGTTATGACATTTTTCTCATCTCTCTTGTTCTTGAATACCCACTTTGTGCCAATTACGTCTTGATGAGTTGGTACGTCCCACCGGTTCCCAAACTTGATTTCTCTAGAATCGCCATTTCGGCTCCTCCTGCATGGTTAGAATCCGACTTGCGTCTTGTAGAGCTTCCTCTCTTTCGTTGTTGGTTCCTTCATAGGCGGATAATAAAGAATACATGGCACTTTCACCAATCGATGTCTAGTTTTAACTCTATCGGATGGGTCTCCGATGATCGGATCGGTTGGATATTTGGTTATCCGTGTCCTTCCATTACGATTTGCGTCGGTTTGGAGAACATCATCCATTTTCGATAGTAGTTCATTACTAGCGATTGGGAGTGGTGCGAGTTATGATCCACTTGATAAGAACATGTCTCGGTGATGTTGGACTCATCATGTCTTCGATGTACGTTCGTGGGAACTTCAGATGTTCCCCGAACCGGATGGTTCGATTGATCTTTATCAAATTTATGCGAACTTCTTCATCGGCGGTTTTTTCGTACCTTAGGATCCGATTGACTGGTGAATCGGCTAGATCTGGAATGTATCTTTATTCGAGTTCTCGATCCTTTTTCTTTGATCGTTAATCGATCTATTTTACGAACATCAGTCTTGGTTGATCGCACTTCTTGTTACGAGGTGATTTCTCTTGTTCGGAAGATGTTTCATCAAAGACTACATGGGGTGTTTCTTCCACAACTAGGGTTACTTTGTTGTAAACCCCAAGCCTTGCTAGATGAGGAATATCCTAAGAATATACCCTCATCTAACTTGGCCTCAAAAGTCTTCAACTGACTCTTCCCATTGTTGTGTATGAAACACTTACACCCAAAAACATGGAAGTAAGAAATACGAGGTTTTTTGCCCTTCCACAGTTCATAGGGTGTTTTGTAGCGAGCCTTAGTCAGAAGACATCCATTACGAGTATGGCATGCAAGATTGATGATAGCCGCCCGAAGCGGCTTGGTATTGCATGTTAAATTTAACATAGTGCGGCGAGCTTCTTTGAGTGTTCTGTTTTCTCCGATTCGCTACTCCATTCCGTTGTGGCGTTCTTGAAGCTGATGTCTCATGCTGTATACCAAACTTAGTGCAAAAATCAGTAATAAAAGAGTTCAGAAATTCTGTAACTTTATCTGATCTGATTTTTACAACACTGACACCCTTTTTCATTTTGTAATCTTTTGAGCAGCTCAGGTATCTTTGTTGTCGTCTCATTCTTCTTATGTAAGAATATAACCCAGGTAAACTTGGAGTAGTCATCCACGATTACCAGAGTATATTTTTCGTCGAGATCGACCGGTGTAATCGGGTCCAAATAGGTCCATATGAAGCAGCTGCAATACTCTGCTGGATGCCGGTCCAGGGATTTCCTTGAATGAAGCTTTGACCTGTTTTCCCTTCTGACATGCTACACATGTCTGATCCTTAGAAAATACCTCATTCGGAAGTCCTTCCACTAAAGACATCCTTGCTATCTTATTAAGAGTTTTAAAGTTCGGATGGCTCATTCTTTTTGTGCAGAGCCAATCGCTACTTTTGGAACTCTTAACAATCGAGCATGCATTTCTTGGTCAACTGTTCCAATCTCATTGTGTAGATCGTCCCTTTCCTTGAACCAGTTAGCAAGATCTATTGAGTGGCTCGATTTTTGATAGTGCATTGATCAGTCGAGAACTCAACACTTGAATCCGTTGTCGCAGAATTGTGAAACCGATAACGAGGTTATGCTTTAGACCTTCGACATACGAGACTCGGTGACATGTACATCATCATTCTCTAAGGTTCCGAATCCTTTGGTAAAACCAAAGTTATCATCACCGAAGAGTACACGCGGGCCTTTTTGTTCTATGTAAGAGCTGAGGAGATGTTTGCTTCCAGTCATGTGCCTTGAGCATCCACTATCGATGTACCAGATAGTTGCTTGCACACCTCCTTTGTTGGCGGACCCCGCGAAACCCGCAACCAAATCGGGCTTTAGGTACCCCTTTTGGATTGGGTCCTGAGGGGTTAGGATTGGTTTTGGGGATCCATACAAACAGGGCACTTCTATTGAGATCAGTTAGATCAGAAGGCCTGATTTGTCTCCCATACCTATCAACATAATCATACGTCTCTTTATATGCTTTCTAATTAGTATGATTATTAGTGTGAACCTTGGGTGACTTAGAAGACTTGGGATTTATCTTTGTTGTTTGTCTTCTTTTCATCCAGTGTGGCTCAGGTGCAGCAGCCCTAGGTTTCTGATTATAGCGGTAGGTACGACTGCTACCATCAAAAGATTCATATCTTTTTGGCATAGGTGGTTTTTGCAGTTTACCTATAGCGTGCTTATTCGGCAGCTGACCTTGATTGGGTCTCAGATTAGACTTCCCTTTTACAGGTTGTCTTTTCTGATACCTAATCTGTTGATCAGGTTGAGGTCTCTTCAGAAGAACTGTGTTCTTCTGTTGATTCCTCGACTGATGCTTTACCAGTTGGGGTCCATTTCTGTTTCCTTTCTGATTAGGCACCTGTCTTACTTGCTCAACAGGTCTTTTTCCCTTACCAGATACAAGTTTAGCTTTTAGTGTATCTTTGTCAGAAACTCATTTGATTACACCTTTTGAAGTGAATCAAACGGGGCTTTTGAGGATGTGGAAGGGTTCTCATACCCAAGTCCCTTCTTGTTAGTCGTTGTTCGAAAATAGGTGTTCATATCTTGAACAGTTTTAGATGATTTTGTGAAAACCTCTATTTTCTTGCGCAAACTATCCTCAGAAGATTTTAGACTCTCATGTAATCGGAATAGCTCATCGAATTTAGCTTGAAGGATTTTGAAGTCATCAGCTTGTTGTTTGTTGATTGCTAGCTGATCTTTGATCTGCTTCTCCTGATCAGAAGATTTAACTTTCAGAATGTTAAGTTCCTCAGTTACCTTCTGAGCAGTTTCAGCAGATTTCAGTTCAGTAGCTTTACTGAGATCGTTCTCTTTAACAAGCTGATTATTTCTGATCCTTAGCTTGCCATTCTCAGCTTCCACTATAGCATAAGTGTCTACTGCATTAGAGAGATCATCAAGCAATTGCTCAGAGTAGAGCTGCAGGTCAATCTCTCCAGCAGGTGTGCTAATAATAGCAGGTGTGAAAGCAGACAAAGCAGAAGGTTTGGAGGTTACCTCATATTGGTCCTCCTTGGCCATCAGGCAGATTTCATCGTCATCTGAAGAGAATATCAGATCTTCATTCTCATAGAAGTCAACAACACTGCTTATCAGACAAAAATCTTCTACAGATGAGTACCCATAATCCTCAGAGGGCAGATAGGAATCATCAATTCCAGATGTGTCAGCGACCATGGCTTTTCTGTCCCTATAACGTTGCTCTCTTCTGTTCCGCTTTTCTTCCCTTTCTTTTGGCGTCAGGTCTGGGCAGTCTGCGCTCTAGTGACCTGGTTTCTCACAGTTGAAACACGCTCCATGATCCACGGAACCTTTTCTTCCAGGTGAGTCATTCCTTCTGTAGGATCTATCAGGTGACTTCCCTTTCTGATAGTAATCTGAACTCCTTCTGTCAGATCTGTTATCTCTTCTCTCATCAGTCAGATTATCTCTTTTCTTTTCTTCTCTGTGATCTCTTCGATCATTAGATCTGGTTCTTTCTGGAGATCTGTTAGCTGATCTCCTATCTCTTCCTCGGCTATGTTGATAATCTTTATAGAATCTGCGATACTTACCAAGTTGAATATTTGATTTTTCAAGTTTCTGTAAGCGGAAGCGTCTGATTCTACTGACTTATTATGTTTCCAACGAGTTCGGTGGCCTTCGATCTGCTTTGCTAGTTGCTTTAAACGAATCGATTTAGATGTTGAGGCTTGATGAGGCGTCTCGTCTTCATCTGCTTGTCCTCTTTCGATTAAGTCGAACTCGTGAGCGCTTTAAGGCTTAGGAACAAGCTACTCGGCTTCATCTTTGAAATGTCTTGGCAATCCTTGATTACCGTGACTTTCATGTCCCATTTCTTGGTGAGAGATCTTAAGATCTTGTAGTTGATATCTTTTGTCCGACATCTCTACCAAGTTCTCGTAGCTTATTTCTTGACATAGTAATCCTTCCATCGAGCTCGTTGATGGTCTCGTTAAGCGGCATCTTGATTTTTGAACTTCACGGTTCGCTTGTAGTCATTTGTCTTTGATCCGATCATTTTCTTCGCATATCTCAGCTAGAGTATCCCACATTGCTTTCGTAGTTTTGAGATATTTTATCTTCTCCTTGGTGACTTTATCCATCGTCTTCATGATTATATGCCTGGTGATTGTATCTAGAGTATACAACTTTCTTTTCTCTGCATCCATCAAGGCTGGGCTTTTTCGCACAAGACTTCCGTGGCAAAATCTGGATCTCTCCAAGCGCAGGGGTTGTCGTGATATATGATGATGGGTCCTCTTTCAATGACTTCCATCATTCTGCCGCTTATCGAACCTAGATGGTTGCACATATAAATGGCCCAATCTGCATACTCATCAATTGAGAACTTCAGCAAATCATGATACATACGAGAGGTATTATCCATGCTGAGTGATTTTGGAAAAACGAATGAGTTTTAAAAATGGTTTTTCAAGATCTGTTCAAATTACCACAAAGATTCTTCCTCAAGAATCGATGATACTCAAAGCCGATTGGTCGTAGAAACCGGTGCTCGATACCACTTGTAGGTCCGAAGCGGGTTTTGTGAGGGCGAAGTCTAGAGGGGGGGTGAATAGACTTAAAAAACTTTTGCGCGGATCGAGGTGAAAGCGATTTAGCCCGATCGAGTGCAAAGTGAATCAGTTTTGACTGATATCTAACTTACTAATCGCCTGAAGGCAGATCAGTTCGGTATCTATCAGTTTAACTGATTGTGCGGAAGCTAAGTTTTACCCGTGTGAAAAACAAGTTTTAATAAATCAGATTCCAAAGTCAGTCTTTCAGCCAGTTGACTAAAGTGTCAAACTTGATCAGATCAGAAGCTTGGTGCTAGCTGATCTTAACTTAGAATATGTATGCAGCTTTAATTAAGTTGGGTGCGATTGTGTAAAACAGTTAATCAAAGCACGTAAAAGCACACAAGATTTATAGTGGTTCGGACAAACTAGTCCTACGTCCACTCTTCCCTATCACAAGGGGCACCAACTAAACCAACTGGACTTAGATTTTTGTGTTAGTCCAACACAGTACACCAACAGATATTTAAAGAGTTCTCACTCAACCGATCCCGGAAAAATCTAACTAGAAACCCTAGTGCGAAATCTTGCTAAACAACTTAACCTAACTTTGGGTTTTGGGTAAGATTGTTTTGGTTCCAACTTTGAAATCTTTTCTAGTTTTTAAGTAGCCTATCAGCTAGATGAAAAGATTTATGTGCTAAGAACTTATGGGATGAACACTTAGAAAATAATCTTCAAGTTCGTGTTCTTCGTATGAAATCGATTATAGCTTGAGCTTCTTGATACTTTCGTGTCTTCACTCGAAGTGTAATCCCATATATATAGACCTCGAAATCAAAAGCCGTTGGAGAGCAATTTGAATTTCGGGCTATATTTGGTAGACTTGCTTGAGGATTGATGTGGCGTCTTGAGGAACGGCATGGCGAAAAGCGTGAATAGTGTCTTTTATAGCCGTTAGAGAAAGCAAAGACCAAATTCGTAATTACGGCTCCGATCATCGTGTCTTGTTCTTATTGGTTAACGAAGCACTTTTTTCGGTGTTGTTCTACCAACTAAGCTTGACATTCTTCTTGTTGGATCATCGACGTATGATTTGGTGAAACATCGATTTTCACTGGTGAGTTGACTTTGATCGATCTGGCCCGATCGATCTACTGATAGAGTCTTCGGTTCCGGTTGTCTTAGCTTCAACTAGCGGACTCTACCGATGTAGGTCTTCCGGTGCGATCTTCCGAAGTCATCCGATCTTCAAGTATTCGAATTTGAGCTTCATGACTTCAGCTGAGATATCTGACTTGATCAGATCGATCGATCTTTCGTCTTCTTCTCTTGCCCCGGCTCGTCGGATATCATTTGTTCTTCAAATCTTCAGAACGGACCTATACATATTGAGGTTCCCCCTCAATATGTGACCTATCTTCTACATCAGTTGTTCTATACAATAATTATCAACTGGTATTCTATAAACGGTAATAAAAACATCAGTCAGCTAACAGGTCTGACTGGTCCTATTACATGTGTTTTAGAACTTTCACCAAAACTCTAGATTTCCCAACATTAATTTACTCCACTATAAAATTAATATTGAACTATCCATCTTAACCCACATTACGACCTCACAATAATATGGCTCCCGATCATTATTTCCCGCATTTAAGATTATCTTAGTCCATTAATTAATTAAGTCACTGAACAGACTTTATATTAATTAATATCTTTGTCCTTGGAGTAAAGACAACTCAACATTATTATCCATACCAGAAATAAATTTCCACTTGCAAGATTTGGTATGATAAAGATTCTGAGCCCACCAAGGGGACAAATCAACCAAGCCGTACTTGCATGCGATTCTCCGTATTAAATCTTATCAATCGTCATGTAATTAATAATATTGCCCAAGATACAAGGTATCGAATCACATTGATTCTCTTCCCATCATAAGTCAAAGCAATAGTTATTAATTTCACACGATCCTATTTAAGGGACGAAGATTAAGAAATAAAGAACCACTGAGGTCTAATTCTTGTATATTCAGTACCGAAGAATTTATCCTCCTGTAGGTCCTTTTCAGCGCATCATAATGCACTAGTGTAATCCTTTGGTCAAGACAAGTCAATCTGAGCCTTACACTTCAACCTTTCATGATGGGTTGTTCATTTCCATCTGGATTGTGAATTTGTACTTAGTCACGAGGAACTCTTAATTTGATCTTCTGTGATCTGGTATCACCAAATTAACTACAACGTAACACGTACTGACTTTATCGAACGGGTATGCAGTAAATATATATAACATTCATTCATATTTAATGCAACATGTGATAAATAATTTATTTCAGTAAAATAAATAAGAAGTTCAGTTTGGTTATACAAAGTAAAAGCATACTTTTCAGTATAATCCCAACAATCTCCCACTTATACTCAAAGTCCGCTTTTAAATATAGTACAACATGTCTCGTATTCTATGTGACATCTAATGTCACCCTACACGAACCTAATAATATTTCTCCCACTTATACTCAAAGCAGATTGGCAACGCTCTTGACACCCATTCCTTCCACATGTCTCTCGAATGTACTCTGAGGCAGACTCTTTGTGAATGGATCTGCTAGGTTGTCTTGGGACGCTATCTTTGCCACCTCTATGTCTCCTCTCTTAATGATTTCTCGTATAAGATGGTATTTTCTTTCTATGTGTTTGCTGGCCTTGTGGGCTCTTGGTTCCCTAGAATTTGCAACTGCTCCGGCGTTATCATAGTAAACCGTGATCGTGTTGGGCAAATCCGGAATGACGTCCAAGTCCACCAGGAAGTTCTTGAGCCAAACCGCTTCTTTCGCTGCTTCACAAGCAGCTACATATTCGGCTTCCATGGTAGAATCGATGATGCATTTCTGCTTAACGCTTCTCCATGTCATGGCTCCTCCCCCCATGCAAAACACACTACCCGAGGTTGACTTTCTGGAGTCTATGTCTGATTTGAAACCTGAGTCCGTATAACCGATGGGGATTAGACTGTCTGATTGATAAACCAACATTCTGTCTCGTGTCCTCTTCAGATACTTCAGAATGTTCTTAACCGCAGTCCAATGCTCTTCCCAGGGTTACTTTGATATCTTGCCACCATTCCTATGGCGAAGCAGATATCCGATCTCGTGCACAGCATCGCGTACATGAGGCTTCCCACAGCCGAAGCATAAGGAATTCCCTTCATGTCATCTATTTCCTTTTGTGTCTTGCGACACATTTCCTTGGATAGATGGATTCCGTGTCTGAAAGGTACAAAACCTTTCTTGGAATCTTGCATGCTGAATCACTTCAAAACGGTGTCTATGTACGAAGTTTGCGAAAGCCCGATGATCCTTTTCTTGCGATCTCGAGTGATCTTGATCCCTAGGATGTGACCGGCTTCTCCCAAGTCCTTCATATCAAACTGTTTTGACAACCATGCCCTTACATCTAACAACATCTTTACATCATTCCCGATGAGCAGAATGTCATCTACATATAGTACCAAGAATACCAAGGCAGTTCCGTCACGCTTTTTATACACACAACTTTCGAAATTGTTTTGATCAAAACCGTAGGATTTTATAACTTGATCAAAACACTGATTCCAAGCGCGGGATGCTTGCTTTAGCCCGTAAATGGACTTCTTTAGCTTGCAAACCAGATGCTCTTGGCCTTTTTCAATGAAGCCTTCGGGTTGTTGCATATAGATCTCTTCATCAAGACTTCTGTTGAGGAAAGCTGTCTTGACATCCATTTGCCAGATCTCAAAATCTAGGTGCGCAACAATCGACAAGAGAATTCGGATGGACTTGAGCATGGCTATGGGCAAAAAGGTTTCCTCATAGTCGATCCCTTCTTTCTGAGTGTACCCTTTTGCCATGAGTCTTGCTTTAAAGGTTTCAACCTTTCCGTCCGGTCCCCTTTTTCTCTTGTATACCCACTTGCATCCAATGGGTTTTACCCCATTAAGTGGTTCGACTAGCTCCCACACTTTATTGTGATCCATTGAACCCATCTCGGCTTCCATTGCTGTTTGCCAAGATGTTGCATCTTTGTCCTGGATCGCCTCGTTGTAGGACCATGGATCTGATTCTTCTCCTGAGATCAAGTCCGAGGACTCTCCGATCCCTAAGAATTGCTCGAGTTGTCTGATAACCCTCCCACTACGATGAGGTTCCAGTTGTGTAGGTGTGACGCGTGGTATGTCATCTTGTACAGTTGGCAACAGAGTTGGCCCCTTAAGTTCTTCTAAGGTAATCTCGCTTCTAGGCTTTTTATCGTTCATATAGTCTTCTTCCAAAAATCTAAAGTGTGTACTGATTACGACCTTTTGATCTTCGGGACCATAGAACATGCATCCCTTCGTTCCTTCGGGGTACCCTATAAACAACCTTAATTCTGAACGTGCATCCAATTTGCCAGCTCCCAGATCCAACACGTATGCCGGACACCCCCAGATCCTCATGTGTCCTAAGCTGGGCTTGCGCCCCATCCACAATTCCCTAGGGGTTTTTGGAACCGATTTGGATGGCACTAAGTTCAGAATATAAGCTAATGTTTGCAAGGCGTAACCCCAAAACAATTTTGGTAAATCCGCATAACTCATCATTGACCTTACCATTTCTAGAAGCGTTTTGTTTCTTCGTTTTGCAACCCCGTTTTATTGAGGGGTACCAGGTGCAGTCAACTGGGACGCAATCCCTTCATCCGACAGGTAGTTCAAGAATTCATCACTGAGGTATTCGCCTCCACGATCATATCATAGAAACTTGATATCTTTTCCTTATGATTCTCTGCTTGAGCCTTAAATTCTTTGAATTTATCAAAGGTCTCAGATTTATGCTTCATTAGGAAAACGTACCCATAGCGTGAGTAATCATCGATAAACGTAATGAAATACTCGTAGCCACCTCTTGCTTTGATTTGCATTGGACCACATACATCGGTGTGAATGATCTCCAACACTTCTTTTGCTCTAACCCCCTTGGCTCCAAATGCCCTCTTGGTCATCTTACCCTCCAAACATGATTCACAAGTTGGAAATGGTTCAATCAGGAGGGACTCCAATGAACCATCTTGGACCAACCTTTGGATCCTTTTTGGATTAATATGACCTAATTTTAGGTGCCAAAGAAGTGTCTAGTTCACATTGGTCGAACGTTTCCTTTTACTTGAAATAGTAGAGGTGTTATAGGATGCATTGTGTGAGTGATGTGCACAGTTAATAATGTAGAGATTGTTCCGTAAAGTTCCATGACAGATAACCACATCGTTACGAAAAATAGTAACATGTTTATTAAAACGAACAGAATATACATCAGCAAATAGTTTTGAAACTGAAATAAGGTTTTTGCGAAAAACGGGAACATAAAGAACATCTCTTAAAATTAAACTCTTGTATTCAAAAGACAGGTGCACGTCTCCCACTGCTTCAGCTGCCACTCTCGTAGCATCGCCCAACATGATGAGGATCTCTCTTCCACTAAGTTGCCGGGTCCGCTTGAACCCTTGTAACGTGAAACAAACATGATCAGTGGATCCCGTATCCATTACCCACAAATGGGTAGCATACGCCGCTAAACAAGTTTCAACAACTAGTGTGAGAGAATTACCTTTCTTTCCATTCCACTTGGGATTGGAACAGACCCACCTCCAATGTCCATTTTCACCGCAGTTAAAACACTTCCCTTTTGGTTTCTTTTGGATTCCTAACCAACTTAACGCCTTAGCTTTACCTTTCTTAGTACGAGCTTTGCTTTGTTTCCGACTGATCATCTTCACTTTGATCTTGCCTTCCACTGGCCTAGATCTTGAAAGAAGTTTCTTAGTCACCAAAGCCTCGTCTTCTTGTCCCAAATGTTTCTCTATCGTCTCCAAGACCTCTTGTAGAGTATCCATAGTAAACATGTGATCACTCATCACAAAACTACAGTAAAACTCATTAAAACATCTCGGAAGAGTTGGGAACAAGAATTCGATTTGAGCCCCATCATCATACTTAGCGCCGAGGTAAGCAAGTTTCTCAAAATGGCGCCTGACTTTGAGAACATGATCCCTTACAGGTGTTCCCTCTGTCATCTTTAGCTTGGCCATGCCATTATGATGAAATTGTTCAGTCATGCGGCTTTCTGTTGAAAACATTTCCTCGAGACTCTACATGATTTACGCAACTGTTTCAACATCTTTATGAATGTGTTTCAAATCATCAGACAATGAAGTCAAGATCATACACCTCATAAATTTGTTGGCCTGCTCCCAGATTTCATACATGGATCTCTTCGAATTTGATGACCCATCAGTAAGTTTTTCAGGTTTGGATCCCCCAAGAACCCAATGTTGTGGTTGAGCAGTGAGGACAAATTTCATATTTCTTTTCCAAACTCCATAGTTTTCACCAGTAAGTTTATTTTCTTTGAGCATATATTTCAATGGATTAAAAAGGTTGCGAAATGATGATACTGAAAATAAACATACATCTTGTGTCAATATCCGGATCAACACAAAGAAAATCACATAATTCGATCACATGATTCATATTGAAATCTCAAAAAATATGAACATGCATCAGCCAACATCTCAAAACAGTTTTAAATGAGCCTCTTGGGAGGGTCATCATTTAAATCACATTTAAGCAGGTTACAAACAAGAACAGTTACAAACCTTTAATTTAAAAAAAAAAAAGTTGGCTCCCACTTGACCAATATAAAATTGACAGGGACTTCGGCGAAGTATATGCATATCAATTTTATACCTAAGTAATAACCATGATTAAATATAAAATTATTACTTCATTTTGATCGAGCCTCTTGGGAGGGTCATCGTCGCCACTAATAATAATTCACAATCATCCTTTTGAGAATTTATTCATGTGAAAGCTTTCTTTTGGCCGTCCCTTAGGGGAATTTATCAAAATTAATTTGATTCAAAACCAAATTAATTATTTAAAACATACTAAGTAATTTTTGAATTTGAGATTTTTCGTTGGGCAATTCTCATGCAAACACATTTAAACAAATTAAACAAAGCATAAGAAAATACAACAATAAATTAAGCAAAACAGAAAAATAAACATATTGGGCACAAATTATTCAATTGTCATGGTTTGATTTTTCTTGGCTTGATTTTGAAGAAATGCCATCTTGAATTTCTCCCACTCGTTCGTCTCGAAAAGAACTCCATCTCGAAACGCCACGCCAAGTAGCTCGCAGCCGGGATGCACGCCCACATCCGGCCGGCCCCTTGGCCGAGTGACCACGCCCGTGCGTCTAGGCACAGCGCCTGTGGCCCCGCACGACTCTCGGCAACCTCGGCAGCTTCGGCAGGCGGTGGGCGGGTCGCGCCCATGCAACCTTTTAAGCGCATCATAATGCACTAGTGTAATCCCTTGGTCAAGACAAGTCAATCTGAGCCTTACACTTCAACCTTTCATGATGGGTTGTTCATTTCCATCTGCGTTGTGAATTTGTACTTAGTCACGAGGAACTGTTAATTTGATCTTCTGTGATCTGGTATCACCAAATTACCTACAACGTAACACGTACTGACTTTATCGAACAGGTATGCAGTAAATATATATAACATTCATTCATATTTAATGTAACATGTGATAAATAATTTATTTCAGTAAAATAAATAAGAAATTCAGTTTGGTTATACAAAGTAAAAGCATACTTTTCAGTATAACCCCAACAGCTACTGAGGTCTGTTTCTTTGAAAACCATGATATCAGCTTACTTTCAAGAAATTGGCAAGTTCCTGTAGTAGGTTTCCTGTCAATTCTACAACCACCATAATCATCATCTGAATAACCAGTAAATTCAAGGTTATCATCAGCTAGATACTATTGCAAGGGGAAATAACCCGTCCTGAAGTGGGTCGGGATTAGACCGTCTTATGGTTAGCTTATCATCCGATTCCATCCAGCTAGAGCAAGACGTGAAGCGACTTTGGAAGGTCGGTAAGTCGCTGGAAGTTTGGGAGGCTACGCAGGTCGCGGGGGCGGCTTGGTATAGCAAAGAGGTCGCAAAGCGACTTGGAAGAACCCAAAAGTCAGGACCGATTAGGTCTCGAGTTCAGTTGAAGATAAACATGGAAAATATTCGAGTAGTTAGTGAGGCAGATTTCTCGGAACATAACCAGGGTAAGTGTATCTGTGAGCGCAAATTGCGGGACAAGAAAGGGAATCTAAGCCTGGCGGCTGAAACCCTAGGTTGGTCCACGAGAAGAAGCCCACGAAGACTGTAACCCTAGATCTGTGTCTATAAATATAACTTCCATTGTACATTGTAGGGGATCGAAATCTTAGTATCCTAGGCAGAAATTATACAGTAAAATATCCTGGTTTGGTGCCCCCAGACGTAGTCTATTTCACAGACGAACTGGGTAATCAAATCGTGTGTTATTTATTGCTTTCGCCATTATATTGATCGGAGTCTTATCAAATTGTTTGTTTGTTCATCGGTAATCAAACCGGGCACAACAATTGGCGCCGTCTGTGGGAAGTGATTCCTGAGATATAATTTTGTTCGAAGGAAAACCCACCTCGTTTCCGATCAATATCGATGGCAAATAATCAAGGTAATCCTAATGGGCATGAGCTGGACACCCGCGATGGTCATGAGGCCTCTATGAGCTCTCAACACACTGGCTTACATCGCGCTCGCCAGCCAAACCCGGTGATAACCCCGGACTGGTGGAACCTGGTGCAGACCCCAGAGGACGCAAAGGCCGTAATGGCTGTCCTCAACAAAAAATGCCTCGCATTCGATGACGAGGACGTGCAGCCTCCCCGAAGAAGGCCGCCCAGGAGACCGGACCCTCAAAGAACAAGGAACAATGGGCCCGGAAGGGACATTCTGCGCCAACTGGCCTATGATCCGGCTAGACACACCTTGGTCTTCAATCGCCAGCTCCTTAGGAGGCCGGCAGGGTCGAACAACGTATTCAACCGACTAGGCAACCTGGGGGTCCAGAAAGCCCCAGGGATCGTCCAAGATGAGCGCAATCTGAGCCTCGGCGAGCTGATCAGGTGGAGCACGACTTGGCCCTTGCACTGAACCTCCACCACAACGACCTGCCGAGGGGATCGACCATGCATTGCGACGACCCCCCGGCAATGAAGGCTACAACAGACCAGCACGATGCTCAGGTCGCAGCACTGACCCGTACAGTCCAACAACTGATGGAGCGCATGGAGAATCGAAATGGGCCAGTGGGGGCAGACCCTTTCCTCGCTGTCCCGGACTCTCCACTCGGAACTCTGGTCACTCTGGCACCTACTCAAAGGAAGATTAACGTAGCGACCTTGGATCGCTACAGTGGAAACACGGACCCAAGGGTCCATGTAGCAAAGAACAACTCGTACATGGCCTCTATGGGCGCCACTGACACAATCAAATGTCGACTTTTTTGTCTATCCTGAGCGATCAGGATCATCAGTGGTTTACCTCCCTGCCACCCTTTTCGGTGGACACTTTCGAGCAACTCACTCGCCTGTTCCTAATGCACTTTACTGCCCTGGCACCCCGACCTGCGACCAGGCAGCGCCTGATGAACACCCAGTAGGGGGATACAGAATCTGATCGGTCCTATATTAGGAGGATCGATAAGCTTATCTTGGAAGGAGATCCCATTGGGGATGAAGCAAAACTGTTGGGGGTTGTCTCCGGCCTCAAGAAGGGAACCAAACTCTGTCGGTGCCAACTTTCGGAGGCAGGCTAGCGACCTGATACATACAGCGGAGCACCTGGAATCCTGACTCTCCGAGGCTAAGGAGGTCGCGGAGCCCATGAAGAGTTCCAAGAGGGCCGCCACACAGTACAAACCACCTGGAAATTTCAAGCCTTTTGAGGAGAGCATTCCGGTGAAGCTGATGGACGCGCTGGGCATGATACCCGGACACATCTTTGCCCAGATCCGAGAGCGGGAATTACTCCTCCCGCCTCAACCGGTTAAGAGTAAGGGCAAGTAGAACCCCAACAAGTATTCCCACTTTCACGAGCAGGTCCGGCCACTATACCAGTGAGTGTAAAGACCTATTGCCCCAACTCTGGAGATTGTATGAAGATGGCCTGCTTGACGAATTCATCAAGCGACCTCAAAAGAATGGCGACCAGGCTCCGAGAGGTCGCCAGCATGGAGAGCGCGTCCACAGGAATGACAACCAAGGAGCGGGGCAGGCGGAACGACCTATCCCGCCCATGCCAGAAAACGCGGGAGATCGCGTCATTCACACCCTCTCCCCCTAGGGGCAGTTGGGGGACTGGCCTCGAACTCCTCGTCCAAACGAAAGACAAAAGCCGAAGTAAGAAAGATGGAGAACGCCAAGAAGATGGTGCTACCTATCCTCACCTTGGGGGAAGAGTCCAGCAGAATCGAGTTTGGAGAAAAGGACAAAGCTGGGGTAGTGTATCCTAATGTCGACCCCCTGGTGATCCGAGCAAATATCATGGGAACTACAGTGTTCCGACTTCTGGTGGATGGGGGTGCCTTCTGCAACATCCTTTTCAAGAAAACCCTGGATCATCTCGGGGATTATGATGCCTACATCACCCCGTGCGACCATATCATGAAGGGGTTTGGTGATGCGACTGTGAGGCCGACGGGAATGATCCGGTTGGTGGTCGAGCTGGTCTCCACACTGGATAGTGAAGTTAGGGCGACTAGGCTGTTAGATTTTCTAGTTGTCGACCTTCCCAGCTCCTATAATGGTTTCCTGGGAAGGCCTTTTGAGCATGAATTCGAGGCTGCATCCTCAACTTTCTATTTCTGTGTAAAATTCCCCATCAAGAGTGGGTTGGTCGGTACCATTAAGGGCGACCAAGTCGATGCAAGAGGTTGTTTGATTTACTCTTCGTCTTTTTTCAATTCCGCACCAACACCTATCAAAAAAACCAACACCTATCAAACAAACATTTGTAATAGATAGCAGTGAACAAGACGGGGAATTAAATGAGAAGAGAGCAAGTAAAAAAAGAACCTACAGCGACCTCGATCCCAGAATAGGGCACGAGCCTAATGAATTCCTAATTGAGGCCGAAATCGATTCCAAGAGCCAACCCGGGGGAGGAACTAGAGAAAGTCAAGATAGATCCAACTCGCCCGGACCTAGAAGTCATTATCGGTTCCAAGATACCGAGCGACGTGAAGGGGGAAGTCATCGACTTTCTCAAAAAGAACTTGGACGTCTTCTCCTGGTCACATAAGGACATGGTAGGGATCAATCCCTAAGTTGCATGTCACCAACTTCATATTGACCCATCTCGGAGGCCGGTTGCCCAGAAAAGGCGGAAATTTAGCCCCGAAAAATATGCCGCTTTAGCTGAAGAGGTGAAGAAGCTGCTGGATAACGACCTGATCATGCACGTCGACCAGCCACAGTGGGTGGCCAACGTAGTACTGGTGAAAAAGTCCAATGGAACCTGGCGGTTATGTATCGACTTTACCGACCTCAACAAGGCCTGCCCAAAAGATTTCTTTCCCATGCCGCACATAGATCACCTGATAGATAACACGGCCGGATATGAGATGATGTCGTTCATGGACGCTTTCGCGGGCTATCACCAAATAGCCATGCACGAACCAGATCGGCAACACGCCTCCTTTCTGACAGAGAAAAATCTATATTACTGGAAGAGAATGTAGTTCGGCCTAAAGAACGCAGGGGCAACCTACCAAAGGCTGGTCAATCATATGTTTGCCAATCAGATCGGAAATCGGTGGAAGTTTATGTCGATGACATAGTCGTCAAAAGCTTAAAAAGGGAGGATCACCTGTTTCACCTCGCACAGACCTTCGACATCCTCAGAAAGTTCAATATGAGACTCAACCCCAAGAAGTGTAACTTCGGAGTGGAGTCGGGGAAGTTCTTGGGACATCTGGTCAGTAAACGGGGGATCGAGGCGAATCCAGGGAAGGTCAAGGCCATACTAGACATGGGGGCACCCCGAAATGTGAAAGAGGTTCAGAAACTCACGGGATGTCTGGTCGCGCTAAGCAGGTTCATCTCCCGGATGGGGGACAAATGCAAGTCGATGTTCGACACAATCCGTAAGAAAGCAAAGTTTGAATGGACACGCGAGAGCCAGGATGCTTTTGAAAAAATCAAAACCTACCCGACAGACATGAGCATCTTGTCTAAATCTGTCCTGGGAGAGAAGTTGTTCTTGTATCTCGCGGCCTCGGAGACCGCTTTAAGCGCAGTACTGGTCTGAGCGGAGGGCCAAATCCGCTTGCCCATTTATTTTGTCAGCCAGACATTGAATGACACAGAACAACACTACCCATCGTTAGAGAAACTAGCCTACGCATTAGTCATGAGTGTGAGGAAGCTGAGACCGTACTTTTTCGATCACCGGGTCGTGGTCCTCACTTCCCTACCATTGAGGAATGTGCTCCACCGACCAGACACATCAGGTCGATGCCTCAAATGGGCCATTGAGGTCGGGCAATATGGAGTGACATACGCGCCACGACCTGCGGTCAAGGCCCAGGCGCTGGCCGATTTCATAGTCGAGCTCACCTTCCCTTCTGAGGCAGGGAGGTTGGGCAGCTTGCCGTGGGATTTGTTCGTAGATGGATTTTTACCTCTCACAATTCGGGAGCCGATCTGGTGTTAATGAGCTCCGAGGGTATCTCATTCCAGAACGCCATTACTTTTGATTTTCCCGCAACGAATAATGAGACCGAATATGAGGCGCTCATCAGCGGCTTAGAAATGGCAACATCCATGGGTGTCAAGAGATTGCAAGTCCATACCAATTCCCAGCTCGTGGCCTGCCAGGTTTTGGGAGAGTACGAGGCTCGGGATGATAGGATGGCGGCCTATCAGGAAATCGTAAAAACATTATGCCTGAAGTTCGCACAAATCCATGTTAAGCTAATACCAAGAGAGTAGAACTCGTGAGCCGATGCTTTAGCCCGGGTGGAGACCTCTGAAGGATCACCAGATATGAAGGATGTCACCATCACGACACTTCCCCACCCATCCACCGCGCAAGTAATCGTAACAACATTGGAAACCCCGGTGTCGACCTGGATGACACCCATCATGGAGTATTTGATAAGCGGCCTCTTACCACCTGATCGTGTACAAGCCCGACAGTTGCAATTACGGGCCGCATGATACACAATAATCAGCGGGGAGTTATACAAGCGAGGCTTCGGCATCCCCTTACTTCGATGTATCACACCTGAACAAGGCCAAGCCATTTTATGAGAAATACACGAAGGGGCATGCGGAAACCACACTAGGGGGGAGTCGCTAGCCCATAAGACCACAAGGCAGGGATATTTTTGGCCAACCCTAAGGGCCGATGCTATCGTCTTCGCCCGCAAATGCCACAAATGCCAGATCTATGCTCCCTCCATCAAGGTCGCACCAGAAGAACTCACAAGCATCCTCAGTCCTTGGCCTTTTGTGAAGTGGGGGATAGACATCATTTGGCCACTCCCAATGGCCCCAGGATCGGTCAAGTATGCCCTAGTAGCAGTGGATTACTTCACAAAATGGGCCGAAGCTGAGGCATTGGCAACCATAGACCAAGATCATGTCATCAGGTTCATTTGGCGGAACATTATCTGCAGGTTCGGGGCAATCATATAAGATAATGGAAAGCAATTCGATGGTATGAAGATTAATGCCTTCTTCAGAAAGTGGAAGATCACAAAGTTGTTTTCTACCCCATACCACCCCCAATCAAACGGTCAGGTCGAGGCCGTGAACAAAATCATAAAGCACACGCTCAAGGCCAAGATCGAGGAGGGAAAAGGGAAATGGGCTAGCGAGCTCCCGGGCGTGTTGTGGTCGTATCGAACGACCTGCTAAAATAACCCGTCCTGAGGAGGGCCGGGATTAGACCGTCTTATGGTTAACTTATCATCCGATTCCATCCAGCTAGAGCAAGACGTGAAGCGACTTCGAAAGGTCGGTAAGTCGCTGGAAGTTTGGGAGGCTACGCAGGTCGCGGGGGCGGCTTGGTATAGCAAAGAGGTCACAAAGCGACTTGGAAGAACCCGGAAGTCGGGACCGATTAGGTCTCGAGTTTAGTTGTAGATAAACATGGAAAAGATTCGGGTAGTTAGTGAGGTGGATTTCTCAGAACATAACCAGGGTAAGTGTATATGTGAGCGCGACTTGCGGGACAAGAAAGGGAATCCAAGCCTAGCGGCTGAGTTGGTCCACAAGAAGAAGCCCACGAAGACTGTAACCCTAGATCTGTGTCTATAAATATAACTTGTATTGTACATTGTAGGGGATCGAAATCTTAGTATCCTAGGCAGAAATTATACAGTAAAATATCCTGGCTTGGTGTCCCCAGATGTAGTCTATTTCACAGACGAACTGGGTAATCAAATCTTGTGTTATTTATTGCTTTCGCCATTATATTGATCGGAGTCTTATCAAATTGTTTGTTTGTTCGTTGGTAATGTTGTAGCATGGATAAACCCGACCTCCCACCTGGGCACGAAGGATCATAAACAATCCAACAAAGACTGCATGAAACAACCTCGGCAAGGGGACCAAGGGATCAGACCACGTAATTCCCACAAGACCAAACCTTCAAGTCGCAAAGGTCGGCAACTCTGGTAGTCGGCAGTTCGGGAAGTCGCAATGCGATTTCCGCTTTATATCCTCGAGTCGGAAGCGACCTGCACCAGCCATAACTATACAGTTCACGTGGTCAATGACAACCCCCAACACGCCACTAATCCACCCTCCACATCCGCTCCACGATTGGCGCACGCTGACGATTGAAGATGTCTGGCCTGTCAAGGCGAGATTAATGGTTCCCGATATTGTAGCCCTTACATAGGCATTATTCCTTATGTAAATTCCCACCTAAAGGGTGGGAGTCATAGTATAAATAGGCCACCACGGCCACCTCTGTAAAAGGTCAAACAACTTAGACTTTTAAGCATATACATACATCCTCTCCCTGGCTTGGACACCCCCGGATGTAGTCTGATTCCAAAGACGAACCGGGTCACCAACTCCTTTGTCTCTTTCCATGATTTGATTGCCTTTAGCATACGCGTTTCATAATAATTATTGTTTAACTGAGTAGATAAAAATCAGTTACAACAATTGGCACCGTTTGTGGGAATACATTTCTTGAGAAATTTCAACAATTCTCAAGGAGACCTCACCTTCCAAACTCTAAGAAAAACAAAATGGCAACCAACCAGGGGAAAGTGGTAATCGGGAATGAAACCGATGTTCGTGATGATGTCGAGGTTTCACTAAGTTCTCAACCCACTCATCGAGCAGCCCCGACTGGTTCCCCCGACTGGTGGAATCTTGTCCAAACACCGGAGGATGCCAAAGCAGTGATGGCCGTCCTCAAGAAGAAATGTCTCAATTTCGGCGTTGAGGAGGAACAGCCCTCAGCCAAGAAAACAGCCCATGACACCGGAACCTCCAAAGGTAAACACGTTATGACGGAAAAGGGACGATCCACGGGCCAACTGGCATACAACACGGCCAAACATGCCATCGTTCGGAACCACCGGGCCCTGGACAGACCAGCGGGTTCGAATAGTGTATTCACTCGCCTCGAAAGCCAAGCGGCCCGGAAGACCCTCGTGAGGGGCGAGGACGAGGCTCACTCTCAACCACGCCATGATGAACAGGTGGAAAGAGATCTTGCCATGGCCCTGGACATGCACCACGGAGGATCGCCGAGACATTCAGCATACCACCATGGTTACGGGCAGGGGGGCAGTAACCCACGCGACGCTCAGGTCGCGGCATTGGCTAGGACCGTCCAACAACTGTTGGAAAATGTGGGTAACCAGGATGGACCGTCTGGGTCTAACACTGACCTTGTCATCCCCGATTCGCCCTTGGGAACTATGATCACTCTGGCACCTGCCCAGAGGAAAATCAGCATAGCGGCTCTAGATCGCTACAACGGGAGTACAGACCCCAGAGTCCATATGGCGAAGTACAATGCCTATATGGCCTCAATGGGGGCATCGAATGCAACGAAGTGTAGACTTTTCTCCCTGACGCTGAGCGACCAGGCCCACATGTGGTACACTTTGCTGCCATCTCTCTCCATTGATACTTTCGAGCAACTGGCTCGATTATTCTTGGGCCACTATACGGCGATGGCGCCCCGACCTGCAGCAAGACAGAGGCTCATGAACATGCATCAGGGGGAGATGGAGTCGGATCGATCCTATGTTGAGAGGATCGATAGACTTATCATTGAATGTGACCCCATTGGGGACGAGGCCAAGCTGCTGGGGGCAGTATCTGGCCTCAGAAGAGGAACCAAGCTATGGCGGCGCATGACCGTCGACTACCCGACCAGCTACACCGATTTCAGGAAAAGGGCCAGCTACCTCATCCATACCATGGAGTTGTTAGAGACCCGTCTCTCAGAGACAAAGGAAGTCGCGGAGCCCAAGAAAGGTTCCAAGAAAACCGGGGGTCATTACAAGACACCCGACAGCTTCAAACCATTTGAGGAGTCCATTCCGGTGAAGCTGATGGAGGCACTGGGTATGACACCTGGTAACGTTTATACCCAGATCTAGGGACGACACATGTTGCGAGCATCCCGCCCCATGAAAGACAAAAGCCGGCAAAACCCGAACAAGTATTGCCACTATCATGACCAGAGGGGACATTACACCAACGAGTGTCGAGATCTGTTGAAGCAGTTATGGAAGCTTTATGAAGATGGCCAGCTGAATGAGTTTGTCAAGAATCCTCGGGCAGATAATCAGGGGGGGCAAGGTCGACAGCATGACCGCCAACCCGGGCCGGGAGATCGGGTGCAAAGAGAGCCCGTGATAGGGGCCGGACAGGGTGAGCTGCCTGTGCCACCCATACCAGAGGGCACAGGAGGTCGCGTCATCCACACCATCTCGCCCCTTACCAATATAGTGGGCCTGTCTCCGGCCTCCTCATCAAAGCGTCGCCTAAAGGCGGAAGTCAGGGCAATGGAGAATGCTCAAAGAATGGTTCTGCCCATCTTGGCTGTGACCGAAGAAACCCGCAAAATTGAGTTCGGGGAAATAGACAAAGTTGGAGTTGTGTACCCGAACATAGACCCATTGGTCATAAAGTCCAATATCATGGGGACGACTGTATGCCGGATGCTGGTCGACAGGGGGGGCCTTCTGTAACATTCTATTTAAAAAGACCCTAGACCAACTCGGGGATTACGAAGCATACATCACCCCATGCGATCATACAGTGAAGGGCTTCAAAAACGCGACAGTCAAACCTCTGGGCATGGTCCGCTTGTCTGTGGAGCTCGTATCCACCTTGGATGAGAAGGTCAGGAACACTAGGCTCCTAGATTTCCTTGTAATCGACCTCCCGAGCACCTATAACGGCTTTTTCGGGAGGCCATTTGAGCACGAATTCGAGGCTGCGTCCTCCACCTATTATTTTTGTGTAAAGTTCCCCACCAAGGGTGGGCTGGTTGGCACCGTTAAAGGTGACCAAGTGGATGCAAGATGTTGTTTGCTTTATTCTTCACCTTATTCAAATTCAGCACGCACGTTTAGTCATCACATAATGACGCTGGATCACAAAATGCATGATAACATGTTGGATACTGAAAAGAAAAGTAAGAAGAGGAAGCGTGACGAGTTTGATCCAAGAATGGGTCCCGAGCCCGAAGATTTTATACTCGAGGCCGAGATAGATGATCCACGACTCGGGGGACCCAAAGCGGTACCCGCGGAGGAACTCGAAAGGGTCAAGGTGGACCCAGCCTAGCCAGACCTGGAGATCATCATTGGATCCAAGATCCCCCACGACCTGAAAATTGAAGTCGTCGATTTCCTCAAGAATAACCTAGACGTTTTCGCTTGGTCACACAAGGATATGGTCAGGATCGATCATGAGATTGCATGTCACCAATTACACATTAACCCAGCCCGAAAACCAATGGCTCAGAAAAGAAGGAAGTTTGGTCCAGAAAAATATGCGGCCCTCGCTGAAGAGGTGAAGAAGTTGCTTGACAACGACCTGATCATGCAGGCCGACCAACCACAGTGGGTCGCAAATGCGGTCCTTGTAAAGAAATCAAACGGGACTTGGCGACTTTCAGACGATTTCCACAGATCTTAACGAGGCATGCCCCAAGGATTTCTTCGCCGCAAGATATCGACCACTTAATCGACAATCTGGCGGGCCATGAGATGATGTCTTTCATGGACGATTTGCCGGGTACCATCGATAGTTATGCACGAGGCCCGACAAAAACATACTTCCTTTTTAACAGAGAAGAACATGTACTGTTGGAAGAGAATGCCTTTTGGTTTGAAGAACGCCTGGGCAACGTATCAAAGGCTAGTCAATCATATGTTTGTTGAGCAAATAGGCAAGTCAGTGGAGGTGTACGTTGACGACATTGTCGTGAAGAGTCTAAAAAAGGAAGATCATTTGGCTCATCTGGCGCAAGCTTTCGAGATACTCAGGAAGTTCAATATGAAACTCAACCCGAAAAAGTGCAACTTCGAGTGGAATCGGGAAGTTCCTAGGGCACTGGTCAGCAAGCGGGGATTGAAGCAAACCCAGCCAAGGTGCGGGCGCTATCTTGGATATGGGGGCCCCCAAAACCAAAAAAAGGACGTTCAAAAACGGGCGGGCCCGGCCGCTCTGAACAGATTCATCTCCCGAATGGGGGATAAATGCAAGCCCATGTTCGACACCATCAGAAAGAAGGCGAGGTTCGAATGGACATCTGAGAGTCAGGATGCTCTGGACAGGATCAAAGCATATCTGACCGACGTCAGCATTTTAGTCAAACCGGTCCTTGGCGAGAAACTATTTCTATACTTGGCGACCTGAACCATACGAAGCGCAAAGGTTTGTGCAGGCGGAGGGTCAAACCCATCTGCCCATTTACTTTGTTAGTCAGACGCTAAATGAAACTGAGTCGTGATACCCTCTTCTAGAGAAATTTGCCTATGCTCTAGTTATGAGTGTGAGGAAACTGAGACCTTACTTCTTCGATCACCAAGTGGAGGTCCTCACTTCCTTACCCCTTCGTAACGTGCTCCATCGACCAGATACATCGGGCCGATGCCTCAAGTGGGCCATCGAGGTTGGACAGTATGGGGTAATATACGCGCCGCGGCCCGCAATAAAAAAGCTCGGGCCTTGGCCGACTTCATCGTTGAATTAACCCCTCCTCGGGGCGGTGGTTCGACTGGCCCACCATGGAGTTATGCGTGAGACGGCTCGAATCGCCAACAAATCAAAAGGTGAATTGTGTTAATCGATCCGGATGGGATTTCTTTTAGAATGCCATCACTTTCGATTTCCGCCACCAACAACGAGGCCGAATATGAAGTTACCGATCAACGGTCTAGAAATGTCCACCGTGAATGGGCATCAGCGACTTCAAGTACACACCGACTCCATTTCGTAGCATGCCGGATATCGAGGAGAGTATGAGGCCCGAGGCGAGTGATGTCGGCCTACCAAGAGGTCGTCAAAGCACTTTGCCTAAAATTTGAACAAATCTACATCAAAAATTTAGTACCAAGGGATGCAAACTCCGAGCCGATGCATTGGCACGACTAGCGACCGGAGGGACCAAAGAGAGATGAGGGATGTCACCATCACAAAACTCTCCCACCCCTCCATCGCTAACACAACGATCGCTTCCCTAGACACCCCGAAGTTTAATTTGGATAACCCCATGTCGACTACTTGATGACGGGGCATTACCAACCATGAATTGTGCAAAGCAATTGCAACTAAGGGCGACAAAGGTACACATTGGTTGGTAACGAACTATATAAGCGAGGCTTGAGATACCATCGCTCCGATGTGTTACCACGGGCAAAAAGCGGCAAGCTATCCCGCAAGATATTCATGATGGGGTATCACGGAAACCTTATTTGGGGGTAGTCATTTCGCTTCATAAGACGACGAAGACGGGGTATTATTGGCCAACTTTAAAGGCCGATGCCATGGTTTTCGCCGCGAAAAATGCCACAAATGTCAAATACACACACCATCAATCAAGGTCGCATCTGAGGAACTCACCAGCATCCTCAGTCCTTGGCCTTTTGCGAAGTGGGGGATAGATATTATCGGCCATTACCAATGACCGGGTTCGATCAAAGCACGCCCTAGTCGCGATGAGATTACATCACAAAATGGGTCGAGGCTGAGGCTTTGGCGACCATAGATCAGGATCACGTCATCAAATTCATATGGCGAAACATCATCTGCAGATTCGGCCTACCGTAAGCAATTATATCTGATAATGGGAAGCATTTCGATGGTCATAAGATCGATAGTTTCTTCAGAAAATGGAAAATCACCAGCTTTTTCTCTACCCCTTATCACCCTCGGTCAAGCGGTCAAGTCAAGTCGTGAACAAGATCATCAAGCACACTCGAAAACTAAGATTGAGGAGGAAAAGGGAAGTGGGCGATGAATTACGGATGTATGCGTGGTCATACAGAGCGACTGCGAAATTGACGAGGAGAGACCCCTTATTCGATGGCATTTGGCTCGGAAAGCGATCATACCGCAGAGGTCGAATTCCAAACTCTCAGAACCTCGCAGATCATAACCGACTGCAATGATGAGGCCTTGGCCAGAAACCTAGACTTGCTCAAAGAGAAGTGATTAGAGGCACGTATCCGAAATGCGAGATACAAACAACAGTCCGAAAAATACTACAACTCTAAAGTGCGACTTCGAAAATTCAAAGAAGGCGACTGTCTGAAAAGAAGACTCCGGAGTAACCAAAGGAACTTTCGGACCAAAGCGGGAAGGACCATACAAGGTCGCTTTCGAGTATTATCCAAGCAGGGCATCTGAGCTCGAGAACTCGGATGGCTTTTCGATCCTCAAGATGCGTGGAACGCATCTCATCTGAAGAGATACTATCAGTAGGGTCGAGGCCAGTGTACTTGTAAGCTTTCAGGCGAGTCAATAATAATGAGTTAAATTTTCTTTTTCACAATTCCTGTGTTTAAACCCAGGGAGGTCACATAGATGAAACATCGACCTCCCCCGGGAATGACTTTCGACATATTTGCGGCGAGATCGCCACCCCTAGCGGTGTGATCCTCCCCTAACTTTATAAGACGACTAAGCGAGGTTCAATCTAAAATCGCAATGCCAATAAGACGAATGAACATCGCATGCATTATAGTCGATAAGGAAATCAAGTCGTGAGAATAAAGGAAAGAAAAAAAAGGCGATTTCATTAATGACAACAATGAAAGGTCAGACATTATAAGAGCCCGAAGGCTAGATTACATCAAGCGGAAACCAAGATACATCATGATAACTGACGACATATGTTTTACTACAACCCAATATCCACGACTGGCAGACGACTTCCGGCTTTAAGGCATGCTGATCAAAAGTATTGTTGGAGATGGGGTTCAACAACTTCTCAATCTTCTTTTTCTTATCGGGATTCTTGATGTCATCATTCTTAAGAACGATCAAGAATCCCATCAGCAGCACCACTGACTATGTTCAAAGGCTGCCCACCTTATTGTTGCTGAATAATGCTGGTGAGGGTGTGGGCAGCCCGCCTCTGGGATCTTGGGCTGCCTCATCCGTCTAGATCGGGAGTGGGGTGCACGATCCGACTCTGATTAGGGAAGAAAGACAAATCAATGTCCAGATCTTCCAGATCTTTAATCTCCATCACAATGTCGGAGGCAGGGGGGAAGTCGCAAGCGTGGCGATCATTTCGGTCACAATGTCGAGAGAGGTCGGGCCGGAGGTTCTTCCGCCCGAACAATTTGGGATAAGCGCCCATAACCCGCCACGACATAGGCGAAGTTAGCATTCTGCTCTTCTACCTGCTTAAAGTGTTCTTCTTTGGCGGCCAACTTCTCCCCGACCTCTACACCTTTACGGATCAGCTCCGCCTTCATCCGGGTCATGGCCTCCTTCTCCTCCCCGAGAAATCTCTCGGCTTCCTTCAGCTGGCCCTCGAGCTCCAAGGCCCTCTTGGCCAAGTCAGCCTTGGCAACCTCCAGTTTCTTCTGCACCTCATAGGCAGCTATCAGTGATTTCGCTTGCTCGGAGGTCATCGCCTGGGCCTTCTCTAGTTTGGAGAGCTCGAGCTCGGATTGGGCGCATGCCTTTTTTCATGTAGAGGGCGGCCTTCAAGGAATGGACAACAGCCGAATACATATTGCTCGTGACTTGTTGGCGATGGGCAGAGGAGTGATCATCATTCGTCCATGCGCGCGGCATGTTCCTCATCGTCCGCTCCAAGTAGCCGGGCCAGCCTCCGGGCGTGCCCTCCAGCATGGGAATTGGGGATCTCAGGAAGCTCAGCACCTCCGGTGAGAACTTCTTGGCCGTCGACTCTGGCGCAACAAGGAGGAACAAATATATTAAGTTTGGTCCGGTTTTGAGGTAAATTCATTAAGAGTTGCAAACGGCCTACCTATCATCCTCTCCTCATCCCAACCAATCCAGATAAATCCTCCGGGATGGTGACCTCCCTCCTCCGGGTAGAAGTCGGCAAAGGTGTCGGTTGGGAGCCACCCTTCTAAACCCCAACTTGACTGGACGGTGCGTGCGAGTTATTTTCGCGCCCTCTTAGGAGGTCGCTCACCAGCCACGGTGGCGGGTTCGCCAGCTTTCTTCTTGCCTTTGTATCGGGCAGACGCCTCATGGAGCCAAGTACTGATCAAGATCGCGAGGCCATCTCGGAGGCAGAGGGCCGACGACAGTATATCGGGATCTCCGGATCTAACATAAAACAGAACCTTTAGCGCAAAATCATGAAATACACTTGAAAAGATGCGGCCGAGACTTACAGGGAATCCTCAAGTGGCGAGGGTAAGTATACAGTTTGGCTTGCAAGCGGTCGAGCTCGGAGTTTAACAAATTAACGTCTCACCAGCTAGGGGGTGTGTCTCGAACCTCCTTGAACGCCTTGAGAAAGTCCCAATATAGCTCAGAAGGTCGGGGCGCAAACACTGGAAGACGAGAAGAGAATTAGATCAGTACAATCGAGCACAAAAATATTAAGGCGAAGTACCATTTTCAACACCGATCGCATAATCCGTAGGAATTCTAATGGATAAGGTGTTGGAAGGGGCCACCGACTCTCATGCTCCTCCTACAAACCACCATCTCTGGTGCCACCCGTCAACCTTATTCGGAATCCCACTAATGAGCTCTTTGCCTCTACGAAGCCACACAGCGTGACAGCCTTAAGCCTGAGCAACGGGCGACATCACGTGAGATATCTCTCCGGGATTAGGCAGTCTTTTCAGCCCGGCCTGCCCAAAAACGACCATGGTGGAGATGATGTAACTCCACCCATTGGGGGTGATCTGCGTGAGGCTCACATTCCAGGCCGCCAGTAGATGGGAAACGGCCGGGTGCAATGGAAATCGAATACTGACCGACATGGAAGACTCATTCACAGCAATCATTCCGGGAGGAGGCTGATCGGCGCTCTTCGTCCGGGGTTGGCCCATAAAAATGCACATCTCGGGGCACCTTGTACATACGACGAAGTCCCCGCACATACTAATCGGAGAGCACAGATTAGTATCTTTTATCGGACGCCGTGAATTGAGAGTCGACCGACTTGCGGTATGCCCGGTCAGGTTGCTTGTATGGAGCTCGGCTACAATACAGATCATAATTGAAGACTCGTTCATAAGCCCCATATCCGGAACCGAGGCAGAAGGACCAGTCGTTGACGACCGTTCCCGTGGGACGGGATGAAGGAGATTAACATCCAACGGGGAAAGATGGGTAATTTCGGCCAATTCTTCCAGAAATTGGTCATCCACCGGTTCATCATTGGCATCGCCTTCCCGGCGGTCGCCCATAACCTTAGCCAATGAACTTTCACCCACATGCCCGGTGGCGGAGCTGGAAAATCGACGGCGACGCAGGGCAATAGGGATGTCATCCTCAGAAGAGGAGGAAGCCACCATGGGCTGAGAGGCAAAAAGGGATTTGGAAACGCTATAATCCATAAATTCGAAGAAGGGCACCAAAGTGCTTACCTTTGATTAATTCTGCTTCAGGAACACGAGAATGCGTTTCCGGTGGAAGGGAGAAAGAACCAGGAAGAGTATCTTGAGGAGATTCTTTCGCAAGACATTCGCAGGAAATAAGGTTTTCAAAACCTAATTCCCCGCCTATTTATCGAAGAAGAGGAGGGGCCAAAATGAAATTAGCCAAAACTTCGGCCCCCTAGCAACAAAAAGATGCAAGGGGGCTCACGTGAAATCCACTACGGCATCTCATTGGACGAAATGGCGGCACTTTACGTCATCATCCTGGCACGATATCATTTCAAATCCCTGAGATCTAGGGAAGTCTGATGCAACGATTCGTATTATCGAGGTGACTTTTCACCTGCCCGAGGATAGTAAGCCGCTTATAGGAGACTTTCCAGGTCGGATGGTCGCGAGTCGATTTAGTCCATGTGTCAAGCCAAGGTCCCTTCTCGGAACAAGAGACCTCAACTTAAGGGGCAATTGTTGTAGCATGGATAAACCCGACCTCCCACCTGGGCACGAAGGATCATAAACAATCCAACAAAGACTGCATGAAGCAACCTCGGCAAGGGGACCAAGGGATCAGCCCACGTAATTCCCACAAGACCAAACCTTCAAGTCGCAAAGGTCTGCAACTCGGGTAGTCGGCAGTTCGGGAAGTCGCGATGCGATTTCCGCTTTATATCCTCAAGTCGGGAGCGACCTGCACCAGCCATAACTATACAGTTCACGTGGTCAATGACAGCCCCCAACACGCCACTAATCTGCCCTCCACATCCGCTCCACGATTGGCGCACGCTGAAGATGGACGATGTCTGGCCTGTCAAGGCGAGATTAATGGTTCCCGATATTGTAGCCCTTTCATAGGCATTATTCCTTATGTAAATTCTCACCCAAAGGGTGGGAGTCATAGTATAAATAGGCCACCACGGCCACCTCTGTATAAGGTCGAACAACTTAGACTGTTAGGCATATACATACATCCTCTCCCTGGCTTGGACGCCCCCCGGACGTAGTCTGATTCCAAAGACGAACCGGGTCACCAACTCCTTTGTCTCTTTCCCTAATTTGATTGCCTTTAGCATACACGTTTCATAATAATTATTGTTTAACTGAGTAGATAAAAACCAGTTACAACAGGTAATCAAACCGAGCACAACAGATACCATAATCCTCTATTCACTGTGCCTTTAAGATATTTCAAAATCTTTTTGGCAGCATCCATGTGACTAGCCTTAGGATTAGCTTGATATCTTGCACATATCCCAACAACAAAGGTAATATCAGGCCTACTTGCTGTGAGATATAGCAATGATCCAATGATCCCTCTATAATCAGTGTGGTTAACTGACTTGCCTTCAGGATCAGGATCCATCTTGTAGTTAGTATTCATAGGAATTCTAACTGCATTGCAATTCTGTACACCATACTTAGCAATCAGATCTCTGGTGTATTTTGCCTGATTGATGAATCTTCCTTCCTTAGTTTGTTTCACCTGAAGTCCTAGAAAGAAATCCATCTCCTCCATCATTGACATCTCAAACTTTTCTTTCATCAGAGCAGAGAACTTCTCACACATCTGATGATTAGGAGATCCAAATATGATGTCATCCACATAAATCTGAACTAGTAAGATATCATTCCCATCTTCTATCCTGAACAAGGTTCTATCAATAGTTCCTTTGGTAAAACCATGATCAGTAAGAAATTGAGAAAGGGTATCATACCATGCTCTGGGTGCTTGCTTTAGACCATACAAGGCTTTTCTGAGCCTGTAAACTTGGTCACTCTGACGAAATCCAGGAGGTTGTTCCACATAAACCTCTTCTTTAAGCACACCATTCAGAAATGCACTTTTCACATCCATCTGATAGACTGTGAATTTCATGTGGGCAGCATATGCAAGAAACAATCTGATGGCTTCTAGTCTTGCAACAGGTGCAAATGTTTCATCATAATCCAAACCTTCTTCTTGGGAATAACCTTGTGCAACTAGCTTTGCCTTGTTTCTTACAATGTTGTTGTTTTCATCTCTCTTGTTCTTGAACACCCACTTAGTTCCAATCACATTGTGCTTCTTAGGTCTATCTACTAGCTCCCAAACTTCATTTCTTAGGAAGATCAATGCTTTCAGTGAAAATATGCAACAGTTAAAATGCAAAGCAGAAAGCAAACAACACAATAAATTATAGTGGTTCAGATGCAAAGATCCTACGTCCACTCTCTCTGATCCTCAGAGAAATTCCTTAACACACTACCACTTCTTCCTAAAGCTTTCAGACTGAACTCAAAAGCTTACTAACTTTCTACAATGAGTTTTCTGGCTGAACTACTTGCAGCTTACTAACTCAAACACACACAAGCTTTCAGACTGTCTTAAACAGCTTACTAACTTCTCATCTAGAGTTTTCTGGCTGAACTCAACTGCAGCTTACTCAGTCTTTACAATTCTCACTCTCCAACAATCACACACTCAAACTACCTAGCAATGGGGTTTGGGGTTTGGTTGGTTTCCAACTAAGGTGAGATATCCTTTGACAATAAGAACATATTCAAAGGTTAGGATATCTCTTACTAAGCTTTGGATATAAGACGATATAAGGCTTAGTGAATGATCTCTCTTCAATGTGAAACACTTGGGAAATCTTAGGGTTTTCGAGTGCTTCAATTTGCAAGAATGCGAATGAGCTCTGGAGTTGTTTGATTTCCCATAACCTTGCAATGGTGAAGGTCACTGGTATTTATAGGCAACTCTTCAAGGTCACTCTTGAAAAACTATCAGTTGGAAGAGATAGCATCAAGGGTTTCCTCTTTTGGTTATTGATGAACAGCTATTTTAGGGTTTGAATACGCCCTTGCATGGTTTGGGTAACAAGTAACCAATGCAGCCAATCACCAAATTTTTGCAGTCTGGAACTCAGTACTTCTGACATTATCAGTGCCATGTCGCTTTTTGTGTCAGTGAAGTACAGTGTTGTCTCTTTCTGATTGGTTCTTATTTTCAGTGAATGTAGACAAATAAAACGACTCTTTTAGGTCAATCTCTCTGATTGAGACAACTTTAAACAACACTTAGTCTTAGTTCCTTTTGTCTGCAATTGAATATTTGGTCAACATTTATTTCTTATAAATGTGCAAGTCTTCCTCAGTTTATATGTCCTCAGGTAGATAGTCTTCAGAGTCCTTCTGAGTTTTCGATTGTCTTCGAGTTTTTGAGTCTTGAGTCTTGATGTCTTTCGAGTCTTGATGTCTCCGAGTCTTGATGTCTTGGTGTCTTTCGAGTAATATCTGCTGATTATACATGGTTCAGATATTTCCTGAACTATTCTATACTGAAACCTGACTATCAGACTATCAAGATTATCCTGAACATGTCATACTCAGGGGTTTTGGGATCTAATCAAAATCTTATTAAATTCATCTCCCAAAAAATTAGGTACCAAGTGCGGACGACAAATGATAGCAACGGACTACAAGATATTATTTTTAACCACCCAACTTCTTATGTAATGGTGAACACATATTTTCAAATATTAATTATTGATTTGACGTACAAAATGAACCAGTACGAGATCCCTTTGCTTCAAGCGGTTGGGGCAACAAACACTGATAAGACGTTCACTATTGAATACGCATTTATGAAGCGTGAAACACAGGAACACTTCGAATATGTTTTACGATTTATCCGGGAACTGTATGAAAGTGTTGCACCAACTGTTGTTGTTACAGACAGGGATCTCGCGTTGATGCATGCGGTGGATGAAAATTTTCCAAATTCCCAAAACCAGTTATATAGGCACCACATAAGATAGTGTGTTCTAGAAAAAGTTCTACTACAGCCAGGATTCAACAAGGTTTACACTGATGGTTTTAAATTTCGGTGGAATTGGGCACTTAAGGTGGCCACACATGCAGAATGGAAAGATAGGTGGGAGTACGTAAAGGTTCAATACAATAGCTATCAACAATTACTTAGCTATTGCGAACAAATGTGGATTAAAATGTATGAATGCAGAGTTTTAGTGTGTATATCGATCATCGCCTACACTACGGAAACTACACGACATATTGGTGAATCGTACAATCTTTTTAATTTTATATTTAAGTATAAATTTAATTTTACCAATAAAACCATCGCTATTACACTATTATTATAATTATTATTAAATAAAGTCTTAGGCCTAGTTTAAATGGACTGCAGGCTATGTGCACTAAAACTATTATTATAACTATTATTAAATAAAGTGTATTTGGGTGCAACTATGTGCACTAAAACTATTGGATCGATATATTGGGCCAAGTTATATATTGGGTCGTAGTATACTAAATTCAATAATAGAATATATTTGTTTAAATATATATATATATATATATATAGTTAAAATGTTACAAATACTTAAGTTTTAAATATTTCAGCTTTAATTATTAATGTAGGACTAAACAAGAGCATCACAAGGTAAAAAAAAAAAAAATCGACGGGGGCCCTCACCCATTTGACAATGTCTTCCTCCAACTTCATAAGGTCATGAAGTTACAAATCTGCAAGATAAAAAAACAATCGAGATTTAGTGCCCACAAGACTAGGACCGATTTGTTAAACAACGAATTCTTCAGGGAATTAGTGTGCAACGTCACATTTAAGGCCTTGAACCTTATTATTGAAGAAATGACAAGAGATCTAGGTGAAAATATCTGAGGGTGTTATCTTAGGAGAACACATGGTCTTCTGTGTCATTGTGAGCTGATTTGGTACATGTCATACAGATACAGTATCCGTATAAGCCAAACTGATTTGTATTGGAAAACATTGGATATAGATTTTTTACATATTTCTACCAACGGAACAGATGATGATGGTGGTGGTTCTGCCATCAGAACTGATAATAATGGTAGTGGTAATTCAAGGAGAAAATTATTCGAAGAATGCCACGTTTAAGGTGTTGGACCTTTTTATTGAAGAAATGAAAAGAGATCTAGGTGAAAATATCTGAGGGTGTTATCTTAGGAGAACACATGGTCTTCCGTGTCATTGTGAGCTGATGTGGTACATGTCATACAGATACAATATCCCTATAAGCCAAACTGATTTATATTGGAAAACATTGGATATAGATTTTTCATATGTTTCTACCAACGGAACAGATGATGATGGTGGTGGTTCTGCCAACGGAACTGATGATGATGGTGGTGGTAATACGAGGAAAAAATTATTCGAAGACACGGAAGACATTTGTGCACCTCCAACTGCTGAGAAAAAGAAGAACACTGGAAGCAGCAATCGTGTACCTTCCATGTGGGAGAGGGCGCATATACTTGTTGGACTAGCCTGCCTCCAGTGGCTCCAAACCTGTGAAAAGCACGTGGATTTCAAGGCAGTCCTGACCGATCGCCATGTTGCCCTGGTGACGAAGCGCCTCCGCGGCCGCGCCGAGGCCTGGTGGCGCCGAGTTAAGGACTCCCGTCTTAGGCAAGGTAAACCAAAAAATACTTGATTGACACAAATTCACAAAACATATAAAAAGAAAATTTGTCCCATCCGCCATCAACCCCAACATTTACCTTCATCATCCCAGTTTGCCGCCACACCAACGCACTCCGCCGCCGCCCGTAGTTTGT